>CM067847.1:112224198-112826698 GCA_034509565.1 Triticum monococcum | reverse complement strand
TACGATAACAACGGAAGGCTTGGAAGATAAAGTGAGTCCATCAACTCCAACGGCATCACTGGGTGAAAGACCACGACCTAAGGCTCCTTACTCGTTGTCTGAAAAGTCTGCAACATGATATGTTGCAGCCCGAAAACGGGTCAGCACATAGAATATGCTGGCAAGGTAACACAAGAGAGTAATGTACAGAATAAAGCTATCACTATATGCATATATGGCTAGTGGAGGCTGTATGGTTGATATGTTTTTGCGTAAAGCCAATTTTTCCCTACTACAAAGGAATACATTTTATTTAACTATCATGGTAATTGTTAAACACTGAGAAGGTTCACCCAACTCAATCCCAATTAAAAGTAATTGAGGGAGTCTTGGATTAGGGGGTGTCCGGATGGCCGGACTATACCTTCGGCCGGACTCCTGGACTATGAAGATACAAGATTGAAGACTTCGTCCCGTGTCCGGAAGGGACTTTCCTTCGCGTGGAAGGCAAGCTTGGTGATACGGATATGTAGATCTCCTACCATTGTAACCGACTCTGTGTAACCCTAGCCCTCTCCGGTGTCTATATAAACTGGAGAGTTTTAGTCCGTAGGACCAACAACAATCATACAATAGGCTAGCTTCTAGGGTTTAGCCTCTCTGATCTCGTGGTAGATCTACTCTTGTACTTGAAGGAAATATGCCCTAGAGGCAATAATAAAGTTATTATTTATTTCCTTATATCATGATAAATGTTTATTATTCATGCTAGAATTGTATTAACCGGAAACATAATACATGTGTGAATATATAGACAAACTAAACGTCACTAGTATGCCTCTACTTGACTAGCTCGTTAATCAAAGATGGTTATGTTTCCTAACCATGGACGAAGAGTTGTCATTTGATTAACGGGATCACATCATTAGTTGAATGATCTGATTGACATGACCCATTCCATTAGCTTAGCACCCGATCATTTAGTATGTTGCTATTGCTTTCTTCATGACTTATACATGTTCCTATGACTATGAGATTATGTAACTCCCGTGTGCCAGAGGAACACTTTGTGTGCTACCAAACGTCACAACGTAACTAGGTGATTATAAAGGTGCTCTACAGGTGTCTCCAAAGGTACATGTTGGGTTGACGTATTTCGAGATTAGGATTTGTCACTCCGATCGTCGGAGAGGTATCTCTAGGCCCTCTCGGTAATGCACATCACATAAGCCTTGCAAGCATTACAACTAATGAGTTAGTTGCGAGATGATGTATTACAGAACGAGTAAAGAGACTTGCCGGTAATGAGATTGAACTAGGTATTGGATACCGACGATCGAATTTCGGGCAAGTAACATACCGATGAACAAAGGGAACAACATATGTTGTTATGCGGTCTGACCGATAAAGATATTCGTAGAATATGTAGGAGCCAATATGGGCATCCAGGTCCCGCTATTGGTTATTGACCGGAGACGTGTCTCGGTCATGTCTACATTGTTCTCGAACCGTAGGGTCCGCACGCTTAACGTTACGATGACAGTTATTATGAGTTTATACATTTTGATGTACCGAAGTTAGTTCAGAGTCCCGGATGTGATCACGGACATGACGAGGAGTCTCGAAATGGTCAAGTCATAAAGATTGATATATCGGATGACTATATTCGGACACCGAAAGCATTCCGGAGAAGTTTCGGATAAAACCGGAGCACCGGGGGGTTACCGGAACCCCCCGGGGGGTTAATGGGCCTCATGGGCCTAAAGTGGAGAAGAGGAAGGGGCTGCCAGGGCAGGCCGCGCGCCCCTTCTTCCCCTAGTCCGAATTGGACTAGGAGGGAGGGGCGGCGCCCCCTCTTTCCTCTCTTCTCCCACCTCTCCTAATTGGACAAGGAAGGGGGGGGGGGAGTCCTACTCCCGGTAGGAGTAGGACTCCTCCTGCGCGCCACCATAGGGCCGACTGAACCCCCCCCCTGGATCCTTTATATATAGAGGCAAGGGGGCACCCTAGGACACACAATTGATCAATGTGATCATTCCTTAGCCGTGTGCGGTGCCCCCTTCCACCATATTCCACCTCGGTCATATCGTTGTAGTGCTTAGGCAAAGCCCTGCGTCGGTAGAACATCATCATCGTCACCACGCCATTGTGCTGACGAAACTCATCCCCGAAGCTTTGCTGGATCGGAGCCCGGGGAGCATCATCGAGCTGGACGTGTGCTAAGAACTCAGAGGTGCCAGAGTAATGGTGCTTGGATCGGTCGGATCGGGAAGACGTACGACTACTTCCTCTATGTTGTGTCATCGCTTCCGCTATCGGTCTACGAGGGTACGTAGACAACACTCTCCCTTCTTGTTGCTATGCATCACCATGATCTTGCGTGTGCGTAGGAATTTTTTTGAAATTACTATGTTCCCCAACAGTGGTATCAGAGCCTAGGTTTTATGGTTTGATGTTATGTGCACGAGTAGAACACAAGTGAGTTGTGGGCGATATAAGTCATACTGCCTACCAGCATGTCATACTTTGGTTCGGCGGTATTGTTGGATGAAGCGGCCCGGACCGACATTACGCATACGCTTACGCGAGACCAGTTCTCCCGACGTGCTTTGCACATAGGTGGCTTGCGGGTGACTGTTTCTCCAACTTTAGTTGAACCGAGTGTGGCTACGCCCGGTCCTTGCGAAGGTTAAAACAGCATCAACTTGACAAACTATCGTTGTGGTTTTGATGTGTAGGTAAGATTGGTTCTTGCTTAAGCCCGTAGCAGCCACGTAAAACTTGCAACAAACAAAGTAGAGGACGTCTAACTTGTTTTTGCAGGGCATGTTGTGATGTGATATGGTCAAGACATGATGCTAAATTTTATTGTATGAGATGATCATGTTTTGTAACCGAGTTATCGGCAACTGGCAGGAGCCATATAGTTGTCGCTTTATTGTATGCAATGCAATCGTGCTGTAATGCTTTACTTTATCACTAAGCGGTAGCGATAGTCGTGGAAGCATAAAAGTGGCGAGACGACAACGATGCTGCGATGGAGATCAAGGTGTCGCGCCGGTGACGATGGTGATCATGACGGTGCTTCGGAGATGGAGATCACAGGCACAAGATGATGATGGCCATATCATATCACTTATATTGATT
Source organism: Triticum monococcum (assembly GCA_034509565.1). Lineage (NCBI taxonomy): Eukaryota > Viridiplantae > Streptophyta > Magnoliopsida > Poales > Poaceae > Triticum > Triticum monococcum. The sequence continues at coordinate 112,823,572 of CM067847.1, read as the reverse complement.
GCATGTGATGTTTATCTTTTATGCATCTTATCTTGCTTTGATTGACGGTAGCATTATAAGATGATCTCTCACTAATTATCAAGAAGTGTTCTCCTTGAGTATGCACCATTGCGAAAGTTCTTCGTGCTGAGACACCACGTGATGATCGGGTGTGATAGGCTCTACGTTCAAATACAACGGGTGCAAAACAGTTGCACACGTGGAATACTCAGGTTATACTTGACGAGCCAAGCATATACATATATGGCCTCGGAACACGGAGACCGAAAGGTCGAGCGTGAATCATATAGTAGATATGATCAACATAGTGATGTTCACCAATGAAACTGCTCCATCTCACGTGATGATCGGACATGGTTTAGTTGATTTGGATCACGTGATCACTTAGAGGATTAGAGGGATGTCTATCTAAGTGGGAGTTCTTAAGTAATATGATTAATTGAACTTAAATTTATCATGAACTTAGTCCTGGTAGTATTAGCATATCTATGTTGTAGATCAATAGCCCGCGTTGTTGCTTCCCTGTGTTTATTTTGATATGTTCCTAGAGAAAATTGTGTTGAAAGATGTTAGTAGCAATGATGCGGATTGGATCCGTGATCTGAGGTTTATCCTCATTGCTGCACAGAAGAATTATGTCCTTGATGCACCGCTAGGTGACAGACCTATTGCAGGAGCAGATGCATACATTATGAACGTTTGGCTAGCTCAATATGATGACTACTTGATAGTTTAGTGCACCATGCTTAATGGCTTAGAATCGGGACTTCAAAGACGTTTTGAACGTCATGGACCATATGAGATGTTCCAGGAGTTGAAGTTAATATTTCAAGCAAATACCCGAGTTGAGAGATATGAAGTCTCCAACAAGTTCTATAGCTAAAAGATGGAGGAGAATCGCTCAACTAGTGAGCATGTGCTCAGATTGTCTGGGTACTACAATCACTTGAATCAAGTGAGAGTTAATCTTCCATAAGATAGTGATTGACAGAATTCTCTAGTCACCATTACCAAGTTAGTAGAACTTTGTGATGAACTATGATATGCAAGGGATAATGGAAACAACTCCCAAGCTCTTCGTGATGCTGAAATCAACGAAGGTAGAAATCAAGAAAAACATCAAGTGTTGATGGTTGACAAGACCACTAGTTTCAAGAAAAGGGCATAGGGAAGAAGGGGAACTTCAAGAAGAACAGCAAGCAAGTTTCTGCTCAAGTGAAGAAGCCCAAGTCTGGTCCTAAGCCTGAGACTAAGTGCTTCTACTGCAAAGGGACTGGTCACTGGAAGCGGAACTACCCCAAGTGATTGGCGGATAAGAAGGGTGGCAAAGTGAACAAAAGTATATTTGATATACATGTTATTGATGTGTACTTTACTAGTGTTTATAGCAACCCCTCAGTATTTGATACTGGATCAGTTGCTAAGAGTAGTAACTCGAAACAGGAGTTGCAGAATAAACAGAGACTAATTAAGGGTGAAGTGACGATGTGTGTTGGAAGTAGTTCCAAGATTGATATGATCATCATCGCACAGTCCCCTATACTTTCGGGATTAGTGTTGAACCTAAATAAGTGTTATTTGGTTTTTGCGTTGAGCATGAATATGATTTGATCATGTTTATTGCAATACGGTTATTCGTTAAAGTCAGAGAATAATTGTTGTTCTGTTTACATGAATAAAACCTTCGATGGTCATACACCCAATGAAACAAGTTCGTGGGATCTCGATCGTAGTGATACACATATTCATAATATTGAAACCAAAAGATGCGAAGTTAATAATGATAGTGCAACTTATTTGTGGCACTGCCGTTTAGGTCATATTGGTGTAAAGCGCATGAAGAAACTCCATGCTGATGGGATTTTCGAATCACTTGATTATGAATCACTTGGTGCTTGCAAACCATGCCTTATGGGCAAGATGACTAAAGACTCCGTTCTCTGGAAGAATGGAGCGAGCAACTGACTTATTGGAAATCATACATACTGATGTATGCGATCCGATGAGTGTTGAAGCTCGCGGCGGGTATCGTTATTTTCTGGCCTTCACATATGATTTCAGCAGATATGGGTATATCTGCTTGATGAAACATAAGTCTGAAACATTTGAAAAGTTCAAAGAATTTCAGAGTGAAGTGGAAAATCATCGTAACAAGAAAAATAAGGTTTCTACGATCTGATCGCGGAGACAAATATTTGAGTTACGAGTTTGGTCTTCAATTAAAACAATGTGAAATAGTTTCGCTACTCACGCCACCTGGAACACCATAGTATAATGGTGTGCCCGAACGTCATAACCGTACTTTATTAGATATAGTGCAATCTATGATGTTTCTTACTGATTTACCACTATAGTTTTTGGGGTTATGCATTAAAGACAGCTGCATTCACGTTAAAAAGGGGCACCATCTAAGTGCGTTGAGACGACACAATCTGAACTGTGGTTTGGCAAGAAACCAAAGTTGTCGTTTCTTAAAGTTTGGAGTTGCGATGCTTATATGAAAAAGTTTCATCCTGATAAGCTCAAACCCAAATCGGAGAAATATGTCTTCATAAGATACCCAAAGGAGACTGTTGGGTACACCTTCTATCACAGATCCGAAGGCAAGACATTCATTGCTAAGAATGGATCCTTTCTAGAGAAGGAGTTTCTCTCGAAAGAAGTGAGTGGGAGGAAAGTAGAACTTGACAAGGTAACTGTACTTGCTCCCTTATTGGAAAGTAGTACATCACAGAAACCTGTTTCTGCGACACCTACACCAATTAGTGAGGAAGCTAATGATAATGATCATGAAACTTCAGAACAAGATACTACCGAACCTCGTAGATCAACCAGAGTAAGATCCGCGCCAGAGTGGTACGGTAATCCTGTTCTGGAAATCATGCTACTAGATCATGATGAACCTACGAACTATGAAGAAGCGATGGTGAGCCCAGATTCCGCAAAATGGCTTGAAGCCATGAAATCTGAGATGGGATCCATATATAAGAACAAAGTGTGGACTTTGGTTGACTTGCCCGATGATCGGCAAGCAATTGAGAATAAATGGATCTTCAAGAAGAAGACTGACGTTGACGGTAATATTACTGTCTACAAAGCTTGACTTGTCGCAAAAGGTTTTCGACAAGTTCAAGGGGTTGACTACGATGAGACCTTCTCACCCGTAGCGATGCTTAGGTCTGTCCGAATCATGTTAGAAATTGCCGCATTTTATGATTATGAAATCTGGCAAATGGATGTCAAAAATGTATTCCTGAATGGATTTCTAGAAGAAGAGTTGTATATGATGCAACCAGAAGCTTTTGTCAATCCTAAAGGTGTTAACAAAATGTGCAAACTCCAGCGATCCATCTATGGACTGGTGTAAGCATCTCGGAGTTGGAATATACGCTTTGATAAGTTGATCAAAGCATATAGTTTTATACAGACTTGAGGTGAAACCTGTATTTACAAGAAAGTGAGTGGGAGCACTACAACATTTCTGATAAGTTTATGTGAATGACATATTGTTGATCGGAAATAATGTAGAATTATTCTGCAAAGCATAAAGGGATGTTTGAAAGGAGTTTTTCAAAGAAAGACCTTGGTAAAGCTGCTTACATATTGAGCATCAAGATCTATAAGAGATAGATCAAGACGCTTGATAAGTTTTTTCAATAAGTACATACCTTGACAAGATTTTGAAGTAGTTCAAAATGGAACAGTCAAAGAAAGAGTTCTTGCCTGTGTTACAAGGTGTGAAGTTGAGTAAGACTCAAAGCCCGACCACGACAGAAGATAGAAAGAGAATGAAAGTCATTCCCTATGCCTCAGCCATAGGTTCTACAAAGTATGCCGTGCTATGTACCAGATCTATTATATACCCTACGCTGATTTTGGCAAGGGAGTACAATAGTGATCTAGGAGTAGATCACTGGAAATTGGTCAAAATTATCCTTAGTGGAATAAGGATATGTTTCTCGATTATGGAGGTGACAAAAAGGCTCGTCGTAAAGGGTTACGTCGATGCAAGTTTTGACACTAATCTAGATGACTCTAAGTCCCGATCTAGATACATATTGAAAGTGGGAGCAATTAGCTAGAGTAGCTCCGTGCAGAGCATTGTTGATATAGATATTTGCAAAATACTTACGGATCTGAATATGACAGACCCGTTGACTAAAATTATCTCACAAACTAAACATGATCACACCTTAGTATTCTTCGGGTGTTGATCACATAGAGATGTGAACTAGATTACTGACTCTAGTAAACCCTTTGAGTATTGGTCACATGATGATGTGAACTATGGGTGTTAATCACATGATGATGTGAACTATTGCTGTTAAATCACATGGCGATGTGAACTAAATTATTGACTCTAGTGCAAGTGGGAGACTGAAGGAAATATGCCCTAGAGGCAATAATAAAGTTATTATTTATTTCCTTATATCATGATAAATGTTTATTATTCATGCTAGAATTGTATTAACTGGAAACATAATACATGTGTGAATATATAGACAAACTAAACGTCACTAGTATGCCTCTACTTGACTAGCTCGTTAATCAAAGATGGTTATGTTTCCTAACCATGGACGAAGAGTTGTCATTTGATAAACGGGATCACATCATTAGTTGAATGATCTGATTGACATGACCCATTCCATTAGCTTAGCACCCGATCGTTTAGTATGTTGCTATTGCTTTCTTCAAGACTTATACATGTTCCTATGACTATGAGATTATGTAACCCCCGTGTGCCGGAGGAACACTTTCTGTGCTACCAAACGTCACAACGTAACTGGGTGATTATAAAGGTGCTCTACAGGTGTCTCCAAAGGTACATGTTGGGTTGACGTATTTCGAGATTAGGATTTGTCACTCCGATCGTCGGAGAGGTATCTCTGGGCCCTCTCGGTAATGCACATCACATAAGCCTTGCAAGCATTACAACTAATGAGTTAGTTGCGAGATGATGTATTACGGAACGAGTAAAGAGACTTGCCGGTAACGAGATTGAACTAGGTATTGGATACCGATGATCGAATCTCGGGCAAGTAACATACCGATGAACAAAGGGAACAACGTATGTTGTTATGCGGTCTGACCGATAAAGATCTCCGTAGAATATGTAGGAGCCAATATGGGCATCCAGGTCCCGCTATTGGTTATTGACCGGAGACGTGTCTCGGTCATGTCTACATTGTTCTCGAACCGTAGGGTCCGCACGCTTAATGTTACGATGACAATTATTATGAGTTTATACATTTTGATGTACCGAAGTTAGTTCGGAGTCTCGGATGTGATCACGAACATGACGAGGAGTCTCGAAATGGTCGAGACATAAAGATTGATATATTGGATGACTATATTCGGACACCGGAAGTGTTCCGGGGAAGTTTCGGATAAAACCGGAGCACCGGGGGGTTACCGGAACCCCCCGGGGGGTTAATGGGCCTCATGGGCCTAAAGTGGAGAAGAGGAAGGGGCTGCCAAGGCAGGCCGCGCGCCCCCTCTTCCGCTAGTCCGAATTGGACTAGGAGGGAGGGCCGCCGCCCCCTCTTTCCTCTCTTCTCCCACCTCTCCTAATTGGACAAGGAAAGGGGGGGGGGGAGTCCTACTCCCGGTAGGAGTAGGACTCCTCCTGCGCGCCACCATAGGGCCGGCCGAACCCCCCCTTGGATCCTTTATATATAGAGGCAAGGGGGCACCCTAGGACACACAATTGATCAATGTGATCGTTCCTTAGCCGTGTGCGGTGCCCCCTTCCACCATATTCCACCTCGGTCATATCGTTGCATTGCTTAGGCGAAGCCCTGCGTCGGTAGAACATCATCATCGTCTCCACGCCATTGTGCTGACGGAACTCATCCCCGAAGCTTTGCTGGATCGGAGCCCGGGGAGCATCATCGAGCTGTACGTGTGCTAAGAACTCGGAGGTGCCAGGGTAACGGTGCTTGGATCGGTCGGATCGGGAAGACGTACGACTACTTCCTCTACATTGTGTCATCGCTTCCGCTATTGGTCTACGAGGGTACGTAGACAACCTTCTCCCTTCTTGTTGCTATGCATCACCATGATCTTGCGTGTGCGTAGGAATTTTTTTGAAATTACTACGTTCCCCAACAGTACTACCCATATCATCAATATTAATCAAGCATGACGTAGGGTTTTACCTCCACCAAGAGGGCACGAACCTGGGTAAAATATCGTGTCCCCTGCCTCCTGTTACCATCCGACCTAGACGCACAGTTCGGGACCCCCTACCCGAGATCCGCCGGTTTTGACACCGACATTGGTGCTTTCATTGAGAGTTCCTTTGTGTCGTCACTTTTAGGCCTGATGGCTTCTCCGATCATCAATAGCGATGCGATCCAGGGTGATACTTTTCTCCCCAGACAGATCTTCGTATTCGGCGGCTTTGCACTGCGGGCCAATTCGCTTGGTCATCTGGAGCAGATCGAAAGCTACGCCCCTGGCCATCAGGTCAGATTTGGAAGTTTGAACTACACGGCCGAAATCCGCGGAGACTTGATCTTCGACGGATTGGAGCCACAGCTGAGCGCGCCTCACTGTCACGATGGGCATGATTTAGCTCTGCCGTCGAACAGTGCCCTGGAGGCCGCACTTGTGTCTGCTCCGACCCCTAGCTCGGAGCCGATCACACCAACCGAGGATGGGTGGTTAGACACTGCCTCGGGGGCTGCAATCTCTACGGCGATCGAGCCGAACACCAGCCCTATTCTCTGCGAAGCCCGTGACTCCAAGGAGCTGGACTCCTCTCCAGACTCCGAGCCCTCAGTACCCCGATCGATCGAACCCGATTGGGCGCCGATCATGGAGTTCACCGCCACGGACATCTTTCAGCACTCGCCCTTTGGCGATATTCCGAAGTCACTAAAGTATCTCTCTTTGTTAGGAGAGCCCTGGCCGGATTATGGTCGGCAAGGTTGGGATGCGGATGATGAAGAAATTCAAAGCCCACCCACCACCCACTTCGTAGCCACTGTCAATGATTTAACCAACATGCTCGACTTCGACTCCGAAGACATCGACGGTATGGACGCCGATGCAGGAGAATATCAAGAACCAGCGCCTATATGGCACTGGAAAGCCACCTCGTCGTATGATATATACATGGTGGACACCCCAAAAGAAGGCAATGGCGATGGAACATCGGAGGATGACCCCTCCAAGAAGCAGCCTAAGCGCCGGCGTCAGCGGTGCCGCTCTAAATCCCGCCAAAACAAAAACGGTGATTCCGGCACGGGGGATAATAACACCTTGGACAGTGCCAAAGACAAGCACCTCTAGCAAGATTCAACACAGGAGGATAGAGAAGCCAGCCCTCATGAGAGAGCGGCAGATAGAGAGGTCGAGGACGATAATTATATGCCTCCCTCCGAAGACGAGGCAAGCCTCGACGACGAAGAATTTGTTGTGCCGGAGGATCCCGTCGAACTAGAGCGTTTCAAACGCAGGCTTATGGCCACGGCGAGCAGCCTCAAGAAAAAACAACAACAACTTAGAGCTGATCAAGATTTGCTAGCCGACAGATGGACTGAAGTCCTTGCGGCCGAAGAGTATGAACTCGAACGCCCCTCCAAGAGCTACCCAAAGCGCAGGTTGCTACCCCAATTAGAGGAGGAAGCACCTAAACCTACATCACCAACGCATGATGCGGCCGACCGGCCACCCCAGGGCCACGACAGAGAGGCCTCTCGGCCCTCCACTCAAGCCGCACCCCGGTGCCGGTCAAAAACTACCAAGGCATGGGAAAATGCGCCAGACCTGCGAGATATATTGGAGGACAAGGCAACGCAAACAAGATCGATCTACGGATCATGTGGGCGCCCCACGGCATGAGACGGTACTCGTCACGCCGGATACAGTAAATCCGGCCGGGCCGAACAGAGTAGACAAAGCTCGTTTGAGCTGCGTCGTGATATAGCCCAATACAGAGGCGCCACACACCCACTATGCTTCACTGATGAAGTAATGGATCATCAAACCCCCGAGGGTTTCAAACCCGTGAACATTGAATCATACGATGGCACAACAGATCCTGCGGTATGGATCGAGGACTATCTCCTTCATATCTACATGGCCCGCGGTGATGACCTACACGCCATCAAATACCTCCCACTCAAGCTTAAAGGACCAGCCCGACATTGGCTTAACAGCTTGCCAGCAGAATCAATTGGTGTTTGGGAGGACCTGGAAGCTGCATTCCTCGACAATTTCCAGGGAACTTATGTGCGACCACCAGACGCCGATGACCTAAGCCACATAATTCAGCAGCCAGAGGAATCGGCCAGACAATTCTGGACACGGTTCCTAACCAAGAAAAATCAAATCATCGACTATCCGGACGCAGAGGCCCTAGCAGCGTTCAAGCATAACATCCGCGACGAGTGGCTTGCACGGCACCTAGGACAGGAAAAGCCGAAATCTATGGCAGCCCTCACGACACTTATGACCCGCTTTTGCGTGGGAGAAGACAGCTGGCTAGCTTGCAACAATAACATAGCCCTGGTAATTCGGATACCAAGGACAGCAGTGGCAGGTCACGTCGCAACAAGCAAAAACGCGCATTAATGGCGACAATGCTGAGGATACGACAATTATTGCCGGATTCAAAGACTCTAAACCCGGTCAGCGGAAAAAGCCATTCAAAAGAAATACTCCGGGCCCGTCCAGTTTGGACCGAATACTCGACCGCTCATGCCAGATACATGGCACCCCCGAAAAACCAGCCAATCACACCAACAGGGATTGTTGGGTGTTCAAGCAGGCATGCAAGTTAAATGCCGAAAGCAGAGACAAGGGGCTGCATAACGATGACGAGGAGGAGCCCCGCCCGCCGAACAACAGCGAACACAAAGGTTTTCCCCCACAAGTGCGGACGGTGAACATGATATACGCAACCCACATACCCAAGAGGGAGCGGAAGCGTGTGCTAAGGGACGTATACGCGATGGAGTCAGTCGCCCCAAAGTTCAACCCATGGTCTTCCTGCCCGATCACTTTTGATCGAAGGGACCACCCCACTAGCATCCGTCATGGCGGATTCGCCGCATTGGTTCTAGACCCAATTATGGACGGATTTCACCTCACTAGAGTCCTTATGGACGGCGGCAGCAGCCTGAACCTACTTTATCAGGATATAGTGCGGAAAATGGGCATCGATCCCTCCAGGATTAAACCACCAGAACGACCTTTGAAGGCATCATACCAGGTGTAGAAGCCAACTATACAGGCTTAGTTACACTTGAAGTGGTCCTCGGATCTCCGTATAATTTCCGAAGCGAGGAGTTAATCTTCCACATAGTCCCGTTCCGCAGTGGCTATCACGCCCTGCTCGGGCGAACCGCATTTGCCAAGTTCAGTATGGTGCCGCACTACGCATACCTCAAGCTCAAGATGCCAGGCCCTCAAGGCGCCATCACGGTCAAAGGAAACACTGAACGCTCTCTCCGAATGGAGGAGCATACGGCGGCAATCGCAGCGGAAGTACAAAGCAGCCTCTCAAGGCAATTCTCTAGTCCGACCATTAAACGTCCGGACACCGTCAAGCGCACCCGGAGTCACGTACAACAAGACCGCTTGGCACGTTCCGAGCAAGCGTAGCAATGCGGCCTGAACCCCAGCTCTCGCGAACTTGCGAAACCAGTGTTGTGCGTACATAACTATGCTCTAGAAATACCATGGGCATAGGGGGAGGGGCACCATCATGGCACGCCCGAAACGCGGCTTAAACCGCACTAGGGGCTGCCGATTTCTTAATTTTCTCTTATTTTTCAGGACTCCATTCTTCGGAAGGCTTGTCCGGCAGTACAATTGCCGCACAAACGATACAACCAGGGAAGCAGAAAGCTACGCCGCACTACGGAACTCTAAGGTGGTCTCTATAACAAGCAGTATACCTGTTTCGCATAACATTCTACAGCTCGCCTCTGGAAAGGACATATCTGATAGTCCCATCTTTTGCTTATCGCACTATTTGTATCATTCTGCTTTGATCGCAGCTTTTTTAAATAAACAATGCATAGCTTCCGTCTATTATCGCATTACCTCTTTTTTATGAATATATGTTCAAAAATGACATGTTGCACCCGTACACTTTGGTACGGCCAATACGCCAGGGGCTTAAGTACCCCACAACATGGTGTGAGAAGTCCGAACACTTTCACAAGTGCGGCACCCCGAACTTATAGCATTATATGCATCGGCTCCGAATCATGTCTTGGGTCAACAGTTGGGTTTGCCCGGCTCCTATGTTTTGGTACCTTACATTCTGTCATACGGCTAAGGTAGCACTAGGAGAACTACTGCGATTCTGCCCCAGTTGAGCTGGGCTAAGCACCTCAGTAGAGAAAGCTAAAACTGACCGTCATGATGAGGCGAGAGCTGGTCGCTGTTCAAGAGGTTTTCGAGTCCCTAAAGACTTATGCCGCTTAGAGCGAGGAGTCGGCTTTGTCCGGCCCAGGCGTGGATAGCGCCCCGAACTCGGTTTTCCAAACACTAGGGGCTTCGCCGAAATTTAAAATTATAGAATTCTATGGCTAAGTGAGAGTGTTCAAGCATTATAGTCCGATTGCCTTGTTCGTTGTGTTGAGTGCCTCCCTCGAAGGACCCAAGAATGGGAAAAAGAGCGCTCATGTTTATCCCGAACACCCCAGCACTCGTGGCATAGGGGCAGAAGCCGACGACTCGCCATCTCTCAAATTTGATAAACAGCCACACAGAAGGTAATATTTTAAATTCAAAAGCGTTGCTTAGCACATATGAACAAGTTTTCAGCGTACAAGATCACAAATGCGAGTTTACTCAAAAATTACATCTTTGGAGCATTCATCCGCTATAAGGCGGGCACCCTTCAGGACGCCCTCATAATACGCTTCCGGGACGCGATGCTCCTTGCCCGGCGGCGGCCCGTCCTTCACCAGCTTCTCCACATCCATCTTGCCCCAGTGCACTTTAGCACGGGCAAGCGCCCTATGGGCACCTTCGATGCAGACGGAGCGCTTGATTACTTCAAGCCGTGGACAGGCATACACCAGCCGCCTCACCAGCCCGAAGTAGCTCCTAGGAAGAGCCTCTCCAGGCCATAGCCGAACTATGAGGTCCTTTACGGCCTGTTCGGCAACCTAGTGGAGCTCGACCATCTGCTTCAGCTGGTCGCTCAAAGGCACCAGGTGTCCGACCTCAGCATACTGAGACCAGAACACCTTCTCCGTCGAGCTCCCCTCCTCGGCTCGGTAATAGGCGGCGGCATCAGACGCACTGCGGGGCAAATCTGCAAATGCTCCTGGAGAGCTCCGGACTCGGGTAAGTAACAAATAATTCACTTTCACGTGCTTGCTTTGCATAATGAATGCCTTACCCACCGCTATCTTCTTCATCGCGTCAATTTCTTTGAGGGCTTTTTGGGCTTCGGCCTTGGCAGACATCACACTTTTGAGGGCTGCCGCAAGCTCGGACCTTGCATCTTTGAGTCAAGCTCCAAACTCTCATGTTTTTTCAAGAGAGCCTGGAGCTCTTTCTGCACCTCCTCCACCGGCACCTCCTGTTTCTCTCTCTCCATGCGCTGTGCGGCCGCCCTGTTTTCGGCCTCGGACAACGCTTGCTTAAGGGTTGCCACCTCGGCCGTGGCCCCTATAATAGCACGTTGATCTTGTCATTTTTTGCAACCACATCTTCTCTATATAATTGCACAAGGTATTACTTACCTTCCTTCTCCTCGAGTTGCCTCTTGGCATGGCCAAGATCGTTCTCGGACCGCGCGAGGTTCTGCTTCAGCGTATCCACCTCCGCAGTCAGTGTGGTGGAGGCCAGCAGCGAAGCCTGCATACACATATTGACTTGATTATGTTAGACTCCTGCGATTATTAGATCCTCTATTTGGCTTTTCTTTCCGAACGCCGAACAGAGCATCAGGGGCTACTGTCTATGCGGTAATATTTTTACATATTCTTTACCTACCTCACAGCCTGTTAGAAGGCTAGCACAGGCTTCAGTCAGTCCACTCTTGGCGGACTGAACCTTCTGGATCACCGCACTCATAATAGTGCGGTGCTCCTCGTCAATGGAGGCGCCGTTAAGCGTCTCCAGCAAATTGTCCGGTGCCTTCGGTTGGACGGAGGTCACCGGCTCGGTAGGCTCGCTCCTCTTGGAAGGATGCCGCCTACTGGAGTCCGGAACCATTGAAGGTTCCGGCGCGGTGTCCGGCTCAAGGCCGGACTCGGAGCCCTTGGGGGTTTTATCCCCTTCGCGCCTGGAGTCCGGGAGGTCGCCTTGTGGCGCCTCTAGGACCACCTCCTCCTGGCTTGGAACCTATTGGGACAGCACCTCGGCGTCGTCCGTAGGGTGGGGGAGGTAGCCGTCGGAAGCGAATTCACATTCGACGAATCCAGGGAACCCGGTCTTTGGGTGGACTGCATAAACATGTTCGACATAAGGAAAAGCTGTGCAATGGAAGAATACTATGAATCACTCTGGTATCCGGACACTTATGATCTCGCCAGGGGCTTGGCCCTGTGCGGCCACTCCTCTTCGCCGTCGTCAGCGTTTGTGGAGCCATTCGGAGGAAGGGTTTTCCCCTTGTTGGACCCTTCGGCCTCCCCAGTTGGGACGGCCTTCCTTTTCTTCTATCCCCTCGCTGGAGGGGGAGAGGTCTCTTCTTCCTCCTCCTCGTCTTCACGGGAGGAGTGCGTCTTGGAGTCGTTGGATGATGAATCCGACACCCCCAGGTGCCAGGCACTTTTCCGAGTCCTCGTGGCCTTCTTCTTTGCCTTCTTCTCCGGCACCACATAGGGTGCCGGAACCAGTAGCTTCGCCAAGCGAGCGTCCGCTGGGCCTTCGGGCAAAGGAGCCCGATAGTTGATCTGTCCGGACGTCTCCTACCAATCCTGTCAAAGGTAAGGGAGCTTAAGATCCCACATGGAGTCAAACTATGAAAAACTAATACCTGTAAAAGGTAAATACAGCTTACCGCACGGGCGCGACGCTGCGTGCTGAATCCGCGATCCTCGATAGTGGATGCGGGGGCCTCGGCGCCCTTGAAAAGCACCTTCCAGGCATCTTCGTACGTTGTGTCGAAGAGCCTGTTTAGAGTTCGGTGCTGCGCCAGGTCGAACTCCCACAGGTTGAAAGCCCGTTGTTGACACGGGAGGATCTGGCGGATGAGCATAACCTGGACTACGTTGAAAAGTTTGAGCTTCTTGTCCACTAGGGTTTGTACGCATGTTTGGAGCCCGGTCAGCTCTCCTTCTTTACCCCATGACAGGCCCGTCTCTTTCCAGGAGGTGAGCCGCGTAGGGGGTCCGGATCGGAACTTGGGGGCTGCGACCCATTCAGGATCGCGCGGCTCGGTGATGTAAAACCACCCCGATCTCCACCCCTTTAGGGACTCCATGAAGGAGCCCTCGGGCCATAGGACGTTGGGCATCTTGCCCACCATGGCGCCTCCGCACTCTGCCTGAGTGCCGCGCACCACCTTCGGCTTGACATTGAAAGTCTTGAGCCATAGGCCGAAATGGGGGCGGATGCAGAAGAAAGCCTCGCACACAATGATAAACGCCGGGATATTGAGGACAAAGTTCGAGGCCAGATCGTGGAAATCCAGGCCATAGTAGAACATGAGCCCCCGGACAAATGGGTGGAGAGGGAAGCCCAGTCCGCGGAGGAAATGTGACGGTGGGAACGACACCTTTGGGATCTCAAGAATCCCTACTATGGTTAGCGGGGCGCTGTCGGCGTTCTGGGAACGGGGGTCCCCAGACTTGCCTGCCCGCGGCCTGCGGCGTGGCTCAAAGGAGGCCCAGCACGGCCCATCTTCACCAACACAAGACTCAAGACCCTCGCAAGGCGGATGACATGGAGCTTCCTCAGGCACGGCCTCGTCAGGCTGGCTCGTGAGGAGGCGGAGAGATCAAGGCGGGGTACCTCGCGAGGTGCCCGTGACGCAAGCCATGACGACTCAGGGCGCCAGGCGGGTGCCAGCGCGCGCAGCGTCCTTCTTTCCTCTTTGGTGCAAAGGGCGCAAGTGCAGCCACGGAGTACCGAGGCATCAGGCAAAGGTTGCCATTTCGGTGCAACGAGACCAAGACCAGGAGGACTACGAGGCGGAGGTCACCGAGGAGCCCAAGACGGCGTCATCACCAGAGCTTTGCGCAGGCGAAGACTGCTTTTGTCAGGATAGTTGATACTTGCTGTCCTCCTTCAAATTAGCCCGCCATTGTTGGCTCCCTTCCCACTGAATATTTGGGAAGAGGACCAGGGCCTCTATAAGTAGAACCAGCCACCCACATAGCATGGGGGGTTCGGTTCGGTCGGTTGGTTCATTCGGTTTGCAAGCAGAGAGAGAGAGAGAGAGAAGAGAGAAAGGTGGCTGAACTCCTCCTAGCAGTTCATCATCCCAGCCAAGAACAGACCCTCGCGAGGCTGTTCTCCCTTATATTGTTCATCATCGTCAGCCCCAAGAGGCAATCCACCAACCACACACTGGAGTAGGGTATTACACCACAATGGTGGCCCGAACCAGTATAAATCTTGTGTCCCTTGTGTAGTTCTTTCAGTAGTTTAGATCTTTGCGAGGCGGGGAGGTAGAAGGCATAATCTCCGCGCGCATCCCAGTGTTCGAACCTTATGGGTCTGCCGGAACCCGAAATCCGACATTTGGCGCGCCAGGTATTGGTGCGCCGGAATTCGTCATTCACCGCTCCGTTCTCCTCCGACCGTCGCATCCATGTCCGACGCTCATCGGGCCCGTGCCGAGCGCCGGTCCGCCATCGCTTCTCGTGTTGCCCAGACGGTGCTTGTCGGCGGGCATCCTCCTCGTTCCCCGTCGCCCGCCGTCAACGCCGCCACCGGCTCGGCGCGGGGCGAGCAGCAAGCATCGTCCCAGCATCCATCCGTGCGGCAAGACGGCCGCATCGTTACTCCATCGCTCGAACTAGCTGGTTCTTCGTCCCGCGCACTCCGCGCCCCCTTGGAGGCTCGAGCTGCACTCCTCGCAGCGAACGAGATCCTGCGCTACCGCCCCGCCGGCGACGTCTACGGGGAATGGCTCGACCGCGTCGCCGAGCTCGTCCGCGCCGCAGGGGGCTCTCCTGCGCCGTCCCATCGCGTTACATCGACACCCCCGCTCGTCGCGGCCCTCCTGGGCGGCTCGCAGGCGCCGCACACGAGTCACCACGTCAAGCCGTTCATCCGCCGGGTCAGCGCCGCGTCCACGCGGCAGGGGGCTCCCCCGGATCGGACGGCGCCCGAGACCGGCCTGACCTTCAGTTCAGAGGACCACCCCTCCAACTCGGCCTTCTCGGGCATGCTCCCCATGTTGTGCACCCCCACCATCTGCCAGGTGGCCATCACCAAAACCCTCGTTGATGGAGGTGCGGGCCTCAGCGTGCTCTCGGTCGAGGCCTTCAACCTCCTCCGCATACGCCCAGAACGGCTGCAACCCAGCCGGCCCTTCTCAGGCGTCGGGGGCAAGCCGTCCAGTTCCTTGGGGCAGATCCGGCTCCCAGTGACCTTCGTCACCTACGACAACTTCCGCACGGAGCTGGTCGACTTCGACATCGCCCCCATCGGCCTCCCCTACAACGCCATCCTCGGCTACCCAGCGCTGGCCCAATTTATGGCCGCGACCCACCCGACATACAACCTCATGAAGATGCCCGGGAGCAACGGTGTCCTCACTGTGCACGGGGACACCGGGGACGCGCTGCGAGCGCTCAAGCTCGCCTTCAAGACGGCGGCGTCGGCACAGCCCGCCGACTCGGAGCCCCCCGAGGCCAAGGGGGCTGCACCCGCCAAGAAGAAGCAGTTGTTCACCCAAGACAAGGCAGAAACCAAGCATATACCCGTCGATGAGGATGGGACCACCAACGCCACTTTCACCATAGGCGCCCACCTCAAACCCGAGCAGGAGGAGGCCCTGGTCAGGTTCCTGCGCGTGAACAAGAAGGTATTCGCTTGGGAATCGGACCAATTGGCAGGGATCCCCAGGAGTGTAATTGAGCATCACCTCAACGTGCCCCAACGTGCGGCCTATGAAGCAGAAGGCCAGGTGGCAGTCCACAGAGAAGCAGGCCTTCATCGTCCAGGACTGCCGCAAATTAGAGGCCGCTGGGGTCATCCGCGAGGTCCGATACCTAGATTGGTTGGCCAACCCTGTCGTTGTGCCAAAGAAGGGAGGGAAGGAGCGTATGTGTGTCGACTTCACCAACCTCAACAAAGCATGCCCGCAAGATCCGTTCCCGCTCCCCCGCATCGATCAGATCATCGATTCCACTGCGGAATGCGACCTGTTATGCTTCCTGGATGCCTTCTCTGGGTATCAGCAGATCAAGATGGCGGTAGAAGACATCGAGAAGACAACCTTCCTAACCCTGTGTGGGGGATACTGCTACACGTGCATGCCATTCGGGCTGCGTAACGCAGGGGCGACCTTTCAGCGGCTGATGCACATCACCTTGGGCCCGTAGCTCGGGAAGAATGTTGAAGCTTACATCAATGACATTGTGGTAAAATCTCGGGAGTCCGGGACCTTGATACTGGATTTGGAGGAAAGCTTCGCGAGCCTCAACGCAGTGAACCTACGGCTCAACCCCGAGAAGTGTGTGTTCGGAGTCCCCTCGGGCAAGCTCTTGGGTTTCCTCGTGTCCCACCGAGGCATCGAGGCTAACCCAGAGAAGGTCAAGGCGGTGGAAGACATGAGCCCACCAAAGACCCTCAGAGAAATGCAGAAGCTCACGGGGCACGTGACCGCGCTAGGGCGCTTCATCTCCAAGTTAGGAGAACGAGCCCTGCCCTTCTTCCAGCTAATGAAGAAAAAGGGGCCCTTCGAGTGGACCGAAGAGGCTGACAAGGCGTTCCAGGATCTCAAGAGATACCTGACCAGCCCACCGGTAATGGTGGCGCCGTGCCCTGAGGAGCCCCTAGTGCTTTACCTCGCCGCCACTCCTTACTCCGCCAGTGCAGCCTTGGTGGCAGTCAGAGAGGAGCGCCGAATCAAAACCACGGCAGCAGCCCAGGACAAGGCAGAACAGGGACAAGGAAGGCTTACGGAAACCACCACTGCGGCTGAGGAGGATCAGCCGCCGCAGAGGGGTGCACCAGCGGCGGAAGAGGCCCCTCTTCCAGATGGCCAGTCTCAGGAGGCCTCATTGCCTCAAGAGGCGTCACGGTCTCCGGAAGGAGCCACCAGCACTGACGCACTCCGCCTCGTTGAGTACCCAGTGTACTTCGTCAACACAGTGCCGCGGGATGCAAGAGCATGGTACCCCATGCCTCAGAAACTCCTCCTCGCGCTACTGGTGGCTTCGCGCAAGCTGTGGCACTATTTTCAGGGTCACCCCATCAAGGTCGTCTCGTCGTACCCCCAGGAGAGAGTGCCCAGGAGCCCTAATTCAGCTGGAAGGGTCGCTGAGTGGAACATAGAACTGCAAGCATTTCAGCTCGAATTCAGCACGACCAGGGTCATCAAGGCTGGGTCATGTACTTCGATGGGGCGTTCTCCAGCCATGGCGCTGGAGCTGAGGCGGTGCTTATATCACCCACACAGGACAAGCTCTACTACGCCGTGCAACTCTGTTTCCAGCAAGGCGAAAAGGTCTCCAACAACATAGCGGAGCATGAAGGTCTAATAGTAGGCTTGAAGGCCGCGGCCGCCCTGGGAGTGAAACGCCTCACCATCAAGGGCGATTCGCAGCTCCTTGTCAACTTCTCCAACAAGGTGTACGAGCCGAAGGATGAGCACATGGAAGCCTACCTTGTGGAGGTCTGCAGGATGGAGAAATAGTTCTGGGGGTTGGAGTTGCAGCATGTGCCCCGCGGCACCAATCAGGAGGCCGACGAAATCGCCAAACACGCGTCCAGGCAGTTACCTCAGGAGCCTGGCGTTTTCGAGGAGCGGCTCTTCAAGCCCTCAGCTCTGCCGTCATTGTCAAACACGGCTCAGCCCTTGGAGGAGCTCCCCCAGCCACCTGCCTCAGGAGCTCCGACCTGTGGCCCGGCCTCAGGAGCGCGCCTGCTCCTGACGATGGAACCTCAGGAGGGATGTTGGATCACGGAGCTCCGGAGCTACTTGACGCAAGGGACCTTGCCGGAGAAGGAGGAGGAGGCGGAGCGAGTGGCACGCCAGGCCACGGCATACTGCATCAGAGACGGAGAGCTCTACCGGAAGCGACCAAACGACGTATCCCTGCGCTGCATCTCCAGGGAGCAAGGGAAGGAGCTACTGGAAGATATACACGGCGGAGACTGCGGACATCATTCGTCATCACGGACCCTCTTCGGCAAGGCGTTCCGCAGTGGGTTTTATTGGCCCACCGCGCTCAATGACGACGTGGAACTAGCGAAAGCTTGTGAGGCCTGCCAGTTCCACGCCAAGTAGATCCATCAGCCAGCAGGAGGCCTGCAGACTATACCCCTTTCGTGGCCATTCGCAGTCTGGGGGCTGGACATCTTGGGCCCGTTTCCTCGGGCGCCAGGGGGCTACCGCTACCTCTGCGTTGCCGTGGACAAGTTCACCAAGTGGGCTGAAGTGGAGGCTGTCCGCACCATTCCCGCGGGTTCCGCGGTCAAGTTCATCAAGGGCATCGTGAGCCGGTTCGGGGTGCCGAACTGCATCATCACGGACAACGGTTCGCAGTTCACCAGTAACCTCTTCAAAACATACTGTGCTAACCTTGGAACGCAGATATGCTACGCCTCAATGGCGCACCCCTGAAGCAACGGCCAGGCCGAGCGAGCCAACGCGGAGGTCCTGAGGGGCCTCAAGACCAGGATGTTCAAGAAGAAGCTGGAGGCCTGTGGCAGAGGTTGGTACGACGAGCTTCAGTCCAAGCTGTGGTCCATCCGCACCACCGCAACCAAACCAACTGGAGAGACCCCATTCTTCCTGGTCTACGGAGCGGAAGCGGTCCTCCCTCACGAGGTCAGACGTCGCTCCGCGTGGGTCCTGGCGTTCGACGAGGCGCAGCAGGACGCCATGCGGGGGATGGACCTCGTGTTGGGGGAGGAACTTCGCCGGGAAGCCGCGCTGCAAGCGGCGAGGTATCAGCAAGCGTTGCGGCGATATCACTGCCGCAACATCCGCCCCAGGACTCTCGAGGTAGGAGACCTCGTGCTCAGGCGGGTCCTCTCGAGGGAGGGACTGCACAAGCTCTCTCCCATGTGGGAGGGCCCGTTCAAGGTTGTTCATGTTTCCAGGCCCAGCTCCACGCGCTTGGAGACTCAGGAGGGAGTGCCGGTCTAGAATGCATGGAACATCCAGCACCTCCGGAGGTTCTACCCCTGAAAAGGCCCAGAGCCTGTGAAGCTATCGTGTTTTGGGAAAGGCCCAGAGCCTGTGATGCAAGGCGAGTGCCTGTGAAGCTATCGCGTTTTGGGAAAGGCCCAGAGCCTGTGAAGCAAGGTGAGTGCCTGTGAAGCTATCGCGTTTTGGGAAAGGCCCAGAGCCTGTGAAGCAAGGCGAGTGCCTGTGAAGCTATCGCGTTTTGGGAAAGGCCCAGAGTCTGGGAAGCAAGGCGAGTGCCTGTAAAGCTATCGCGTTTTGGGAAAGGCCCAGAGCCTGTGAAGCTATCGCGTTTTGGGAAAGGCCCAGAGCCTGTGAAGCAAGGCGAGTGCCTGTGAAGCTATCGCATTTTGGGAAGAGCCCAGAGCCTATGAAGCAAGACGAGTGCCTGTGAAGCTATCGCGTTTTGGAAAAGGCCCGGAGCCTGTGAAGAAGGCCAATGCCTGTGAAGCTCGCCGCCCGTGACACTCTCATGTAATAATAAGTTGGGGCTGTACACGCCCCGGAGTCTCAGGAGCGCCGGCCTCAGGCCCCGGGGCTCCCTCCCACGCCCAGTGGTAGCACTTAGCTCTGTGCTGGTGAGAAGACGTCAAAGACTAGATTAGGTGCCGGACCCAGCTTTTCATTTGCTTTCCGCAGTTGGCTTGTTCCTTCTCATTTGAAGTTTTATTGAAGTTGTTGCCGTCTTCGGATTTTTGCTCTCCTGTCTCGTTTTCTCTTGAGCAAGGCCTCGCGAGGGGGGCAGCTGAGCGCCCTCGCGAGCGTTCCTATCCTAGTCATTGAAAGATTTCGTGACCTGCGCCCCTTATAGGAGCACCCCTCTAGTCTGTGCCCCATGGGCATCGCGACACAAACAAAGGGCCTGGGTTGGTCACCCCCCCATGGCCAGGGTCGGGAACTATCCACGCTCGGGCACATAGCCGGAAGGAACGGTAACAAAAGCGAAATGATGATTAACAGCAATAACCCAAACACGCCCCCGCGGGGCACCGCACTATTGTCTTTGTTGCACAGGAAAAAGGGAAAAAGGAAGAACTAATCCGATGTGGCTCGCCCCACACCGGCCGCAGGGATGGCCCGAGCTGCCTCCGGAGCTCAGGCGGACTCCCTCTCGCGCCTCACCAGGGCGCGGCGGCGTGGAGGCTGATCGCGGCCGCCGCTGGAGGAGTCGCCGCCTGAAGAAGAACCGGAGAAGCTTGAGGAACTCCGAGCGCCGCCAACCGCGCGAGCGCTGCTCCCTCCATCGTCACTGGAGCTGGGTTCCCAGCCGCGGTCGTCACCCTCGGGGCAGCTGTGGGATCGAAAGTATGTCTAGAGGGGGGTGATTAGACTACTTGACCAAAGAAAAACTTAACCTTTTCCCAATTTTAGTTCTTGGCAGATTTTAGCTATTTTAGGACAAGTCAAGCAATCATCACATAATTCAAGCAAGCATGCAAAGAGTATATTAGCAGCGGAAAGTAAAGCATGCAACTTGCAAGAATGTAAAGGGAAGGGTTTGGAGAATTCAAACACAATTGGAGACACGGATGTTTTCCCGTGGTTCGGATAGGTGGTGCTATCCTACATCCACGTTGATGGAGACTTCAACCCACGAAGGGTAACGGTTGCGCGAGTCCACGGAGGGCTCCACCCACGAAGGGTCCACGAAGTAGCAACCTTCTCTATCCCACCATGGCCATCGCCCATGAAGGACTTGCCTCACTAGCGGTAGATCTTCACGAAGTAGGTGATCTCCTTGCCCTTACAAACTCCTTGGTTCAACTCCACAATCTTGTCGGAGGCTCCCAAGTGACACCTAGGCAATCTAGGAGACACCACTCTCCAAGAAGTAACAAATGGTGTGTTGATGATGAACTCCTTGCTCTTGTGCTTCAAATGATAGTCTCCCCAACACTCAACTCTCTCTCATAGGATTTGGATCTGGTGGAAAGAAGGTTTGAGTGGAAAGCAACTTGGGGAAGGCTAGAGATCAAGATTCATATGGTAGGAATGAAATATCTTGGTCTCAACACATGAGTAGGTGATTCTCTCTTAGAACATATGAGTTGGAAGTGTATATGTGTTCTGATGGCTCTCTCCATGAATGAAGAGGACGTGGAGGGGTATATATAGCCTCCACACAAAATCCAACCATTACACACAATTTACCAATATCGGTGGGACCGAATCAACAAACTCGGTCGGACCAAAAAGGTAAACCTAGTGACCGTTAAAGATTTTCGGTGGGACTGACATGCAACTCGGTAGGACCGATATGGTTAGGGTTTGGGCATAACGTAATCTCGGTGAGACCGATTACACAAACTCGGTGAGACCGATTTTGGTAATTAGCTAACCAGAGAGTTGGTCAGGCAAACTCGGTGGGACCGATTTGCTCTTTCGGTGAGACCGAAAAGTTACAGAAGGGAAACAGAGAGTTTACATTGCAATCTCGGTGGGACCGATCCGCTCTTTCGGTGAGCCCGAAAAGTTATGACAGGGAAACAGAGAGTTTGCAATCCCATCTCGGTGAGACCGAGATCCCTATCGGTAGAACCGAATTGCTAGGGTTTGGCAGTGGCTTATGACAAGTGAAACTCGATGGCGCCGGATAGAAAGAATCGGTAGGACCGAGTTTGGCTTAGGGTTTAGGTCAAATGTGGATATGGGAAAGTAGTTGAGGGTTTTTGGAGCATATCACTAAGCACATGAAGCAAGAGGCTCATTAAGCAACACCTCATCCCTCCTTGATAGTATTGGCTTTTCCTAAAGACTCAATGTGATCTTGGATCACTAAAATATAAAATGTAGAGTCTTGAGCTTTTGAGCTTTAGCCAATCCTTTGTCCTTAGCATTTTGAGGGTTCCACTTTCACATCCATGCCATGCCAATCATTGAGCTTTCCTGAAATAATCATCTTGGAATAGCATTAGCTCAATGAGCTATATGTTGTTATGAATTACCAAAACCACCTAGGGATATTTGCACTTTCAATCTCCCCCTTTTTGGTAATTGATGACAACATATAGATCAAAGCTTCGACAAATGATAATAGGCATGAAATATATCATCGCTTTGAGAAGTATGTGATAAGTAAGAGCTCCCCCTAAATTTGTGCATATTTAAGATTTGCTTTGGACTGCAAATGCACGAAGAGTTAGAGTCATGGGTTACTCTTCCATGTCACATACATCTTGGTGGAGCGCTTAAAATGATAAGAATGAAATACATGCACCCATCACCAAGAATAGTGAATGATCACATAAGATAGATAGGATAATAGCATTAAGCAAGCATTAAGTGTAGCTTATGATCAAACACATGATCATCAATGTCTCACACATAATGACATAGTAACCTAGTACTCAAGCACGCAAAAGCAAACAAAGTTCGAAAAACCACCAAATAAAGCAAGAGAGAAAAGCAACACTCTCTCTCTCTCTCTCAAAGCCTATGATCTATACATTTTCTCCCCCTTTGGCACGAAGTTACCAAAAAGTTCCTAGAAAATGCATAGTGCTAAATCGACACTCAGGCTTGATCTTCAGGTGGTGGTGGAGTCCGGAGCACTCCAAGGACGAAGCCTTCTGTATACGTGGTCGGAGTCGAGGCTGAAGTAGACGCTGGAGCTGGTGGAACTGAGGCTGTAGCTGGTGCACAAGTGGTGGCTCTGGTGTCAGCAACTGGCACTGCAGAAGACCTCGGACCTCGTGGCACTCTGGCAAAGGCATCAGTTGTAGTCTTGCCTCTCCTCTTCTGCATGTCTTCTTGGAGCTGCTCCACTGCAGTCTGAATCTCTGTCACCTTGATATCCAAGTCATAGAACCTTTGTTCTACGATCCTCTCTAGGCTTGTCTGGTTCTGAGTTAGGGTGGCTAATCCTTTCTCAATCCGCAGGGTGGATGCAATCAGGTAACCAAGCTGCTCTTGTTTAGTTTTCAAGAAATATTCAGATGCCTCCTCTTGAGTTGGCATCTTGGCAGCTTTCTCCTTCCTTGCCTTCTCCTTCTTGGCTTGTGCTTGTGCTGAAGATGGTTCATTCTCAGTCATAACAACTTGATTATCTTCAAAGTATGGACGGATGGGCAGGTGTTCCTTGTCCAATAAGTATATGCCCATGCCCATCTTGGAGTTAATGAGCTCCTAAATTTGTGGGGCATACCCACAGCTCCTCTTCTGGTCTGCTGCAGTCCTCTTGATGGTCTCTACCATGAGGCTCATCACCTTGAACTTCTGTGGCACATCAAAGATATGTAGCAAATTGATCGCATGGCCTCTGATCATCTTGTGATCACCTGACTTGGGCAACAAGGTGTGCCTCAGTATCCAATTGATGGTTGGCAGCCCTGACAGAAGATAGTGTACTGAGCCAAACTTGAAAGTGTCAAGTGCTTCATTTGGAATCTCCTTGTACATGTTTGACATTGAGTTGTGGTCCATCTTCTTCTTGGCATAGATATCCAAGTCATCCTCATGCTCTTTTGGGGCATTGATCAGCTGAGCCCATTCAGTAACTGTAGACTGGTACCTCGTACCCTCAGACATCCAAACAATTCTCCCATCTGAATAAAAATGTGTGGTGGAGTAGAACTGCATGATGAGTTCCTCGTTCCACTTTGTGAGCTTCTGCCCAACAAAGTCCTCTACTCCACATGCCTTGAAGCTGTCCTGCACTCCAGGGTAGTACTCTTCGTTGTCCTTGATGTATTGCCAATCAACCCATATCATATCACATACAATTGGCTTCTTATCTAACAGCACTGTCTCATAGAAGTCCTGCTGTTCCTTGGTGTGAAATCTATAGACCACAACAGTCCTCCTCCTTGAAGCATACGGATCTGCTTCTCTCCACTTCTGGAGCCCTGAATCTCTCCTGAGCTTCATGTCCTCAGCCACAGGATGAGCATCGTTGTGGTTTGGGATCTTGGGCTTGAGTTTTCTGAGAACTTGCTCTTCATCATCTTCTGCAGTGTCAGGCACTGGGGCCTTGTTCTTCTCAGCAGCTGGGATGCTTCTTGTATTCCTCTTTGGCTTTGGCTTTGGAGCTAGCTTGGCCTTGGAAGCAGCTGCCCCTGATCTTATGGCATCACCCATCAGCTTGGGTGCCGTTGGTGCTGGTGCAGCTACCTCTTCTTCTTCCTCCTCATCTTCCATGATGGAAGCCTTTCCAAGCACTCTGGCTACAATCTTCTTGACCCTTTCCTTTCTTTTCTTGCCTTCAGCAGCTACTGGCTCTATGGGAGTGGGCTTCTCAGTTGAAGCTTTGGCCTTTGACATAGGTTGCCTACCTGCTGGCCTTTTGATCTTTATCCCTGGCTTTGTGCCTTGAGCTGGGCCGTGTTCCTTCTCAAGCACTAATCTCTTTGAAGTTGCTTCCTTTTCTGCCACATAATCCTCATCCTCTGATTTTGAGGTTCTCTTCTTTCTTTGTCTTGTGGCAGCTTTTGGCAGGTTGCTAGGAGTACTTCTACTGCCATCATCTGAAGAACTTGAGGGACTAGTGCCCTCACTCATGTACACTTGCTGCTCTGACAAATTCTGGCTATCACTTTGATCAGACATGTTGCAAACTCTGACTGCTGACCCTGTGAATAGGTTATAGATGAGATAGAGTGGATGAGCATCACAAAATGCAGAGATTTTTGCAAAAGAATAATTCAAAAACTTAGTTTTAGTTTCCCACTGAAATCATCTCGGATCTACCAATTGTTAAACTCGGTGATACTGAAGCAGTTTTGGCACCTGAACTAGTGAACTCGGTCAGACCGAGTCATAGTTCAGTGGCACCGAGACTGCTATGGTTTCACAAAGTTCCAAAATCGTTCACACCGATAAGTAATTCTCGGCCAGACCGAGTCTCACTTGTGCAATGGCATAAGCCAAATCGGTGGGACCGAGTTTTTCAACTCGGTGGGTCCGAGATGGTTTCGGCGGAAACCTAACCCTAAAATTTTCAAATTAAACCTAATCTATGAGTTCATTGACTGGATAGAAGTGTTTCAAACGTGGCAAGAATCATGATGATCACAATGTGCTAAGAATCGGATAGGGGAATAGCACAAAGATTGAGTCCATACCCTAGTTCGGCGGAGACTCGCTACGGCGGCAACGGCGGGGTTGATTCCCGTTGACGGCGACGGAGACCAGCGACTGGAGGCGGCTGGAGGCGAGGAGACGATCCAGAGACCACGTTGGCAGAGCAGGCTATCGCGCGGGCGAAGGGGTTCGGAGAACTTTCCAAATTTTTGCCCGTGACTATATATAGCCCGACCCTGTCGGTGTGACCGAGTGGAACAACTCGGTGGCACCGAGATGCAAAACTGTATACAGTTGTTGCAACTCGGTGTGACCGAATGGTTCAAATTGGTTGCACCGAGATAGAAAACCTAGATCAACTTAATGATCTCGGTAGGACCGAAAGTAGGATATCGGTCAGACCGAGAATCACAAAGAGGTTTTGGAAGTTTAAGTCTATGACGAATCGGGGACTCCGAGTGCTCCTCACACAGAGTGGTTCGAATCTGACTTGATCAAATTTTGTGATGTAGCATGAATAGAGTTTGAGACGAGTAAAGCATAGATAGCTAGAGGAGGTTCTTAGGTATTCTTGTCCATCCACTTGGCAAAAGGAAATAAAACCAAACAATCAAAACAACAAGTGGATGTCCTCGAATGAGTAAAATATGCAACCAACATGCTCACACAATAAGATGGCAAATAAAATATGTGACAAAGCATGCACAACCAATTCTAGCATCTATCAAGCAATTTGCGATGACTAGGTCATCTATATATGAGTATATTGACTTAGGAGTCAAGTGAGAACACTTGATCATAGGTCATACTCATCGTTTAAGCTCAAGTGGGGTTACCACTTTTACATAAAGCATTATCGTGTTCACATCTTTAGAGTTGCTTTAGCTCAAGTCTTAGAGTAAAGCTCCCCCTAGATGTGATATCCCCCCCAAAGAGGGATGAACTAACCTTGGGTTTTGTCGATGATGACTTCATGTAGATGTTGAAGATGTGGATGCTCAATACCTACATGGGTTAGTCCCACAAGGAACAAACAAGGATATCCATAGACATAGAGTGATGCACACACAAGATGATGTCCATGAAAACTTTTAGGTTACCTTGTCCCTTGTCTTACCAACAAGAGGGTTTGTGACTCCTTGAACTAGTGCAAGATGTGGAAGTTGATTGCACTTGTTCTTGCAAAAATGATAAGATTGAAGTATGTTGGCGGAGTCACCCTCAAGAACTCTCTAGTTCTTCTTCTTTTGGATCCACACCATCTTGATGGGCATCCTTGGAGTTGTAGTCGTACTTGATGAAGTGGAACTTGACGTGGTCTTGGGAATCCACTTGACTAAGGTCTTAGGAGCTTCTTCAAATGCATCAATTTCCTCTTGAAGCTTGTCCTTTCCTTTTTGCTTGTAGCCTTGTGGTGGAAGATCATCTTGAGCTTGTGTTCCCTTGGAGGAAGTATCATACTTCTCTTGTTGAGGAAGAAACTTTGTCTTGGGGTATTGATCTTCTTCCCACTCAACTCCATTGGCATTGAACTTTCGTTCAAAACCAACACCTTGATTCTTCCGGTGCATTCCTTGCTTGCGCACAATTTCCTCGAATTGCTTACTCCCAGCAAGGCTTTTGTACACTCCTTTCTCTATAATTCGCTTCAATAAGCTATTTTCTTGCTCAAGTGTAACTTGGCTAAGAGAATCATTAGTGGAATCAAGGGAACTACTAGAAGCAACAATATTTGATTTAGCATGATCATTGTTACTACTAGAGGAAGAATCTTTCTTGTTCTTGTTACTAGACTTGACTTGAGGCATGTAAGTGGATAAGAGTAGACGCTTGGCAATGTAAGAAGAACTTTTCTTGCGGAGATCATCATTGATTGCTTTTAAAAACTCATGCTCTTGCTCAAGATTGAGCTTTTCAAAGCGTAACTTCTCATGAGCTCTTAAAAGTTCTCGATGATCTTCGAAGATAGTTTCATGAGCTAACTTAAGAGTGTTTAGTTCTTTATTTAGAGCCTCAATCTTCTCCTTATCATTGTCATTCGTTTTATCTTGATTAGCATGATTAATTGACGTTTCATCATAGTATTCATCACTAGAGTTGTCAACAAGCAAATCATCATCACCTAACAAGTCATCTTCATCATTATTAAAATAAACATACTCGGGGTGTGTTACCTTAGGACGTTTGGCCATGAAGCATCTTCCAATTCCTTCATTTGGTGAGTCAAATATGTCGTAGGAGTTGGTTGACACAAGTGCTAGACCGGCAACACCTTCATCTTGAGTATCTTCGGAGTCGGAGTGACAACTTCTCTCGGAGTGGCTATCAGAGTCAGAGCCGGATACCCATTCACCAACATGAGCTTGATGTCTTCGTTTTGTGTAGCTCCTTGATGATTTTTCCTTCCTTTCCGAATCCTTGCTTCTCCGTGAGTATCTTCATTCATAACGATCATCTCTACTCCTTCTCTCTCTTGGTGGTGATTCTTTGCGTCTTCTTTTTGGAGACTTCTCTTCTCTTGTAGGGAGCCGTACACTCATTAGAATAGTGTCCGGGTCTTCCACAGTTGTAGCAGTTTCGCTCTCGACTAGAAGATCTTTTGTTATTGTAGGACCTTGACTTGGAGCTTCTATCTTTGCTTCTACTCTTGTAGAACTTGTTGAAGTTCTTCACCATTAAGCTCAATTCTTCATTGAAGTTCTGTTTCTCACTTGATGATGTAGGGGCTTCACATGAGGCTTTGTAGGCACCACTTGATTTGTTGTGAAGTTCCTCTTTATCCTTAAGTGACATCTCATGAGCAACAATTCTTCCAATCACCTCCGTTGGCTTGAGATCTTTGTAATTGGGCATCATTTGGATCAATGTGCACACAGTATCATATTTTCCATCCAAGGCTCTTAGAATCTTCTTGATGATGAATCTATCGGTCATCTCTTCACTCCCTAAGCCGGCAATCTCATTTGTGATGAGAGCAAGCCTAGAATACATTTCAGCGACACCTTCACCATCCTTCATTTTGAACTTGTCAAGTTGACTTTGAAGCACATCCAACTTGGATTCCTTGACGGAGTCGGTACCTTCGTGCTATCAATCAAAGTGTCCCAAATTTCCTTTGCATTCTCAAGACGGCTGATTTTGTTGAATTCTTCGGGGCACAATCCGTTGAAGAGATATCACAAGCTTGAGCATTGTATTGCAACATCTTCAACTCATCCGCGGTAGCTTCACGGTTTGGTTCTCTCCCATCAAAGAAGTCACCTTGCAAACCAACACACACAATAGCCCAAACGGCGGGGTTATGTCCAAGAATATGCATTTTCATTTTATGCTTCCAACTAGCAAAATTAGTACCATCAAAGTAAGGACCTCTACGGTGATAATTTCCCTCGCTAGACGCCATACTCTCCTAGGTTGTGAAACCAAGGCTATGACCACCAAAATTTATGGAAATCAAAGCAAATGGAGACCAAAGCTCTGATACCACTTGTGGGATCGAAAGTATGTCTAGAGGGGGGGTGATTAGACTATTTGACCAAATAAAAACTTAACCTTTTCCCAATTTTAGTTCTTGGCAGATTTTAACTATTTTAGGACAAGTCAAGCAATCATCACACAATTCAAGCAAGCATGCAAAGAGTATATTAGCAGCGGAAAGTAAAGCATGCAACTTGCAAGAATGTAAAGGGAAGGGTTTGGAGAATTCAAACGCAATTGGAGACACGGATGTTTTCCCGTGGTTTGGATAGGTGGTGCTATCCTACATCCACGTTGATGGAGACTTCAACCCATGAAGGGTAACGGTTGCACGAGTCCACGAAGGGCTCCACCCACGAAGGGTCCACAAAGTAGCAACCTTGTCTATCCCACCATGGCCATCACCCACGAAGGACTTGCCTCACTAGCGGTAGATCTTCACGAAGTAGGCGATCTCCTTGCCCTTACAAACTCCTTGGTTCAACTCCATAATCTTGTCGGAGGCTCCCAAGTGACACCTAGCCAATCTAGGAGACACCACTCTCCAAGAAGTAACAAATGGTGTGTTGATGATGAACTCCTTGCTCTTGTGCTTCAAATGATAGTCTCCCCAACACTCAACTCTCTCTCATAGGATTTGGATCTGGTGGAAAGAAGGTTTGAGTGGAAAGCAACTTGGGGAAGGCTAGAGATCAAGATTCATATGGTAGGAATGGAATATCTTGGTCTCAACACATGAGTAGGTGATTCTCTCTCAGAACATATGAGTTGGAAGTGTATATGTGTTCTGATGGCTCTCTCCACGAATGAAGAGGAGGTGGAGGGGTATATATAGCCTCCACACAAAATCCAACCGTTGCACACAATTTACAAATCTCGGTGGGACCGAATCAACAAACTCGGTCGGACCAAAAAGGTAAACGTAGTGACCGTCAGAGATTTTCGGTGGGACTGACATGCAACTTGGTAGGACCGATATGGTTAGGGTTTGGGCATAACGTAATCTCGGTGAGACCGATTACACAAACTCGGTGAGACCGATTTTGGTAATTAGCTAACCAGAGAGTTGGTCAGGCAAACTCGGTGGGACCGATTTGCTCTTTCGGTGAGACCGAAAAGTTACAAAAGGGAAACAGAGAGTTTACATTGCAATCTCGGTGGGACCAATCTGCTCTTTCGGTGAGACCGAAAAGTTACGAAAGGGAAACAGAGAGTTTGCAATCCCATCTCGGTGAGACCGAGATCCCTATCGGTAGAACCAAATTGCTAGGGTTTGGCAGTGGCTTATGACAAGTGAAACTCGGTGGCGCCGGATAGAAAGAATCAGTAGGACCGAGTTTGGCTTAGGGTTTAGGTCAAATGTGGATATGGGAAAGTAGTTGAGGGTTTTTGGAGCATATCACTAAGAACATGAAGCAATAGGCTCATTAAGCAACACCTCATCCCTCCTTGATAGTATTGGCTTTTCCTAAAGACTCAATGTGATCTTGGATCACTAAAATATAAAATGAAGAGTCTTGAGCTTTTGAGCTTGAGCCAATCCTTTGTCCTTAGCATTTTGAGGGTTCCACTTTCAGATCCATGCCATGCCAATCATTGAGCTTTCCTAAAATAATCATCTTGGAACAGCATTAGCTCAATGAGCTATATGTTGTTATGAATTACCAAAACTACGTAGGGATAGTTGCACTTCCAGCAGCACCCCGTGCGGCGACCATGTTACCCAAACACCCTCACGTAGAGGGTGGCGTCGCCGTCGAACTTGAAGTGTAGGGTGCACCGGCGGCCCAGGCCACGCGCACGGGCAAACGTCTGCCAACCGCGGGCCAGGGACAGGCTCCCGGCCGCGGAGACCTCCAGGGAGACCCATGAGGCCCGGCTGCAGCAGCCGTCGGCCTGGAGCCAGAGGCCGCCCAGGCGCCGGCCGGGAGCTCGCCTAGGAGGAAGCGAGGAAGCGGAAGCTGGGTGGACGCACTTCAGCAGCATGAACGCGCGACCTGGGGGGACGCGCAGCCGGAGCGCGCCCCCGGCTGCAGCAACCCGCCCGTCGCCGTGCTGAAGATCACCCCCACGGCCGCGGGGAGCCGCCGTGGTGGCCACAGGATGCTTGCGAGGGCGCCCTCTGCCGCGCTTGGGTGGGGGAGAGGCGGGCTCAACCCGGCAAGCCTTCCCCTTCTCGGCGGCCGAGAATCTCTTCGACGGGGCCATGAAGAAGAAGGAGAAGCAAGGAGGAATGGACTGGAAGGGCACGCGCAGCCCCGTACTTATAACCGGCGAAGGCCAACCGCCGGCCTCCACGATCACAGGTAATCATGACATGATCTACATGCAGGGACTTGTCCAACTCGCGCGATCACCAAGGCATCATGGGGAAGTGGACACGCCCATGTCCCATCAACCGCCACGCGGCACCCAAGGCCGCAGGCTGTTAGGGCCTGCGGTGCTTCGCCCTTGCCCTTTCGCCTCTCGGCACGGCCAAGTCCGGGCGCACCTTGGGCCCGGGGGCTACTATCGACGTTCTGGGAACGGGGGTCCCCAGACTTGCCTGCCTGCGGCCTGCGGCGTGGCTCAAAGGAGGCCCAGCACGGCCCATCTTCACCAACACAAGACTCAAGACCCTCGCGAGGGGCCAAGCCTTGTGAGGCGGATGACGCGGAGCTTCCTCAGGCACGGCCTCGTTAGGCTAGCTCGCGAGGAGGCAGAGAGATCAAGGCGGGGTACCTCGCGAGGTGCCCGTGACGCAAGCCATGACGACTCAGGGCGGCAGGAGGGTGCCAGCGCGCGCAGCGTCCTTCTTTCCTCTTTGGTGCAAAGGGGCAAGCACAGCCGCGGAGTACCGAGGCATGAGGCAAAGGTTGCCATTTTGGTGCAACGAGACCATGACCAGGAGGACTACGAGGCAGAGGTCACCGAGGAGCCCAAGACGGCGTCATCACCAGAGCTTTGCGCAGGTGAAGACTGCTTTTGTCAGGATAGTTGATACTTGCTGTCCCCCTTCAAATTAGCCCGCCATTGTTGGCTCCCTTCCCGCTGAATATTTGGGAAGAGGACTAGGGCCTCTATAAATAAAACCAGCCACCCACATAGCACGGGGGGTTCGGTTCGGTCGGTTGGTTCATTCGGTTTGCAAGCAGAGAGAGAGAGAGAGAGAGAGAGAGAGAGAAGAGAGAAAGGTGGCTGAACTCCTCATAGCAGTTCATCACCCTAGCCAAGAACAGACCCTCGCGAGGCTGGTCTCCCTTGTATTGTTCATCATCGTCGGCCCCAAGAGGCAATCCACCAACCACAAACTTGAGTAGGGTATTACACCACAACGGTGGCCCAAACCAGTATAAATCTTGTGTCCCTTGTGTAGTTCTTTCAGTAGTTTAGATCTTTGCGAGGCGGGGAGGTAGAAGGCGTAATCTCCGCACGCACCCCAGTGTTCGAACCTTAAGGGTCTGCCAGAACCCGAAATCCGACAGGCGCGGGGTCATGAGAAGAGTGGATCAAATAGATAGCACACGGTTCGTTTATCCAGGTTCGGGCCGCAAGGATGCGTAAAACCCTACTCTTGCTTTGGTGGATTGTATATCTGTGTTCTTGAGCTAGCTATGGGGCGTGTGGAGCTCAAAAAAGCCGAATCCTCCCTATGGTCGCCTCGGGCCTCCTTTTATAGAAAAAGGGGTTGCCACAGTGGCACACTGGAGGTGGAAAGGTTACAGTGCTGCGAGGTTATCCCTCGCACCACATGACAAGGCGCATTTAATGCGTCTTGCTTAGGCATCCTTGCTTTATTGGGGACGAGGGAGAAACCTGTCTCGTCTATCGCCGCTCCTTCTTGTGTCGACACGCGCCCTGGCCAGCGTCGCCTGTGATGCCACGTAGGTAGGCAGGCAGCTGAGGTGGCGCAGTGGTGGGTCTTCACAAAGATCTGCATGCCGCCACGTAGGTGCCTGCCTAGCTGGTTGGGTCGGCAGCTGCATGCATGCGGTGGTGGAGGTTTAGTCGGCATGGGCCTGTGGTGGCCCTACGGTGTCCTCGGTAAGGGCCTTGCCGGGGTCCGAATCGGTGTCGTCGATGATGATGTAGTCCTCCGGACGAATCTCCTTGGGTTCTTCATCTTCTCCTCCTGGCGCGGGGTCTCCCATGAATACTCCTAGCTTCCTTTCCAGATCGTCATTCCTCTCCACTAGTACGACGATTTCCTCCTCATAATCTTCACGAGTAGCCTTGAGTTCTTCTTCAAGCTCCATGATCCTGGTCATCGCCTTCTTCATATGTGTCATGCCTGCGCACATCTGGTTCTCCTGGCGACGAATGTGCTGGTTTAACTCCTGGATGAAAGCTGCAATTGATCTATCCTTCCTGGTGCTAATCATCTCCCATTGCTCATCTCGGCGCCCACAAATCTGGTAGATAGTATCCTTGAGGTCCTTGTGGTAAACTTCTCCAATGCGTCCCATGGTGATGTGAGCTGCCATACTCTTTCCTAGACTCGAGGTTGGTGCATCGAAAGAAAACTCTATGGGCTCAGTGACTGGTGTGAATGTCCTTCCTGGAACTTGAACTTGAATCATCCAGCACTCCTCTTCTGGTAAAGTGGCATTGTAAGTCCCGGTGAAGCTTGGTATCCCAATGTTCAAGTACCTAGTGACTTCCTTCAAGTGTCTTCCAAAGGGGGCGTCTTCATCCGATTGCGCAAACTTGTTCCTTGCGTCCGCCATCCTAAAGAGTAGAAAAAGGAGAGGAGTTAGAAATGACAAGAGAATAATGATCTAGGGCTTTAGCTTAGTGGTCGTGTCCTACAGTCAGTGTGTGCTCTGATACCATCTTAGTAGCGACCAGACCTCACATAGTCTAATCTCTGTGTATTAGTGTCATCCCTGGATCGGTAATGCTAACACACACAGTACTTGAAGGATTTATAACAGAGTGGCAATCACACACTTATTACATTGAATGTCTCAAAAGAGAACTTATTACAATAAATATGGCTTAAGGCCATCTAATACGATAACAGTGGAAGGCTTGGAAGATAAAGTGAGTCCATCAACTCCAACGGCATCACTGGGTGAAAGACCACGACCTATGGCTCCTTACTCGTTGTCTGAAAAGTCTGCAACATGATACGTTGCAGCCCGAAAACGGGTCAGCACATAGAATATGCTGGCAAGGTAACACAAGAGAGTAATGTACAGAATAAAGCTATCACTATATGCATATATGGCTAGTGGAGGCTGTATGGTTGATATGTTTTTGCGTAAAGCCAATTTTTCCCTACTGCAAAGGAATACATTTTATTTAACTATCATGGTACTTGTTAAACACTGAGAAGGTTCACCCAACTCAATCCCAATTTAAAGTAATTGAGGGAGTCTTGGATTAGGGGGTGTCCGGATGGCCGGACTATACCTTCGGCCGGACTCCTGGACTATGAAGATACAAGATTGAAGACTTCGTCCCGTGTCCGGAAGGGACTTTCCTTCGCGTGGAAGGCAAGCTTGGTGATACGGATATGTAGATCTCCTACCATTGTAACCGACTCTGTGTAACCCTAGCCCTCTCCGGTGTCTATATAAACTGGAGAGTTTTAGTCTGTAGGACCAACAACAATCATACAATAGGCTAGCTTCTAGGGTTTAGCCTCTCTGATCTCGTGGTAGATCTACTCTTGTACTTGAAGGAAACATGCCCTAGAGGCAATAATAAAGTTATTATTTATTTCCTTATATCATGATAAATGTTTATTATTCATGCTAGAATTGTATTAACCGGAAACATAATACATGTGTGAATATATAGACAAACTAAACGTCACTAGTATGCCTCTACTTGACTAGCTCGTTAATCAAAGATGGTTATGTTTCCTAACCATGGACGAAGAGTTGTCATTTGATTAACGGGATCACATCATTAGTTGAATGATCTGATTGACATGACCCATTCCATTAGCTTAGCACCCGATCGTTTAGTATGTTGCTATTGCTTTCTTCATGACTTATACATGTTCCTATGACTATGAGATTATGTAACTCCCGTGTGCGGGAGGAACACTTTGTGTGCTACCAAATGTCACAACGTAACTGGGTGATTATAAAGGTGCTCTACAGGTGTCTCCAAAGGTACACGTTGGGTTGACGTATTTCGAGATTAGGATTTGTCACTCCGATCGTCGGAGAGGTATCTCTAGGCCCTCTCGGTAATGCACATCACATAAGCCTTGCAAGCATTACAACTAATGAGTTAGTTGCGAGATGATGTATTACAGAACGAGTAAAGAGACTTGCCGGTAATGAGATTGAACTAGGTATTGGATACCGACGATCGAATCTCGGGCAAGTAACATACCGATGAACAAAGGGAACAACATATGTTGTTATGCGGTCTGACCGATAAAGATATTCGTAGAATATGTAGGAGCCAATATGGGCATCCAGGTCCCGCTATTGGTTATTGACCGAAGACGTGTCTCGGTCATGTCTACATTGTTCTCGCACCGTAGGGTCCGCACGCTTAACGTTACGATGACAGTTATTATGAGTTTATACATTTTGATGTACCGAAGTTAGTTCAGAGTCCCGGATGTGATCACGGACATGACGAGGAGTCTCAAAATGGTCGAGACATAAAGATTGATATATTGGATGACTATATTCGGACACCGAAAGCGTTCCGGAGAAGTTTCGGATAAAACCGGAGCACCGGGGGGTTACCGGAACCCCCCGGGGGGTTAATGGGCCTCATGGGCCTAAAGTGGAGAAGAGGAAGGGGCTGCCAGGGCAGGCCACGCGCCCCCTCTTCCCCTAGTCCGAATTGGACTAGGAGGGAGGGGCGGTGCCCCCTCTTTCCTCTCTTCTCCCACCGCTCCTAATTGGACAAGGAAAGGGGGGGGGGAGTCCTACTCCCGGTAGGAGTAGGACTCCTCCTGCGCGCCACCATAGGGCCAGCCGAACCCCCCCTTGGATCCTTTATATATAGAGGCAAGGGGGCACCCTAGGACACACAATTGATCAATGTGATCTTTCCTTAGCCGTGTGCGGTGCCCCCTTCCACCATATTCCACCTCGGTCATATCGTTGTAGTGCTTAGGCAAAGCCCTGCGTCGGTAGAACATCATCATCGTCACCACGCCATTGTGCTGATGGAACTCATCCCCGAAGCTTTGCTGGATCGGAGCCCGGGGAGCATCATCGAGCTGTATGTGTGCTAAGAACTCGGAGGTGCCAGAGTAACGGTGCTTGGATCTGTCAGATCGGGAAGACGTACGACTACTTCCTCTATGTTGTGTCATCGCTTCCGCTATCGGTCTACGAGGGTACGTAGACAACACTCTCCCTTCTTGTTGCTATGCATCACCATCATCTTGCGTGTGCGTAGGAATTTTTTTGAAATTGCTACGTTCCCCAACAGTGGTATCAGAGCCTAGGTTTTATGGTTTGATGTTATGTGCACGAGTAGAACACAAGTGAGTTGTGGGCGATATAAGTCATACTGCCTACCAGCATGTCATACTTTGGTTCGGCGGTATTGTTGGATGAAGCGGCCCGGACCGACATTACGCATACGCTTACGCGAGACCGGTTCTCCCGACGTGCTTTGCACATAGGTGGCTTGCGGGTGACTGTTTCTCCAACTTTAGTTGAACCGAGTGTGGCTACACCCGGTCCTTGCGAAGGTTAAAACGACATCAACTTGACAAACTATCGTTGTGGTTTTGATGTGTAGGTAAGATTGGTTCTTGCTTAAGCCCGTAGCAGCCACGTAAAACTTGCAACAAACAAAGTAGAGGACGTCTAACTTGTTTTTGCAGGGCATGTTGAGATGTGATATGGTCAAGACATGATGCTAAATTTTATTGTATGAGATGATCATGTTTTGTAACCGAGTTGTCGGCAACTGGCAGGAGCCATATAGTTGTCGCTTTATTGTATGCAATGCAATCGCGCTGTAATGCTTTACTTTATCACTAAGCGGTAGCGATAGTCATGAAAGCATAAAAGTGGCGAGACGACAACGATGCTGCGATGGAGATCAAGGTGTCGCGCCGGTGACGATGGTGATCATGGCGGTGCTTCGGAGATGGAGATCACAGGCACAAGATGATGATGGCCATATCATATCACTTATATTGATTGCATGTGATGTTTATCTTTTATGCATCTTATCTTGCTTTGATTGACGGTAGCATTATAAGATGATCTCTCACTAATTATCAAGAAGTGTTCTCCCTGAGTATGCACCATTGCGAAAGTTCTTCGTGCTGAGACACCACGTGATGATCGGGTGTGATAGGCTCTACGTTCAAATACAACGGGTGCAAAACAGTTGCACACGCGGAATACTCAGGTTATACTTGACGAGCCAAGCATATACATATATGGCCTCGGAACACAGAGACCGAAAGGTCGAGCGTGAATCATATAGTAGATATGATCAACATAGTGATGTTCACCAATGAAACTGCTCCATCTCACGTGATGATCGGACATGGTTTAGTTGATTTGGATCATGTGATCACTTAGAGGATTAGAGAGATGTCTATCTAAGTGGGAGTTCTTAAGTAATATGATTAATTGAACTTAAATTTATCATGAACTTAGTCCTGGTAGTATTAGCATATCTATGTTGTAGATCAATAGCTCGCGTTGTTGCTTCCCTGTGTTTATTTTGATATGTTCCTAGAGAAAATTGTGTTGAAAGATGTTAGTAGCAATGATGCGGATTGGATCCGTGATCTGAGGTTTATCCTCATTGCTGCACAGAAGAATTATGTCCTTGATGCACCGCTAGGTGACAGACCTATTGCAGGAGCAGATGCAGACATTATGAACGTTTGGCTAGCTCAATATGATGACTACTTGATAGTTTAGTGCACCATGCTTAATGGCTTAGAATCGGGACTTCAAAGACGTTTTGAACATCATGGACCATATGAGATGTTCCAAGAGTTGAAGTTAATATTTCAAGCAAATACCCGAGTTGAGAGATATGAAGTCTCCAACAAGTTCTATAGCTAAAAGATGGAGGAGAATCGCTCAACTAGTGAGCATGTGCTCAGATTGTCTGGGTACTACAATCGCTTGAATCAAGTGGGAGTTAATCTTCCAGATAAGATAGTGATTGACAGAATTCTCTAGTCACCATTACCAAGTTAGTAGAACTTTGTGATGAACTATGATATGCAAGGGATAATGGAAACAACTCCCAAGCTCTTCGTGATGCTGAAATCAACGAAGGTAGAAATCAAGAAAAACATCAAGTGTTGATGGTTGACAAGACCACTAGTTTCAAGAAAAGGGCAGAGGGAAGAACGGGAACTTCAAGAAGAACAGCAAGCAAGTTGCTGCTCAAGTGAAGAAGCCCAAGTCTGGTCCTAAGCCTGAGACTAAGTGCTTCTACTGCAAAGGGACTGGTCACTGGAATCGGAACTACCCCAAGTGATTCGCGGATAAGAAGGGTGGCAAAGTGAACAAAAGTATATTTGATATACATGTTATTGATGTGTACTTTACTAGTGTTTATAGCAACCCCTCAGTATTTGATACTGGATCAGTTGCTAAGAGTGGTAACTCGAAACAGGAGTTGCAGAATAAACAGAGACTAGTTAAGGGTGAAGTGAGGATGTGCGTTGGAAGTAGTTCCAAGATTGATATGATCATCATCGCACACTCCCCTATACTTTCGGGATTAGTGTTGAACCTAAATAAGTGTTATTTGGTTTTTGCGTTGAGCATGAATATGATTTGATCATGTTTATTGCAATACGGTTATTCGTTAAAGTCAGAGAATAATTGTTGTTCTATTTACATGAATAAAACCTTCGATGGTCATACACCCAATGAAACAAGTTCGCGGGATCTTGATCGTAGTGATACACATATTCATAATATTGAAACCAAAAGATGCGAAGTTAATAATGATAGTGCAACTTATTTGTGGCACTGCCATTTAGGTCATATTGGTGTAAAGCGCATGAAGAAACTCCATGCTGATGGGATTTTGGAATCACTTGATTATGAATCACTTGGTGCTTGCAAACCATGCCTTATGGGCAAGATGACTAAAGACTCCGTTCTCCGGAACAATGGAGCGAGCAACTGACTTATTGGAAATCATACATACTGATGTATGCGATCCGATGAGTGTTGAAGCTCGCGGCGGGTATCGTTATTTTCTGGCCTTCACATATGATTTCAGCAGATATGGGTATATCTGCTTGATGAAACATAAGTCTGAAACATTTGAAAAGTTCAAAGAATTTCAGAGTGAAGTGGAAAATCATCATAACAAGAAAAATAAGGTTTCTACGATCTGATCGCGGAGACAAATATTTGAGTTACGAGTTTGGTCTTCAATTAAAACAATGTGAAATAGTTTCACTACTCACGCCACCTGGAACACCATAGTATAATGGTGTGCCCGAACGTCATAACCGTACTTTATTAGATATAGTGCAATCTATGATGTTTCTTACTGATTTACCACTATAGTTTTTGGGGTTATGCATTAAAGACAGCTGCATTCACGTTAAAAAGGGGCACCATCTAAGTCCGTTGAGACGACACAATCTAAACTGTGGTTTGGCAAGAAACCAAAGTTGTCGTTTCTTAAAGTTTGGAGTTGCGATGCTTATATGAAAAAGTTTCATCCTGATAAGCTCAAACCGAAATCAGAGAAATATTTCTTCATAAGATACCCAAAGGAGACTGTTGGGTACACCTTCAATCATAGATCCGAATGCAAGACATTCATTGCTAAGAATGGATCCTTTCTAGAGAAGGAGTTTCTCTTGAAAGAAGTGAGTGGGAGGAAAGTAGAACTTGACGAGGTAACTGTACTTGCTCCCTTATTGGAAAGTAGTACATCACAGAAACTTGTTTCTGCGACACCTACACCAATTAGTGAGGAAGCTAATGATAATGATCATGAAACTTCAGAAGAAGATACTACTGAACCTCGTAGATCAACCAGAGTAAGATCCGCGCCAGAGTGGTACGGTAATCCTGTTCTGGA
Source organism: Triticum monococcum (assembly GCA_034509565.1). Classification (NCBI taxonomy): domain Eukaryota; kingdom Viridiplantae; phylum Streptophyta; class Magnoliopsida; order Poales; family Poaceae; genus Triticum; species Triticum monococcum. The sequence goes on along the minus strand of CM067847.1, from coordinate 112,783,797 downwards.
AATCATGCTACTAGATCATGATGAACCTACAAACTATGAAGAAGCGATGGTGAGCCCAGATTCCGCAAAATGGCTTGAAGCCATGAAATCTGAGATGGGATCCATATATAAGAACAAAGTGTGGACTTTGGTTGACTTGCCCGATGATCGGCAAGCAATTGAGAATAAATGGATCTTCAAGAAGAAGACTGACGCTGACGGTAATATTACTGTCTACAAAGCTCGACTTGTCGCAAAAGGTTTTCGACAAGTTCAAGGGGTTGACTACGATGAGACCTTCTCACCCGTAGCGATGCTTAGGTCTGTCCGAATCATGTTAGCAATTGCCGCATTTTATGATTATGAAATCTGGCAAATGGATGTCAAAACTGCATTCCTGAATGGATTTCTGGAAGAAGAGTTGTATATGATGCAACCAGAAGCTTTTGTCAATCCTAAAGGTGTTAACAAAATGTGCAAACTCCAGCGATCCATCTATGGACTGGTGTAAGCATCTCAGAGTTGGAATATACGCTTTGATAAGTTGATCAAAGCATATAGTTTTATACAGACTTGCGGTGAAACCTGTATTTACAAGAAAGTGAGTGGGAGTTCTACAACATTTCTGATAAGTATATGTGAATGACATATTGTTGATCGGAAATAATGTAGAATTATTCTGCAAAGCATAAAGGGATGTTTGAAAGGAGTTTTTCAAAGAAAGACCTCGGTAAAGCTGCTTACATATTGAGCATCAAGATCTATAAGAGATAGATCAAGACGCTTGATAAGTTTTTTCAATAAGTACATACCTTGACAAGATTTTGAAGTAGTTCAAAATGGAACAGTCAAAGAAAGAGTTCTTGCCTGTGTTACAAGGTGTGAAGTTGAGTAAGACTCAAAGCCCGACCACGGCAGAAGATAGAAAGAGAATGAAAGTCATTCCCTATGCCTCAGCCATAGGTTCTACAAAGTATGCCATGCTATGTACCAGATCTATTATATACCCTACACTGATTTTGGCAAGGGAGTACAATAGTGATCTAGGAGTAGATCACTGGAAATTGGTCAAAATTATCCTTAGTGGAATAAGGATATGTTTCTCGATTATGGAGGTGACAAAAAGGCTCGTCGTAAAGGGTTACGTCGATGCAAGTTTTGACACTAATCTAGATGACTCTAAGTCTCGATCTAGATACATATTGAAAGTGGGAGCAATTAGCTAGAGTAGCTCCGTGCAGAGCATTGTTGATATAGATATTTGCAAAATACTTACGGATCTAAATATGACAGACCCGTTGACTAAAATTATCTCACAAACAAAACATGATCACACCTTAGTATTCTTTGGGTGTTGATCACATAGAGATGTGAACTAGATTACTGACTCTAGTAAACCCTTTGAGTATTGGTCACATGATGATGTGAACTATGGGTGTTAATCACATGATGATGTGAACTATTGCTGTTAAATCACATGGCGATGTGAACTAGATTATTGACTCTAGTGCAAGTGGGAGACTGAAGGAAATATGCCCTAGAGGCAATAATAAAGTTATTATTTATTTCCTTATATCATGATAAATGTTTATTATTGATGCTAGAATTGTATTAACTGGAAACATAATACATGTGTGAATATATAGACAAACTAAATGTCACTAGTATGCCTCTACTTGACTAGCTCGTTAATCAAAGATGGTTATGTTTCCTAACCATGGACGAAGAGTTGTCATTTGATTAACGGGATCACATCATTAGTTGAATGATTTGATTGACATGACCCATTCCATTAGCTTAGCACCCGATTGTTTAGTATGTTGCTATTGCTTTCCTCAAGACTTATACATGTTCCTATGACTATGAGATTATGTAACTCCCGTGTGCCGGAGGAACACTTTGTGTGCTACCAAACGTCACAACGTAACTGGGTGATTACAAAGGTGCTCTACAGGTGTCTCCAAAGGTACATGTTGGGTTGATGTATTTCGAGATAAGGATTTGTCACTCCGATCGTCGGAGAGGTATCTGTGGGCCCTCTCGGTAATGCACATCACATAAGCCTTGCAAGCATTACAACTAATGAGTTAGTTGCGAGATGATGTATTACAGAACGAGTAAAGAGACTTGACGGTAACGAGATTGAACTAGGTATTGGATACCGACGATCGATTCTCGGGCAAGTAACATACTGATGAACAAAGGGAACAACGTATGTTGTTATGCGGTCTGACTGATAAAGATCTCCGTAGAATATGTAGGAGCCAATATGGGCATCCAGGTCCCGCTATTGGTTATTGACCAGAGACGTGTCTCGGTCATGTCTACATTGTTCTCGAACCGTAGGGTCCGCACGCTTAACGTTACGATGACAGTTATTATGAGTTTACATTTTGATGTACCGAAGTTAGTTCGGAGTCCCGGATGTGATCACGGACATGACGAGGAGTCTCGAAATGGTCGAGACATAAAGATTGATATATTGGATGACTATATTCGGACACCGGAAGTGTTCCGGAGAAGTTTTGGATAAAACCGGAGCACCGGGGGGTTACCGGAACCCCCCGGGGGGTTAATGGGCCTCATGGGCCTAAAGTGGAGAAGAAGAAGGGGCTGCCAGGGCAGGCCGCGCGCCCCCTCTTTCCTCTCTTCTCCCACCTCTCCTAATTGGACAAGGAAAGGGGGGGGGGAGTCATACTCCCGGTAGGAGTAGGACACCTCCTGCGCGCCACCATAGGGCCGGCCGAACCCCCCCTTGGATCCTTTGTATATAGAGGCAAGGGGGCACCCTAGGACACACAATTGATCAATGTGATCGTTCCTTAGCCGTGTGCAGTGCCCCCTTCCACCATATTCCACCTCGGTCATATCGTTGTAGTGCTTAGGCGAAGCCCTGCGTCGGTAGAACATCATCATCGTCACCACGCCATTGTGCTGACGGAACTCATCCCCGAAGCTTTGCTGGATCGCAGCCCGGGGAGCATCATCGAGCTGTACGTGTGCTAAGAACTCGGAGGTGCCAGAGTAACGGTGCTTGGATCGGTCGGATCGGGAAGACGTACGACTACTTCCTCTACATTGTGTCATCGCTTCCGCTATCGGTCTACGAGGGTACGTAGACAACAGTCTCCCTTCTTGTTGCTATGCATCACCATGATCTTGCGTGTGCGTAGGAATTTTTTTGAAATTACTATGTTCCCCAACAGTACTACCCATATCATCAATATTAATCAAGAAGGACGTAGGGTTTTACCTCCATCAAGAGGGCACGAACCTGGGTAAAACATCGTGTCCCCTGCCTCCTGTTACCATCCGACCTAGACGCACAGTTCGGGACCCCCTACCCGAGATCCGCCGGTTTTGACACCGACATTGGTGCTTACATTGAGAGTTCCTTTGTGTCGTCACTTTTAGGCCTGATGGCTTCTCCGATCATCAATAGCGATGCGATCCAGGGTGATACTTTTCTCCCCAGACAGATCTTCGTATTCGGCAGCTTTGCACTGCGGGCCAATTTGCTTGGTCATCTGGAGCAGATCGAAAGCTACGCCCCTGGCCATCAGGTCAGATTTGGAAGTTTGAACTACACGGGCGAAATCCGCGGAGACTTGATCTTCGACGGATTCGAGCCACAGCTGAGTGCGCCGCACTGTCACGATGGGCATGATTTAGCTCTGCCGCCGAACAGTGCCCTGGAGGCCGCACCTGTGTCCGCTCCGACCCCTAGCTCGGAGCCGATCACACCAACCGAGGATGGGTGGTTAGACACTACCTCGGGGGCTGCAATCTCTACGGCGATCGAGCCGAACACCAGCCCTATTCTCTGCGAAGCCCATGACTCCAAGGAGCCGGACTCCTCTCCAGACTCCGAGCCCTCCACACCCCGATCGATCGAACCCGATTGGGCGCCGATCATGGAGTTCACCGCCGCGGACATCTTTCAGCACTCGCCCTTCGGCGATATTCTGAAGTCACTAAAGTCTCTCTCTTTGTCAGGAGAGCCCTGGCCGGACTATGGTCGGCAAGGTTGGGATGCGGATGATGAAGAAATTCAAAGCCCACCCACCACCCACTTCGTAGCCACTGTCAATGATTTAACCAACATGCTCGACTTTGACTCCGAAGACATCGACGGTATGGACGCCGATGCAGGAGAATATCAAGAACCAGCGCCTATAGGGCACTGGAAAGCCACCTCGTCGTATGATATATACATGGTGGACACCCCAAAAGAAGGCAATGGCGATGGAACAGCGGAGGATGACCCCTCCAAGAAGCAGCCTAAGCGCCGGCGTCAGCGGTGCCGCTCTAAATCCCGCCAAAACAAAAACGGTGATTCCGGCACGGGGGATAATAACACCTTGGACAGTGCCAAAGACAACCACCTCTACCAAGATTCAGCACAGGAGGATAGAGAAGCCAGCCCTCATGAGAGAGCGGCAGATAGAGAGGTCGAGGACGATAATTATATGCCTCCCTCCGAAGACGAGGCAAGCCTCGACGACGAAGAATTTGTCATGCCGGAGGATCCCGTCGAACAAGAGCGTTTCAAACGTAGGCTTATGGCCACGACGAGCAGCCTCCAGAAAAAACAACAACAACTTAGAGCTGATCAAGATTTGCTAGCCGACAGATGGACTGAAGTCCTTGCGGCCGAAGAGTATGAACTCGAACGCCCCTCCAAGAGCTACCCAAAGCGCAGGTTGCTACCCCAATTAGAGGAGGAAGCACCTAAACCTACATCACCAACGCATGATGCGGCCGACCGGCCACCCCATGGCCGCGACAGAGAGGCCTCTCGGCCCTCCACTCAAGCCGCACCCCGGTGCCGCTCAAAAACTACCAAGGCATGGGAAAATGTGCAGACTTGTGAGATATATTGGAGGACAATGCAAGGCAAACAAGATCGATCTACGGATCATGTGGGCGCCCCACGGCATGAGACGGTACTCGTCACGCCGGATATAGTAAATCCGGCCGGGCCGAACAGAGTAGACAAAGCTCGTTTGAGCTGCGTCGTGATGTAGCCCAATACAGACGCGCCGCACACCCACTATGCTTCACTGATGAAGTAATGGATCACCAAATCCCCGAGGGTTTCAAACCCGTGAACATCGAATCATACGATGGCACAACAGATCCTGCGGTATGGATCGAGGACTATCTCCTTCATATCTACATGGCCCGTGGTGATGACCTACACGCCATCAAATACCTCCCACTCAAGCTTAACGGACCAGCCCGACATTGGCTTAACAGCTTGCCAGCAGAATCAATTGGTTGTTGGGAGGACCTGGAAGCTGCATTCCTCGACAATTTCCAGGGCACTTATGTGCGACCACCAGACGCCGATGACCTAAGCCACATAATTCAGCAGCCAGAGGAATCGGCCAGACAATTCTGGACACGGTTCCTAACCAAGAAAAATCAAATCGTCGACTGTCCGGACGCAGAGGCCCTAGCAGCATTCAAGCATAACATCCGCGACGAGTGGCTTGCACGGCACCTAGGACAGGAAAAGCCGAAATCTATGGCAGCCCTCATGACACTTATGACCCGCTTTTGCGTGGGAGAAGACAGCTGGCTAGCTTGCAGCAATAACATAGCCCTGGTAATTCGGATACCAAGGACAGCAGTGGCAGGTCACGTCGCAACAAGCAAAAACACCGCATTAATGGCGACAATGCTGAGGATACGACAGTTATTGCCAGATTCAAAGACTCTAAACCCGGTCAGCGGAAAAAGCCATTCAAAAGAAATACTCCGGGCTCGTCTAGTTTGGACCGAATACTCGACCGCTCATGCCAGATACATGGCACCCCCGAAAAACCAGCCAATGACACCAACAGGGATTGTTGGGTGTTCAAGCAGGCATGCAAGTTAAATGCCGAAAGCAGAGACAAGGGGCTGCATAACGATGACGAGGAGGAGCCCCGGCCGCCGAACAACAGCTAACACAAAGGTTTTCCCCCACAAGTGCGGACGGTGAACATGATATACGCAACCCACATACCCAAGAGGGAGCGGAAGCGTGTGCTAAGGGACATATACGCGATGGAGCCAGTCGCCCCAAAGTTCAACCCATGGTCTTCCTGCCCGATCACTTTTGATCGAAGGGACCACCCCACTAGCATCCGTCATGGCGGATTCGCCGCATTGGTTCTAGACCCAATTATGGATGAATTTCACCTCACTAGAGTCCTTATGGACGGCGGCAGCAGCCTGAACCTGCTTTATCAGGATATAGTGCGGAAAATGGGCATCGATCCCTCCAGGATTAAACCACCAGAACGACCTTTGAAGGCGTCATACCAGGTGTAGAAGCCAACTATACAGGCTCAGTTACACTTGAAGTGGTCCTCGGATCTCCGTATAATTTCCGAAGCGAGGAGTTAATCTTCCACATAGTCCCGTTCCGCAGTGGCTATCACGCCCTGCTCGGGCGAACTGCATTTGCCAAGTTCAGTACGGTGCCGCACTACGCATACCTCAAGCTCAAGATGCCAGGCCCTCAAGGCGTTATCACGGTCAACGGAAACACCGAACCCTCTCTCCGAATGGAGGAGCATACGGCGGCTATCGCAGTGGAAGTACAAAGCAGCCTCTCAAGGCAATTCTCCAGTCCGGCCATTAAATGTCCGGACACCGTCAAGCGCACCTGGAGTAACCTACAACAAGACCGCTTGGCACGTTCCGAGCAAGCGTAGCAATGCGGGCCGAACCCCAGCTCTCGCGAACTTGTGAAACCAGTGTTGTGCGTACATAACTATGCTCTAGAAATACCATGGGCATAGGGGGAGGGGCACCATCATGGCACGCCTGAAACGCGGCTTAAACCGCACTAGGGGCTGCCGATTTCTTAATTTTCTCTTATTTTCAGGACTCCATTCTTCGGAAGGCTTGTTCGGCAGTACAATTGCCGCACAAACGATACAACCAGGGAAGCAGAAAGCTACGCCGCACTACGGAACTCTAAGGTGGTCTCTATAGCAAGCAGTATACCTGTTTCGCATAACATTCTACAGCTCGCCTCTGGAAAGGACATATATGATAGTCCCATCTTTTGCTTATCGCACTATTTGTATCGTTCTGCTTTGATCGCAGCTTTTTTAAATAAACAATGCATAGCTTCCGTCTATTATCGCATTACCTCTTTTTTTATGAATATATGTTCATTAATGACATGTTGCACCCGTACACTTTGGTACGGCCAATACACCAGGGGCTTAAGTACCCCACAACATGGTGTGAGAAGTCCGAACACTTTCACAAGTGCGGCACTCTGAACTTATAGCATTATATGCATCGGCTCCGAATCATGTCTTGGGTCAATAGTTGGGTTTGCCCGGCTCCTATGTTTTGGTACCTTACATTCTGTCATACGACTAAGGTAGCACTAGGAGAACTACTGCGATTCTGCCCCAGTTGAGCTGGGCTAAGCACCTCAGTAGAGAAAGCTAAAACTGACCGTCATGATGAGGCGAGAGCTGGTCGCTTTTCAAGAGGTTTTCGAGTCCCTAAAGACTTATGCCACTTAGAGCGAGGAGTCCGCTTTGTCCGGCCCAGGCGTGGATAGCGCCCCGAACTCGGTCTTCCAAACACTAGGGGCTTCGCCGAAATTTAAAATTATAGAATTCTATGGCTAAGTGAGAGTGTTCAAGCATTATAGTCCGATTGCCTTGTTCGTTGTGTTGAGCGCCTCCCTCGAAGGACCCAAGAATGGGAAAAAGAGCGCTCATGTTTATCCCGAACACCCCAGCACTCGTGGCATAGGGGCAGAAGCCGACGACTCGCCATCTCTCAAATTTGATAAACAACCACACAGAAGGTAATATTTTAAATTCAAAAGCGTTGCTTAGCACATATGAACAAGTTTTCAGCGTACAAGATCACAAATGCGAGTTTACTCAAAAATTACATCTTTGGAGCATTCATCCGCTATAAGGCGGGCACCCTTCAGGACGCCCTCATAATACGCTTCCGGGACGCGATGCTCCTTGCCCGGCGGCGGCCCGTCCTTCACCAGCTTCTCCGCATCCATCTTGCCCCAGTGCACTTTAGCACGGGCAAGCGCCCTATGGGCACCTTCGATGCAGACGGAGCGCTTGATTACTTCGAGCCGTGGACAGGCATACACCAGCCGCCTCACCAGCCTGAAGTAGCTCCCAGGCAGAGCCTCTCCAGGCCACAGCCGAACTATGAGGCCCTTTACGGCCTGTTCGGCAACCTAGTGGAGCTCGACCATCTGCTTCAGCTGGTCGCTCAAAGGCACCAGGTGTCCGACCTCAGCATACTGAGACCAGAACACCTTCTCCGTCGAGCTCCCCTCCTCGGCTCGGTAATAGGCGGCGACATCAGACGCACTGCGGGGCAAATCTGCAAATGCTCCTGGAGAGCTCCGGACTCGGGTAAGTAACAAATAATTCACTTTCACGTGCTTGCTTTGCATAATGAATGCCTTACCCACCGCTATCTTCTTCATCGCGACAATTTCTTTGAGGGCTTTTTGGGCTTCGGCCTTGGCAGACTTCGCGCTTTTGAGGGCTGCCGCAAGCTCGGACCTTGCATCTTTGAGTCAAGCTCCAAACTCTCGTGTTTTTTCACGAGAGCCTGGAGCTCTTTCTGCACCTCCTCCACCGGCACCTCCTGTTTCTCTCTCTCCATGCGCTCTGCGGCCGCCCTATTTTCGGCCTCAAACAACGCTTGCTTAAGGGTTGCCACCTCGGCCGTGGCCCCTATAATAACACGTTGATCTTGTCATTTTTTGCAACCACATCTTCTCTATATAATTGCGCAAGGTATTACTTACCTTCCTTCTCCTCGAGTTGCCTCTTGGCATGGCCAAGATCGTTCTCGGACCGCGCGAGGTTTTGCTTCAGCGTATCCACCTCCGCAGTCAGTGCGGTGGAGGCCAGCAGCGAAGCCTGCATACACATATTGACTTGATTATGTTAGACTCCTGGGATTATTAGATCCTCTATTCGGCTTTTCTTTCCGAACGCCGAACAGAGCATCAGGGGCTACTGTCTATGCGGTAATATTTTTACATATTCTTTACCTACCTCACAGCCTGTTAGAAGGCTAGCACAGGCTTCAGTCAGTCCGCTCTTGGCGGACTGAACCTTCTGGATCACCGCACTCATAATAGTGCGATGCTCCTCGTCGATGGAGGCGCCGTTAAGCGTCTCCAGCAAATTGTCCGGTGCCTCCGGTTGGACGGAGGTCACCGGCTCGGTAGGCTCGCTCCTCTTGGAAGGATGCCGCCTACTGGAGTCCAGAACCATTGAAGGTTCCGGCGCAGTGTCCGGCTCAAGGCCGGACTCGGAGCCCTTGGGGGTTTTATCCCCTTCGCGCCTGGAGTCCGGGAGGTCGCCTTGTGGCGCCTTTAGGACCACCTCCTCCTGGCTTGGAACCTGTTGGGACAGCACCTCGGCGTCGTCCGTAGGGTGGGGGAGGTAGCCGTCGGAAGCGAATTCACATTCGACGAATCTAGGGAACCGCTCGACGACACGTCGAGCCGGTCTTTGGGTGGACTGCATAAACATGTTCGACATAAGGAAAAGTTGTGCAATGGAAGAATACTATGAATCACTCTGGTATCCGGACACTTACGATCTCGCCAGGGGCTTGGCCCTGTGCGGCCACTCCTCTGCACCGTCGTCGGCGTTGGTGGAGCCATCCGGTGGAAGGGTTTTCCCCTTCTTGGACCCTTCGGGCTCCCCAGTTGGGACGACCTTCCTTTTCTTCTATCCCCCCGCTGGAGGGGGAGAGGTCTCTTCTTCCTCCTCCTCGTCTTCACGGGAGGAGTGCGTCTTGGAGTCGTTGGATGATGAATCCGATACCCCCAGGTGCCAGGCACTTTTTCGAGTCCCCGTGGCCTTCTTCTTTGCCTTCTTCTCCGGCACCACATAGGGTGCCGGAACCAGTAGCTTCGCCAAGCGAGCGTCCGCTGGGCCTTCGGGCAAAGGAGCCCGATAGTTGATCTGTTCGGACGTCTCCTACCAATCCTGTCAAAGGTAAGGGAGCTTAAGATCCCACATGGAGTCAAACTATGAAAAACTAATACCTGTAAAAGGTAAATACAGCTTACCGCACGGGCGCGACACTGCATGATGAATCCGCGATCCTCGATAGAGGATGCGGGGGCCTCGGCACCCTTGAAAAGCACCTTCCAGGCATCTTCGTACATTGTGTCGAAGAGCCTGTTTAGAGTTCGGTGCTGCGCCAGGTCGAACTCCCACAGGTTGAAAGCCCGTTGTTGACACGGGAGGATCCGGCGGATGAGCATAACCTGGACTACGTTAAAAAGTTTGAGCTTCTTGTCCACCAGGGTTTGTACGCATGTTTGGAGCCCGGTCAGCTCTCCTTCTTTACCCCATGACAGGCCCGTCTCTTTCCAGGAGGTGAGCCGCGTAGGGGGTCCAGATCGGAACTTGGGGGCTGTGACCCATTCAGGATCACGCTGCTCGGTGATGTAAAACCACCCCGATCGCCACCCCTTTAGGGACTCCACGAAGGAGCCCTCGGGCCATAGGACGTTGGGCATCTTGCCCACCATGGCGCCTCCGCACTCTGCCTGAGTGCCGCGCACCACCTTCGGCTTGACATTGAAAGTCTTGAGCCATAGGCCGAAATGGGGGCGGATGCAGAAGAAAGCCTCGCACACGATGATAAACACCGGGATATTGAGGACAAAGTTCGGGGCCAGGTCGTGGAAATCCAGGCCATAGTAGAACATGAGCCCCCGGACAAATGGGTGGAGAGGGAAGCCCAGTCTGCGGAGGAAATGTGATGGTGGGAACGACACCTATGGGATCACAAGAATCCCTACTGTGGTTAGCGGGGCGCTGTCGGTGTTCTGGGAACGGGGGTCCCCAGACTTGCCTGCCTGCGGCCTACGGCGTGGCTCAAAGGAGGCCCAGCACGGCCCATCTTCACCAACACAAGACTCAAGACCCTCGCGAGGGGCCAAGCCTCACGAGGTGGACGACATGGAGCTTTCTCAGGCACGGCCTCGTCAGGCTGGCTCGCGAGGAGGCGGAGAGATCAAGGCGGGGTACCTCGCGAGGTGCCCGTGACGCAAGCCATGACGACTTAGGGCGCCAGGCGGGTGCCAGCGCGCGCAACGTCCTTCTTTCCTCTTTGGCGCAAAGGGGGCAAGCGCAGCCACGGAGTACCGAGGCATCAGGCAAAGGTTGCCATTTCGGTGCAACGAGACGAAGACCAGGAGGACTACGAGGCGGAGGTCACCAAGGAGCCCAAGACGGCGTCATCACCAGAGCTTTGCGCAGGCGAAGACTGCTTTTGTCAGGATAGTTGATACTTGCTTTCCCCCTTTAAATTAGCCCGCCATTGTTTGCTCCCTTCCCGCTGAATATTTGGGAAGAGGACCAGGGCCTCTATAAGTAGAACTATCCACCCACATAGCATGGGGGGTTCGGTTCGGTCGGTTGGTTCATTCGGTTTGCAAGCAGAGAGAGAGAGAGAAGAGAGAAAGGTGGCCGAACTCCTCCTAGCAGTTCATCTCCCCAGCCAAGAACAGACCCTCGCGAGGCTGTTCTCCCTTATATTGTTCATCATCGTCAGCCCCAAGAGGCAATCCACCAACCACACACTGGAGTAGGGTATTACACCACAATGGTGGCCCGAACCAGTATAAATCTTGTGTCCCTTGTGTAGTTCTTTCAGTAGTTCAGATCTTTGCGAGGCGGGGAGGTAGAAGGCATAATCTCCGCCCGCATCCCAGTGTTCGAACCTTAAGGGTCTGCCGGAACCCGAAATCCGACATTTGGCGCACCAGGTAGGGGTGCGCCGGAATTCGTCGTTCACCGCTCCGTTCTCCTCCGACCGTCACATCCATGTCGGACGCTCGTCGGGCCCGTGCCGAGCGCCGGTCCGCCATCGCTTCTCGTGTTGCCCTGACGGTGCCTGTCGGCGGGCATCCTCGTCGTTCCTCGTCGCCCGCCGTCAACACCGCCACCGGCCCGGCGCGGGGCGAGCAGCAATCATCGTCCCAGCATCCATCCGTGCGGCAAGACGGCCGCACCGTTACTCCATCGCTCGAACTAGCTGGTTCTTCGTCCCGCGCACTCCGCGCCCCCTTGGAGGCTCGAGCTGCACTCCTCGCGGCGAACGAGCTCCTGCGCTACCGCCCCGCCGGCGACGTCTACGGGGAATGGCTCGACTGCGTCATCGAGCTCGTCCGCGCCGCAGGGGGCTCTCCTGCGCCGTCCCATCGCGTTACATCGACACCCCAGCTCGTCGCGGCCCTCCTGGGCGGGTCGCAGGCGCCGCGCATGAGTCACCATGTCAAGCCGTTCATCCGCCGGGTCAGCGTCGCGTCCACGCGGCAGGGCGCTCCCCCGGATCGGACGGCGCCCGAGACCGGCCTGACCTTCAGTTCAGAGGACCACCCCTCCAACTCGGCCTTCTCGGGCGTGCTCCCCATGTTGTGCACCCCCACCATCTGCCAGGTGGCCGTCACCAAAACCCTTGTTGATGGCGGCGCGGGCCTCAGCGTGCTCTCGGTCAAGCCCTTCAACCTCCTCCGCATGCCCCCAGAACGGCTGCAACCCAGCCGGCCCTTCTCAGGCGTCGGGGGCAAGCCGTCCAGTTCCTTGGGGCAGATCCGGCTCCCAGTGACGTTCGGCACCTACGACAACTTCCGCACGGAGCTGGTCAACTTTGACATCGCCCCCATCGGCCTCCCCTACAACTCCATCCTCGGCTACCTAGCGCTGGCCCAATTTATGGCCGTGACCCACCCGACATACAACCTCATGAAGATGCCCGGGAGCAACGGTGTCCTCACTGTGCACGGGGACACCGGGGACGCGCTACGGGCGCTCAAGCTCGCCTTCAAGACGGCGGCGTCGGCACAGCCCGCCGACTCGGAGCCCCCCGAGGCCAAGGGGGCTGCACCCGCCAAGAAGAAGCAGTTGTTCACCCAAGAAAAGGCAGAAACCAAGCATATACCCGTCGATGAGGACGGGACCACCAACGCCACTTTCACCATAGGCGCCCACCTCAAACCCGAGCAGGAGGAGGCCCTGGTCAGGTTCCTGCGCGCGAACAAGAAGGTATTCGCTTGGGAATTGAACCAATTGGCAGGGATCCCCAGGAGTGTAATTGAGCATCACCTCAACGTGCCCCAACGTGCAGCCTGTGAAGCAGAAGGCCAGGTGGCAGTCCACAGAGAAGTAGGCCTTCATCGTCCAGGACTGCCGCAAATTAGAGGCCGCTGGGGTCATCCGCGAGGTCCGATACCTAGATTGGTTGGCCAACCCTGTCGTTGTGCCAAAGAAGGGAGGGAAGGAGCGTATGTGTGTCGACTTCACCAACCTCAACAAAGCATGCCCGCAAGATTCGTTCCCGCTCCCCCGCATCGATCAGATCATCGATTCCACTGCGGAATGCGACCTGTTATGCTTCCTAGATGCCTTCTCTGGGTATCACAAGATCAAGATGGCGGTAGAAGACGTCGAGAAGACAACCTTCCTAAACCTGTGTGGGGGATACTGCTACACGTGCATGCCATTCGGGCTGCGTAACGCAGGGCGACCTTTCAGCGGCTGATGCACATCACCTTGGGCCCGTAGCTCGGGAAGAATTTTGAAGCTTACATCAATGACATTGTGGTAAAATCTCGGGAGTCCGGGACCTTGATACTGGATTTGGAGGAAACCTTCGCGAGCCTCAACGCAGTGAACCTACGGCTCAACCCAGAGAAGTGTGTGTTCGGAGTCCCCTCGGGCAAGCTCTTGGGTTTCCTCGTGTCCCACCGAGGCATCGAGGCTAACCCAGAGAAGGTCAAGGCGGTGGAAGACATGAGCCCACCAAAGACCCTCAGAGAAATGCAGAAGCTCACGGGGCGCGTGACCGCGCTAGGGCGCTTCATCTCCAAGTTAGGAGAACGAGCCCTGCCCTTCTTCCAGCTAATGAAGAAAAAGGGGCCCTTCGAGTGGACTGAAGAGGCCGACAAGGCGTTCCAGGATCTCAAGAGATACCTGACCAGCCCACCGGTCATGGTGGCGCCGTGCCCTCAGGAGCCCCTAGTGCTTTACCTCGCCGCCACTCCTTACTCCGCCAGCGCAGCCTAGGTGGCAGTCAGAGAGGAGCGCCGAATCAAAACCACGACAGCAGCCCAGGACAAGGCAGAACAGGGACAAGGAAGGCTTACGGAAACCACCACTGCGGCTGAGGAGGATCAGCCGCCGGAGAGGGGTGCACCAGCGGCGGAAGAGGCCCCTCTTCCAGATGGACTGTCTCAGGAGGCCTCATTGCCTCAAGAGGCGCCACGGTCTCCGGAAGGAGCCACCAGCACTGACGCACTCCGCCTCGTTGAGCACCCAGTGTACTTCGTCAGCACAGTGCTGCGGGATGCAAGAGCATGGTACCCCATGCCTCCGAAACTCCTCCTCGCGCTACTGGTGGCTTCGCGCAAGCTGTGGCACTATTTTCAGGGTCACCCCATCAAGGTCGTCTCGTCGTACCGCCAGGAGAGAGTGCCCAGGAGCCCTAATTCAGCTGGAAGGGTCGCTGAGTGGAACATAGAACTGCAAGCGTTTCAGCTCGAATTCAGCACGACCAGGGTCATCAAGGGAGCAGCGTTGGCAGATTTTGTGGCAGAGTGGAAGGAGGTGCCAGGACTCAAGGACGATGAGGATCGGTCCCTATCCCTGGGAAGCGAGGCGCTAGAAGGCTGGGTCATGTACTTCGATGGGGCGTTCTCCAGGCATGGCGCTGGAGCTGGGGCGGTGCTTATATCACCCACACAGGACAAGCTCTACTACGCCGTGCAACTCTGTTTCCAGCAAGGCGAAAAGGTCTCCAACAACATAGTGGAGTATGAAGGTCTAATAGCAGGCTTGAAGGCCGCGGCCGCCCTAGGAGTGAAACGCCTCACCATCAAGGGCGATTCGCAGCTCCTTGTCAACTTCTCCAACAAGGTGTACGAGCCGAAGGATGAGCACATGGAAGCCTACCTTGCGGAGGTCTGCAGGATGGAGAAATAGTTCTGGGGGTTGGAGTTGCAGCATGTGCCCCGCGACACCAATGAGGAGGCCGACGAAATCGCCAAACGCGCATCCAGGCGGTTACCTTAGGAGCCTGGCGTTTTCGAGGAGCGGCACTTCAAGCCCTCAGCTCTGCCGTCATTATCAAACACGGCTCAGCCCTTGGAGGAGCTCCCCCAGCCACCTGCCTCAGGAGCTCCGACCTGTGGCCCGGCCTCAGGAGCGCGCCTGCTCCTGATGATGGAACCTCAGGAGGGATGTTGGATCACGGAGCTCCGGAGCTACTTGACGCAAGGGACCTTGCCGGAGAAGGAGGAGGAGGCGGAGCGAGTGGCACGCCAGGCCACGGCATACTGCATCAGAGACGGAGAGCTCTACCGGAAGCGACCAAACGACGTATCCCTGCGCTGCATCTCCAGGGAGCAAGGGAAGGAGCTACTGGAAGATATACACTGCGGAGACTGCGGACATCATTCGTCATCACGGACCCTCATCGGCAAGGCGTTCCGCAGTGGGGTTTTTTTTGACCATGAAGACTGCAGGGCTTGCACCCCACAACATTTTATTAATTAAGACAAAATAAATACAAGGTAAGCATCCTCAAGATGAGGACGAAGGAAAAACCCTAAAAGAAGCTATACAGGGAAAGGAAGACTATACCTAAATAATTACAGAGGGAAGAAAAGCAACAGCAGCTCTCCTCAAGGAGGAAGAAAATCAATCCACTTAAGAAGGGTTTCCCTGTATTTCCGTTTGATCCGATGAGAGAGCAGAGTAAGATCATGAATGAAACCATTCCTCCAGGCCCTGAAAGTTGGTTGGATGTTCCGGAAAGCTCTATCATTCCTGACCTTCGAAATATTCCACCATGCCGTAAACACCACCTCCCCAAAGAAAGGCTTGTTGAAATCCTTCCTAGCTTGACGAGCAATATCCCCCATATCATTACCATTGGTCCATTCAATTTGCAGATAGTTCCACACTCGAGTGCTATAATTGCACTGGAAGAAAAGATGGTTTCTGTCTTCCAGAATTCCAGTGGGACAAAGCACACATTCTGGTCCTTCATTAATCTTCCAATGCCTCCGCTGAATCATGTCTTTAGTGTTAACCCTGTCCATAATTACAAGCCAAGCAAACATCTTGATCGACATGGTGCAGCAACTCTTCCATATCCACCCCAGAATAGGGTTTGATACCATTGGCTGATATACAAAATCATAAAACCTCTTCGTAGTAAAAACTGCTTTCTTGCCATGCCTCCAGCTCCAGCTGTCCTTGGAGGTATTATCAAACTGAAAAGTCCTCATTAGGGAAGAAAGTTGCTGCAATTCCTGAAAGGATTGTGCAGTGAGAGGTAAGTAGAGTAGGTCTTGGAAACTACTAGCCGCAAAGACTTCCTTGACTGAGAGATTTTTGTCAAGACAAAAGGAGTAGAGCCTAGGAAATCGATCTTGCAGTGGGACTGAACTGCCCCCAATTTGCCAGTAGTCAGACCAGAACAAAACCGTATCACCCGTAGCAACATCCACCGACGTAACTGACCGAAAGTTATCCATCAGCTTACATACATCTCTCCACCAAAAGGAGCCGCAAAGAACAGTGTCATGTGGAATCCTCTGAAAGTAGTAAGAATCCCAAACTAACTGCACCCATGGCACGTCCATCTTGTTATAAAATTTATTGAGATGCTTCATCAGCAGGGCATCATTCTGTAAACCTAAGTTCAATATTCCAAGCCCTCCCTTGGACTTAGGTCGACAGACGAGTGGCCAAGCCGCCAGTGAGTGTCCCCTTTCCTGGCCATACTTCCTCCATAAACACTGCCTCTGAATTCTTTCCAGTTGTTTCAAAATGCCCTGAGGAAGTGACAAACTGGAAAGGAAGAAGATAGGCAATGAAGAGATAACAGAATTAACTAACTGCAATCTGCTCCCTTGAGGTAAAAACCAAGAGCTTGCAGTCAATCTTCTCTCCATGCAATCCACCAGGGGAAGAAGATCCACAATTTTTGGCCTGGTGGTCCCCACTGGCAGACCCAGGTAAGTAAAAGGCATCTTGCCTAAATTACAACCAAAATAGGCAGCCAAATCTGAAGCATCTGGGTCTGTCACATTGATGGGATACATTGAGGATTTATGAAAATTAATTTGAAGTCCAGTTGCGTGAGAGAAAGAGTGTAAAACTCGTTTCAAAGCCCTCAATTGATCTTTGTCAGCATTGAAGAAAAGCAACGTATCATCAGCATATTGGACCACAGGGAAATCTGGGTCATGTGTGGGCAGAGGTCTACTAATAAGATCTTGATGAAGAAGATCATTTATCAATGTTTGCAATAGATCCGCCGCAATCACAAAGAGCAAGGGAGAAATGGGGTCCCCCTGCTTCACGCCGCATTTGCATTTGAAGTGATTCCCAGGAACTCCGTTCAAAAGAACGGAAGAAGTGCCAGAGGACAGCAACTGTTTAATCCAAGTGATCCATCTATCGTCAAAACCTTTTGCAATTAGGATCTTTATGATAGCCTCATGCTGGATAGAATCAAAAGCCTTTTCGAAATCCAGTTTAAGCAAAATGATGGGCCTCTTAGATTGGTTACTCTGGTGAATGTACTCAAAAGTCCAAGCCAGACAATCCTGGATTGTTCTTGATTTTATGAAACCATATTGGTTTTTATGCACACATCTGATGATTTCTTGTTGGAATCTATTAGCTGCGAGTTTAGTAATAAACTTCAAACCCACCGAGGTAAGGGAGATCGGCCTGAAGTCCCCTACACCCTTCGGTGACTGCTTCTTAGGGATCAGGGTGATGTACGCGTCATTCAAGTTCTCCAACTGAACTGTTCCAGCATGAAACTCCTTAACCAACTTGATGAAATCAACAGAAATTATGTGCCAACACTTTAAAAAAAAGTCCATTAAAGCCATCAGGCCCTGGGGCCTTGTCAATGGGCATTTCCTTGATAACCTGCTCAATTTCTTTCATATCAAACTGGTTCGTGAGTGCCGCCAGGTCCTAGACCCTAGGAATAAGGGACAATATGTTTTCATCCAAACAAATTGGCCTTACTGTCCCCATTCTGCTTCGAAAGGCTGTCAAGAATTCCTTGGCCATTTCGTCATGGTTTGACATTATTGATCCATCAGACAACAAAAGACTGGCAATAGAGTTTTTTCTGTATCTCTCAGTTGCCATAGCCTGAAATTTTTTTGAGTTCTCCTCCCCCACTTTAATATACCTGATTGTACATCTCTTCTTCCGATAGAGATATTGCATGTGTAGCAGTCGCTCATGATGCAGTTTTCTGATTTTCCTGAAATTAAACTCAGGCCTGGACAGAGATCTTCTGTCCTCAAGATTGTCCAACCACAGAATTACCCAGTTACACTTCTCAATCAACCGTTTGATATGGGATAACCCCTTTTGCCATTTTTTAGTGCATACCTCAACGCCTTTAGTTTGTCCACAATTATAGCTGCAATATGAGTTTTGCGAGAGGGTCTATTCCAGACCTCCTGAACACACTCCATAAAACCAGCCTGATGGATCCAAAAGTTTTCAAACCTAAAAATGTGTGCTTTAGGAATTGCTGTACTGATGGTAACCAAACAAGGCACATGATCCGACGCAGTTTTGGCCAAGGGGGTCAGTTGTGTCATTGGGTAAATGTGTATCCAACTCGCCGATGTGAAAACCCAATCCAAGTGCTCCAAAAGAGGTCTGTCCTGCATATTAGACCAAGTAAATTTTCTTCCTTTCAAGGGAAGTTCTAGCAATCCCAAATGGCCAATTATCTCATTGAATATGAACATGTCATTTATATCACCCCCAGGTAAGTTCC
The DNA here is from genome assembly GCA_034509565.1 of Triticum monococcum. Classification (NCBI taxonomy): domain Eukaryota; kingdom Viridiplantae; phylum Streptophyta; class Magnoliopsida; order Poales; family Poaceae; genus Triticum; species Triticum monococcum. The sequence goes on along the minus strand of CM067847.1, from coordinate 112,764,960 downwards.
TATTATCCATTGAACGGATGAAATTGAAGTCTCCCATCAACATCCACAACTGATCCAGATCAATATCTAAATTGTACATCCAAGAAACAAACTCATCACGTAACTCACCCTGACAAGGGCCATACACATTCACCATAAACCACTTTTCATTATTGTGAACCGAGGTAAACTGCATAACTATAGCGTAAGGCTTAACTTCAAGTAATGTGCCATGAAACACATCTGAATGCCACACTGTTAATAGGCCCCCAGATGCTCCACTAGAGGGAGACTCCACAAATTGGTCAAAGCCATGGGGGCAAATTCTTTTAATGTCTGAATGCGAGCAAGTGGAAAGCTTCGTTTCCTGCAAGCAAAGAACTGAACACTGACTCTCTATCACCTTTTCCCTGACAGAGCGCTGTCTTGCTCCCGAATTGAGACCGCGAACATTCCAACATAACACTTTCCAGCTACGCATTGTAACACGATTCATTAAAAACCATAGCGTCTAGTAGCAAAAGAAATATGGCACCTAATGCCATACCATCCATAATGAACGTAAGTTCAGAATCCCAAAATGTCTCGTCGCAGACTGGACACAGTTCAACAGAAAAGAAAACAAGCATAACCAGCACCTTCAACATAGAGAATAACATAAGAAACTACGCTGCGGATGCATACGAGTCCTCCTGTGGATTAGCCATAAGCTTATCCACCGAAATGAGCGGAGGATCAATCTCTAATTCCTCACCCACAGCTTGCAGGACCTGAATCGGAGTGTGAGGCGGTGCCGCAGGTAGAGCCTCTTCAGAATCATCAACTGGAGTGGGCTGGGCCTTGTCTTCCATGGGCTTTGCACGAGGATGCTTCTTGGATGGCTGCAGTGAGAGCTGTTCAAAAACCACGTTCTTGTAGCCGTCCAATTTTGCCGCGCTCCTTGTGCATCGCCTGAGAGATGTGTCAACCACCGGAGTATTCTTCTTTTGTCGCCGTTTACGCATAGTTGACTGCTCAACAGAAAAAACCATGCTAGATTGGGCTGAGACAGGAACAGCAGAACTCTCCGTCCCTCCTTCTTCAGAAACAGAGTCTTGGACATTGACAACCGGCAACTCCTCAAATAAGGCTCTGGCCACTGGGCGCTTCGCCAAGACAGACTGCCTGGTGACAGGCATCACATGCAAAGAGGCAGCTAAAGAGGAAATCATCCTTTCTTCATCGAAGGCAATGGACCAAGACCTCTTCGAGTAAATGACTGTGCCCAGTGGCTTGAAGAAAATGGACCTGGGGACATCTTTAACCGAGAAATCAACCATCAGATTCTCAAAAGATCTTTTCCAAACCATCTCCGGAGGAAGAGGAGGACCAGCCACAATGCGTGCCATGCCAATAAAAATTTCGTGCTGCTGAATCACCGGAGGCTGATAAGGCACAATGGCAAGCTGGTTCTCTTCAAAAACCGGATGCTGAGCTTCTGGGAGTGGTAAATCATGGTGTTGCTGGATATGATCCTCTGGTTGAAGCTGCTCGACAGAGGCAGACCCTTCCGGCTGATCAATGACTATTGAGACTTGATCCTGTTCTGGAGCCGCAGGGTGTGGGGCCTGCTCAATCTCTGCATCCTCTCCCCACATGGCATTTCCCCAAGCAGGATCATTGTTATTCACAGGCGGAGGGGGTGGAGCAAGGGGAGCATCGTTCCAACCAAGCATTGGGTATGGAGGCAAAGCAAACATCAGATTATCCTCCACCAGATTGCCAGGTACAGGATGAGGATTTCCATCCAAGGGAATGGGATCTTCGTCATGTGGCATCTGGTCAGCAAAATCTGCACCTAGGACATAGCAAGCAGCAGTCCAAGATACTTGTGCATCACCATACTCCGCATAATCATGAAAGACAACATCCCTTGGAACCAGCGGTGTATCCGGAAAATAAGCTTCCACTACGGTCCTGAGCAGATAAGGATCCTCACTATCCCAAGAGATAAATTTTCCAAAAGTGCCTACCGCCTGAGAGATATATTCAGTGGTGCGATAATCAAGAGGAATCCCAATAAACATTAACCAGCCCTTGCGAAAACCCTGTATCTCTCTATAATTTTGTCCATCATCATGCTTCATAAATCTGATAGAGCGATCATGACCCAAAAGGAAATGGTGCATGCTGGATCAATGTGTATCTGACAGACGGATCCCTGACTTGAAACAGCCCTACCCCATGAAACCATGGCTGCGCAGATCGAACAAAATACCTCTGTTGTGCAGAAACTGAACCACTTCTTCCCGTACTGGGCCAAACGGCCCTTCCGGCTCTGGCAAGACCTCTGCCACCATGAAGTCCTCGTGGCGACGAGCCGGCCGCGCAGCGGGCGTGAAGAAGGAGCGGGGTAGCCGACGATCGCCCCCATCAATGATGTGATGACCCGGGGGCGCAAAGCGTTGGGGATCAAGCTCATAGTTCACCATGGAATCTTCAGTAGCAGGTCGGGGGTTTTCTTTGGCTTGAGGGGAGGGAAGATGTAATGTGGGCGGCGGCGATGGGACTGGACCCACTATCCCAATAACGCCGGCTCTGTTCCCATGAGTAGCAGCAGATTCCAATAAACTCGTTTTTTGTTGCACCAGAATTGGCCTCCAAACCAGACCCTTGGAGCGCGCAAAATCATTACAGTCACGTCTAGAGTGACCAGGGCGAGAGCAACTTGTGCAGACTGCTCGCATTCCACAAGCGGCTGACAGGTGGCCCCTTTGAGAGCAAATTGTACAGGTAATCACTCGGTCCACCATGTCATCGACCATGGCCTCAAACTGCCTTGCAGCCTCTTGAGATGAAGGTATATCTAGACAGTGGCCCAAAGGAGTTGGGGTCGTAGACGTAGGTGGCCCAGAGACAGATGGGCTGGGCCTTGAAAGTGGGCTAGCGGGCAGGCGGGCCTCCATGGGAACTGGGTCGGAAGGCAGACAATTCATTTGAATAGGCGGCAATCCCGCCCCTGCGAAACATGCGGACGAAATCCCCGCATGCACGGGTGATCGGTCCTCCAAAACCGGATCAGACACCGGTGGAGATGAGTCCGGCCGGCTCAACGCCGGCAACGGAGTGACTGTACCAAAAACTATGGGTGGACGTGCCACCGTCCAATGCAAGTCCGCTTGTGGCGATGGATGAATGACCACACGTTCATGAGCAGGGAGATCATATCCCGCATCACACATAGTATCAATGCATTCTTGCGTTGCCGGATATCTATATCCCTTGCAAGCCGAGTATTGCTCAAAAATGGCAAAAGAAAGCTTTTTCTGTGCCGAAGAAACAAATTTTAAAGATGATCTAGCCGGAGGCTTATTCATGGCTAAAAGGCCTAAAGTTGATCGACGCTTGGTAGGACTAACTAGAATCCCTGCAGCATCACATTCCTTCCTCCATATACGGAGTTCTCTAGTACAATTAGGTCCTCCATTACCCCACAGATGAAAATAGCACTTGAACAGATCACATGCATATGAACGAAGATCCATAATAAGGAAACCAACTTGTTGGCAAGAAACATGGAAGGAATAAACCTTATCCTTGATATGTTCAACATGGAGCTCAATTGCCGAACCACCAATCGCTGCTTCTAGAGCCGCCGCCACAGAATCCTCCGTGAGACGAAAGACATGGCGGCTAAATGAAACCACTAATTTGAATGACCTCCTGTGCCCTGAAGGATGGATCGTAAGGCTAGTAGATCTGAAAACCTCCTCTGCAAAAACCCTACCCTTGGAGAAATCCAAGCCAAGGGTAGATCCACCAGATGAACCCATAGGAGGTGGGTATTTCCAAGAACCAGAGAGGACGCCGGAACCGATGAGCGGTGGGAATCCACAGATTAGTGGAGAGAAAGGGAGATCGCCGGAGAGGGTGGGAGCGCCGTGGGGGGTGGGAGCGTCATCCTCACCTTCAGTTATGCCTGAACCTTCCGCAGTGGGTTTTATTGGCCCACCGCGCTCAATGACACCGTGGAACTAGTGAAAGCTTGTGAGGCCTGCCAGTTCCAAGACAAGTAGATCCATCAGCCAGCAGGAGGCCTGCAGACTATACCCCTTTCGTGGCCATTCGCAGTCTGGGGGCTGGACATCTTGGGCCCGTTTCCTCGGGCGCCAGGGGGCTACCGCTACCTCTACGTTGCCGTGGACAAGTTCACCAAGTGGGCTGAAGTGGAGGCTGTCCGCACCATTCCCGCGGGTTCCGCGGTCAAGTTCATCAAGGGCATCGTGAGCCTGTTCGGGGTGCCGAACCGCATCATCACGGACAACGGTTCGCAGTTCACCAGTAACTTCTTCAAAACATACTGTGCTAACCTTGGAACGCAGATATGCTACGCCTAAGTGGCGCACCCCTGAAGCAATGGCCAGGCCGAGCGAGCCAACGCGGAGGTCCTGAGGGGCCTCAAGACCAGGACGTTCAAGAAGAAGCTGGAGGCCTGTGGCAGAGGTTGGTACGACGAGCTTCAGTCCATGCTGTGGTCCATCCGCACCACCGCGACCAAACCAACTGGAGAGACCCCATTCTTCCTGGTCTACGGAGCGGAAGCGGTCCTCCCTCATGAGGTCAGACGTCACTCCGCGCGGGTCCTAGCATTCAACGAGGTGCAGCAGGACGCCATGCGGGGGATGGACCTCGTGTTGGGGGAGGAACTTTGCCGGGAAGCCGCGCTGCGAGCGGTGAGGTATCAGCAAGCGCTGCGGCAATATCACTGCCGCAACATCCGCCCCAGGACTCTCGAGGTCGGAGACCTCGGCTCAGGCGGGTCCTCTCCAGGGAGGGACTGCACAAGCTCTCTCCCATGTGGGAGGGCCCGTTCAAGGTTGTTCATGTTTCCAGGCCCGGCTCCACGCGCTTGGAGACTCAGGAGGGAGTGCCGGTCTAGAATGCATGGAACATCCAGCACCTCCGGAGGTTCTACCCCTGAAAAGGCCCAGAGCCTATGAAGCTATCGTGTTTTGGGAAAGGCCCAGAGCCTGTGAAGCAAGGCGAGTGCCTGTGAAGCTATCGCGTTTTGGGAAAGGCCCAGAGCCTGTGAAGCAAGGTGGGTGCCTGTGAAGCTATCGCGTTTTGGGAAAGGCCCAGAGCCTGTGAAGCAAGGCGAGTGCCTGTGAAGCTATCGCGTTTTGGGAAAGGCCCAGAGTCTGGGAAGCAAGGCGAGTGCCTGTCAAGCTATCGCGTTTTGGGAAAGGCCCAGAGCCTGTGAAGCAAGGCGAGTGCCTGTGAAGCTATCGCGTTTTGGGAAAGGCCCAGAGCCTGTGATGCAAGGCGAGTGCCTGTGAAGCTATCGCATTTTGGGAAAGGCCCAGAGCCTGTGAAGCAAGACAAGTGCCTGTGAAGCTATCGCGTTTTGGAAAAGGCCCGGAGCCTGTGAAGAAGGCCAATGCCTGTGAAGCTCGCCACCCGTGACACTCTCACGTAATAATAAGTTGGGGCTGTACACGCCCCGGAGTCTCAGGAGCGCCGGCCTCAGGCCCTGGGGCTCCCTCCCACGCCCAGTGGTAGCACTTAGCTCCGCGCTGGTGAGAAGACGTCAAAGACTAGATTAGGTGCCGGACCCGGCTTTTCATTTGCTTTCCGCAATTGGCTTGTTCCTTCTCATTTGAAGTTTTATTGAAGTTGTTGCCATCTTCAGATTTTCGCTCTCCTGTCTCGTTTTGTCTTGCGCAAGGCCTCGCGAGGGGGGCAGCTAAGCGCCCTCGCGAGCGTTCCTATCCTAGTCATTCAAAGAGTTCGTGACCTGGGCCCCTTATAGGAGCACCCCTCTAGTCCGTGCCCCACGGGCATCGCGACACAAACAAAGGGCCTGGGTTGGTCACCCCCCCACGGCCAGGGTTGGGAACTATCCATGCTCGGGCACATAGCCGGAAGGAACGGTAACAAAAGCGAAATGATGATTAACAGCAATAACCCAAACACGCCCCCGCGGGGCACCGCACTATTGTCTTTGTCGCATAGGAAAAAGGGAAAAAGGAAGATCAAATCCAACATGGCTCGCCCCACACCGGCCGCAGGAAAGGCCCGAGCTGCCTCTGGAGCTCATGCGGACTCCCTCTCGCGCCTCACTAGGGCGCGACGGCGTGGAGGCTGATCGCGGCTGCCGCTGGAGGAGTCGCCGCCTGAAGAAGAACCGGAGAAGCTTGAGGAACTCCGAGCGCCGCCAGCCGTGCGAGCGCTGCTCCCTCCATCGTCACTGGAGCTGGGTTCCCAGCCGCGGTCGTCACCCTCGGGGCAGCTGTGGGATCGAAAGTATGTCTAGAGGGGGGTGATTAGACTACTTGACCAAATAAAATCTTAACCTTTTCCCAATTTTAGTTCTTGGCAGATTTTAGCTATTTTAGGACAAGTCAAGCAATAATCACACAATTCAAGCAAGGATGCAAAGAGTATATTAGCAGCGGAAAGTAAAGCATGCAACTAGCAAGATTGTAAAGGGAAGGGTTTGGAGAATTCAAACACAATTGGAGACACAGATGTTTTCCCGTGGTTCGGATAGGTGGTGCTATCCTACATCCATGTTGATGGAGACTTCAACCCACGAAGGGTAACGGTTGTGCGAGTCCACAGAGGGCTCCACCCACGAAGGGTCCACGAAGTAGCAACCTTGTCTATCCCACCATGGCCATCGCCCACGAAGGACTTGCCTCACTAGCGGTAGATCTTCACGAAGTAGGCGATCTCCTTGCCCTTACAAACTCCTTGGTTCAACTCCACAATCTGGTCGGAGGCTCCCAAGTGACACCTAGCCAATCTAGGAGACACCACTCTCCAAGAAGTAACCAATGGTGTGTTGATGATGAACTCCTTGCTCTTGTGCTTCAAATGATAGTCTCCCCAACACTCAACTCTCACTCATATGATTTGGATCTAGTGGAAAGAAGGTTTGAGTGGAAAGCAACTTGGGGAAGGCTAGAGATCAAGATTCATATGGTAGGAATGAAATATCTTGGTCTCAACACATGAGTAGGTGATTCTCACTCAGAACATATGAGTTGGAAGTGTATATGTGTTCTGATGGCTCTCTCCACGAATGAAGAGGACGTGGAGGGGTATATATAGCCTCCACACAAAATCCAACCGTGACACACAATTTACCAATCTCGGTGGGACCGAATCAACAAACTCGGTCGGACCAAAAAGGTAAACCTAGTGACCATTAAAGATTTTCGGTGGGACTGACATGCAACTCGATAGGACCGATATGGTTAGGGTTTGGGCATAACGTAATCTCGGTGAGACCGATTACACAAACTCGGTGAGACCGATTTTGGTAATTAGCTAACCAGAGAGTTGGTCAGGCAAACTCGGTGGGACCGATTTGCTCTTTCGGTGAGACCGAAAAGTTACAAAAGGGAAACAGAGAGTTTACATTGCAATCTCGGTGGGACCGATCCGCTCTTTCGGTGAGACCAAAAAGTTACGAAAGGGAAACAGAGAGTTTGCAATCCCATCTCGGTGAGACCGAGATCCCTATCGTTAGAAACAAATTGCTAGGGTTTGGTAGTGGCTTATGACAAGTGAAACTCGATGGCGCCGGATAGAAAGAATCGGTAGGACCGAGTTTGGCTTAGGGTTTAGGTCAAATGTGGATATGGGAAAGTAGTTGAGGGTTTTTGGAGCATATCACTAAGCACATGAAGCAAGAGGCTCATTAAGCAACACCTCATCCCTCCTTGATAGTATTGGCTTTTCCTAAAGACTCAATGTGATCTTGGATCACTAAAATATAAAATGAAGAGTCTTGAGCTTTTGTGCTTGAGCCAATCCTTTGTCCTTAGCATTTTGAGGGTTCCACTTTCACATCCATGCCATGCCAATCATTGAGCTTTCCTGAAATAATCATCTTGGAATAGCATTAGCTCAATGAGCTATATGTTGTTATGAATTACCAAAACCACCTAGGGATATTTGCACTTTCAATCTCCCCCTTTTTGGTAATTGATGACAACATATAGATCAAAGCTTCGACAAATGATAATAGGCATGAAATATATCGTCGCTTTGAGAAGTATGTGATGAGTAAGAGCTCCCCCTAAATTTGTGCGTATTTAAGATTTGCTTTGGACTGCAAATGCACAAAGAGTTAGAGTCATGGGTTACTCTTCCATGTCACATACATCTTGGTGGAGCGCTTAAAATGATAAGAATGAAATACATGCACCCATCACCAAGAATAGTGAATGATCACATAAGATAGATAGGATAATAGCATTAAGCAACCATTAAGTGTAGCTTATGATCAAACACATGATCATCAATGTCTCACAGATAATGACATAGTAACATAGTACTCAAGCACGCAAAAGCAAACAAAGTTCGAAAAACCACCAAATAAAGCAAGAGAGAAAAGCAACACTCTCTCTCTCGAAGCCTATGATCTATACATTTTCTCCCCCTTTGGCACCAAGTTACCAAAAAGTTCCTAGAAAATGCATAGTGCTAAATCGACACTCAGGATTGATCTTCAGGTGGTGGTGGGGTCCGGAGCACTCCAAGGACGAAGCCTTCTGTAGACGTGGTCGGAGTCGAGGCTGAAGTAGACGCTGGAGCTGGTGGAACTGAGGCTATAGCTGGTGCAGAAGTGGTGGCTCTGGTGTCAGCAACTGGCACTGCAGACGACCTCGGACCTCGTGGCACTTTGGCAAAGGCATCAGTTGTAGTCTTGCCTCTCCTCTCCTGCATGTCTTCTTGGAGCTGCTCCACTGCAGTCTGAATCTCTGTCACCTTGATATCCAAGTCACAGAACCTTTGTTCTACGATCCTCTCTAGGCTTGTCTGGTTCTGAGTTAGGGTGGCTAATCCTTTCTCAATCCGCAAGGTGGATGCAATCAGGTAACCAAGCTGCTCTTGTTTAGTTTTCAAGAAATATTCAGATGCCTCCTCTTGAGCTGGCATCTTGGCAGCTTTCTCCATCCTTGCCTTCTCCTTCTTGGCTTGTGCTTGTGCTGAAGATGGTTCATTCTCGGTCATAACAACTTGATTATCTTCAAAGTATGGATGGATGGGCAGGTGTTCCTTGTCCAATAAGTATATGCCCATGCCCATCTTGGAGTTAATGAGCTCCTAAATTTGTGGGGCATACCCACAGCTCCTCTTCTAGTCTGCTGCAGTCCTCTTGATGGTCTCTACCATGAGGCTCATCACCTTGAACTTTTGTGGCACATCAAGGATATGTAGCAAATTGATCGCATGGCCTCTGATCATCTTGTGATCACCTGACTTGGGCAACAAGGTGTGCCTCAGTATCCAATTGATGGTTGGCAGCCCTGACAGAAGATAGTGTACTGAGCCAAACTTGAAAGTGTCAAGTGCTTCATTTGGAATCTCCTTGTACATGTTTGACATTGAGTTGTGGTCCATCTTCTTCTTGGCATAGATATCCAAGTCATCCTCATGCTCTTTCGGGGCATTGATCAGCTGAGCCCATTCAGTAACTGTAGACTGGTACCTCGTACCCTCAGACATCCAAACAATTCTCCCATCTGAATAAAAATGTGCGGTGGAGTAGAACTGCATGATGAGTTCCTCGTTCCACTTTGTGAGCTTCTGCCCAACAAAGTCCTCTACTCCACATGCCTTGAAGCTGTCCTGCACTCCAGGGTAGTACTCTTCGTTGTCCTTGATGTATTGCCAATCAACCCATCTCATATCACATACAATTGGCTTCTTATCTAACAGCACTGTCTCATAGAAGTCCTGCTGTTCCTTGGTGTGAAATCTATAGACCACAGCAGTCCTCCTCCTTGAAGCATACGGATCTGCTTCTCTCCACTTCTGGAGCCCTGAATCTCTCCTGAGCTTCATGTCCTCAGCCACAGGATGAGCATCGTTGTGGTTTGGGATCTTGGGCTTGAGTTTTCTGAGAACTTGCTCTTCATCATCTTCTGCAGTGTCAGGCACTGGGGCCTTGTTCTTCTCAGCAGCTGGGATGCTTCTTGTATTCCTCTTTGGCTTTGGCTTTGGAGCTGGCTTGGCCTTGGAAGCAGCTGCCCCTGATCTTATGGCATCACCCATCAGCTTGGGTGCCTTTGGTGCTGGTGCAGCTGCCTCTTCTTCTTCCTCCTCATCTTCCATGATGGAAGACTTTCCAAGCACTCTGGCTACGATCTTCTTGACCCTTTCCTTTCTTTTCTTGCCTTCAGCAGCTACTGGCTCTACGGGAGTGGGCTTCTCAGTTGAAGCTCTGGCCTTTGACATAGGCTGCCTGCGTGCTGGCCTTTTGATCTTTAACCCTGGCTTTGTGCCTTGAGCTGGGCCGTGTTCCTTCTCAAGCACTACTCTCTTTGAAGTTGCTTCCTTTTCTGCCACATAATCCTCATCCTCTGATTCTGAGGTTCTCTTCTTTCTTTGTCTTGTGGCAGCTTTTGGCAGGTTGCTAGGAGTACTTCTGCTGCCATCATCTGAAGAACTTGAGGGACTAGTGCCCTCACTCATCTGCACTTGCTGCTCTGACAAATTCTGGCTATAACTTTGATCAGACATGTTGCAAACTCTGACTGCTGACCCTGTGAATAGGTTATAGATGAGATAGAGTGGATGAGCATCACAAAATGCAGAGATTTTTCCAAAAGAATAATTCAAAAACTTAGTTTTAGTTTCCCACTGAAATAATCTCGGATCTACCGATTTTTAAACTTGGTGATACCGAAGCAGTTTTGGCACCTGAACTAGTGAACTCGGTCAGACCGAGTCACAGTTCAGTGGCACCGAGACTGCTATGGTTTCACAAAGTTCCAAAATCGGTCACACCGATAAGTAATTCTCGGTCAGACCGAGTCTCACTTGTGCAATGGCATAAGCCAAATCGGTGGGACCGAGTTTTTCAACTCGGTGGGTCCGAGATGGTTTCGGCGGAAACCTAACCCTAAAATTTTCGAATTAAACCTAATCTACGAGTTCATTGACTGGATAGAAGTGTTTCAAACGTGGCAAGAATCATGATGATCACAATGTGCTAAGAATCGGATTGGGGAATAGCACAAAGATCGAGTCCATACCCTAGTTCGGCGGAGACTCGCTACGGCGGCAACGGCGGGGTTGATTCCCGTTGACGGCGACGGAGACCAGCGACTAGAGGCGGCTGGCGGCAAGGAGACGATCCAGAGACCACGTTGGCAGAGCAGGCTATCGCGCGGGCGAAGGGTTCGGAGAACTTTCCAAATTTTTGCCCGTGACTATATATAGCCCGACCCTGTCGGTGTGACCGAGTGGAACAACTCAGTGGCACCGAGATGCAAAACTGTATACAATTGTTGCAACTCGGTGTGACCGAATGGTTCAAATCGGTTGCACCGAGATAGAAAACCTAGATCAACTTAATGATCTCGGTAGGACCGAAAGTAGGATATCGGTCAGACCGAGAATCACAAAGAGGTTTTGGAAGTTTAAGTCTATGACGAATCGGGGACTCCAAGCGCTCCTCACACAGAGTGGTTCGAATCTGACTTGATCAAATTTTGTGATGTAGCATGAATAGAGTTTGAGACGAGAAAAGCATAGATAGCTAGAGGAGGTTCTTAGGCATTCTTGTCCATCCACTTGGCAAAAGGAAATAAAACCAAACAATCAAAACTACAAGTGGATGTCCTCGAATGAGTAAAATATGCAACCAACATGCTCACACAATAAGATGGCAAATAAAATATGTGACAAAGCATGCACAACCAATTCTAGCATCTATCAAGCAATTTGCGATGACTAGGTCATCTATATATGAGTATATTGACTTAGGAGTCAAGTGAGAACACTTGATCATAGGTCATACTCATCGTTTAAGCTCAAGTGGGGTTACCACTTTTACATAAAGCATTGTCGTGTTCACATCTTTAGAGTTGCTTTAGCTCAAGTCTTAGAGTAAAGCTCCCCCTAGATGTGATATCCCCCCTAAGAGGGATGAACTAACCTTGGGTTTTGTCGATGATGACTTCATGTAGATGTTGAAGATGTGGATGCTCAATATTGATGTAGATCACTTGGAGCTATCCATTTGAGTGAATTGCACTTTCAATACCTACATGGGTTAGTCCCACAAGGAACAAACAAGGATATCCATAGACATAGAGTGATGCACACACAAGATGATGTCCATGAAAACTTTTAGGTGACCTTGTCCCTTGTCTTACCAACAAGAAGGTTTGTGACTCCTTGAACTAGTGCAAGATGTGGAAGTTGATTGCACTTGATCTTGCCAAAATGATAAGAGTGAAGTATGTTGGCGGAGTCACCCTCAAGAACTCTCTAGTTCTTCTTCTTTTGGATCCACACCATCTTGATGGGCATCCTTGGAGTTGTAGTCGTACTTGATGAAGTGGAACTTGACGTGGTCTTGGGAATCCACTTGACTAAGGTCTTAGGAGCTTCTTCAAATGCATCAATTTCCTCTTGAAGCTTGTCCTTTCCTTTTTGCTTGTAGCCTTGTGGTGGAAGATCATCTTGAGCTTGTGTTCCCTTGGAGGAAGTATCATACTTCTCTTGTTGAGGAACAAACTTTGTCTTGGGGTATTGATCTTCTTCCCACTCAACTCCATTGGCATTGAACTTTCGTTCAAAACCAACACCTTGATTCTTCCGGTGCATTCCTTGCTTGCGCACAATTTCCTCGAATTGCTTACTCCCGGCAAGGCTTTTGTACACTCCTTTCTCTATAATTCCCTTCAATAAGCTATTTTCTTGCTCAAGTGTAACTTGGCTAAGAGAATCATTAGTGGAATCAAGAGAACTACTAGAAGCAACAATATTTGATTTAGCATGATCATTGTTACTACTAGAGGAAGAATCTTTCTTGTTCTTGTTACTAGACTTGACTTGAGGCATGTAAGTGGAAAAGAGTAAACGCTTGGCAATGTAAGAAGAACTTTTCTTGCGGAGATCATCATTGATTGCTTTTAAAAACTCATGCTCTTGCTCAAGATTGAGCTTTTCAAAGCGTAACTTCTCATGAGCTCTTAAAAGTTCTCGATGATCTTGGAAGATAGTTTCATGAGCTAACTTAAGAGTGTTTAGTTCTTTAGGTAGAGCCTCAATCTTCTCCTTATCATTGTCATTTATTTTATCTTGATTAGCATGATTAATTGACGTTTCATCATAGTATTCATTACTAGAGTTGTCAACAAGCAAATCATCATCACCTAACAAGTCATCTTCATCACTATTAAAATCAACATACTCGGGGTGTGTTACCTTAGGACCTTTGGCCATGAAGCATCTTCCAATTCCTTCATTTGGTGAGTCAAATATGTCGTAGGAGTTGGTTGACACAAGTGCTAGATCGGCAACACCTTCATCTTGAGTATCTTCGGAGTCGGAGTGATAACTTCTCTCGGAGTGGCTGTCGGAGTCAGAGCCGGATACCCATTCACCAACATGAGCTTGATGTCTTCGTTTTGTGTAGCTCCTTGATGATTTTTCCTTCCTTTCCGAATCCTTGCTTCTCCGTGAGTATCTTCGTTCATAACGATCATCTCTACTCCTTCTCTCTCTTGGTGGTGATTCTTTGCTTCTTCTTTTTGGAGAGTCTTCTCTTCTCTTGTAGGGAGCCGTACACTCATTAGAATAGTGTCCGGGTCTTCCACAGTTGTAGCAGTTTCGCTCTCGACTAGAAGATCTTTTGTTATTGTAGGACCTTGACTTGGAGCTTCTATCTTTGCTTCTACTCTTGTAGAACTTGTTGAAGTTCTTCACCATTAAGCTCAATTCTTCATTGAAGTTTTGTTTCTCACTTGATGATGTAGGGGCTTCACATGAGGCTTTGTAGGCACCACTTGATTTGTTGTGAAGTTCCTCTTTATCCTTAAGTGACATCTCATGAGCAACAATTCTTCCAATCACCTCCGTTGGCTTGAGATCTTTGTAATTGGGCATCATTTGGATCAATGTGCACACGGTATCATATTTTCCATCAAAGGCTCTTAGAATCTTCTTGATGATGAATCTATCGGTCATCTCTTCACTCCCTAAGCCGGCAATCTCATTTGTGATGAGAGCAAGCCTAGAGTACATTTCAGCGACACCTTCACCATCCTTCATTTTGAACTTGTCAAGTTGACTTTGAAGCACATCCAACTTGGATTCCTTGACGGAGTCGGTACCTTCGTGCATATCAATCAAAGTGTCCCAAATTTCCTTTGCATTCTCAAGACGGCTGATTTTGTTGAATTCTTCGGGGCACAATCCGTTGAAGAGAATATCACAAGCTTGAGCATTGTATTGTAACATCTTCAACTCATCCGCAGTAGCTTCATGGTTTGGTTCTCTCCCATCAAAGAAGTCACCTTGCAAACCAACACACACAATAGCCCAAACGTCGGGGTTATGTCCAAGAATATGCATTTTCATTTTATGCTTCCAACTAGCAAAATTAGTACCATCAAAGTAAGGACCTCTACGGTGATAATTTCCCTCGCTAGACGCCATACTCTCCTAGGTTGTGAAACCAAGGCTATGACCACCAAAAGCTATGGAAATCAAATCAAATGGAGACCAAAGCTCTGATACCACTTGTGGGATCGAAAGTATGTCTAGAGGGGGGTGATTAGACTACTTGACCAAATAAAAACTTAACCTTTTCCCAATTTTAGTTCTTGGCAGATTTTAACTATTTTAGGACAAGTCAAGCAATCATCACACCATTCAAGCAAGCATGCAAAGAGTATATTAGCAGCGGAAAGTAAAGCATGCAACTTGCAAGAATGTAAAGGGAAGGGTTTGGAGAATTCAAACGCAATTGGAGACACGGATGTTTTCCCGTGGTTTGGATAGGTCGTGCTATCCTACATCCACGTTGATGGAGACTTCAACCCATGAAGGGTAACGGTTGCGCGAGTCCACGGAGGGCTCCACCCACGAAGGGTCCAAGAAGTAGCAACCATGTCTATCCCACCATGGCCATCACCCACGAAGGACTTGCCTCACTAGCGGTAGATCTTCACAAAGTAGGCGATCTCCTTGCCCTTACAAACTCCTTGGTTCAACTCCATAATCTTGTCGGAGGCTCCCAAGTGACACCTAGCCAATCTAGGAGACACCACTCTCCAAGAAGTAACAAATGGTGTGTTGATGATGAACTCCTTGCTCTTATGCTTCAAATGATAGTCTCCCCAACACTCAACTCTCTCTCATAGGATTTGGATCTGGTGGAAAGAAGGTTTGAGTGGAAAGCAACTTGGTGAAGGCTAGAGATCAAGATTCATATGGTAGGAATGGAATATCTTGGTCTCAACACATGAGTAGGTGATTCTCTCTCAGAACATATGAGTTGGAAGTGTATATGTGTTCTGATGGCTCTCTTCACGAATGAAGAGGAGGTGGAGGGGTATATATAGCCTCCACACAAAATCCAACCGTTACACACAATTTACCAATGTCGGTGGGACCAAATCAACAAACTCGGTCGGACCAAAAAGGTAAACCTAGTGACCGTTAGAGATTTTCGGTGGGACTGACATGCAACTCGGTAGGACCGATATGGTTAGGGTTTGGGCATAACGTAATCTCGGTGAGACCAATTACACAAACTCGGTGAGACCGATTTTGGTAATTAGCTAACCAGAGAGTTGGTCAGGCAAACTCGGTGGGACCGATTTGCTCTTTCAATGAGACCGAAAAGTTACAAAAGGGAAACAGAGAGTTTACATTGCAATCTCGGTGGGACCGATCCGCTCTTTCGGTGAGACCAAAAAGTTACGAAAGGGAAACAGAGAGTTTGCAATCCCATCTTGGTGAGACCGAGATCCCTATCGGTAGAACCGAATTGCTAGGGTTTGGCAGTGGCTTATGACAAGTGAAACTCGGTGGCGCCGGATAGAAAGAATCGGTAGGACCGAGTTTGGATTAGGGTTTAGGTCAAATGTGGATATGGGAAAGTAGTTGAGGGTTTTTGGAGCATATCACTAAGCACATGAAGCAATAGGCTCATTAAGCAACACCTCATCCCTCCTTGATAGTATTGGCTTTTCCTAAAGACTCAATGTGATCTTGGATCACTAAAATATAAAATGAAGAGTCTTGAGCTTTTGAGCTTGAGCCAATCCTTTGTCCTTAGCATTTTGAGGGTTCCACTATCACATCCATGCCATGCCAATCATTGAGCTTTCCTGAAATAATCATCTTGGAATAGCATTAGCTCAATGAGCTATATGTTGTTATGAATTACCAAAACCACCTAGGGATAGTTGCACTTTCAGCAGCACCCCGCGCGGCGACCATGTTCCCCAAACACCCTCACGTAGAGGGTGGCGTCACCGTCGAACTTGAAGTGTAGGGTGCACCGGCGGCCCAAGCCACGCGCACGGGCAAACGTCTGCCAACCGCGGGCCAGGGACAGGCTCCCGGCCGCGGAGACCTCCAGGGAGACCCATGAGGCCCGGCTGCAGCAGCCGTCGGCCTGGAGCCAGAGGCCGCCCAGGCGCCGGCCGGGAGCTCGCCTAGGAGGAAGCGAGGAAGCGGAAGCCGGGTGCTAGCCGG
The DNA here is from genome assembly GCA_034509565.1 of Triticum monococcum. Lineage (NCBI taxonomy): Eukaryota > Viridiplantae > Streptophyta > Magnoliopsida > Poales > Poaceae > Triticum > Triticum monococcum. The sequence goes on along the minus strand of CM067847.1, from coordinate 112,748,487 downwards.
CTCCGCCGACCACACGACAAACTCCGGCAGCACTTCAGCAGCACGAACGCGCGGCCTAGGGGGACGCGCAACCGGAGCGCGCCCCCGGCTGCAGCAACCCGCCCGTCGCCGTGCTGAAGATCACCCCCACGGCCGCGGGGAGCCGCCGTGGTGGCCACAGGATGCTTGCGAGGGCGCCCTCTGCCGCGCTTGGGTGGGGGAGAGGCGGGCTCAACCCGGCAAGCCTTCCCCTTCTCGGCGGCCGAGAATCTCTTCGACGGGGCCATGAAGAAGAAGGAGAAGCAAGGAGGAATGGACTGGAAGGGCACGCGCAGCCCCGTACTTATAACCGGCGAAGGCCAACCGCCGGCCTCCACGATCACAGGTAATCATGACATGATCTACATGCAGGGACTTGTCCAACTCGCGCGATCACCAAGGCATCATGGGGAAGTGGACACGCCCATGTCCCATCAACCGCCACGCGGCGCCCAAGGCCGCAAGCTGTTAGGGCCTGCGGTGCTTCGCCCTTGCCCTTTCGCCTCTCGGCACGGCCAAGTCCGGGCGCACCTTGGGCCCGGGGGCTACTGTCGACGTTCTGGGAACGGGGGTCCCCAGACTTGCCTGCCTGCGGCCTGCAGCGTGGCTCAAAGGAGGCCCAGCACGGCCCATCTTCACCAACACAAGACTCAAGACCCTCGCGAGGGGCCAAGCCTTGTGAGGCGGATGACACGGAGCTTCCTCAGGCACGACCTCGTCAGGCTAGCTCGCGAGGAGGCAGAGAGATCAAGGCGGGGTACCTCGCGAGGTGCCCGTGACGCAAGCCATGACGACTCAGGGCGGCAGGAGGGTGCCAGCGCGCGTAGCGTCCTTCTTTCCTCTTTGGTGCAAAGGGGCAAGCACAGCCGCGGAGTACCGAGGCATGAGGCAAAGGTTGCCATTTCGGTGCAACGAGACCATGACCAGGAGGACTACGAGGCGGAGGTCACCGAGGAGCCCAAGACGGCGTCATCACCAGAGCTTTGCACAGGTGAAGACTGCTTTTGTCAGGATAGTTGATACTTGCTGTCCCCCTTCAAATTAGCCCGCCATTGTTGGCTCCCTTCCCGCTGAATATTTGGGAAGAGGACTAGGGCCTCTATAAATAAAACCAGCCACCCACATAGCACGGGGGGTTCGGTTCGGTCGGTTGGTTCATTCGGTTTGCAAGCAGAGAGAGAGAGAGAGAGAGAGAAGAGAGAAAGGTGGCTGAACTCCTCCTAGCAGTTCATCACCCTAGCCAAGAACAGACCCTCGCGAGGCTGGTCTCCCTTGTGTTGTTCATCATCGTCGGCCCCAAGAGGCAATCCACCAACCACAAACTTGAGTAGGGTATTACACCACAACGGTGGCCCAAACCAGTATAAATCTTGTGTCCCTTGTGTAGTTCTTTCAGTAGTTTAGATCTTTGCGAGGCGGGGAGGTAGAAGGCGTAATCTCCGCACGCACCCCAGTGTTCGAACCTTAAGGGTCTGCCAGAACCCGAAATCCGACAGGCGCGGGGTCATGAGAAGAGTGGATCAAATAGATAGCACACGGTTCGTTTATCCAGGTTCGGGCCGCAAGGATGCGTAAAACCCTACTCCTGCTTTGGTGGATTGTATATCTGTGTTCTTGAGCTAGCTATGGGGCGTGTGGAGCTCAAAAAAGCCGAATCCTCCCTATGGTCGCCTCGGGCCTCCTTTTATAGAAAAAGGGGTTGCCACAGTGGCACACTGGAGGTGGAAAGGGTACAGTGCTGCGAGGTTATCCCTCGCACCACATGACAAGGCGCATTTAATGCGTCTTGCTTAGGCATCCTTGCTTTATTGGGGACGAGGGAGAAACCTGTCTCGTCTATCGCCGCTCCTTCTTGTGTCGACACGCGCCCTGGCCAGCGACGCCTGTGATGCCACGTAGGTAGGCAGGCAGCTGAGGTGGCACAGTGGTGGGTCTTCACAAAGATCTGCATGCCGCCACGTAGGTGCCTGCCTAGCTGGTTGGGTCGGCAGCTGCATGCATGCGGTGGTGGAGGTTTAGTCGGCGTGGGCCTGATGGTGGCCCTACGGGTGTCCTCGGTAAGGGCCTTGCCGGGGCCCCGGCAAGGGTCTTGCCGAGGTGCCTGCTGTCATCCCCAGCAAGGCGCTTGCCGGGGGCCTTGTGGTCTTCCTCGGCTGGGATCCCGCCAAGGGTTGTCATCTCCTTAGTGCGTATCTGATCTTGAATGTCTTCAGAAAGATCTGCATGCCGCCATGGGGATGTCTCCCGAATCCTTGCCCTTTGGGGGCAGTGGACTCAAGGGTGATTTGCTCCATAGGCGCGGGGCGAGTTGCCGCGGCAAGGGTCTTGCCGGGGCTTCTAGAACTGTCTCCTGGCAAGGATCTTGCCGGGGGAGTCTGCTTCGTCCCCTTTGCTCTTCGTGGTCTTGGCCTTGGCATTGTTCCAGTTCTCTTGAGCTTGGGTCTTACCCTGGCTCACCTTCCTTGCCTTGCTTGGTGTGGTGGTATCTGCAGCTCAGACTACCTGTGCGCAGTTATAGGGGTACAAAAAGTGTACCCCTCTTTTTGTACACCGACAGGAGCCCCCGGGCCTGGTCCACACATAAGCGCAATGCGTTGTTGGGCTAGGCCCAAAAACGGTGCGCGAGCAGGCGGGGCGGTTTTTACCGCGGTAAGATTCTTCGCACGCTGCGCTTCCCACGATTCCTGCGTGTGGCGCAGCATGGGGAGGCGTGCGTGACGTGGGTGGCATGCGTGGGGTTGGTTCCCACAGGCATGCGTCACATCACAGTAAAGGGGCGGTTCGCGCCTTCCCCACAAACGGAGGGAGGCGTGGAGGCGCGGCCCATTTATTAAATGGGGCTGAGGCGCGGTCTTCAATGCGTCCACTCCCCACGATCACAGGGTGGGGAGTGGTCGTCTCACCCGCCCCTTGGTTCTGCATGTCTGCCACGTGTCTCCCATGCGCCTGGGGTGGCAAACGATAGAGGCGGGAAACCGGGCCATCACTGGTTGGGGCGGCGGGTCGGTCCTGGCTCCCTGCGCTTTTCGTATCTTGATTGGCCGAGCGGGGCGGCCGAGCCCCAACCCCGATCCTTTATAAAAGTGGGAGGGGGGGGATGGCGTCCCGCATTCTTTCATCTTCTTCTTCCCTCAGCTTCTGCTCCTCCCTTCCATCCGTCATGGAGAGAGGGAATCCCGGTCCTTCAACAGTGGCGGCGAGGGTCGCCGCTCGACAACGCGTCCCTCCTTCTCCTGCGCCTACGGTGGCAGAGCCAGCCATGAGGGGAAGGGGGAGGGGGCGAGGCCGTGTGCGAGGCCGGTGCTCGGGGAAGAGGAGGACGGGGTGGCGCGCCGGCCTCGCCTCCGCCAGCAGCTCCTCCTCCAATGGAGGGCCATGTTGGGGATGACCCTTGTGAGTTCTTCATCAGGCTGCGCCGGCCGCCGGGCCGTCGCCTTTGTCTCCCGACTCCATTTGCGCGGGAGAAGGAGCTGGATCCGCCGGAGTCATTGCGGCTGCACATGAGGGGCTGCGGGATTAGTGGCACGCGGGTCCGCGTCGACTTCCCCGCCCCTCACGTGATGTATCTTCGTCAGGGATGGAAGACGTTTGCTCATATCCACCGCTTGACGGAGGGGCTCACTCTCCATTTTAAGCTGATGGAGAGTGGCCTTCTCTCTGTTAAGGTCTTCGGGTGCTTTGGGATCCATGCAAGGTGCTGCGTGGAGAGCTCTTCTGATAGTGAAGACTCCTCCTCGGGCGGGAGTGACGAGGAGGATGGCGGCAGCAACGACGAGGGTAGTAGGCGGCAGGATGACGGGATCCGATTAGGTGTCGGGTGCCGCTCCGTGCGGCACCGGCGGCCCCATCATCCGTGTCGCCGGCTCCCTGAACTTCTCGGGGTCGTCTCCTTGGGCGGCTGGCGTTGGGAGGCTGCGGAAGAGGAAGAGGACAGGCGGCAAGGCCGTCAAGTCGGAGTACGCGGGCACCGATGCCTTCGACGCGTGCTGACGTCCTGCCGCCTCGTCTTTGAGCTCTGCTTCCGGCGCCGTCATCACCATCCAGCCTTTGGACGGCCACCAAGATGTTCTCTTGGTATCTCCTGCCACCCGTAGCTCGCCTAGGCGTCCTTTTGTCCTTTTGGCCTCCTTGACCTGCCTCCTAAGGAGAGGGACAAGAAAGGGATTACGGGCACCTTATCTCTTTTTAGTTTGTAAGCCTTCGGGCCTTTGTTGGATTTAAAACTTGTAATCCCATCATTCATGTTTTTCATTCCCTATGGACTGTACCTGAGTGGAATGTTTTTTTAATGAAAAAGGGATGCTTGCCGGGTCATTTGTTTGTGGGTGAAACCCATGACAAGGAATAAATCCTTGATATCTTCAAGATAAACATTTCCTTGCCCGACAGTAGGCCTTGCTGTCTCCCCACTTCGCTCAACCTTTCTCACGCCTTTGGTGGAGGCAGGGATGAGGCGGGTTCAGGCTCCTTGTTTCATCCTTTCGCTGCCAGGACTACGACCAAACTTGGCCCCAGAACGAGCCCTAGGGCCTAGAGTTAGGGGAGCACGGTAGCTTAGGGGAAAACGAGGTTTCACATACCTCTGTCCATAATGGAATGCATGATAAGGGATGAAGAACTTATCTGAAGCTGCAGCCCCCGGGAACCCTACTTCGCCCTGGGTGAATCTTTGCTCTTGCAGCCCCCGACAATACTGGCTTGCCGGGGCTAGATGCTGGTCTATTCCTCTTTTTTTCTCCCCAAGTGGTTCGGCACGGATATCTGTGTGTCCTGTGAACCAAAGAAGACAAAAGAAAGATAAAGAGACGCACACTCGACCTCTAAGCTAGGGGTTAGTCGCCGCTAAGCACTATCAACCCTAACCAAGGACGAGACATGACCTAGCATGCATGCTATAACTTAGGGCGCCCGCGCTTCATTTACTTATGCTCAGGGTCTGCGCCTGGCTTTATACAAAGGGTTACATGCGTCACCGGCAAGGCTTGTACAAAAGGTGGCTTGCCGGGGGCCTCGGCAAGCCGCGCCTCACGGGTAAAACTTGCGGAGATGCTCAATGTTCCAGGAGTTACTCACCGGAACGGCATCTTTGGTCTCCAGGCGGACCGCACCGGGCCTGGTGACTCGTATTACCCGATAAGGGCCTTCCCACTTTGGCGTCAACTTGTTGGAATTCTTGGCCGATTGAACGCGCCGAAGAACAAGGTCGCCTTCCTCAAAGCTTCGAGCATGAACCTTGCGGCTATGGTAGCGGCGCAAGGCTTGCTGGTAGCGCGCTGCTCGCACAGCCATGCGAAGACGATCTTCCTCAAGGAGCGTTGCGTCATCTTGCCGCAATTTCTCTTGCTCAAGCTCGTCATAAGCGAGTACTTGAGGTGACACGTATATGAGTTTCGTGGGGAGAATTGCTTCTGCCCCGTATACCAGGGCAAAGGGTGTCTGGCCGGTGGCTCGATTTGGTGTCGTTCTGATTGACCAAAGAACCGCCGGCAATTCATCAATCCAGCGCCTTCCACTCTTGTGCAGTCTGTCAAAGGTCTTTGTCCTCAGGCCTCGTAGTACTTCAGCATTTGACCTCTCAGCTTGACCATTGCTTCATGGGTGAGCAACGGAAGCGAAACAGACCTTGCTGCCGAGGTCTTGAATATATTGCATGAAGGTGTGGCTTGTGAACTGCATGTCGTTGTCGGTGATAACCCTATTGGGTACACCAAAACGGCACACCAGGCCTTTGAAGAACTTGACGGCTGACTGTGCTGTGACCTTCCTCACTGCTTCCACTTCTGGCCACTTTGTGAACTTGTCGATTGCAACGTACAAGTACTCAAAGCCCCCGACAGAGCGGGGGAAAGGGCCCAGTATGTCGAGCCCCCAGACCGAGAAAGGCCAGGAGAGAGGAATGGTTTGAAGGGCTTGAGCTGGCTGATGAAGCTTCTTTGAATGGAACTGACACGCTTCACACCTGGTGACTAGTGTCGTCGCATCCTGGAGGGCGGTGGGCCAGAAGAAGCCTTGCCGAAACGCTTTGCCGACAAGGGCCCTTGACCCGATGTGGGATCCACATATGCCTCCATGTATCTCCGCCAATAGCCCCAGTCCTTCCTCTCAAGGGATACACTTCAATTTCACACCGTTCGGCCTCTTTCTGTACATGACATCATCGACAAACTGGTACATAGTAGAGCGACGGGCTACTTTTCCCGCTTCTTCCTACTCCTCAGGAAGTTCCCCTTTTTGGAGGAATCGGCGGGTATGCTGTGCCCACGCTGGAGCCTGGGGGTCGACGGCGAGGACTAAAGGCATTTCCTCTGCTATCGGAGCGGCTGTCTCCATGGCAAGAGCTTGATGCTCTGTCGGAGCTAGCCGTCCCGTGGCGGGCTCAGTGTCTCCGGCAACATCCTTGCCGGTAGCTTCGGGGAGCTCGGCGGGAAAGTACTTGCCAGGCCCTGATTTTCTCCTCTTGTTCTGCTTTGTTGATGGATCAACGGATGGCTGAGTTAGCTGAAGCACAAAGGTACCTGGTTCCACAGGTAGCTTGAGGGCAGTGCGTTTCGACAGGTAATCGGTGATATCATTCTCCGCTCGGGGAACGTATTCTGCCTGTATACCATCAAAACGCTCTTCCAGCTTTCTCACTTCATCGACATAGGCCTTCATCAATGGGCTCTGGTAATCCTTGTTGACTTGCTTGACGACAAGTTGCGAGTCGCCTCTAACGACGAGTTTCTTGATTCCGAGGTCCGCCGCGATCCTAAGACCGGCAAGCATCCCTTCGTACTTAGCCGTATTGTTTGTTGACACCTCCCTGGGGAAGTGCATTTGGATCACGTACTTGAGGTGCTCTCCTGTGGGCGCGACAAGCAGTACGCCAGCCCCAGCGCCCTGTAAGGAGAAAGCTCCATCAAAGTACATGACCCAGTCGCAAATTTCCTCCTTGCCGGGAAGAGCAGTCTCTTGGGTTTCTTCGTGAGGCGTCGCGGTCCATTCTGCAACGAACTCCGCCAGGACTCGGCTTTGAATCGTCGAGGTACTCTCAAACTTGAGGCCAAAGCTAGACAGTTCCAGTGCCCACTCTATGATCCTTCCCGTTGCGTCTGGATTGTGCAATATCCGTTGCAGAGGGAGGCGAGTGACGACAGTGATTTCGTGCGCCTGGAAGTAGTGATGCAACTTCCTCGAGGCCATAAGAAGGCCGAAGAGCAATTTCTGCACACCGGAGTACCTCGATCTAGCCCCCTGCAGGAGGGAACTAACAAAGTAGACCGGGTGCTGCATCATTTTCTTCTTCGGCGGCACTTCAATTGGCTGCGTCGTCTCAGCATCGGTGGCATCGGGCTCCGTCGCTGCTATTACCTCATCATCAATTTCTCTCTACGCGACTAGTGCGGCGCTAACCACCTGGTTCGTTGCCGCCAGGTATAGCAGCAACGGTTCCTGTGGCCTAGGCGCAACTAGTATTGGCACGGAGGAGAGGTACCTCTTCAAATCTTGCAATGCTGCTTCGGCTTCTGGCGTCCAGTCCATTGGGCCCGCCTTTTTCAAAATCTTGAAAAAGGGAAGGGCGCGCTCGGCAGACTTGGAAATGAACCTGCCCATGGCGGCAACGCAACCAGCAAGCCGACGCACATCCTTGACTCGATTGGGCACTTCAATCTGCCCTATAGCTTTGATCTTGTCCGGATTGGCCTCTATCCCACGCTATGACACAAAGAACCCGAGAAGCTTGCCAGACGGGACGCCAAAGACGCACTTCTCAGGGTTCAGCTTGAGATTGATCTTGCGTAGGTTTGCAAATGTTTCTTGTAAATCTGATATGACGGTTGCCCTATTCTTTGTTTTGACCACTATATCATCCATATAAGCTTCCATATTTCTATGGAGCTGGGGTTCAAAACCAATCTGGACCGCCCTTGCAAACGTTGAACCAGCACTCTTCAACCCGAAAGGCATATGTATAAAGCAATACGTACCACATGGGGTGATGAATGCCGTTTTCTCTTCATCTTCCCATGTCATGAAGATCTGGTGGTAGCCGGAGTAGGCATCGAGGAATGACAACATATCACACCCAGCTGTGGAGTCAACAATCTGGTCGATGCGCGGCAACGGGAAGGGGTCTTTGGGACAAGCCTTATTAATATCTGTGTAATCAATACACAGCCTCCACTTCCCATTTGCCTTGCGCACTACCACCGGATTGGCCAACCACGTTGGATGGAGCACTCCTCTTACCAAACCCGCCGCTTCCAGTTTCCGGATCTCCTCTGCGATGAACTCTTGTCATTCCAAAGCTTGCTTTCTGACCTTCTGCTTGACGGGCCGTGCATGAGGACAGACAGCAAGGTGGTGCTCAATCACCTCCCTGGGAACGCCGGGGATGTCGGATGCTTGCCATGCAAACACATCGACATTCGCCCGCAGGAAGGTGACGAGCGCGTCTTCCTATCTGTCGTCAAGGTTGGAGCTTATGGTAAAAGCTCCTCCCGTGCCGTCCTCCTTGAAAGAAACCTTCTTGGTTCCCGGTGGTGTGGCCTTGGACTTCTTGTTTCTGTCGGCGGAGCTCTCTGGCACGTCCTCGACGGGAGCGCTACACTCCAAAGAGGTGCGCTTGCCGGAGTGGGTGCTTGAGGTCTCACCGGTCTTCTTCTTTTGCCTTCCCGGGGCTCCAACGACAGGAGAAAGCGCCTTAGCAGTGGAGGCTGCTGCAACTGCTTGTTGGTAGAGTTGGTCAGCACAAATTAGTGCATCCTTCTTGTCTGATGGGACGGTGATGATCGTCACAGGCCCCGGCATGTTCAGGGTGTTGTAGGCGTAATGTGACGCCGCCATGAACTTGGCCAGTGCTGGGCGGCCAAGGATCCCATTGTAAGGCAAGGGGATCTTGACAACGTCGAACACAATCCTTTCTGTCCTGTAGTTCAGATCACTCCCAAAAGTCACGGGCAAGGTTGACCCCCTGAAACGTGCCCATCTCTTCGAGGTCTTCATCAGGAATCTGCAATTTCTCGATCACGGCGAGCGAGATTAAGTTCAGACCGGCCCCGGCATCGACTAGCATCTTTGTCACCTTGCGGTTGCGTATTGTTGGTGAAACCAACAATGGCAAGCACCCGACTGTAGTAGTGCGATCAGGGTGATCCTTAGTGTCAAAAATGATAGGTGTGCTGGACCACTTCAGCGGCCTTTGGGCATCAAACGATGGTTCCGCCGCTGTAATCTCACGCGCCCATTGTTTAAGCTGGCGGTGAGAGGCATGTAGCGAGGCGCCGCCATCGACGCACATGGCCTCTGTAGCTTTATGAAATTATTGGTCACTAGACTCATCGTCCTCTTTGTGATCATCGTCTTCTGGCTTTCTGTCACGGCCCCGGGCGGGCCTCTCCTGCTGTTTATCTTTGCGGCGAGCCCGCCTGGCTGTCACGCTTCTTGCCGGACCCCTCAGCACCGTTCCGGCCTTTCTCCTTGTCCCGCCTCTCATATTTCAGCCCTCTGCTTCTCAGCAAGGAGCTCAACCTGTCGGCAGTTCTGGAGATCATGGCCTTTTGGTGCGATGGATCTTGCAGTATTGCTTGTCGGAGTTTCCTGGCTTCTCGGCAGCCGCCAAGGCCCGGCAGGCGACACATCCGGCAATTTCCTTGCCGGGGCCATCTGCCTTGGTTTTCTTGGCGGAGCCGGCATCGTCAGATCCCTCGACGGCAAGCACAGCTTTACCTTTGCGCTTCCTATTGCGGCGCCGGCCTTTCTTTGCCGGGGCCGCAGTATCCTCATCTGAGGAGTCGGTTTCCATGCCGGCATCTTCGCCGGGGTACTTCCTTCCCTCTTCAGCTCGGGCACATCTGTCAGCAAGAACATAGAGTTCTGCCACATCTTTCACCTTGTTCATTGCCAGTTCTTCGCGCATCTTGCGGTTACACACGTTCTGATGGAATGCGCTGATGATGGCGGCAGGGTGAACATCAGGGATATTGTACTGTACCTAGCTGAACCTCTGTATATACTTGCGCAGACTCTCGCCTCCCTTCTGGGGAATGACATGCAGGTCGCTTGCTTGGCCATGGGCTTGGTGACCTCCAGTAAAGGCGCCCACAAACTCATGGCACAAATCCGACGAGGAGGAAATAGAGTCTACCGGCAAGTGCATCAACCACGACATGGCGTTGGGTTTAAGAGCCAATGGAAAGTAATTCGCAAGCACCTTATCGTCGCGGGCTCCGGCGGCTTGCATCGCGATGGTGTAGATGCTGAGGAACTCAGACGGGTGAGTCTTGTCATTGTACTTTTCACCAACGTCAGGTTTGAAGGTGCGGTGAGTGGGCCACTGGAACTGCCGTAGCTCATGGGTAAAAGCCGGATAGCCTACCTCATAAGGTTGGCTTCCAGGGCTCTCCGGGGCCGGGTGGTTCACAGCAGGCCCTGCTCGCCGGCGCTTCCAGGGCTCTTCATGGGCTCGTTACCGAAGAACTTGGCGCTGGTCACAGTGGGTCCACGGGTCAGACGATGCTATGGAGATGTCGTCGCGCGTGACGTCGCGACGAGCCGGCGTCTGCGGTAACGGATGGGGAAGAGGTGAATGCACCGTGGTCGCGGCGCCGCCGGCTTTTCCGCCACTGGTCCACGGGACTCCTTCGGAGCGTCGACTCGGGGGCCCCACCGGACTTGGTTCGTCTTTGTCGGCCATCGCAACAAGGATTCGGATAGTGGCTCTCCATTCGTCGAGTTTCCTCATAGTGAGAGGAAAGTCGAGGAGCAACTGCGCGCGCCAGGGCCTCTGCTGGCATCGGTGGCAGCGAAACCTGCATGGAACGCGACGCGCTTCGACTTCTGACCATGTCAGAAGGAGCTCTATCACGACCCCGCGGTCGCATGCCGTTTTCACCAGTGCCTTGGTGAGTGGGCAGGTCTTCTACGTCCTGGGAGTGGCGCTCGGGATCTTTGGCATGACTACGCCATTCGTCGCGCGCTGCCTGGGAGGAGCGCGCTGTTGGAGCCGGCGTGGGAGTCATGGAGGCCCTTGCGTCGCCTTCGGGCGGGGCGGCGATGACCTTGGAAGGCCCCGCTCCACCCGCGAAGGACTTGGCTCCGCCTTTGGATTTGTGTGACACCCCAAAAATTTTGACCTTGTTTTAAATTAATTAAAATTTTGCCAGCAAATAAAATTTTTATTTTTTGGATTTCCTTTTGATTTCAGAACCATTCTTTTCCTGGTTAGAATGGAGTTTTTACCCCAAGTGAAAACTTTCCAAATGTTTTGTCGGACTTGTATACCCTCTCAAGAAAACTTTTCTTTTTATCAGAGGAATTAATTATATAATTATTTTCCTGATCTTTATTTCTTTAAAAATGGTCTCCCATGGTTTTAGGGCACCATTTGAACTGCAACCCTTTGATAAATTTATTTAAAATTCCAACCAAATTGTGGGGATGTCATGTGATGTTTTTAAATCACTTTTATGCAAAAACATCTTTTATTCATTGGATATTTTGAGCTCTACACCAAATTTTCAAATCTGGTTCAGTTGGCAATTTTGCACTACAACCTATTTAAATATTTATTTAAAGCTTCCACCAAAATTATGGGATATTAGTGGAAGTATATAATTCAACTTTATGCAAAAATCCACTAAGGTTCTTTGAAAAATTTGAGTAAATCGACCCCATCTTCATTCTGGTCCAGCTTGGTGATTTGTACTGCAACCATATTTTTACTTACTCTTTTACCCATAATTCTTTTTTCTGCTTTTAGACCACCCTACAAAACCCTTAAGTATAGGAGAGTGGACCCATTGGAGGATTTTAAGTGCATGCAAAAATACCCTTTTCTGTCCAGATTTGGCTTTCTCAAAAACTTGCACTATCAAGTTTTGATTTTTCCCGAACCAACCATGCCATGTCTTCTAGTACCTAAAGAGACTCTGATCTGGAAACTTTGGTCACTTGCAAAACCTTCTGGATGCCCCTATATTTTCGTCGAACAGTTGGAGTGCATGAACTGTTTTGGCATATATTTTAGTTAGCATTATAGAGTTGCTTTACTTGCCTAGCTAGCTTGTCCACTAGAGGTTTAGTAACCACCCTAACTAGTCTCGTAACCTGCAGTATCATCCAAGCCCTCTGGGGTGCCATGGCATTTCCCGAGCAGTTGGTGGGCGTGCACTGGGCGCGCCCAGAGCGCGCCAACTGCAGCCGCGTCGCGCTTACTCCGTGCCTCCTGGCCTTTCCTTGCCCGAGGGACCAAGCCACAATCTTGTCCGTTCGCCCGTGGCATGCGGCCACCCCTGGCTCCTCGCAGCGCCACCGCAGCAAGCCTTTTGGCGGCACGCAGGCGTCGGCAGCTGCCGCTGCTCAGGTCGGCACCGCCCAAACCACCGAAGCGCGCCAGCTCGCCTCCTTGGACAGTGGAGAGTTCGTTGTTAGCCCGTGAAACTAGCCAGCCCCTCGCCACGTCTCCGGCCAGCCAGAAGCTAGCCGCCATCGCCGCCTGCTATGGTCGGTGACGTACGGGCCACCTGGCGCGTCCCCGAGTACCCCCGCCCGCCGTGTTCATCCACAACCCCGTCGCCTACCTCTGCAAGCCCTGCCAGCCAGCCCCACCTCCCCTGCTCTGCAATAGTGCCGCTGCCGTCGTGCTTATCCTCGGGCAGCCGCCGAACCGACCTCTGGCGCCTATAAAACGAAACCCCCTCGCTCTGTCAGCCTCAGGTAGCACCGTGTCTTCCCCTTAGACCGATCCCGCACATCAAGATGAACCGAAGAGGCCATCTCCTTCACCTCTGGCCGAGACGATCGTCGCCATCCCTCGGCTAAATTCGCCGTAGCCAGAGCCCCCCTAGTCCTTCCAGTGCCACCATCCTCCTTCCCTCAACCTTGCGGAGCCACTCAGCACCTCAAACGCGATCGGGAACCACCATAGCCCCGGCCCCCAAATCCACCCGAAGCCACCGCCCGCCGCGAAGCTCGCCGCCGACGATTCCCTCCATCCCCGGGGCCCTTTCGACGACCAGGACAACCGTCCTAGACTGGCGGATCCTTCCCCACCCTCGGATGGCTCCTAGGAGCTGACATTCCCCGGCGTCGATCGCTGGAGCCCCCGCCTCGGCTCGGACAGAGGAGGAAGAAGGTGGGGGACTGGTCAAACCTGACCAGTGGGCCCGCTGGACCCATTGTCAGCGACTCAGCCCCACCGATGCGCTGTTTTAAGTGGAGGCGCATTTCACAAAATACGCCTTCACTAAGAGAGAAGCGTAAGCCCCCGAAACATTTTCTTTTTTGTTTTTTTATATAAACAGATTTTGACTCAACTTTGACTGACTATATCTTTTTAAATAAAACTCCAAATGACTTGATTCTTTTTCTGTTGTTTCCCAAATATTGTCTAGTTTATTTTCATATTTATTTCAAAAAGTTTCAAACAACTTTTTTGTACTGTTTTAAAAGTATGCGTTGATTTAAATTTATTTAAAATAGGAATTTGGAGAGGGAGAAGAAAACTTTCAAAAGTTTTGGAGAGCACCTCACCTCTCCACACCTTGAAGGCAAGCAATTTTGAACCCTGTCATAATATTATTGTGTGTTGTTTGATATGATCGCAACACCACCTCGACACGAAGTTTCCATTATTTCATGTGATGATATGATTATACTCATAAGTGCATATTGCTGAATTCTATGTTGTTGGCATTCGATATATTGTGATAGTAGACACCCTCGTATACCTTTCTTGCCTACCGGGCGGAAGTTAGGAGAGCCTCTGTCTTGGGTAGACACGAGCTTGTCTCCAGTCTTCGTTGAGACAGTTGTGTCCGGTACAGCAAAGTGAGGCATGACGAGTGGTGACTTTGTCTGTTGGTTGAAACATATTTGTTATGCTAACCATGCAAGAAATACTTAAACCTCCTAAGTCGACCATAGATCGAGTCTTGTTCCGGTAACCCCCATACTTGTTTCGTACTACCACTTGTCCCTGCCACAGGTAGGGTACGGTTCAGTAAGTTGTCAACCCCTTTCCTAGCACACACCGTACAGAGAGGCCATGGTGGAAGATACCAGAGGCCTCTGGTAGGCATGCCACCTGGTCCGGGGGCATGGGTGTTTTCGTTTGTAGCCGAAGGGGCAGCTCCCCTAGTTTGTGCGCGGTATAAATTTTGTGATCCCATGCTAAGTCGTGGTTGTAGCCTCCCCACTTAGAGTTTTGCTTAACGGGTGTCAAGGGTGATTCCAGACACCGATGAGTTTGGATGGTGTGTGCGGTTAGGTGGGTTTTCAATTAAAAGACCGTAGACGGAATTAGTCCCGATGGACTAAAGGAATCCATTACTCGTGGGTAAAGAGTACACCCTCTGCAGAGATTATACCTATTCGAATAGCCGTGTCCATGGTTAAGGACTACAGTCTGGGATGGGTCAAGTGTCGGTCTTAGTGTCGTTCTTCGGAGGAGAAACTACTAAACCAGAACATTGATTATGACCTGTGACATATGACGATTATGATTATTATTGTGGACTAATCATTTGTATTATTTGAAATTAATGAGTATCCCTGGGACGGTTCTACCTCCTAGATATTCACTGTGATTATATTTATATATAAGCCCTTTATGCGGTGTCGCTGAGACGCCTGACTGTGGCATGCTTGTTATTTTCATTTACTTATAAAGCCCTTTATGTGGTGTCGCTCAGACACCCGACTGTGGCATGCTTGTTATTTCATTTATTTATAAGCCCTTTATGTGGTGTCGCTCAGACACCCGACTGTGGCATGCTTGTTATTTCAATTAGTCATAAGCCCTTTATGTGGTGTCGCTCAGACGCCCGACTGAGGCAGGCTTTATATTATTATCCTTTCGAAGCGTCGCTTCAGACACCCGATTGGTGCACTCTATTTTTACTCCCTGATTGCATATTCATATTTGACATGATTGACCTGCTTTCATGCATCATGAGTTTCATTTATGACTGATGTAGTAATCATGGCATTTTTCAGAGCATGATTATCTTTTGTTTTATTATACCAGTGTTCATGATGTTTGCGAGTACATTCAAAGTACTCACTGGCTTGTCCCTGGCTATTGTCTTGGCCAGATTTCTTGCATGGAAAGGAGCATTGCGATGACAGCCCCGAAACCTACGCAATGGAGATAGCAGCCTTGCGAAGATAGGAGTTATCCTGGTCAGCTGTTCCTATGGGAAATGGAGTCCCATAGACATTGATGACCTGCAAACCGCTTCCGCCATCAACCACTAGAAACCATTCGTTGTACTCATAGGCCAGAATGGTCTAGTACTACATATCTTATATTTTGCTTGGAGTTTCTGTAACAAGTTGGTGCCTCATCAGCTAACAGTAATCCTGGGGCTGGTGAGCACAAGGGACGCTTTTGGGAAATTAATACCCCGAAAATCCGGTCCTCACAATTTGGCGATGTGTGGCCCGTTACTAGGCGCACAAACATCGCCGCCTCCCAAACTCCGGCTGCTGGGATGGTGTTGGTGTTCACGAGCAGCGCCCCGGGTCCTTTCTGTGACCGGTCCGCTGCTCGCCTGCGTCGGGATGGGCTGTCCGGCTTCCGACTGGCCAACCGCCACCGTCGTCTTCTTCTTGGGCGCCATGAGATGAAGAAGCGCCGAACTAACTACTAAAGCCAATTCTCACAACTGCGCCCCCTACCTGGCGCGCCAAAGATGTCGGTGGGAACGACACCTATGGGATCACAAGAATCCTTACTGTGGTTAGCGGGGCGCGGGGTCGTGAGAAGAGCGGATCAAACAGATACCACACGGTTCGTTTATCCAGGTTCGGGCCGCGAGGATGCGTAAAACCCTACTCCTGCTTTGGTGGATTATATATCTGTGTTCTTGAGCTAGCTATGGGGCGTGAGGAGCTCCAAAAAGCCGAATCCTCCCTCTGGTCGCCTCGGGCCTCCTTTTATAGAAAAAGGGGTTGCCACAGTGCCACACCGGAGGTGGAAAGGGTATAGTGCTGCGAGGTTATTCCTCGCACCACATGACAAGGCGCATTTAATGCGTCTTGCTTAGGTGTCCTTGCTTTATCGGGGACGGGGGAGAAACTTGTCTCGTCTGTCGCCGCTCCTTCTTGTGTCGACACGCGCCCTGGCCAGCGATGCCTGTGATGCCACATAGGTAGGCAGGCAGCTGAGGTGGCGCAGTGGTGGGTCTTCATGAAGATCTGCATGCCGCCACGCAGGTGCCTGCCCAGCTAGTTGGGTTGGCAGCTGCATGCATGCGGTGGTGGAGGTTTAGTCAGCGTGGGCCTGATGGTGGCCCCGCGGGTGTCCTCGGTAAGGGCGTTGCTGGGGCCCCGGCAAGGGTCTTGCCGAGGCGCCTGCTGTCATCCCAGCAAGGCGCTTGCCGGGGGGCCTTGTGGTCTTCCACGGCTGGGATCCCGCCAAGGGTTGTCGTCTCCTTAGTGCTTATCTGATCTTGAATGTCTTCACAAAGATCTGCATGCCGCCACAGGGATGTCTCCCGAATCCTTGCCCTTTGGGGGTAGTGTACTCAAGGGTGATTTGCTCCATAGGTGCGGGGCGAGCCGCCGCGGCAAGGGTCTTGCCGGGGCTGCTAGAACTGTCTCCCGACAAGGATCTTGCCGGGGGAGTCCCCTTCGTCCCCTTTGCTCTTCGTGGTCTTGGCCTTGGCGTCGTTCTAGTTCTCTTGAGCTTTGGTCTTACCCTGGCTCACCTCCCTTGCCTTGTTTGGTGTGGTGGTATCCGCGGCTTAGACCGCCCGTGCACAGTTATAAGGGTACAAAAGGTGTACCCCTCTTTTTGTACACCGACAAAATGGGGGAGGAACACCACCCTCTCATGGGGCCTGGGGGTGGGGATGAGCTGCCCCTCTTCGGGAAGCCGGCGCGCAATGTCGTCAGACAAGTATCCGGCCTTCCTTAGTTTTTTGATGTGTCCCTCCGTGACGGAGGAGACCATCCACTTGCCTCCCGCTCCGGACATGGCTGGAGAAGGTTGAGGTGGGGTGTGCGGACATGGGCGCTGGAGCTCGAGTGCGCGGAAATGGATAGGCAAAGGAGGAAGAAGGCGTTGATGAAAAGGTGGATCCTTATCCCCTTACATGTGTAGACGCGACTATGCGCCCCCACCAGCCTGGTAAAACTCGCTTATCTCCCAAGCACCGCAGTCAATGGCGCAGTTGGGTTACCCACACCCATATTGATGAGAATCCCGGAATAAGGGGGACACGATCACTGCTTTAACAAGACGTGCCAAGGAAACCGCCTCGCTAAACGCACTAAGGTGGGACAGTAAAACGATTCGAATAAAGACTTGGCCGTGGTGTGATGTCATGCTATGGAATACGTCAGCAGATTAGATTTGTGTAAATGTTATTCTCTCTATGGCAATATGTGGAAACTTATTTTGCAGAGCCGGACACTACCTTTGTGTTCAAAATCTTCTATGAAATACTTGGAGGAGGAACCCGCCTTGCAATGCCGAAGACAATCTGCGCGCCGGACTAGTCGTCATTGAAGCCTGGTTCAGGGGATACTGAGGGAGGCCTGGATTAGGGGGTGTCCGGATGGCCGGACTATACCTTCGGCCGGACTCGTGGACTATGAAGATACAAGATTGAAGAATTCGTCCCGTGTCCGGAAAGGAATTTCCTTGGCGTGGAAGGCAAGCTTGGCGATACGGATATGTAGATCTCCTACCATTGTAACCGACTTTGTGTAACCCTAGCCCTCTCCGGTGTCTATATAAACCGGAGAGTTTTAGTCCGTAGGACCAACAATAATCATACCATAGGCTAGCTTCTAGGGTTTAGCCTCTCTGATCTCATGGTAGATCTACTCTTGTACTACCCATATCATCAATATTAATCAAGCAGGACGTAGGGTTTTACCTCCATCAAGAGGGCCCGAAGCTGGGTAAAACATTGTGTCCCCTGCCTCCTGTTACCATCCGACCTAGACGCACAGTTCCGGACCCCCTACCAGAGATCCGCCGGTTTTGACACCGACAGTAATCATCATTAAACCCAATCAAATTATATTAAGAGTGATGAGATCCGCATGATAATCCAATAACTAGATACTCAAGATGTCCATAACCGGGGACATGGCTAACCATGATTAGTTTGTACACTCGGTAGAGGTTTGTGCACTTTTCCCCACAAGACTCGATCTCCTCCGTTGGATTTCTCGCACTATATGGTGTTTGAGAAACGGATGACCGAGACACAGTCTTTCAGAAGCGTTAGCACCTTACGATGGGTAGACCGGTACACCTACATCCCCTACATCTGATAGTCTACCACTGTAAGAGTTCACACAACTTAATCAACTATGCTAGAGCCCATAATAGCATGTGGCTGCACACGGAAGTTTCCAGTATGAATAATCTTATGACCCCTTTGAGCCTGGGTGGCGGTCCATAGGAGAATCACATGGTACCCCGGGATTTCCAAAAATATAGGCGATCACTTGGTTCCCCAGGTGCCTCAATCCACCCACATGTGTATTAAAGTTGCCACCTTAAGTTAACCATTAATTAGCAAACTCACATTTGTCATGAAAACACTCAAACCCAATCCACGTCTACGAGCATAGCATAGCAAATATAAGCAACGTAGAAGAAGTCCCAGGGTTTGATAACAAACAGGTGAATAGGTACTACCTCATCTACTACTTCCCAACCCACAGTTTAATTCAGATCCTAACCAAGCAATGTTTGAGGGTTGATCTAATGCAATAAAAACTGGGTAGTAAGAGGTATGATCAAAGTGTTACTTGCCTTGCTGATGATCCACGAAACCTAGAGACTCGATGTAGCACGCTTCGCACTCCGGGCACTCTATCGCAATCAAACAAGCATACTATAAGCAATCAAGCAAAGCACGGGTAAAGCTCAAATAAGAGATCTAACCAGAAAGTTCAACTTAAGAACTCCGGTTTGCAAAAAGAATCAAATCAAATGAAGCAACAAAACTCAAACGGCGAGAGAAACAAGCTTCCTTTACTAATCTGGACTAGGGTCAAATTTTACAGTAGCAAAAACTTGTTTAAGTTGATCCGAGGGTTTCAAGATGAAACTCTAGGCGCTTGAATCGCCTGATTCCAATAAACGAGCAAAAAGTTATACTAGAACGAAAATCGGATCAGAAATCACGATCGAAAATAATTGCGGAAAATCCAAAAAAAGAAAAACTGACGAACAGGCTAACGAACGAATGTTCGTTATCTGTAACTAACGAGCGAAAACCATTTGTTAAAATGAACGTACGGACGAACGTCCGCTAAATAACTAAACCGGGAAAAGATGAAATCGATAAAAAACCGCGGATCTAAAAAAACGCACGATTTTCTGAAGAAAACCGGTGGCGGTGGCGCTAACTCCGGCGCGGGGCGGCAGGTTGGCGGTGTGGCGGCGCGGGGCGGCATCGTGGCGGCGGTGCGTGGCGGCGGCGGCTTAGGGTTAGGGTTCGGGGCTGGCGGGGCTAACGGGCTGCGGGGTGGCGGCTTTTAAAGAGGCCGGCCCGAGAAGTCCTGGCCGAATACGGCCCTAAGTCGGTTGACTTTTTTTTAAATAATTTCGACATGTAGAAAAAGAAAGAAAAGAAATACTAAACGGACTCCAAAAATCCCGAAATAAATTTTCCCCGTTCTCTAAAGATAAGGCGGACAAGGTGAACATTTATTTGGGCCTAAAATGCAATCTTGAAAAATGCACTTTTTCCTAATTCAAATAAAATAGCGACAAAACTCTGAATAAAAATCTTATTTGATTTTCATATTAAATCTCTGATATTTCTTTATTTTGAGGAAGTCATTTTATCCTCTCTCTTTTATTTTTAATAAAACAAATATTACAGAGAAAAATAATTAAAATCAAACGATCCTCTTTTCAAAATTCGAGAAAAACTCAAATATGGAAATATCAAAATCCCCAACTCTCTCCGTAGGTCCTTGAGTTGCGTAGAATTTCTAGAATCAACCGAAAATGCAATAAAACATGATATGCAATGATGCTCTAATGTATAACATTCCAAATTGAAAATTTGGGATGTTACATTAAATGATATAGCTACCTTGTTCACTAATGATGAGAAAACTCGCTACTATTCTATTCTTGAATTATTTCCGTTCTCATTAAAGGGTGATGCTAAGATATGGTTTAATTATCTTGATCCTGGTTGTGTGCGTAGTCCCCAAGATATGATTTATTACTTCTCTGCTAAATATTTCCTCGCTCATAAGAAACAAACTGCTTTGAGGAAAATATATAATTTTGTGAAAATTGAAGAAGAGAGTCTCCCACAAGCTTGGGGGAGGCTTCTCCAATTATTTAATGCTTTGCCTGATCATCCTCTCAAGAAAAATGAAATACTTGGTATCTTTTATAATAGACTAACCGATGCTTCCAGAGATTACCTGGATAGTTGTGCCGGTTGTGTTTTCAGGGAAAACAGTTGATCAAGCTGAAATTTTATTGAATAATATGTTGACTAATGAAAATAATTGGACACTTCCTGAACCAACTCCTAAGCTAACTCCAAAGAAAAGGGGTATTCTATTTCTCAGTCCTGAAGATATGCAAGAGGCAAAGAAATCTATGAAAGAAAAAGGTATAAAAGCTGAAGATGTTAAGAATTTACCGACTGTTGAAGAAATAAATGGTCTTAATTCATCTCCTATTGAAGAAACACACGGTCTTGATAACCCGACACAGGTAGTAAAGGTAAATTCTCTCTATAGATATGATAAAGCTGAAATCCCTCCTGCAGTTTGCTAGCCAATGTTTGGATGAATTTGATAACTTTATGGTTAAGCAAGAAGATTTTAATGCTTATTTTGGTAGACAACCGAAACATAATACTTTTATGATTGAACACTTGAGTGATTATATGGCCAGTGTTAAAGGGGAACTTAAACTCATTAGTAAACATGCTTCTATGGTTACCACTCAAGTAGAACAAGTACTTAAAACTCAAAATGATTTTGCTCATTGAATTGAATAGTAAGAATAATGACTTTGCTGCTAGAGTTGCAACTAGAGGAGGTAAAGTGACTTAGGAACCTTTGTATCCTGAGGGCCACCCTAAGAGAATTGAGCAGGATTCTCAGAGAAAAATGATATTACTTTGCATGCTTCTAGTGAACCTGTTGTAGACACACTTGAGAATCCCAATGATATTTCTATTTCTGATGCTGAAACACAATCTGGTAATGAACATGAACCTAGTGATAATGTTAATGATGATGTTCATGTTGATGCTCAACCTAGTAATAATAATGATGTAGAAATTGAACCTGCTGTTGATCTTAATAACCCACAATCAAAGAATCAATGTTATGATAAGAGAGACTTTGTTGCTAGGAAGCACGATAAAGAAAGAGAACCATGGGTTTAGAAACCCATGCCTTTTCCTCCTAAACCATCCAAGAAAAAGGATGATGAGGATTTTGAGCGCTTTGCTGAAAGGATTAGACCTATCTTTTTGCGTATGCGTTTGACTGATATGCTTAAAATGAATCCTTATGCTAAATATATGAAAGAAATTGTTACTAATAAGAGAAAGATACCAGAAGCTGAAATTTCCACCATGCTTGCTAATTATACTTTTAAGGGTGGAATACCAAAGAAACTTGGAGATCCAGGAGTACCAACTATACCATGCTCCATTAAAAGAAACTATGTTAAAACTGCTTTATGTGATCTTGGAGCCGGTGTTAGTGTTATGCCTATCTCTTTATATCATAGACTTGATTTGAATAAGTTGGCACCTACTGAAATATCTTTGCAAATGGCTGATAAATCAACTGCTATACGTGTCGGTATTTGTGACGATGTGCCTGTTGTGGTTGCAAACGTTACTATTTTAACGGACTTTGTTATTCTTATTATTCCCGAGGACGATAGTATGTATGTTATTCTTGGAAGACCCTTTTTGAATACTGTAGGGGCTGTTATTGATTGGACCAAAGGCAATGTCACTTTTCATGTTAATGGTAATGAGCATAGGGTACACTTTCCGAGGAAACAACCTCAAGTCCACAGTACCAATTCTATTGGAAAAATTTCAACAATCACTATTGGAGGTTTTGAATTCCCTCGTCCTACTGTCAAGAAGAAATATGATATTCTTATTGTTGGGGACATGAGTATCCCCATTGAGGTAACCTAGTGTTATTCGAAATATCTCCGGTTCCATGTTATTCGAAATGAGTTTGTTAACAAGACCCGATCAACCTTGTTAGTGGATTCCTTTTGATGAGCATGAGATGGATGAGGTTAGAAAGCACAAACTCTCTGTACCCTCTTTTTACTTTCTGTTATTTATATTAAATAAAGCAAAAATAGTATTTTCTGTCTGTTTTCTGAATTATCCATGTAATAAAAAATACCCCAAAAATGAAAGTTCTCCAAGTGCCCTGAAAATTAAATATGATTTTTTCTAGAATATTTGAGAATATCTCGCACTGAGAACACAGCAGGGGGAGCAAGCACCTGGCCACGAGGGTCCAGGGCACGCCCGCCCCCTTGGGCGCGCCCCTGCCTCATGGGCTCATGGTGGATCCCCTCCACTTATTGCAGCTACCACACACTCCTTCTTACTCCACAAAAATCACCAACCAGCTCAAACCCGAGTACTAGCTCATCTTGCTGCCATTTACGATCTCCTTGCAGAAAGCTCCATTCACAAAACTGCTTTGGGGGATTGTTCTTTGGTATGATACTCCTCCATTGGTCCAATTAGTTTTTGTTCTAGTGCTTTATTCATTGCAAATTTTTGCTTCTTAGGTGACCCTATTCTTGAGCTTGCATGTCAAATTTATATGGTCAAAAGTAGTTTTAATGCATGATATATCCTCTAGGCACTTGTGGGAGTAGTTGCTATCAATTTTGTTGAGCTTGGTTCAGTTTTATTTTGAAGTTACTAAAAATTTCAGATATTTTCAGAAAATGATGAAGAGATTATTGAGGGGCTCATCGAGCCGAAGCTTGAAGGATAAGCAAAGTGAAGAGGATAAGAGGCCCAAATATAATCTCCCTCGCACCGCGGAAGTTCGGCCGTGTGAATGGCCTTGTGATAATTTCTTGAGAGCTGTTGGGATTTATGATGATTTTTATGAGTTGGCTGAGAATGTAGGCCTCACCACCTTCCTCCACGACCAACACGAATAGTATCTCTTACTCACCAATATCTTTGTGCAAAATTTCATTTCCATGCTAGGAGCTCACCACCTTCGGTGGAATTTTATTTATATGATGAGCATAAGGAGATGTCACTTCGTGACTTTTGTCAGAATTTTTTGATCCCTTTTGAGGGTAATGCAGAGGAACCGCATCGTGACGATGTGAAAGGGTTTATTGATACAATTGCTATAGGGGAAACAAGGAAAGTTTCTGATGCAAGAAACACTAGCATACATTTCACTGTTTTATGTTACTTTGCAATATTTGCTAGTAGATGCTTAATTGGTCGCGGAACCTGTGGCAACCTTAGTGCCCCAGATATTGTTATTTTGTGCCATGCCTTGTTCCGTGATGACACATTTAGTGTGGGCGCTATTATTGCAAAGCGGTTAAATCTTAATCGTACTAAGGGCCCCATCTTGGGAGGTATCTTTGCCTCGCGCCTACCTGCACAATTTAGCATACCTATTAGGCATTATGAGAAGGAAGAGAAGTTGCTGCCTCCTGTTTTTCTAGACTATAAGAGTATGGTAGCACATGATTTTATCGTTAAGAATAAGGAAAAGATGCTGAAGTACAAGCTGATATTTGATAAAAATCACCCTGAGACTATTACCTTGCCTGCTCCTTCCTTGTTTGACTTATCTGCAGGCAAGTACCTTGTTCCGCCGGAGGCCATTCACGCCTACCGAAACCCCACACCAGCTACAGAGCTAGATCCAAAACCACAATTTGATCCTCACCGGTAGTCTGTTTATCAGTGGAATCCGGAAGAGATTGCCAACCAATGGCACCAGGGGGATCCTTCTCAGTATGACCCCAACTACAACTTTGGATATTCGCCAGGCCAGCCGTGGCCACAGACCAACTTAGGCTAAAAGCCTAAGCTTGGGGGAGTACGTATTTCTCACCAACATTACATTTATGTTCACACACTCATGCTAGTTGTCGGTGCTCATAATTTTTCATTGTAATATCCATGCTAGTTTATTTCCCTTTTTATGCTTTCTCCTTGTGTGTTTGATAAACCTTAAGAAAAAACAAAAAAAACTAGTTGTAGCTTTTAGTTAGTTTACTTTCTATGCCTGTAGTAGTAGTAACTAAAAAGAAAACCCAAAAATATTTCCCGTTCTTCTTTTGCTTGTTGGGAGCTTTCCTGTGTAAATAGTTTTGTTTCTTTTCTTTGGGGGTCGAGAGGAGAAGACCATAATGAAAATATTGATTGGCTCTTATATGCATTATTGTTGATCTAACAAAGAGCCCAGATTACCTTGTCTTCTCTCTTGAATTGAATGCTTGCAGATTCCAGCTTAGTCCAATGCACGGGCAATATTATTATTATCCACACTATTCGGTCGTGGCAGTGAAAGGCAATAATGATGATTATATGATGAACTTATTGAGATGAGAAAAGCTGGTATGAACTCAACCTCTCTTGTTTTTGCAAATATGATTAGTTCATCGTTCCTGATTCAGCCTATTATGAATAACCATGTTTGCAATCACAATTCAAGATTGTAGTTGCTTATGCCAGGCTTAATTAGCTAGGAGCTTATAATGGTTTACCTTGCGTGCCAACATGCTATTAAAATGGTTGTGATGTGGTATGATAGGGTGGTATCCTCTTTTGAACGATTCGAGTGGCTTGACTTGGCACATGTTCACGCATGTAGTTGAAACAACATCAACATAGCCTATACGATATTTATGTTCATGGTGCATTATATCCTACTCATGCTTGCATTTGGTGTTGATTAATTTTAATGCATGTTCATGACTGTTGTCGCTCTCTAGCTGGTCGCTTCCAAGTCTTTTTCTAGCCTTCACTTGTACTAAGCGGGAATACTGCTTGTGCATCCAACTCCATAAACCCCAAAGTTATTGCATATGAGTCCACCATACCTACCTATATACCGTATCTACCCGCCGTTCCAAGTAAATTTGTATGTGCCAAACACTAAACCTTCAAATAAACATTCTGTTTTGTATGCTCGAACAACTCATGTATCAACTAGGGTTGTTTGTATCTTCCATGCTAGGCGGGTTATTCTCAAGAGGAATGGACTCCGCTCCTCACTCACGAGAAAATGCCTGGTCACCGGGATGCCCAGTCCCATGCTTTATGCAAATCAAATCAAAATAACTGCAAACAAAACTCCCCTGGGACTCTTGTTAGTTGTACGCACTCTTTGTTTCGAGCAAGCCATGGATTGATGCTTGTTGGTGGAGGGGGAGTATAAACTTCACCATTCTGTTTGGGAACCACCTATAATGTGTGTAGCATGGAAGATATCGAGATCTCTCATTTTTTATGTTGACAATGAAAGTATAACGCTCAAAATATTATTCATATCTATTTCGAAACCGAGCTCTGGCACCTCTACAAATCCCTGCTTCCCTCTGCGAAGGGCCTATCTATTTACTTTTATGTTGAGTCATCATCCTCTTATTAAAAAGCACCAGCTGGAGAGCACCGCTGTCATTTGCATCCATTACTGTTAGTTTACATTGAGTATGACTTGACCGGATACCTTTTACCATGAATTACAATGTCTAGTTAGTCATTGATCTTTAAAGGTGCTCTGCATTTATGTTTTGTAGAAGTTTTTCTTTATCACTTTCAGTTTATCAAGTTGGTATGTATCTGTCGTATCTACTTTTCCAAACACTTTTGCCCTTATTTTGGACTCTAACTTGCATGATTTGAATGGAACTAACCCGGACTGACGCTGTTTTCAGCAGAATTGCCATGGTGTTATTTTTGTGCAGAAATAAAAGTTCCCGGAATGACCTGAAAATCAACGGAGAATTATTTTGGAATATATAAAAATACTGGAAGAAGAATCCACGCCAGGGGGGCCTCCACCTGTCCACGAGGGTGGGGGGTGCGCCTGCCCCCTAGGCGCGCCCCTGCCTCGTGCCCCCCCTGACACTCCACCAACTGATACGTCTCCAACATATCTATATTTTTTATTGTTCCATGCTATATTATATGCTGTTTTGGACATTATTGGGATTTATTATACACTTTTATATTATTTTTGGGACTAACCTATTAACCGGAGGCCCAGCCCAGAATTGTTGTTTTTTCCTATTTCAAAGTTTCGCAAAAAAGAATATCAAACAGAGTCCAAATGGAATGAAACCTTCGGGAACGTGATTTTTGGAACGAACATGGTCTAGAGGACTTGGACCCTACGTCAAGAAAGCAACCAGGAGGGCACGAGGTAGGGGGGCGCGCCTACCCCCCAGGCGCGTCCTCCACCCTCGTGAGGCCCACGTTGCTCCACCGACGTACTTCTTCCACCTATATATACCTACATACCCCCAAACTACCAGATACGGAGCAAAACCCTTATTCCACTGCCGTAACTTTCTGTACCCGTGAGATCCCATCTTGGGGCTTTTTCCGGAGCTCCACCGGAGGGGGCATCGATCATGGAGGGCTTCTACATCAACACCATAGCCTCTCCGATGAAGTGTGAGTAGTTTACTTCAGACCTTTGGGTCCATAGTTATTAGCTAGATGGCTTCTTCTCTCTTTTTGGATCTCAATACAAAGTTCTCCCCCTCTCTTGTGGAGATCTATTCGATCTAATCTTCTTTTACGGTGTGTTTCTTGAGACCGATGAATTGTGGGTTTATGATCAAGTTTATCTATGAACAATATTTGAATCTTCTCTGAATTCTTTTATGTATGATTGGTTATCTTTGCAAGTCTCTTCAAATTATCAGTTTGGTTTGGCCTACTAGATTGATCTTTCTTGCAATGGGAGAAGTGCTTAGCTATGGGTTTAATCTTGCGGTGTCCTTTCCCAGTGACAGCAGGGGCAGCAAGGCACGTATTGTATTGTTGCCACCGAGGATAACAAGATGGGGTTTATATCATATTGCATGAGTTTATTCCTCTACATCATGTCATCTTGCTTAAAGCGTTACTCTGTTCTTTTGAACTTAATACTCTAGATGCATGCTGGATAGCGGTCGATGTGTGGAGTAATAGTAGTAGATGCAGGCAGGAGTCGGTCTACTTGTCTCGGACGTGATGCCTATATACATGATCATACCAAGATATTCTCATAACTATGCTCAATTCTGTCAATTGCTCAACAATAATTTGTTTACCCACCGTAATACTTATGCTCTCGAGAAAAGCCACTAGTGAAACCAAAGGCCCCCGGGTCTATTTTCCATCATAATAATCTTCCATCAACAAGCTATTTCCTTTTCCGTTTATTTTTCTTTCTTTACTTTGCATCTTTATCATAAAAATACAAAAAATACTATCTTATCATATCTATCAGATCTCAATTTCATAAGTGACCGTGAAGGGATTGACAACCCCTTTATTGCGTTGGTTGCGAGGATTTTATTTGTTTGTGTAGGTGCGAGGGACTCGTGCGTGGCCTCCTACTGGATTGATACCTTGGTTCTCAAAAACTGAGGGAAATACTTACGCTAGTTTGCTGCATCGCCCTTTCCTCTTCAAGGGAAAACCAACGCAGTGCTCAAGAGGTAGCACCGACCTCAACCTTGACTCCATATATTCACTTTCGGGGAGAAAAAAAACCAAAGAGAAGGATTCATCGCGTTTTACGATACAGAGCCACCGCCAAGCCCTAAACTCTCTCGGGAGGGCTGATCTGGAGTCCGTTCGGGGCTCCGGAGAGGGGAATATGTCGCCATCGTCATCATCAACCTTCCTCCATCACCAATTTCATGATGCTCACCTTCGTGCGTGAGTAATTCCATCGTAGGCTTACTAGACGGTGATGGGTTGGATGAGATTTATCATGTAATCGAGTTAGATTTCTTAGGGTTTGATCCCTAGTATCCACTATGTTCTGAGATTGATGTTGCTATGACTCTGCTATGCTTAATGCTTGTCACTAGGCCCCGAGTGCCATGATTTCATATCTGAAGCTATTATGCTTTCATCAATATATGAGAGTTCTTGATCCTATCTTGCAAGTCTATAGTCACCTATTATGTGTTATGATCCGGCAACCACGAAGTGACAACAACCGGGACCACTCCCGGTGATGACCGTAGTTTGAGGAGTTCATGTATTCACTATGTGTTAATCCTTTGGTCTGGTACTCTATTAAAAGGAGGCCTTAATATCCCTTAGTTTCCAATAGGACCCCGCTGCCACGGGAGGGTAGGACAAAAGATGTCATGCAAGTTCTTTTCCATAAGCACGTATGACTATATTCGGAATACATGCCTACATTACATTGATGAACTGGAGCTAGTTCTGTGTCACCCTATGTTATGATTGTTACATGATTGATCACATCCGGCATAATTCTCCATCACTGATCCATTTCCTACGAGCTTTTCCTATATTGTTCTTCGCTTATTTACTTTTCCGTTGCTAGTGTTACAATCACTACAAAACCCAAAAATATTACTTTTGCTATCGTTACTTTTGCTATCGTTACCACTGCTATCATATTACTTTGCTACTAAATACTTTGCTGCAGATATTAAGTTTCCAGGTGTGGTTGAATTGACAACTCAGCTGCTAATACTTGAGAATATTCTTTGGCTCCCCTTGTGTCGAATCAATAAATTTGGGTTGAATATTCTACCCTCGAAAACTGTTGCGATTCCCTATACTTGTGGGTTATCAGGAGCAGTGAGGATCGCCCGCCCCGGGTTGATAATCCGGGTCATTTGTCGTTGGTGGTGGCGCCTCAGGTTGGAGTATGCAAGTTCACTAAGGTACTCATGGATGGAGGCATTAGTATTAATATCCTCTACTATGATACTTTCCATCATATGGGGTTGACCGACAAAACCTTAAACCATCAAACACTATTTTTCACGGTGTGGTACCTGGTAAGTCGGCATATCCGGTCGGTAAAATATATTTGGAAGTTGCTTTTGGAGATGAGTATGATTCCAGATCTGAGACAGTGACCTTTGAAATGGTTAAAATCAAGAGCCCTTATCATGCTCTGTTCGGACGGCCGGCTTATGCCAAATTCATGGCACAGCCTTGTTATGTATATCTGTAGCTCAAAATTCCGGGTCACAAGGGCACTATAACAGTACATGGGAGTCGCAAGATAGCCTTGGAGTGTGAGGAAGGCGATGCTGCTTATGCTGAGTCTGTTTGTGCGACAGAAGAGTTGAAGTTCTACAAGGCCAATATTGACCCGGCAGACATGACGTCTTTGAAAAAGCCAACTACGAAGCATGATCCAGTCTTGAAGTTTAAGTCGGCAAATGACACTAAGCTAGTTGATATCATTCCTGGCAATTCATCCAAGCAATTCAGCATCAGTGCTAATTTGGAACCAAAATAGGAAAGCGCGCTCATCGAGTTCATCCGTGAGAACTGGGACATCTTTGCAAGGAAACCTTCTGACATGCCAGGTGTACCGAGGGAACTCGATGAGCACACTCTTAATATTGATCCAAAGTTTAAACCGGTCAAGCAATTTCTTCGTCGTTTCAATGAAGAAAGGCATAAGGCCATTGGTGAAGAAGTGGCCCGGCTCTTGGCGGCTGGGTTTATTGTTGAAGTTTTTCATCTAGAGTGGTTGGCTAACCCGGTGTTGGTGCTTAAGAAGAACGGCACTTGGCGTATGTGTGTGGACTACACGGACTTAAACAAAGCTTTTCCGGCTGATCCCTTTGCTCTCCCTCGTATTGATCAAATTATTGATGCTACGACGGGTTGTGAGTAATAACCCACACGTATAGGGGATCGCAACAGTTTTCGAGGGTAGAGTATTCAACCCAAATTTATTGATTCGACACAAGGGGAGCCAAAGAATATTCTCAAGTATTAGCAGCCGAGTTGTCAATTCAACCACACCTGGAAACTTAATATCTGCAGCAAAGTGTTTAGTAGCAAAGTAATATGATAATAGTGGTAACGGTAGCAAAAGTAATATTTTTGGGTTTTGTAGTGATAGTAATAGTAGCAACGGAAAAGTAAATAAGCAAAGAACAATATATGAAAAGCTCATAGGCAATGGATTAGTGATGGATAATTATGTCAGATGCGATCGATCATGCAACAGTTATAACATAGGGTGACACAGAACTAGCTCCAGTTCATCAATGTAATGTAGGCATGTATTCCGAATATAGGCATACATGCTTATGGAAAAGAACTTGCATAACATCTTTTGTCCTACCCTCCCGTGGAAGCGGGGTCCTATTGGAAACTAAGGGATATTAAGGCCTCCTTTTAATAGAGTACCGGACCAAAGCATTAACACATGGTGAATACATGAACTACTCAAACTACGGTCATCACCGGTAATGGTCCCGATTATTGTCACTTCGGGGTTAATGGATCATAACACATGATAGTGACTATAGACTTGCAAGCTAGGATCAAGAACTCACATATATTCATGAAAACATAATTGGTTCAGATCTGAAATCATGGCACTCGGGCCCTAGTGACAAGCATTAAGCATAGCAAAGTCATAGAAACATCAATCTCAGAACATAGTGGATAGTAGGGATCAGACCCTAACAAAACTAACTCGATTACATGATAAATCTCATCCAACCCATCACCGACCAGCAAGCCTATGATGGAATTACTCATGCACGGCGGTGAGCATCATGAAATTGGTGATGGCGGAAGGTTGATGATGACAATGGCGACGGATTCCCCTCTCCGGAGCCCCGGACGGACTCTAGATCAGCCCTCCCGAGAGAGTTTAGGGCTTGGCGGCGGCTCCGTATCGTAAAATGCGATGAATCCTTGTCTGTGATTTTTCTCTCCCCGAAAGTGAATATATGGAGTCAAGATGGACGTCGTTGGAGCATCAGGGGGCCCACGAGGCAGGGGGCGCGCCCAGGGGGTCGGCGCGCCCCCAGAATCGTGGACAGGGTGTGGGCCCCCTGACGTGGACTCTTCTTCTAGTATTTTTTATATATTCCAAAAATAATCTCCGTTGATTTTCAGGTCATTCCGAGAACTTTTATTTCTGCACAGAAATAACACCATGGCAATTCTGCCGAAAACAGCGCCAGTCCGGGTTAGTTCCATTCAAATCATTAAAGTTAGAGTCCAAAACAAGGGCAAAAGTGTTTGGAAAAGTAGATACGACAAAGACGTATCAACTCCCCCAAGCTTAAACCTTTGCTTGTCCTCAAGCAATTCTATTGATAAAATGAAAGTGATAAAGAAAAACTTTTACAAACTTTGTTTGCGCTTGTTGTTGTAAATATGTAAAGCTAGCATTCAAGTTTTTAGCAAAGATTATGAACTAACCATATTCACAATAACATTTAGGTCTCATGTTTACTCATATCAATGGCATAATCAACTAGCGAGCAATAATAATAAATGTTGGATGACAACACTTTCTCAAAACAATCATAATATGATATAACAAGATGGTATCTCGCTAGCCCTTTCTGAGACCGCAAAACATAAATGCAGATCACCTTTAAAGATCAAGGACTAACTAGACATTGTAATTCATGGTAAAAGAGATCCAGTCAAGTCATACTCAATGTAAACTAATAGTAATGGATGCAAATGACAGTGGTGCTCTCCAACTGGTGCTTTTTAATAAGAGGATGATGACTCAACATAAAAGTAAATGGATAAGTTGTTCACAGAGGGAAGCATGGATTTGTAGAGGTGCCAGAGCTCGATTTTTGAACTAGAGATGAATAATATTTTGAGCGGTATACTTTCATTGTCAACATAACAACCGAGAGATCTCAATATCTTCCATGCTACACACATTATAGGCGGTTCCCAAGCAGAATGGTAAAGTTTATACTCCCCCACCACCAACAACCATCAATCCATGGCTTGCCCGAAACAACGTGTGCCTCCAACTAACAACAATCCTGGGGGAGTTTTGTTTGCAATTATTTTTGATTTGATTTTAGAATGGGACTGGGCATCCCGGTGACGAGGCATTTTCTCGTGAGTGAGGAGCAGAGTCCACTCCTCTTGAGAATAACCTGCCTAGCATGGAAGATAGAGACAACCCTAGTTGATACATGAGCTATTCGAGCATACAAAACAGAATGTTTATTTGAAGGTTTAGAGTTTGGCACATACAAATTTACTTGGAACGGTAGGTAGATACCGTATATAGGAAGGTATGGTGGACTCATATGGAATAACTTTGGGGTTTATGGAATTGGATGCACAAGCAGTATTCCCGCTTAGTAAGTGAAGGCTAGAAAAAGACTGGGAAGCGACCAGCTAGAGAGCGACAACATTCATGAACATGCATTAAAATCACTGTTCAAGATATCCTCCGATATGCCGATAAATCGGCCGATTTATCTCTTACCGCTGTCAGACCGATAAGATAAATCGGCCGATAAATCAACCAATATGGCGATAAATCGGCCGATATGCCGATAAACTAGCCGGTTTACCCCTTATCATGGGTCGACCGATAAGTTCCCGATAAGCGATATCCCCAACATTGATTAAAATTAATCAACACCGAATGCAAGCATGAGTAGGATATAATGCACCATGAACATAAATATCATAGAGGCTATGTTGATCTTGTTTCAACTATATGCGTGAACATGTGCCAAGTCAAGCTACTCAAATCGTTCAAAGGAGGATACCACCCTATCATACCAGATCACAACCATTTTAATAGCATGTTGGCACGCAAGGTAAACCATTATAAACTCCTAGCTAATTAAGCATGTAATAAGCAACTACAATCCCTAATTGTCATTGTAAACATGTTTCTTTCATAATAGGCTAATTAGGAACGATGGACTAATCATATTTATAAAAACAAGAGAGGTCGAGTTCATACCAGCTTTTCTCATCTCAATCAGTTCATCATATAATCATCATTATTGCCTTTCACTTGCACGACCGAACAATGTGGATAATAATAATAGGGCACGTGCATTGGACTAAGCTAGAATCTGCAAGCATTCAATTCATGGGAGAAGACTATGTAATAGATCAAAAATAATGCATATAATAGCCACTCAACATTTTCATTATGGTCTTCTCCTCTCGACCCCCAAAGGAAAGAAAACAAACAAAACTATTTACACAGGAAAGCTCCCAACAAGCAAAAGAAGAACGAGAAATCTTTTTGGGTTTTCTTTTTAATTTCTACTACTACAGGCATGGAAAGTAAACTAGCTAAAAGAGACAACTAATTTTTTTGGTTTTTCTTAAGATTTTTCAAACAGGCAAGAAGAAAGCTAAAAAGGAAAATAAACTAGCATGTATGATACAATGAAAAAGTATGAGCACCGACAACTAGCATGAGTGTGTGAACATAAATGTAATGTCGGTGAGAGATACGTACTCCCCCACGCTTAGGCTTTTGGCCTAAGTTGGTCTATGCCCATGGATCAAAACTGTAGTTGGGGTCATGCTAAGAAGGGTCCTCAGATTGCCACTGGCTGGCGATCTCCTTCGGATTCCACTGATAAACAGACTGACGGTGAGGGTCAGATGGTGGCTCCGGCTCCGCAGCTGACATCTGGCTCCGGTAGGCATGAATGTCCTCTGGCGGAACATGGTACTTGCCTGAAAATACGTCAAACAAAGAGGGCGCATGCAAGGTAATAAACTCACAATAATTTTTGTTAAATATCAATTTATATTTAAGTGTCTTATTCTTATCCTTAACAATAAACTCATGTGCTACCATACTCTTATAACCTAGAGCAATAGGAGGCATCAACTTTTCCTCTTTCTCATAATGCCTAATAGGCATGTTAAAGTGTGTAGCAAGGCGCGGGGCAAAGATGCCTCCGAGGATGAGGCCCTTAGTACGGTTCAGATTTAACCATCTAACAACAATAGCGCCTAAGCTGAAAGTAGTATCTTGAAACAAGGCGTGGTGCAAAATAGCAATATCAGGAGCACTAAGGTTCCCACAGTTCCCGCGACCAATTAAGCATCTACTAGGAAATATTGCGAAGTAACATAAAACAGGAAAATGTATGCTAGTGATTCTCGCATCAGAAACTTTCCTCGTTTCCCCTACAACAATCATATCAGTAAAATCCCTCCACATCATTACGATGTGGTTCCTCTATGCTGCCCTCAAAGGGTATCAAACAGACCCGACAACAATCATAAAGTGACATCTCCTTATGCTCATCATATAAATAAAATTCCATCAAAGGTGGTGATCTCCTAGCATGGAAATGAAAATTTTGCACAAAGATATTGGTGAGTAAGAGGTACTGTTCACGCTGGTCGTGGAGGAAGGCGATGAGGCCTGCATTCTTAGCCAAATGATAAAAATCTTCATAAATCCCGGCCTCTTTGAAGAACTCATCACCGGGCCATTCACATGGACGAACCTCCACAGTACGAGGGCGATTATATTTGGGCTTCTTGTTCTCTTCACTTTGCTTATTCTTCTAGCTTCGGCTCGATGAGCCCCTCAAAAATCTCTTCATCTTTTTCTGAAAATTTCTGAAATTTTTAGTAACTTAAAATAAAAGTGAACCAAACTCAACAAGATTGATACCAACTACTCCTACCAGTGCCTAGAGGATATATCATGCATTAAAACTACTTTTGACCACATAAATTTGACATGCAAGCTCAAAAACAGGGTCACCTAAGCAGCAAAAATTTGCAATAAATAAAGCACTAGAACAAAAACTAATTGGACCATTGGAGGAGTCACATACCGAAGAACAATCCCCCAAAGCAGTTTTGTGAGTGGAGCTTTGAGCAAGGAGATCGAAAAAGGCAACAAGATGAGCAAGAACTCGTGTTTGAGCTGGCTAGTGAATTTTTTGGGAGGAAGAAGGAGTGTGTGGTGGCTGGGATAAGTGGAGGGGACCCACGTGGGGTCCACGAGGCAGGGGGCGCACCCTCCACCCTCGTGGGCACGTGGCTGCTCCCCCTGCTGTGTTCTCAGTGCCACATATTCTCAAATATTCTAGAAAAAACATATTTAATTTTCATGGCACTTGGAGAACTTTTATTTTTGGGGTATTTTTTATTGCATGGATAATTCAGAAAACAGACAGAAAAATACTACTTTTGCTTTATTTAATATAAATAATAGAAAGTAAAAAGAGGGTACAAAGAGTTGTGCTTTCTAACTTCATCCATCTCATGCTCATCAACAGGAATCCACTAACAACGTTGATCAGGTCTTGTTAACAAACTCATTCCGAATTGCATGAAACCGGAGAAAGTTCGAATAACACTAGGTTACCTCAACGGGGATATGCACATCCCCAACAATAAGAATATCATATTTCTTCTTGACAGTTGGAAGAGCAAATTCAAAACCGCCAATAGTGATTGTTGAAATTTTCCAATAGAATTTATACTATGGAATTGAGGTTGTTTCCTCGGAAAGTGTACCGTATGCTCATTACCATTAACATGAAAAGTGACATTGCCTTTGGTGCAATCGATAACAGCCCCTGCAGTATTCAAAAAGGGTCTTGCAAGAATAATAGACATACTATCGTCCTCGGGAATATCAAGAATAAGAAAGTCCGTTAAAATAGTAACGTTTGCATCCACAACCGGCACATCCTCACAAATACCGACAGGTATAGCAGTTGATTAGCCATTTGCAAATATATTTCAGCAGGTATCAACTTATTAAAATCAAGTCTATGATATAAAGAGAGAGGCATAACACTAACACCGGCTCCAATATCACATAAAGCAGTTTTAACATAGTTTCTTATAATGGAGCATGGTATAGTCGATACTCTTGGATCTCCAAGTTTCTTTGGCATTCCACCCTTAAAAGTGTAATTAGCAAGCATGGTGGAAATTTCAACTTCCGATATCTTTCTTTCATTAGTAACAATATCTTTCATATACTTAGCATAAGGATTCATTTTAAGCATATTAGTCAAACGCATACGCAAAAGATAGGTCTAATCATTTCAGCAAAGCGCTCAAAATCCTCATTATCCTTTCTCTTGGATGGTTTAGGAGCAAACGGCATGGGTTTATGAACCCCTGGTTCTCTTTCTTTACCGTGCTTCCTAGCAACAAAGTCTCTCTTATCATAACGTTGATTCTTTGATTGTGGGTTAACAAGATCAACAGTAGGTTCAATCTCTACATCATTATCATTGTTAGGTTGAGCATCAACATGAACATCATCATTAACATTATCACTAGGTTCATGTTCATTACCAGATTGTGTTTCAACATCAGAAATAGAAGTATCATTGGGATTTTTAGGTGTGTCAACAACAGGTTCACTAGAAGCATGCAAAGTCCTATATTTTTCTTTTTCTTCCTCTTAGAGGGACTAGGTGCACCTACATTACTTCTCTAAGAATCTTTCTCAATTCTCTCAGGGTGGCCCTCAGGATACAAAGGTTCCTGACTCATTTTACCCCTCTAGTCGTAACTCTAACAGCATAATCATTCTTCCTATTATTTAATTCATTGAGCAAATCATTCTGAGCTTTAAGTATTTGTTCTACTTGAGTGGTAACCATAGAAGCATGTTTACTGATAAGTTTAAGTTCACGATTAACATTAGCCATATAATCACTCAAGTTTTCAAGCATATCAGCATTGTGTTTCAATTGTCTACCAACATAAGCATTGAAATTTCAAACTAATCGAAGCATTGGCTAGCAAACTTAGTAAATGGAATTTCACATTTATCAAATCTACAGAGAGAATTTACCTTTACTACCTGTGTCGGGTTATCAAGACCATGTATTTCTTCAATAGGTGGTAAATTCTTAACATCTTCATCATTAATACCTTTTTCTTTCATAGATTTCGTTGCCTCTTGCATATCTTCAGGACTGAGAAATTGAATACCCCTTTTCTTTGGAGTTGGCTTAGGAGTTGGTTCAGGAAGTGTCCAATTATTTTCATTAGTCAACATATTATTCCATAATAATTCAGCTTGATCAACAGTTCTTTCCCTGAAAACACAACCAGCACAACTATCTAGGTAATCTGTGGAAGCATCGGTTAGTCCATTATAAAAGATATCAAGTATTTCATTTTCTTGAGAGAATGATCAGGCAAAGCATTAAGTAATCGGAGAAGCCTCCCCCAAGCTTTTGGGAGACTCTCTTCTTCAATTTGCTGAAAATTATATATTTCCCTTAAAGCAGCTTGTTTCTTATGAGTGGGGAAATATTTAGCAGAGAAGTAATAAATCATATCCTTGGGACTATGCACACAACCAGGATCAAGAGAATTAAACCATGTTTTAGCATCACCCTTTAATGAGAACGGAAATAACTTAAGGATATAATAATAGCGAGTTTTCTCATCATTAGTGAATAGGGTGGCTATATCATTTAATTTAGTAAGATGTGCCACAACAGTTTCAGATTCATAGCCCTAAATAGGATCAGATTTAACAGAAGTAATTATCTCAGGATCGATAGATAAATCCTAATCCTTATCAATAATAGAGATAGGTGAAGTAGCAAAAGCAGGGTCATATTTCATTCTAGCATTCAAAGAATTTTCTTTAAGCTTAGCAAATAATTTCTTAAGATCAGATCTATCATTGCAAGCTAAGAAGGTTCTAGCAGTTTCTTCATCCATAACATAACCCTCAAGAACAACAGGCAATTCATATCTAGGGGTCGAATCTTCAGCATCACTTTCATAAATATTATCAGTTTCAATAATTTCATTCTCGCTAGCCCTAATAAGTTGTTCATCAAGAAATTCACCTAGTGGCACAGTAGTATCAAGCATAGAAGTAGTTTCATTATAAGTATCATGCAAAGCAGAAGTGGCATCATCAATAACATGCGACATATCAGAATTAATAGCATGTGTAGGTGTTGCAAGTTTACTCAAAACAGAAGGTGAATCAAGTGCAGAGCTAGATGGCAGTTCCTTACCTCCCCTCGTAGTTGAGGAAAAAATCTTGGTTCTTTGATCTTTCAAGATCTTCATAATGATAAGCAGATATAAATCCCAAGTGACTCAAAGAATAGAGCTATGCTCCCCGGCAACGGCGCCAGAAAATAGTCTTGATAACCCACAAGTATAGGGGATCACAACAGTTTTCGAGGGCAGAGTATTCAACCCAAATTTATTGATTCGACACAAGGGGAGCCAAAGAATATTCTCAAGTATTTGCAGCTGAGTTGTCAATTCAACCACACCTGGAAACTTAATATCCGCAGCAAAGTGTTTAGTAGGAAAGTAATATGATAATAGTGGTAACGGTAGCAAAAGTAATATTTTTGGGTTTTGTAGTGATTGTAACGGTGGCAATGGAAAAGTAAATAAGTGAAGAACAATATATGAAAAGCTTGTAGGTAATGGATCAGTGATGGATAATTATGTCGGATGGGATCGATCATGCAACAATATAACATAGGGTGACACAGAACTAGCTCCAGTTCATCAATGTAATGTAGGCATGTATTCCGAATATAGTCATACGTGCTTATGGAAAAGAACTTGCATGGCATATTTTGTCCTACCCTCCTGTGGCAGCGGGGTCCTTTTGGAAACTAAGGGATATTAACTCCTCCTTCTAATAGAGTACCGAACCAAAGCATTAACACATAGTGAATACATGAACTCCTCAAATTACGGTCATCACCTGTAATGGTCCCGATTATTGTCACTTCGGGGTTAACAGATCATAACACATAATAGGTGACTATAGACTTGCAAGATAGGATCAAGAACTCTCATATATTGATGAAAACATAATAGGTTGAGATCTGAAATCATGGCACTCGGGCCCTGGTGACAAGCATTAGGCATAGCAAAGTCATAGCAACATCAATGTCAGAACATAGTGGATACTAGGGATCAAACCCTAACAAAACTAACTCGATTACATGATAAATCTCATCCAACCCATCACTGTCCAGGAAGCCTAAGATGTAATTACTCATGCACGGCAGTGAGCATCATGAAATTGGTGATGGAGGAAGGTTGATCATGACGATGGCGACGGATTGCCCTCTCCACAGCCCCGAACGGACTCCAGATCAGCCCTCCCGAGAGAGTTTAGGGCTTGGAGGCGGCTCCGTATCGTAAAACACGATGAATCCTTCTCTCTGATTTTTTTCTCCCCGAAAGTGAATATATGGAGTCAATATGGACGTCGGTGGAGCGTCACGGGGCCCACGAGGTAGGGGGCGCGCCCCCACCCTCATGGACAAGGTGTGGCCCCCCTGATGTGGACTCTTCATCCAGTATGTTTTATATATTCCAAAAATAATTTCCGTTGATTTTCAGGTCATTCCGAGAACTTTTATTTCTGCACAAAAATAACACCATGGCAATTCTGCTGAAAACAGTGCTTCCTCTTGAGCACTTGCATTGGTTTTCCCTTGAAGAGGAAAGGGTGATGCAGCAAAGTAGCGTAAGTATTTTCCTCAGTTTTTGAGAACCAAGGTATCAATCCAGTAGGAGGCCACGCACGAGTCTCTCGCACCTACACAAACAAATAAATCCTTGCAACCAACATCATAAGGGGTTGTCAATTCCTACACGGTCACTTACGAGAGTGAGATCTGATAGATATGATAAGATAATATTTTTGGTATTTTTATTATAAAGATGCAAAGTAAAATAAATGGCAAATGGAATAACTAAGTACTCAAAGATTAATATGATGGAAGATAGACCCGGGGGCCATAGGTTTCACTAGTGGCTTCTCTCAAGAGCATAAGTATTCACGGTGGGTGAAGAATTTACTGTTGAGCAATTGACCGAATTGAGCATAGTTATGAGAATATCTAGGTATGATCATGTATATAGGCATCATGCCTGAGACAAGTAGACCGACTCCTGCCTGCATCTACTACTATTACTCCACACATTGACCGCTATCCAGCATGCATCTAGAGTATTAAGTTCATAAGAACAGAGTAACGCTTTAAGCAAGATGACATGATGCAGAGGGATAAACTCATGCAATATGAAATAAACCCCATCTTGTTATCCTCGATAGCAACAATACAATACGTGCCTTGCTGCCCCTACTGTCACTGGGAAAGGACACCGCAAGATTGAACCCAAAGCTAAGCACTTCTCCCATTGCAAGAAAGATCAATCTAGTAGGCCAAACCAAACTGATAATTCGAAGAGACTTGCAAAGATAACCAATCATACATAAAAGAATTCAGAGAAGATTCAAATATTGTTCATAGATAAACTTGATCATAAACCCACAATTCATCGGTCTTAAGAAACACACCGCAAAAGAAGATTACATCGAATAGATCTCCACAAGAGAGGGGGAGAACTTTGTATTGAGATCCAAAAAGAAAGAAGAAGCCATCTAGATAATAACTATGGACCCGAAGGTCTGAGGTAAACTACTCACACTTCATCGGAGAGGC
This sequence comes from Triticum monococcum, assembly GCA_034509565.1. NCBI lineage: Eukaryota > Viridiplantae > Streptophyta > Magnoliopsida > Poales > Poaceae > Triticum > Triticum monococcum. The sequence goes on along the minus strand of CM067847.1, from coordinate 112,708,025 downwards.
TATGGTGTTGATGTAGAAGCCCTCCAGGATCGATGCCCCCTCCGGCGGAGCTCCAGAAAAGGCCCCAAGATGGGATCTCATGGATACAGAAAGTTACGGCGGTGGAATTAGGGTTTTGGCTCCGTATCTAGTAGTTTGGGGTACGTAGGTATATATAGGAGGAAGGAGTACGTCGGTGGAGCAACAGGGGGGCCACAAGGGTGGAGGGCGCGCCCAGGGGGGGTAGGCGTGCCCCCCTACCTCGTGCCCTCCTCGTTGATTGCTTGACGTAGGGTCCAAGTCCTCTGGATCATGTTCGTTCCGAAAATCACGTTCCCGAAGGTTTCATTCCATTTGGACTCCGTTTGATATATTCTTTTTCTGGGCTGGGCCTCCGGTTAATAGGTTAGTCCCAAAAATAATATAAAAGTGTATAATAAAGCCCAATAATGTCCAAAACAGAATATAATATAGCATGGAACAATAAAAAATTATAGATACATTGGAGACGTATCAAGCATCCCCAAGCTTAATTCCCGCTCGTCCTCGAGTAGGTAAATGATAAAAACAGAATTTTTCATGTGGAATGCTACTTGGCATATTTTCAATGTAATTCTTCTTAATTGTGGTATGAATATTCAGATCCGAAAGATTCAAGACAAAAGTTCAATATTGACATAGAGATAATAATACTTCAAGCATACTAACTAAGCAATTATGTCTCTTCAAAAAATAACATGGCCAAAGAAAGCTATCCCTACAAAATCATATAGTCTGGCTATGCTCTATCTTCACCACGCAAAGTATTTAAATCATGCACAACCCCGGTGACAAGCCAAGCAATTGTTTCATACTTTTGGTGTTCTCAAACTTTTTCAATCTTCACGCAATACATGAGCGTGAGCCATGGATATAGCACTATAGGTGGAATAGAGTGGTGGTTGTGGAGAAGACAAAAAAGGGGAAGATAGTCTCACATCAACTAGGTGTATCAACGGGCTATGGAGATGCCCATCAATAGATATCAATGTGAGTGAGTAGGGATTGCCATGCAACGGATGCACTAGAGCTATAAGTATATGAAAGCTCAACAAAAGGAACTAAGTGGGTGTGCATCCAACTCGCTTGCTCACGAAGACCTAGGGCATTTTGAGGAAGCCCATCATTGGAATATACAAGCCAAGTTCTATAATGAAAAATTCCCACTAGTATATGAAAGTGATAACATAGGAGACTCTCTATTATGAAGATCATGGTGCTACTTTGAAGCACAAGTGTGGTAAAAGGATAGTAGCATTGTCCCTTCTCTCTTTTTCTCTCACATTGTTTTTTATTTGGGCCTTTTCTCTTTTTTATGGCCTTTTTTTATTTTTTATTTTTCGTCCGGAGTCTCATCCCGACTTGTGGGGGAATCATAGTCTCTATCATCCTTTCCTCACTGGGACAATGCTCTAGAAATGATGATCATCACACTTTTATTTACTTACAACTCGATACTTAGACCAAAATATGACTCTATGTGAATGCCTCCGGCGGTGTACCGGGATATGCAATGAATCAAGAGTGACATGTATGAACGAATTATGAATGGTGGCTTTGCCACAAATACAATGTCAACTACATGATCATGCAAAGAAATATGACAATGATGGAGTGTGTCATAGTAAACGGAACGGTGGAAAGTTGCATGGCAATATATCTCAGAATGGCTATGGAAATGCCATGTTAGGTAGGTATGGTGGATGTTTTGAGGAAGGTATATGGTGGAAGAAAAGTGCATATGATCCATGGACTCAACCTTAGTCATAAAGAACAAATATACATATTACAAAAATCTACAAGTTATCAAAGCAAAGTATTACGCGCGTGCTCCTAGGGGGATAGATTGGTAGGAAAAGACCATCGCTCGTCCTCGACCGACAGTCATAAAGAAGACAATCAATAAATAAATCATGCTCTGACTTCATCACATAACGGTTCACCATACGTGCATGCTACAGGAATCACAAACTTTAACACAAGTATTTCTCAAATTCACAACTACTCAACTAGCATGACTCTAATATTACCACCTCCATATCTCAAAGCAATTATCAAGTATCAAACTTCTCATAGTATTCAACACACTCATAAGAATTTTTTTATTAATCTTGAATGCCTAACATAATTAAAGCAAATTACCATGCTATTTTGTAGGACTCTCAGAATAATCTAAGTGAAGCATGAGAGAAAAATAGTTTCTATAAAACAAATCCACCGACGTGCTCTAAAAGATATAAGTGAAGCACTAGAGCAAAAACCATATAACTCAAACAATATAAGTGAAGCACATAGTGTATTTTAACAATTTCCGAATCATGTGTCTCTCTCTCAAAAGGTGTGTACAGCAAGGATGATTGTGGAAAACTAACAAAGAAAGACCCAAAACATACAAGACGCTCCAAGCAAAACACATATCATGTGGTGAATAAAAATATAGCTCCAAGTAAAGTTACCGATGGAAGTAGACGAAAGAGGGGATGCCTTCTAGGGCATCCCCAAGCTTTGGCTTTTAGGTGTCCTTAGATTATCTTGGAGTGCCATGGGCATCCCCAACCTTAAGCTCTTGCCACTCCTTGTTACATAATCCATCAAATATTTTACCAAAACTTGAAAACTCCACAACACAAAACTTAAAGTAGAAAATCTCGTGAGCTCCGTTAGGGAAAGAAAACAAAACACCACTTCAAGGTACTGTAATGAACTCATTCTTTATTTATATTGGTGTTAAACCTACTGTATTCCAACTTCTCTATGGTTTATAAACTATTTCACTAGCCATAGAATCATTAAAATAAGCAAACAACACATGAAAAACAGAATCCGTTAAAAACGGAACAGTCGGTAGTAATCTGTAGCTAAAGCAAGATCTGGAATCCAAAAAATTCAAAAATAAATTTCTGGACTTGAGGAATTTATCTATTAATATTGTGCAAAAATAATAAACTAAATAGCACTTTCCAAATAAAAATGGCAGAAATTCTTGTGAGTGCTAAAGTTTCTGTTTTTTACAGCAAGAATAAAAAGACTTTCCCCAAGTCTTCCCAATGGTTCTACTTGGCACAAACACTAATTAAACACAAAAAACACAACCAAAACAGATTCTAGATAAATTATTTATTACTAAACAGGAGCAAAAAGTAAGCAATAAAAATAAAATTGGGTTGCCTCCTAACAAGCTCTATCGTTTAACGCCCCTAGCTAGGCATAACAAGCAAGGATAGATATAGGTATTGCCATCTTTGGTAGGCAATCCATAAGTGGCTCTCATAATAGATTCATAAGGTAATTTAATTTTCTTTCTAGGGAAGTGTTCTGTGCCTTTCCTTAACGGAAATTGGAATATAATATTTCCTTCCTTCATATCAATAATTGCACCGGTCGTTCTAACGAAAGGTCTACCAAGAATAATAGGACATGAAGGATTGCAATCTATGTCAAGAACAATAAAATCTACGGGCACATGATTCCTATTTGCAACAATAAGAACATCATTAATTCTTCCCATAGGTTTCTTAATAGTGGAATCCGCAAGGTGCAAGTTTAAAGAGCAATCATCAAAATCACGGAAACCTAGCAAATCACACAAAGTCTTTGGAATCGTGGAAACACTAGCACCCAAATCACACAAAGCATAGCATTTATGATCTTTAATTTTAATTTTAATAGTAGGTTCCCACTCATCATAGAGTTTTCTAGGAATAGAAACTTCCAACTCAAGTTTTTCTTCATAAGATTGCATCAAAGCATCAACGATATGTTTTGTGAAAACTTTATTTTGACTATAAGCATGAGGAGAATTTAGCACGGATTGCAACAAGGAAACACAATCTATCTAAGAGCAATTATCATAATTAAATTCCTTGAAATCCAAAATAGTGGGTTCATTAATATTTAAAGTTTTGACTTCTTCAATCCCACTTTTAACAATTTTAGCATCAAGATCTAAAGACTCCAAATTTTTGGAACACCGTCTAGGTAAAGGTGGATCATATTCTGGCCCATCATTATCAAGATTCATATTGCAAAACAAAGATTTAATAGGGGACACATCTATGACTTTTAGATCTTCATCTTTATTATCATGGAAATTAGAAGAACACGCTTTTATAAAGCAATCTTTCTTAGCACGCATCCTAGTAGTTCTTTCTTTGCACTCATCAATGGAAATTCTCATGGCTTGGAGAGACTCATTGATATCATGCTTAGGTGGAATAGATCTAAGTTTCAAAGAATCAACATCAAGAGAAATTCCATCAACGTTCCTAGCCAACTCATCAATCTTAAGCAATTTTTCTTCAATCAAAGCATTGAAATTCTTTTGCGAAGTAATAAATTCTTTAATATTAGATTCAAAATCAGAGGACATCTTATTATAATTTCCACAAGAATTGTTGTAGGAATTACCATAGTTATTAGAGGAATTACTAGGATACGGCCTAGGATTAAAGTTTCCTCAATACGTGTTGTTACCAAAATTATTCCTACCAACAAAATTCACATCCATAGATTCACTATTATTCTCAATCAAAGTAGAGAAAGGCATATCATTAGGATCAGAATAAACACTTTCATTAGCAAATAATTTCATAAGTTCATCCATCTTTCCACTCAAAACATTAATTTCTTCTATCGCATGCACTTTCTTATTAGTAGATCTTTTAGTGTGCCATTGAGAATAATTAACCGTAATATTATCTAGGAGTTTAGTAGCTTCTCCTAAAGTGATTACCATAAAAGTGCCTCCCACGGCCGAATCTAAAAGATTTCTAGAAGCAAAGTTCAATCCGGCATAAATTTTTTGTATAATCATCCACAAATTCAAACCATGAGTAGGGCAATTACGTATCATTAATTTCATCCTCTCCCAAGCTTGTGCAACATGTTCATGATAAAGTTTCTTAAAATTCAAAATATCGTTTCTAAGAGAGATAATCTTAGCGGGAGGAAAATACTTAGAGATAAAAGCATCTTTGCACTTATTCCAAGAATCAATACTATTTTTAGGCAAAGACGAAAACCAAGCTTTAGCACGATCTCTAAGCAAAAAAGGAAATAGCTTCAATTTAACAATATCATTATCCACATCTTTCTTCTTTTGCATATCACACAAATCAACGAAGCTATTTAGATGGGTAGCGACATCTTCACTAGGAAGGTCGGCGAATTGATCTTTCATGACAACATTCAATAAAGCAGTATTGATTTCACAAGATTCAGTATCGGTAAGAGCAGCAATCAGAGTGCTAAGGAAATCTTTGTTGTTGGTATTGGTAAAGTCACAAAATTTAGTATTATCTTGAGTCATCATGACAAGCAAGCAATCCAACACACGAGCAAACAAGAGACGGGCAAAAAGAGGCAAAATAGAGAAAGAGAGGGAGGATGGAGAGAGAGGGCGAATAAAACGGCAAGGGTGAAGTGGGGGATAGGAAAACGAGAGGCAAATGGCAAATAATGTAATGCGGGAGATAAGGGTTTGTGATGGGTACTTGGTTTGTTGACTTTTGCGTAGACCTCCTCGGCAACGGCGCTAGGAATCCTTCTTGCTACCCCTTGAGCACTTGCGTTGGTTTTCCCTTGAAGAGGAAAGGGTGATGCAGCAAAGTAGCGTAAGTATTTCCCTCAGTTTTTGAGAACCAAGCAATCAATCCAGTGGGAGGCCACGCACGAGTCCCTCGCACCTACACAAACAAATAAATCCTCGCAACCAATGCGATAAGGGGTTGTCAATCCCTACACGGTCACTTACTTACGAGTGAGATCTGATAGATATGATAAGATAATTTTTTTGGTATTTTTATGACAAAGATGCAAAGTAAAATAAATGGCAAAGGAAATAACTAAGTATTGGAAGATTAATATGATGGAAGATAGACCCCGGGGCCATAGGTTTCACTAGTGGCTTCTCTCAAGAGCATAAGTATTCACGGTGGGTAAACAAATTACTGTTGAGCAATTGACAGAATTGAGCATAGTTATGAGAATATCTAGGTATGATCATGTATATAGGAATCACGTCCGAGACAAGCAGACCGACTCCTGCCTGCATCTACTACTATTACTCCACACATCGACCGCTATCCAGCATGCATCTAGAGTACTAAGTTCATAAGAACAGAGTAACGCTTTAAGCAAGATGACATGATGTAGATGGATAAACTCATGCAATATGAAATAAACACCATCTTGTTATCCTCAATAGCAACAATACAATACATGCCTTGTTGTCCCTACTGTCACTGGGAAAGGACACCGCAAGATTGAACCCAAAGCTAAGAACTTCTCCCATTGCAAGAAAGATCAATCTAGTAGGCCAAACCAAACTGATAATTCACAAAGACTTGCAAAGATGACCAATCATACATAAAAGAATTCATAGAAGATTCGAATATTGTTCATAGATAAACTTGATCATAAACCCACAATTCATCGGTCTCAACAAACACACCGCAAAAGAAGGTTACATCGAATAGATCTCCACAAGAGAGGGGAGAACTTTGTATTGAGATCCAGAAAGAGAGAAGAAGCCATCTAGATAATAACTATGGACCCAAAGGTCTGAGGTAAACTACTCACACTTCACCCTACTCTAGTGTGTGGTGGATGGATTGCCTCTTGGGGCTGATTGTGATGAACACTACAAGGAAGAACTGCCTCGCGAGGGTCTGTTCTTGGGTGGGGCGACGAACTACTGGGAGGAGTTCAGTCACCTCTCTCTCTCTCTCTCTTCCTGCTGGCTGGATCCACGCGCCGAACCGAACCCTCTGAACCCTTTGCTACGTGGGTGGCCGGTCCCTATTTATAGAGGCCCTGGTCCTCTTCCCAAATATCGAGCGGGAAGGGAGCCAATAATGGCGGGCTAATTTGAAGGGGGACAGCAAGTACTCTTATCCTGACTAAAGGCGGTCTTCGCCTGCGAAAGACTCTGCGGTGACGCCGTGCTGGGCTCCATGGTGACCTCCGTCTCGTAGTCCGCTTGGTCCTGGTCTTGTTGCACCGAAATGGGAACTTTGCCTGATGCCTCGGTACTCCGCGGCTGCGCTTGCCCCCTTTGCACCAAAGAGGAAAGAAGGACGCTGCGCGCGCTGGCGTCCGCCTGGCACCCTCGATCGTCATGGCTTGCGTCACTGGCACCTCGCGAGGTACCCCGCCTTGATATCTCCGTCTCCTCACGAGCCAGCCTGAGGAGGCTACGCCTGAGGATGCGCCGTGTCGTCCGCCTCGTGAGGCTTGGCCCCTCGCGAGGGTCTTGAGTCTTGTGTTGGTGAAGATGGGCCATGTTGGGCCCCCACTCGAGCCACGCCGCAGGCAGGCAAGTCTGGGGACCCCCGTTCCCAGAACACCGACGGTAGCGGCAACAGAAGTAAAGACAGCAGAAGTAATGTTTTTGGTATTTTGTAGTGATTGTAACAGTAGCAGCGAGAAAGTAAATAAGCGAGAACCAGTATATGGAAAACTCGTAGGCACCGGATCAATGATGGATAATTATCCCGGATGCGGTTCATCATGTAACAGTCATAACATAGGGTCACACAGAACTAGCTCCAGTTCATCAATGTAATGTAGGTATGTATTCCGTATATAGTCATACGTGCTTATGGAAAAGAAGTTGCATGACATCTTTTGTCCTACCCTCCCGTGGCAGCGGGGTCCTATTGGAAACTAAGGAATATTAAGGCATCCTTTTAATAGAGAACCGGAACAAAGCATTAGCACATAGTGAATACATGAACTCCTCAAACTATGGTCATCACCGGGAGTGGTCCCGATTATTGTCACTTCGGGGTTGCCGGATCATAACACATAGTAGGTGATTATAGACTACCAAGATAGGATCAAGAACTCACATATATTCATGAAAACATAATAGGTTCAGATCTGAAATCATGGCACTCGGGCCCTACTGACAAGCATTAAGCACAGCAAAGTCATAGCAACATCAATCTCAGAACATAGTGGATACTAGGGATCATACCCTAACAAAATTAACTCAATTACATGATAAATCTCATCCAACCCATCACCGTCTAGGAAGCCTATGATGGAATTACTCAAGCACGGCAGTGAGCATAATGAAATTGGTGATGGAGGATTGTTGATGATGACGACGGCGACAAACCCCCTTCTCCGGAGCCCCGAACGGACTCCAGATCAGCCCTCCCGAGAGGTTTTAGGGCTTGGCGGCGGCTGCGTATCATAAAACGCGATGATTTCTTCTCTCTGATTTTTTTCTCTTCGAAAGCAAATATATAGAGTTGGAGTTGGCCTCGGAGGGTTTCCAGGGGGCCCACGAGGTAGGGGGGCGTGCCCTAGGGGGGCGCCCCCACCCTCGTGAAAAGGGTGTGGGCCCCCTGGTCTTCATCTTTGGTGAGGATTTTTTATTGTTTTTTCTAAGATGTTCCGTGGAGTTTCAGGTCATTTCGAGAATATTTGTTTTCTGCACATAAAACAACATCATGGCAATTCTGCTGAAAACAGCGTCAGCCCGGGTTAGTTCCATTCAAATCATACAAGTTGGAGTCCAAAACAAGGGCAAAAGTGTTTGGAAAAGTAGATACGACGGAGACATATCAACTCCCCCAAGCTTAAACCCTTGCTTGTCCTCAAGCAATTCAGTTGACAAACTGAAAGAAAGAAAGAAAAACTTTTACAAACTCTGTTTGCTCTTGTTGTTGTAACTATGTCAAACCAGCATTCAAGTTTTCAGCATAGATCATAACTAACCACATAGCATAATAACCTAGCAAGTCATAATAATAAATCTCGGATGACAACACTTTCCCAAAACAATCATAATATGATATAACAAGATGGTATCTCACTAGCCCTTTCTGAGACCGCAAAACATAAATGCAGAGTACCTTTAAAGATCAAGGACTGACTAGACATTGTAATTGATGGTAAAAGAGATCCAATCTTAGTCATACCCAATATAAATTAACAGTAATGAATGCAAATGACAGCTGTGCTCTCCAGCTAGTGCTTTTTAATAAGAGGGTGATGACTCAACATAAAAGTAAATTGATAGGCCCTTCGCAGAGGAAAGCAAGGATTTGTAGAGGTGCCAGAGCTCGGTTTTGAAATAGAGATAAATTGTATTTTGAGCGGTATACTTTCATTGTCAATGTAACAACCAAGAGATGGCGATATCTTGCATGCTACACACATTATAGGCGGTTCCCAAACAGAATGGTAAAGTTTATACTCCCCCTCCACCAACAAACATCAATCCATGGCTTGCTCGAAACAACGAGTGCCTCCAGCATACATCAGGTCCCAGGGGGAGTTTTGTTTGCAATTAATTTTGATTTAGTTTGCATAAAGCATGCGACTGGGCATCCCGGTGACCAGCCCTTTATCTCGTGAATGAGGAGCGGAGTCCACTCCTCTTGAGAATAACCCACCTAACAGGGAAGATACGGACAGCCCTAGTTGATACATGAGCTATTCGAGCATACAAAACAGAATGTTTATTTGAAGGTTTAGAGTTTGGCACATACAAATTTACTTGGAACGGCAGGTAGATACCGCATATAGGAAGGTATAGTGGACTCATATGGAATAACTTTGGGGTTTAAGGGATTGGATGCACAAGCAGTATTCCCGCTTAGTATAGGTGAAGGCTAGCAAAAGACTGGGAAGCGACCAACTAGAGAGCGACAACAGCCATGTACATGCATTAAAATTAATAAATATTGGATGCAAGCATGAGTAGATATAATTCACCATGAACATAAATATCGTGAAGGCTATGTTGATTTTGTTTCAACTACATGCGTGAACATGTGCCAAGTCAAGTCACTTCAATCATTCAAAGGAGGATACCACTCCATCGTACCACATCATAATCATCTTAATAACATGTTGGCACACAAGGTAAACCATTCTAACTCATAGCTAATCAAGCATGGCGCAAGCAACTCTGATCTCTAATTGTCATTGCAAACATGTTTATTCATAATAAGCTGAATCAAGAACGACGGGCTCATCATATTTACAAAAACAAAAGAGGTCGAGTTCATACCAGCTTTTCTCATCTCAATCAGTCCATCATATATCATCATAATTGCCTTGCACTTGCACGACCGAACGGTGTGAATAATAGTAAGAGTGCACGTGCATTGTACTAAGCTGGAATCTGCGAGCATTCAATAAACAGGAGAAGACAAAGCAATTTGGGCTCTTGGTTAAATCAACAATAATGCATATAAGAGCCACTTCAACAATTTAATTTTGGTCTTCTCCTACTGACCCCCAAAGAAAAGAAAAGAAATAAAACTATTTACACAGGAAAGCTCCCAACAAGCAAAAGAAGAACGGGAAATATTTTTGGGTTTTCTTTTTAATTATTACTACTACAGCAGAAAAATAAACTACTACTAATTTTTTTGGTTTTTCTTAAGGTTTAACAAGCACACAAGAAGAAAGCAGAAAAAAGAAAATAAACTAGCATGGATATTACCGTGAAAAAGTATGAGCACCGACATCTAGCAATGAGTGTGTGTGAACATAAATGTAATGTCGGTGAGAAATACGTACTCCCCCCAAGCTTAGGCTTTTGGCCTAAGTTGGTCTATGGCCACGGCTGGCCTGGCGGATATCCATAATAATAGTTGTTGGGGTCGTACTGCGACGAAGAAGAAGAAGGCTCCGATTGCCACTGGCTGGCAATCATCTTCGGATCCTACTGATAGTTAGACTGCCATGAAGGATCAAATTGTGGTTCCGGTTCTGGCTCCTCGGCTGGTGCAGGGTTCCGGTAGGCGTGAATAGCCGTCAACGGAACAAGGTACGTGCCTACAGTCAAATCAAACAAGGAAGGAGCAGGCAGGGTAATAGTCTCAGGATGATGTTTGTTAAAGAACAATTGATATTTAAGCTCTCCTACCCTATTCTTAACAATAAAATCATGTGCCACCATACTTTTATGATCTAGATAAACATGGGGCAGCACCTTTTCTTCCTTCTCAGCATGCCTAATAGGTATGTTAAAATGTGCGGCTAGGCGTGTAGCATAGATGCCTCCAAAGATGGGGCCCTTAGTAGGGTTCATATTTAACCGTCTAGCAATAATACCGCCCATACCAAAAGTGTTATCACTGTATAAACCTTGGAGAAAAATAATTATATCAGGGATACTAAGTTTTCCAGAGTTTCCGCGTCCAATTAAACAATGACTAGCAAATAATGCAAAGTAACACAAAACAGGAAAATGTATGCTAGTGATTCATGCATCGGAAACTTTCCTGGTTTCTCCCATAGTGATATTATCAATAAACCCAACCACATCATCATGATGTGGTTCTTCTGTCTTTCCCTCAAAAGGGACTAAACAAATCCGACAGAAATCATAAAGTGACATCTCCTTATGCTCATCATATAAATGAAACTCCACCGTAGGTGGTGAGTTCCTAGAATGAAAATGAAAGTTTTGCACGAAAGTATTTGTGAGCAAGAGATACTGATCGCATTGGTCATGGAGGAAAGCGATGAGGCCTGGATTGTGAGCCAAATCATGAAAATCTTCATAGATACCGACTGCTCTCAAGAAATCTTCAGAAGGCCATTCACATGCCCGAATCTCCGCGGTGCGCGGCAAATTATACTTAGGCTTCGGTGCCTTTTCCTTCGAGCTTTGGCTCGATGAGCCCCTCAAAAATCTCCTCATTATTTTTCTGAAATAATCTGAAATTTTTAGTAACTTCAAAATAAAAGTAAACCAAACTTAATAAAACTGATAGCAACTACTCCTACAAGTGCCTAGAGCCTAAATCAAGCATTAGAACTACTTGGAACCATACAAATTTGACATGCAAGCTCAAGAACATGGTCACCTATGTAGCACAAATTTGCAAAGAATAAAGCACTAGAACAAAAACTAATTGGACCAATGGAGGAGTCACATACTGTGACGCCCCCGATTCGATCGTACACTAATCATACACACAAACATGTACGATCAAGATCAGGGACACACGGGAAGATATCACAACACAACTCTACAAATAAAAATAAGTCATACAAGCATCATATTACAAGCCAGGGGCCTCGAGGGCTCGAATACAAGAGCTCGATCATAGACGAGTCAGCGGAAGCAACAATATCTGAGTACAGACATAAGTTAAACAAGTTGCCATAAGATGGCTAGCACAAACTGGGATACAGATCGAAAGAGGCATAGGCCTCCTGCCTGGGATCCTCCTAAACTACTACTGGTCGTCGTCAGCGGGCAGCACGTAGTAGTAGGCACCTCCGGTGTAGTAGGAGTCGTCGTCGATGGTGGCGTCTGGCTCCTGGGCTCCAACATCTGGTTGCGACAACCAGGTAGAAGGGATAGAGGGAAAAGAGGGAGAAAGCAACCGTGAGTACTCATCCAAAGTACTCGCAAGCAAGGAGCTACACTACATATGTATGCATTGGTATCAAATGGAATAAGGGTATCATATGTGGACTGAACTGCAGAATGCCAGAATAAGAGGGGGATAACTAATCCTGTCGAAGACTATGCTTCTGGCAGCCTCCGTCTTGCAGCATGTAGAAGAGAGTAGACTGAAGTCCTCCAAGTAGCATCGCATAGCATAATCCTAACCGATGATCCTCTCCTCGTCGCCCTGTTAGAGAGCGATCACCGGGTTATATCTGGCACTTGGAAGGGTGTGTTTTATTAAGTATCCGGTTCTAGTTGTCATAAGGTCAAAGTACAACTCCGGGTCGTCCTTTTACCGAGGGACACGGCTATTCGAATAGATAAACTTCCCTGCAGGGGTGCACCACATACCACAACACGCTCGATCCCATTTGGCCGGACACACTTTCCTGGGTCATGCCCGGCCTCGGAAGATCAACACGTCGCAGCCCTACCTAGGCACAACAGAGAGGTCAGCACGCCGGTCTAAACCCTATGGCGCAGGGGTCTGGGCCCATCGCCCTTTGCACACCTGCACGTTGCGAACGCGGCCGGAAGCAGAACTAGCCCCCTTAATACAAGAGCAGGCTTACGTTCCAATCCGGCGCGCGCCACTCAGTCGCTGACGTCACGAAGGCTTCGGCTGATACCACGACGCCGGGATACCCATAACTACTCCCGCGTAGATGGTTAGTGCGTATAGACCAAATGGCCAGACTCAGATCAAATACCCAGATCTCGTTAAGCGTGTTAAGTGTCCGCGGACACCGACCAGGGCCAGGCCCACCTCTCTCCTAGGTGGTCGGAACCTGCCCTGTCGCTCCGCCTCAAAGATCCACTCGCGGGTGCTCCTACGAGCCTACCCGTCTTTAGTCACCACATGTATCATGTATAAAGTATATAGTATATACCCGTGATCACCTCCCGAGTGATCACGGCCCGATAGTATAGCATGGCAGACGGACAAGAATGTCGGGCCACTGATGATAAGCTAGCATCCTATACTAAGCATTAGGTTTGCAGGTAAAGGTAACAACAGTAGTAGCAAGGACAGGCTATGCATCAGTATAGGATTAACGGGAAACAGTAACATACTACACTACTCTAATGCAAGCAGTATAGAGAAGAGTAGGCGATATCTGGTGATCAAAGGGGGGGCTTGCCTGGTTGCTCTGGCAAGAGAGAGGGGTCGTCAACACCGTAGTCGTACTGGGTAGCAGCGGCGTCGGTCTCGGTGTCTATCGAGAGAAGAGGGGGGAGAAACAATAAATATTTAAGCAAGCATATGCATAGCGATGCATGACATGACAAGTAACGACGTTAGAGGTGCCCTAACGCGGTAGCAGGTGGTACCGGTGAAGGGGGGGAACATCCGGGAAAGTATTCCCGGTGTTTCGCGTTTTCGGGTAGATGAACCGGAGGGGGAAAGTTGCGTGTTCGCTATGCTAGGGATGCGTGGCAGACGAACGGGCTGCGTATCCAGGATCGTCTCGTCGTTCTGAGCAACTTTCATGTACAAAGTTTTTTCATCCGAGCTACGGTTTATTTTATATTAATTTTAAAAGATTTAAATCATTTTTAGGATTTATTTATTTAATTTAATCAACATTATCCAGAATAGTGTCTGCTGACGTCATCATGACGTCAGCAGTTGACTTGGTCAACTGACGTGTGGGTCCCGTTCTTCATTGACTGATTAGGCTAATTAGCGTTTAACTAATCTAATTACTGTTTAATTAAACTAAGTAGTTAATTAGGTTAATCTAATTAAGATCAATTAACTTAATTAATTCCTTAATTAATTAATTAATTTAATTACTATTATTTATTTAATTCTTATTTATTATTATTTTTTTTTTATCCTTCTTTTTTTTGTTCTGGGGGGCGTGGGCCCCGTTTGACAGTGGCCCAGAGGGCCTAGTGGGTTTGCGGGCGCTGGGCGTCGGCGCCCGACTGGGCGAGCGCCCAGATCGACAGGCAGGGGGGGGGACGCCAGCCATGGGCGTGGTGAGAACGCCGGCGTGGCCGTCGAGGTCGGGCGGTCGCCGACGGAAGGGCATCGGCGGGCGTTGGGCGCTGGGTGCGGGCGCCCTTCGAGGGCGAGGGCGAGGCCGTGGCCTCGGCCAGGGCGGTGGCGTGGTGGCCGGCAGGTTGGCCGCGGGGCAGATGCGGGCCGCCGCCAGCAAGGTCAGGCGGAGGCGGGTGCGGCCAGGGGGCAGCGCGGGCGCGTGGCCACGCACGGGCGAGGGGCGACGGCGAGTGAGCGTGTGCGCGTGCGGAGCACGGCGACCGTGACGACGGGGAGAGAGGGAGAGGCCAGGGGGGGTGCTCACGGTGCGGAGTAGGGAGAGGGAGGAAACAGCGCAGGGCGGCGCGAGGTGTGGTCGGGCGCGGGCGTGCGGGAGCGCGGGCGGCCAGAGGAGGCACGGGAGGGCGCATCCGGCGCAGAGGCTCACCGCGGGAGCGTGGGGGCTGGGCAGCAGGCTCGGTGGAGGCCGGGGAGGACGACGGGGACGACCGGGCGACGGGGAGGGAGTCCGGCGACGCGGTCCGGGGCGGCGTGGCCTCCAGGCGGCAATGGGCAACGGCGTCGGGCGCCGAGCGAGGGAGAATGGGATCGGGCTCCTCCCGATCCAGATCCAGCGCGAGGGGGGTGGGGGAAGAGCGAGTGGGTGGCGGCGCTGGGGCGAGTGGGGGTCTTGTCCCCGATCCAGATTGGATCGGGAGAGGGGGGAAACGGCGTGGGGGGGGAGTGCGTGAGGTTGGGTTAGGGTTCGGTGGGAGTGGGGGTTAAGGGAGTGTGGGGGGGCGGCTGGGCCGTGGGGTGAGCCGGCCCGTTCGGGCAGCTGAGGCCAGCTGGGCCACTTGGCCCAGCGAGGGGGGGGGTCCTGTTTTCCTTTTTTTTGATTTGCTTTGTTTTCTCTTTTGTATTTTCTTTTTCTTTTACTTATTTCTCCTTTTTTTTATTTAAATGCTATAGTAAAAGAACTTAGTTAAACTTGAAATCTGGCTCATAATTCAAGAACAACATTGTGTTGTTGCATAAAAAGTTTTTGAGCCAAAGGAATTGTTCGGGCATTTTTAGAAATTTAATAAGTCATTTAATATGCTATTGGACCACTATATAATTTGGTGAGGGCATTTTTAATAATTCAAATGAGGTTGGTTAACTCATCACAATTTAATACTGGATAAATGCGACATCGCGAACATTTTTGTTTTACAGTTTGAAGAAATAATATTTTGACATGGAATTTAAATTTGAATTCGAACGCTGTTTGAATTAACGCGAGTTTAGCAACAGTAATCATGGTGATGTGGCAACATTAGTGGAGGGTTACAGTAGCTTAAATATCCGGGCGTCACAATTCTCCTCCACTACAAGAAATCTCATCCCGAGATTTAAGAGGGGAAGTGAGGGGAATTTGGTTATGAAATTCTAACGAGTTTTCTCGATCTTGGTTGCTCTTCTCGAAGCGGTTGATCCACTACGTTGATGTCTTCATTTCTCTGCTTCAGGTCATCATGATGAAGTAGGCATCCTTTCTTCGGGATCTTCATCGTACTTACGAATAGGTAACGGGGCAGATCGGCAACGACAGAATGCTATAAGGGTAATAATCTGGGATTAACCCATGAATGAGCATATGAGTACCTCTCGAGTTGAACAATTAAAACACATCGAGAGTAAAGTTCGAAGGTACAATAAGAAGTTTCAAGCAACCAGGCAATCATTCAATGCCTAGCTAGAAGGTGAAAGGGTCTCAAAGCAACGGAACAACTATTGTGTCCGATGCCAGAATTGATGATCTCATTGGAAGGTGGCTCATGAATTACATACGAGTCCACGCGGGAGGAATAACTTTGGAAGCAGGGGGTACAGGAGAGTCAGGTTTCGATCCTGTGGAACTGTGGGTTATGGGCCCACCATGTGGGTTAAAAGTAGGAAGGGCGGAGACGTCTTGCGTGATCATGCAAGCAAGGCATTTCAGGGGGTAGCCTGTCGATTATGTCGGCAACAACGTCGATACCAAGGGCGAGGGACGAAGAGAACCATTTCCTGCTCGTTAATTCGAGGCGGACCAATAGGCAAAGTTCTCGTCCATTGGTGGTTACCGGAATGTCAACAACAATAGTAACAGGGTCTTACTGACAGAGTCGTACGCTGAGGTGCTTATAAAAGTAGTGACGTATTACTGCTTAGATCATATAAACCTCAAGAAGGTTAAACAGAACAATGGAAAGGAAAATGTGATTATCAGATTAAACAGAACAATGGAAAGGAAAAATGTGTTTAAGCACATATTTCAGGGGTATATCCTTCCCAAGGACAAACAGAGCATGATATCCGTGGCAGGATATCATGTAGAAAACCCTTTAAGTAAGGGGAGAGAAATTTCATGACAGTACCCATACAACGGTGTTTGGATAATGGTTAAAGAAAACTTAGCATTGCGCTTTCAATGCTCTTATTGAAAATCGGAGTACCACAAACATGCTTCAAGAAGCATTGACATGGTATTCAAGCAAAGGTCAGATTTTGGAAACACAAAGGATCCATCAGGAATAGCTTGTGAAATAAGTCTTACAATTTCCTCACGGAAGAATGGCTAAACTTGCTAAAAAAGAATACTACAACAATAGGTCCTCCGGCCAGGTGTGCTAGGCCTGACATAACCTTACCGGGTCATATATAAAGACCAACATTATAACTCTTGGAAATAAGTTCCAACCATCATATCTGACCGAGATTCAGATCTGATTGGTGTCACGATACCTCAGACTTAGGATGCCTGAGAAGAAAAGGTGCGGCACAATTTGACGAGATGACATTGTAAGATTCTCGGGAAATGAATATGGAAGCGAGTTCCGAAACAAGAGTTCATCAGTAAACCAAGGAGAGGATGAGGAGGTGGCTGATAGGCTCAGCAACAAATCATCGCGATTTCCAAAGGATTGATTTCCACAATTATGTGAACAAGGAAATATCATTTGTCGGATCAAATTTCATAATGATGTATGCTCGAGGGAAACATACACAACTGAACAATGATAGAAGGGTGCAACCAGGAATCTGGACTAGGTAGCATGATCAATGTTTGAATGATGATTCAATAATCAATAGACTTATAATGAAACTGTAGACCAATAACTTCAAGCAATAGGGTTGCTAGAAGTTTAGAATTTGCACAACACGGACCATTAGTCGGTATTCCGGTTAGAAACAATACGGAGACCAAGAGATGAACGCAAAAGGCGAGAGATATTACTATATCAAGAATTCTCAAGAGGTGGTAAAATTACCACGACATTCTTGACATAAAAGGTGGTAACATTCCAAGGTAAAGAAGAACAAATGCTGTATAGCAAGGACCTCAAGGTATAACTCAAAACACGAATAAGTTTGTGTTGGAGGGAAGGCAATAAAGTGGCCGATGATAATACAATTCATCGCGGGCAAGGATGGTATTTCTCATCATGAATTCAATTGATATCCAGGAAGACCTCATAAGGTTGATGATCTTCACGGCACATTGGTCGAGAGATTTCAAGATGTAATCAATCAGTGACAACATCAAATCAAAGGAATGATGAAGCGGAAGGTTATTGGAACCATGGGTAGGGCACAAACTCGAAATCAAGCTTGTTGTTCAAGGTGAATTGATATGACGAGGAAGATCGACGTAAGCTTAGCTCATCATCGAAAGTTGTGCTCCGGGATTAAGGACCAGGTAGCACAGTTAAAATTTAGCATGATAATGATATCGCCGATCAGGCTAGGAATGACATGATCGAGTACAAACTCAGACTTAAAGAAGATTATCAAGAGTTGCTGAACCGTAGGGCAGACTCGGTTCAGTTATCGGTGTCTTTGAGTGTTTAATAACTCAGAGCCCATGAAAACTGTAATCAGTGAGAATGTAGTACTTGATGAAGAACTCATAAGAAGTTATGCAGTTTCAAGATAATCTCGAGATACCAGGGGGGTAATACTCGAAGACGGATCAAAGTAGAGGTTGGACCGAGGTATTGATCCACATGAGACAAGTGCTTACACTTGCATCGAAAAAGATATTTAAAAGAGAACATGGTCGGAACCACGATTGTAAAAGGCCGGATCCCAGATATAAGATGAACTTATACCAAGGGAACTAATATCATTTACAAGAAGCTTCGATGATAAGTTTCACATCGGGTCCATGGGCATGAACGCAAAGGCTCAAGGTCGACTCCCAATTCTTCCATGCATAACCTTTCATTTTACTTCTCGCTTTTGATGAAGCTGTAGTATAGAAATTTTATCTAGCAAAATACCAGAAGAGTATGACTCGTGAAAACTTTCGAGTTCACACAGTTTAGAGAAGGCATATGTTCACCCCATCAGGGCATCTTAGGAGTATATACCACAAATTTCAAGAATAAATAACACCAGCTCGATAGTAGAGCATGTTTGAGAAAGCAGAGGATACAATTTACCAAAGGTATTATGTATCCGAGGAAAGGCTCACAGACTTATTGAATATGAAGGACGCTGTCGGATAAAATCCAGCAAATGATCTGGTGGTCCTCAAGGGATCTGGTGTGAGCATCGGTACTCAACCAGAGGGAGAAACAATGCGAGGAGATCAGACTTTAGAAAAAACTGACTAATTCAAGGCTCAAATGCAAAGAATTATCAATTCCAAGACAAGGGATCAGAAGCAATGCTCTGATCAGGGATGGATAAGTTGAATAGCCTTAAGGGTACAATCGACAGCAATTTGATTGGTCGAGATCCAGCTCATGTTTTAAAATAACGTCTAAGCCGGAAAGATAATTTAAAAGGACCAACTGATGATTGCGTGCATTCGCACTCAAGTTGAATCAATAGGATCAAAAGACGATGCCTAAGGATACTAACGAATATCGCCAGACATATGGAAAGCATCCATAATGCAAGCAGGCAAGTATTGCAGAGCAATAAGCTACTAAGGATTTTTGGAGGATCGAATAGTATTTCGAAGACCATTGTGAAACACATGAACAACTGGGGATGAGTGGATACTCGACAAGTGCGAGGATTTAATTGAAGGGATATTCATATGGCAAGGAACTGCTAGGCAGTAGGCACAAAGTATCCTCGGAACAATAGAGAAGACTCCGGGGTATCTTGTAATAACAAGATCAATGGGGGATGATCGTATGAATGGCAAGTGTAAGTAGTTATCCATAAGGATTTATCGATGGTCGGGAATAGCAAAAGTGATGGGCACAAAGTCTCGAGAGGAATAGCAAAGAGTATCTTCAGAATCTTCTGGTGAAGCAGGCCATCATCTGGAATGAAGGGGCTCTCCGGGAGAAAGTACTTACGAGATCCTAGTGTCAGAGTTAGTAAATTCATTTTAACCCGAATAGAAGAGAGGTCAGAGCCCCAGAGTAATGATCGAGGAGTAAAAGATCCTAATACCACCCAAATGGCGACGTGGGCCCGTAAGCCGCACAGCCATGTTAGTAAAAGTTTTGTAATGTCTAGACTCGACTTCGGCCAAGGAGTGTGGAAGGGGGATTCCTACAGGCAGTCGGCTCTGATACCAACTTGTGACGCCCCCGATTCGATCGTACACTAATCATACACACAAACATGTACGATCAAGATCAGGGACTCACGGGAAGATATCACAACACAACTCTACAAATAAAAATAAGTCATACAAGCATCATATTACAAGCCAGGGGCCTCGAGGGCTCGAATACAAGAGCCCGATCATAGACGAGTCAGCGGAAGCAACAATATCTGAGTACAGACATAAGTTAAACAAGTTGCCATAAGATGGCTAGCACAAACTGGGATACAGATCGAAAGAGGCGTAGGCCTCCTGCCTGGGATCCTCCTAAACTACTACTGGTCGTCGTCAGCGGGCAGCACGTAGTAGTAGGCACCTCCGGTGTAGTAGGAGTCGTCGTCGATGGTGGCGTCTGGCTCCTGGGCTCCAACATCTGGTTGCGACAACCAGGTAGAAGGGATAGAGGGAAAAGAGGGAGAAAGCAACCGTGAGTACTCATCCAAAGTACTCGCAAGCAAGGAGCTACACTACATATGTATGCATTGGTATCAAATGGAATAAGGGTATCATATGTGGACTGAACTGCAGAATGCCAGAATAAGAGGGGGATAACTAATCCTGTCGAAGACTATGCTTCTGGCAGCCTCCGTCTTGCAGCATGTAGAAGAGAGTAGACTGAAGTCCTCCAAGTAGCATCGCATAGCATAATCCTAACCGATGATCCTCTCCTCGTCGCCCTGTTAGAGAGCGATCATCGGGTTTATCTGGCACTTGGAAGGGTGTGTTTTATTAAGTATCCGGTTCTATTTGTCATAAGGTCAAAGTACAACTCCGGGTCGTCCTTTTACCGAGGGACACGGCTATTCGAATAGATAAACTTCCCTGCAGGGGTGCACCACATACCCCAACACGCTCGATCCCATTTGGCCGGACACACTTTCCTGGGTCATGCCCGGCCTCGGAAGATCAACACGTCGCAGCCCTACCTAGGCACAACAGAGAGGTCAGCACGCCGGTCTAAACCCTATGGCGCAGGGGTCTGGGCCCATCGCCCTTTGCACACCTGCACGTTGCGAACGCGGCCGGAAGCAGAACTAGCCCCCTTAATACAAGAGCAGGCTTACGTTCCAATCCGGCGCGCGCCACTCAGTCGCTGACGTCACGAAGGCTTCGGCTGATACCACGACGCCGGGATACCCATAACTACTCCCGCGTAGATGGTTAGTGCGTATAGACCAAATGGCCAGACTCAGATCAAATACCCAGATCTCGTTAAGCGTGTTAAGTGTCCGCGGACACCGACCAGGGCCAGGCCCACCTCTCTCCTAGGTGGTCGGAACCTGCCCTGTCGCTCCGCCTCAAAGATCCACTCGCGGGTGCTCCTACGAGCCTACCCGTCTTTAGTCACCACATGTATCATGTATAAAGTATATAGTATATACCCGTGATCACCTCCCGAGTGATCACGGCCCGATAGTATAGCATGGCAGACGGACAAGAATGTCGGGCCACTGATGATAAGCTAGCATCCTATACTAAGCATTAGGTTTGCAGGTAAAGGTAACAACAGTAGTAGCAAGGACAGGCTATGCATCAGTATAGGATTAACGGGAAACAGTAACATACTACACTACTCTAATGCAAGCAGTATAGAGAAGAGTAGGCGATATCTGGTGATCAAAGGGGGGGCTTGCCTGGTTGCTCTGGCAAGAGAGAGGGGTCGTCAACACCGTAGTCGTACTGGGTAGCAGCGGTGTCGGTCTCGGTGTCTATCGAGAGAAGAGGGGGGAGAAACAATAAATATTTAAGCAAGCATATGCATAGCGATGCATGACATGACAAGTAACGACGTTAGAGGTGCCCTAACGCGGTAGCAGGTGGTACCGGTGAAGGGGGGGAACATCCGGGAAAGTATTCCCGGTGTTTCGCGTTTTCGGGTAGATGAACCGGAGGGGGAAAGTTGCGTGTTCGCTATGCTAGGGATGCGTGGCAGACGAACGGGCTGCGTATCCGGGATCGTCTCGTCGTTCTGAGCAACTTTCATGTACAAAGTTTTTTCATCCGAGCTACGGTTTATTTTATATTAATTTTAAAATATTTAAATCATTTTTAGGATTTATTTATTTAATTTAATCAACATTATCCAGAATAGTGTCTGCTGACGTCATCATGACGTCAGCAGTTGACTTGGTCAACTGACGTGTGGGTCCCGTTCTTCATTGACTGATTAGGCTAATTAGCGTTTAACTAATCTAATTACTCTTTAATTAAACTAATTAGTTAATTAGGTTAATCTAATTAAGATCAATTAACTTAATTAATTCCTTAATTAATTAATTTAATTACTATTATTTATTTAATTCTTATTTATTATTATTATTATTATTTTTATCCTTCTTTTTTTTGTTCTGGGGGCGTGGGCCCCGTTTGACAGTGGCCCAGAGGGCCTAGTGGGTTTGCGGGCGCTGGGCGTCGGCGCCCGACTGGGCGAGCGCCCAGATCGACAGGCAGGGGGGGGACGCCAGCCATGGGCGTGGTGAGAACGCCGGCGTGGCCGTCGAGGTCGGGCGGTCGCCGACGGAAGGGCATCGGCGGGCGTTGGGCGCTGGGTGCGGGCGCCCTTCGAGGGCGAGGGCGAGGCCGTGGCCTCGGCCAGGGCGGTGGCGTGGTGGCCGGCAGGTTGGCCGCGGGGCAGATGCGGGCCGCCGCCAGCAAGGTCAGGCGGAGGCGGGTGCGGCCAGGGGGCAGCGCGGGCGCGTGGCCACGCACGGGCGAGGGGCGACGGCGAGTGAGCGTGTGCGCGTGCGGAGCACGGCGACCGTGACGACGGGGAGAGAGGGAGAGGCCAGGGGGGGTGCTCACGGTGCGGAGTAGGGAGAGGGAGGAAACAGCGCGGGGCGGCGCGAGGTGTGGTCGGGCGCGGGCGTGCGGGAGCGCGGGCGGCCAGAGGAGGCACGGGAGGGCGCATCCGGCGCAGAGGCTCACCGCGGGAGCGTGGGGGCTGGGCAGCGGGCTCGGTGGAGGCCGGGGAGGACGACGGGGACGACCGGGCGACGGGGAGGGAGTCCGGCGACGCGGTCCGGGGCGGCGTGGCCTCCAGGCGGCAATGGGCGACGGCGTCGGGCGCCGAGCGAGGGAGAATGGGATCGGGCTCCTCCCGATCCAGATCCAGTGCGAGGGGGGTGGGGGAAGAGCGAGTGGGTGGCGGCGCTGGGGCGAGTGGGGGTCTTGTCCCCGATCCAGATTGGATCGGGAGAGGGGGGAAACGGCGTGGGGGGGGGGAGTGCGTGAGGTTGGGTTAGGGTTCGGTGGGAGTGGGGGTTAAGGGAGTGTGGGGGGGGGGGCGGCTGGGCCGTGGGGTGAGCCGGCCCGTTCGGGCAGCTGAGGCCAGCTGGGCCACTTGGCCCAGCGAGGGGGGGGGTCCTGTTTTCCTTTTTTTGATTTGCTTTGTTTTCTCTTTTGTATTTTCTTTTTCTTTTACTTATTTCTCCTTTTTTTTATTTAAATGCTATAGTAAAAGAACTTAGTTAAACTTGAAATCTGGCTCATAATTCAAGAACAACATTGTGTTGTTGCATAAAAAGTTTTTGAGCCAAAGGAATTGTTCGGGCATTTTTAGAAATTTAATAAGTCATTTAATATGCTATTGGACCACT
Organism: Triticum monococcum; assembly: GCA_034509565.1. Classification (NCBI taxonomy): domain Eukaryota; kingdom Viridiplantae; phylum Streptophyta; class Magnoliopsida; order Poales; family Poaceae; genus Triticum; species Triticum monococcum. The sequence goes on along the minus strand of CM067847.1, from coordinate 112,684,398 downwards.
ATATAATTTGGTGAGGGCATTTTTAATAATTCAAATGAGGTTGGTTAACTCATCACAATTTAATACTGGATAAATGCGACATCGCGAACATTTTTGTTTTACAGTTTGAAGAAATAATATTTTGACATGGAATTTAAATTTGAATTCGAACGCTGTTTGAATTAACGCGAGTTTAGCAACAGTAATCATGGTGATGTGGCAACATTAGTGGAGGGTTACAGTAGCTTAAATATCCGGGCGTCACACATACCAAGGAACAATCTCCCCAAGCAGTTTTGCGAGAGGTGCTCTGAGCAAGGAGATCGAAAATCACAACAAAAGTGGATGGAACTCGTGCTGGAGTTGGTTTTTCGGGTTTGTGCGAGACATAGGAAGAAGATGGGTGCTGGGATAAGTGGAGGAGGGCCACCGTGGGCCCACGAGGCAGGGGGGCGTGCCCACCACCCTCGTGGCCAGGTGGCAGCTCCTCTCACGGTAATTTTTGCACAGTAAATCCTCAAATATTACCAAAAAAATCTTATTAAATTGGCATGGCATTCTGAGGACTTTTATTTTCGGGATATTTTTATATTGCACAGATAAGTCAGGAAACAGACAGAAAAATACTATTTTTTTACTTTATTTAGTATAAATAACAGAAAGTATAGAGAGGGTACAGAAGGTTGTGCTTCTAGTTTCATCCATCTCATGCTCATAAAAAAGAATCCACTAACAAGGTTGATCAAGTCTTGTTAACAAACTCATTCCGATAATCATGAAACCGTAGAAATTTCGAATAACACTAAGTTACCTCAACGGGGATATGCACATCCCCTATAATAAGAATATCATATTTCTTCTTGACAGTAGGAAGAGGAAATTCAAAACCTCCAAATATAATCGATGGAATTTTTCCAATAGAGTTGATACTATGAACTTGAGGTTGTTTCCTCGGAAAGTGTACCGTATGCTCATTACCATTAACATGAAAAGTGGCATTGCCTTTAGTGCAATCAATAACAGCCCCTGCAGTATTAAGGAAAGGTCTTCCAAGAATAATAGACATACTATCTGTTGGGGACCGTTGCAGAAAACAAAAAATTTCCTACAGTTTCACCAAGATCCATCTATGAGTTCATCTAGCAACGAGTGATGGGATGCATCGACATACCTTTGTAGATCGCGAGCGGAAGCGTTCAAAGAACGGGGATGAGGGAGTCGTACTCGACGTGATCCAAATCATCGGAGATCCTAGCGCCGAACGGACGGCACCTCCGCGTTCAACACACGTACGGTCAGCGTGACGTCTCCTCCTTCTCGATCCAGCAAGGGGGGAGGAGAGGTTGAGGAAGATGGCTCCAGCAGCAGCATGACGGCGTGGTGGTGATGGAGCTGCAGTACTCCGGCAGGTCTTCGTCAAGCTCTATGGAGGAGGAGGAGGTGTTGGAGAGGGAGAGGGAGGCGCCAGGAGCAAAGGTAAGAGGTCCTCCATCCCCCCCACTATATATAGGGGGGCCTAGGGGGGCGCCGGCCCTAGGAGATGCAATCTCCTAGGGGGGCAGCGGCAAAGGGGTGGGGGGCTTGCCCCCAAGCAAGGGGGCGCCCCCCTTTAGGGTTTCCCCCACCCTAGGCGCATGGGCCCTTGGGGAAGTGGCGCCCAGCCCACTATGGGCTGGATCCCTCTCCACTTCAGCCCATGGGGCCCTCCGGGATAGGTGGCCCCACCCGGTGGACCCCCGGGACCCTTCCGGTGGTCCCGGTACAATACCGGTGACCCCGAAACTTGTCCCGATGGCCGAAATAGCACTTCCTATATATAATTCATTACCTCCGAACCATTCCGGAACTCCTCGTGACATCCGGGATCTCATCCGGGACTCCGAACAACATTCAGGTTACTGCATATACATATTCCTACAACCCTAGCATCACCGAACCTTAAGTGTGTAGACCCTACGGGTTCGGGAGACATATAGACATGACCGAGATTGCTCTCCAGTCAATAAACAACAGCGGGATCTGGATACCCATGTTGGCTCCCACATGCTCCTCGATGATCTCATCGGATGAACCACGATGTCGAGGATTCAAGCAACCCCGTATACAATTCCCTTTGTCAATCGGTATGTTACTTGCCCGAGATTCGATCATCGGTATTCCAATACCTCGTTCAATCTCGTTGCCGGCAAGTCGCTTTACTCGTACCGTAATGCATGATCCCGTGACCAGACACTTGGTCACTTTGAGCTCATAATGATGATGCATTACCGAGTGGGCCCAGTGATACCTCTCCGTCATACGGAGTGACAAATCCCAGTCTTGATCCGTGTCAACCCAACAGACACTTTCGGAGATACCCGTAGTATACCTTTAGAGTCACCCAGTTACGTTGTGACGTTTGGTACACCCAAAGCACTCCTACGGCATCCGGGAGTTACACGATCTCATGGTCTAAGGAAAGGATACTTGACATTGGAAAACTTTAGCAAACGAACTATACGATCTTGTGCTATGTTTAGGATTGGGTCCTGTACATCACATCATTCTCCTAATGATGTGATCTCGTTATCAATGACATCCAATGTCCATAGTCATGAAACCATGACTATCTGTTGATCAACAAGCTAGTCAACTAGAGGCTTACTAGGGACATGTTGGTGTCTATTATTCACACATGTATTACGATTTCCGGATAACACAATTATAGAATGAATAAAGACAATTATCATGAACAAGGAAATATAATAATGCTTTTATTATTGCCTCTAGGGCATATTTCCAACACTATCATCCTTGGGAATATCAAGAATAACAAAGTCTATTAAAATAGCAACGTTTGCAACCACAACATGCACATCCTCACAGATACCGACAGGTATAGCTGTTGATTTATTAGCCATTTGCAAAGATATTTCAGTAGGTGTCAACTTATTCAAGTCAAGTCTACGATATAAAGAGAGAGGCATAACACTAACACCGGCTCCAAGTAGTTTTAATATAATTTCTTTTAATGGAGCAAGGTATAGTAGGTACTTCGGGGTCTCCAAGTTTCTTTGGTATTCCACCCTTAAAAGCATAATTAGCAAGCATGGTGGAAATCTCAGCTTCCAGTATCTTTCTTTTATTAGTAATGATATCCTTCATATATTTAGCATAAGCATTTGTTTTGAGCACATCAGTTAATCGCATACGCAAAAAGATGGGCCTAGTCATTTCAGCAAAGCACTCAAAATCCTCATCATCCTTTTTCTTGGATGGTTTCGAAGGAAAAGGCATGGGTTTCTGAACCCATGGTTCTCTTTCTTTACCATGTTTCCTAGCAACAAAGTCTCTTTTATCATAACGTTGATTCTTTGATTGTGGGTTATCAAGATCAACGACAGGTTCAATTTCTACATCATTGTCATTACTAGGTTGAGCATCATCATGAACATCATCATTAATATTTTTATTAGGTTCATGTTCATTACCAGATTGTGTTTCAGCATCAGACATAGATATATCATTTGGATTATCAGGTGGTTCAGCAATAGGTTCACTAGAAGTTTGCATAGTTCTATCATTTTTCGTCTTCTTCTTTTTACAAGAACTAGGAACATCAATATTATTTCTTTGAGAATCTTGCTCGATTCTCTTAGGGTGGCCTTTAGGATACAAAGGTTCCTGAGTCATTCTACCAGTTATAGTAGCCACTCTAACAGCATAATCATTTTTCCTACTATTCATTTCATCAAGCACTTCTTTTTGAGCCTTAAGTAGTTGTTCTACTTGAGTGCTAACCATAGAAGCATGTTTGCTAACAGGTTTAAGTTCACCTTTAATATCAGCCATATAATCACCCAAGCGTCTAATCATATAAGAATTTTCTTTTAATTGTCTACCAAAATAAGCATTGAAGTCATCTTGCATAAACATAAAGTTATCAAACTCATCAAAGCATTGCCTAGCAGACTTATAGCGAGGGATATCACCTTCATCAAATCTATAGAGATAATTTAACTTTACTACCTGTGTCGGGATGTCGGGATCAGGAGGTTCTTTAGTAAATAAAGAATTGAGATCATATGTTTCTTCAACAGGCGGTATATTAAGACCATGTATTTCTTCAATAGGCGGTAAATTCTTAACATCTTCAGCTTTAATACCTTTTTCTTTCATAGATTTCTTTGCCTCTTGCATATCTTTGGGACTGAGAAATAGAACACCTCTCTTCTTCGGAGTTGGTTTAGGAATAGGCTCAGTAATTGGAGCAAGAGCTGGGTTAGGAGGTGCCCAATTATTTTCATTTGTCAACATATTATTCAATAAGATTTCAGCTTCAACCGGTGTTCTTTCCCTGAAAAGAGAACCAGCAGAACTATCCAGGTAATCTCTGGAAGCATCGGTTAGTCCATTATAAAAGATATCAAGTATTTTAGGTTTCTTAAGAGGATGATCAGGAAAAGCATTAAGTAACTTGAGAAGCCTCCCCCAAGCTTGTGGGAGACTCTCTTCTTTAATTTGCATGAAGTTGTATATTTCCCTCAAAGCAGCTTGTTTCTTATGAGCAAGGAAATATTTAGCAGAGAAGTAATAAATCATATCCTGGGGACTACGCACACAACCAGGATCAAGAGAATTAAACCATATCTTAGCATCACCCTTTGATGAGAACGGAAATATTTTGAGTATATAGAAGTAACGCGATCTCTCATCATTAGTGAACAGGGCAGCTATATCATTTAACTTAGTAAGATGTGCCACAATAGTTTCAGATTCATAGCCATAAAACAGATCAGATTCAATCAAAGTAACTATATCAGGATCAACAGAGAATTCATCATCCTTATCAGGAACACAAATAGGTGAAGTAGCAAAAGCAGGGTCGGGTTTCATTTTATCTCTAAGTGATTCTTTGTTCCATTTAATTAATAGCCTCTTAAGCTCATATCTATCTTTGCAAGCTAAAATAGCGGCAGAAGATTCCATATCAAAAAGATAGCCCTCGGGAATAACATGCATATTTTCATCATTACTATCATCATCGTATTCAGATTCAATAATTTTGTTTTCTCTAGCCCTAGCAATTTGTTCATCAAGAAATTCACCAAGGGGCATAGTAGTATCAGGCATAGAAGTAGTTTCATCATAAGTATCATGCATAGCAAAAGTGGCATCATCAATAATATGTGACATATCAGAACGAATAGCAGAAGCAGGTGTAGGTGTCGCAAACTTACTCATAACAGAAGGTTAATCAAGTGCAGAGCTAGATGGCAGTTCCTTACCTCCCCTCGTAGTTGAGGGATAGATCTTGGTTTTTGGATCTCTCAAGTTCTTCATAGTAATAAGCAGATATAAATCCCAAGTGACTCAAAGAATAGAGCTATGCTCCCTGGCAACGGCGCCAGAAATTGGTCTTGATAACCCACAAGTATAGGGGATCGCAATAGCTTTCGAGGGTAGAGTATTCAACCAAAATTAATTAATTTGACACAAGGGGAGCCAAAGAATATTCTCAAGTATTAGCAGCTGAGTTGTCAATTCAACCACACCTAGAAACTTAGTATCTGCAGCAAAGTGTTTAGTAGCAAAGTAATATAATAGTGGTGGTAGCGGCAACAAAAGTAAAGACATCATGAGGGAGTCCTGGATTAGGGAGTCTCCGGACAGCCGGACTATCTCCATTGGCCGGACTGTTAGACTATGAAGATACAAGATTGAAGACTTCGTCTCGTGTCCAGGTGGGACTCTACTTAGCGTGGAAGGCAAGCTAGGCAATACAGATATGGATATCTCCTCCTTTGTAACATACCTTGTGTAACCCTAACCCTCTCCGATGTCTATATAAACCGAAGAGTTTTAGTCCATAGGACAACAACCATAACATACAATCATACCATAGGCTAGCTTCTAGGGTTTAGCCTCTCTGATCTCGTGGTAGATCTACTCTTGTACTACCCATATGATCAATATCAATCAAGCAGGACGTAGGGTTTTACCTCCATCAAGAGGGCCCGAACCTGGGTAAAACATCGTGTCCCCTGCCTCCTGTTCCCATCCGGCCTAGACGCACAGTTCGGGACCCCCTACCCGAGATCCGCCGGTTTTGACACCGACATTGGTGCTTTCAATGAGAGTTCCTTTGTGTCGTCGCCGTTAGGCTTGATGGCTCCTGCTATCATCGATAGCGATGCGGTCCAGGGTGAGACTTTTCTCCCCGGACAGATCTTCGTATTTGGTGGCTTTGCACTGCGGGCTAATTTGCTTGGCCATCTGGAGGAGATTGAAATCTACGCCCCTGGCCATCAGGTCAGATTTGGAAGTTTGAACTAGACGGCCGACATCCGCGGAGACTTGATCTTCGACGGATTCAAGCCACAGCCGGGCGCGCCGCACAATCGCGATGGGTATGACCTAGCTCAGCCGCCGAACAGTACCCCAGACGCCACGCCCGCATCAGCTCTGACCCTTAGCTCGGAGCCAACTATGCCAGTCGAGGACGGGTGGTTAGACACCGCCTCAGGGGCTGCAGTCTCAACGGCGATCGAGCCGAACACCATCCTAAACCTCTGCGCAGCCCATGACTCCAAGGTGCCGGACTCTTTTCCAGACTCCGAACCATCCGCGCCCCAGCCAATCGAATCCGATTGGGCACCGATCATGGAATTCACCACCGCGGATATCTTTCAGCACTCGCCCTTCGGCGACATTCTGAATTCACTAAGGTCTCTCTCTTTGTCAGGAGAGCCCTGGCCGGATTATGGCCAATAGGATTGGGATGCGGACGACGAAGAAATTCGACTCCCACCCACCACCCACTTCGTAGCCACTGTCGATGATTTAACCGACATGCTCGACTTCGACTCCGAAGACATCGACGGTATGGACGACGATGTCGGAGACGAACATGAACCAGCACCTATAGGGCAATGGAAAGCCACCTCGTCATATGACATATACATGGTGGATACAGCCAAAGAAGGCAATGGCGACGGGATAGCAGAGGATGACCCCTCCAAGAAGCAACCCAAACGCCGACGTCAGCGGCGCCGCTCTAAGTCCCGCCAAAGCAAAAGTGGTGATACCGGCATAGGAGATAATAACACTCCGGATAGTGCCGAAGAAAACAACAAACCCCTCCAGCAAGATTTAGAGCAGGAGGATGAAGGAGCCAGCTCTCCTGAGAGAGTGGCAGACGGAGAGGAGGAAGATGACAATTACACCCCCCCTCCAAAGACGAGGCAAGCCTCAGCGACGATGAATTCGCTGTCCCAGAGGATCCCGTCGAACAAGAGCGCTTCAAGCGCCGGCTTATGGCCACAGCAAATAGCCTGAAGAAAAAGCAGCAGCAGCTTCAAGCTGATCAAGATCTGCTAGCTGACAAATGGACTGAAGTCCTCGCGGCTGAGGAATATAAACTCGAACGCCCCTCCAAGACTTCCCCAAGGCGCAGGTTACTACCCCGACTGGAGGAAGAAGCGTATGATATGGCTGATCGGCCACCTCGTGGCCGCGATAGAGCGGCATTCCAGCCAGAAGCTCAGCCTCCACCCCAACGCCATTCAACTAAAAAGGCATGGGGAGATACGCCAGACCTGCAAGACATATTGGAGGACAAGGCAAAGCATTCAAGATCGATCTACGGATCACGAGGGCGCACCACTCTGCAAGGCGACAAACGTCACGCCGGATATAGTAAAAGCAAATCCGGCCGGGCTGAACACAGCAGGCAAGACCAATTCGAGCTGCGTCGAGATAGAGCCCAATACAGAGGTGCTGCACACCCCTTATGCTTCACAGACGAAGTAATGGAACATCAATTCCCAGAAGCTTTCAAACCTGTAAATATTGAATCATACGACGACACAACAGATCCCGCAGTATGGATTGAGGACTTCCACCTCCATATCCACATGGCCCACGGCGATGACTTACACACCATCAAATACCTCCCACTAAAGCTCAAAGGACCAGCGTGACATTGGTTTAACAGCTTGCCAGCAGACTCCATTAGCTATTGGGAAGATCTGGAAGCCGCATTCCTCGACAACTTTCAGGGCACTTATGTGCGACCACCAAACGCCGATGATTTGAGCCACATAATTCAGCAGCCAGAAGAGTCGGCCAGGAAATTCTGGACTCGGTTCCTTACAAAGAAAAATCAAATCGTCGACTGTCCAGATGCGGAGGCCTTAGCGGCTTTCAAGCACAACATCCGAGACGAGTGGCTAGCCCGACACCTTGGTCAGGAAAAGCCGAAATCTATGGTAGCGCTCACGATGCTCATGACCCGCTTTTGTGCGGGAGAAGACAGCTGGCTGGCTCGTAGTTATAGCATATCAAAGAACCATGGTACCTCAGATACCAAGGATGGCAATAGCAGGTCACTTTGCAACAAGCATAAGCGCCGCATTAACAGCGAAAATACTGAGGATACGGTAGTCAATGCCGAATTCAAAGGCCCTAAACCCGGTCAGCGGAAAAAGCCATTCAAACAAAGTATGCTGGATCCTTCCAGCTTGGACCGTATACTCGATCGCTCGTGTCAAATAAACGGCACCCCAGACAAGCCAGCCTATCACACCAACAGGGATTGTTGGGTGTTCAAGCAGGCCGGCAAGTTAATTGCCGAAAACAAGGACAAGGGGCCGCATAGCGATGATGAGGAGGAGATCCGGCAGCCACACACTGGAGGACAGAAGAGGTTTCCCCTGCAAGTGCGGACGGTGAACATGATATACGCAACCCACATCCCCAAGAGGGAGCGGAAGCGTGTGCTCAGGGACGTATATGCGTTGGAGCTACTCGCCCCAAAGTTCAACCCTTGGTCCTCCTGTCCGATCACCTTCGATCGCAGGGACCACCCCACTAGTATCCGTCATGGCGGATTCGCCGCACTGGTCCTAGACCCAATCATCGACGGATTTCACCTCACTCGAGTCCTTATAGACGGCGGCAGCAGCCTGAACCTGCTTTATCAGGACATAGTGCGCAAAATGGGTATAGACCCCTCAAGGATCAAACCCACAAAAACAACCTTTAAGGGCATCATTCCAGTTATAGAGGCCCATTGCACAGGCTCAATTACACTGGAAGTGGTCTTCGGATCCCCGGATAACTTCCGAAGCGAAGAGTTAATCTTCGATATAGTCCCGTTTCGCAGTGGTTATCACGTGCTGCTCGGGCGAACCGCATTTGCTAGATTCAATGCGGTACCACATTATGCATACCTCAAGCTCAAGATGCCAGGACCTCGTGGAGTTATTACAGTCAATGGAAACACAGAGCGCTCTCTCTGAACAGAGGAGCACACCGCAGCCCTCGCAGCAGAAACGCAAAGCAGCCTCTCAAGGCAATCAACCAGTTCAGCGCTTCACAGCCCGGGTACCTTCAAGCGCGCTCGGGGCAATCAGCAAATAGACTGCCTGGCGCGATCTGAGCTCGCATAGCAATACGGCAGCCACCCCAATCCCAGCCCAGCGGCGAAACTCGTGCCGCGCGTACATAATTACGCATTAAAAATACCATGGGCACAGGTGGGGAGGGGGGCACAACTACGGCACGCCCCAAGACGCGGCCTAAACCGCACTAGGGGCTTCCCGTTCGGTTATTTTCCTTTTCTTTCCGGACCTTAATCTCTGGAAACACTGTCCGGCAGCACTATTGCCGAACACATGATGCAGCAACCAAGGAGACAGATAGCTACGTTATATCATGGAATTCCCAGGTTGATTACACTAAATGAGTGAAATATTCAATTTAATATCATTCCTCAGCTTGCCCTTGGAAGGGACATAGTCCTACTCTTTGCTTATCGCACTATCTGTATCACTCTGCTTTAACGCAATTTTTTAATAAATAATGCATGACATTATGACTATTATTGCATTCTTGTTATATATATATATATAGTAGCACTATTCTAATCCCAGGATTAGAATAACTATTCGGATCACGGAATGCCCTATATAGGAGGCGACCGGACCTTCCCGAGATAAAAAAAACATTGAACCCCACCTCCCACTCTTCCACCTCTCGGCCCTCATCCCCGACCCACTTCGCCCATGGCGCAGCGCCTCCTCCCCCGTGGCCGGCGCGCCACCTCCCCTCCTCCCAACGGCGGCGTGGCCCCTCCCGTCCCCCCCGGGCCGGCTCGCCACCTCCCCTCCTCCCAACGGCGGCGCGCCACCTCCCCTCCTCCCAACGGCGGCGCGACCCCTCCCCTCCCCCCCCGGGCCGGCTTGCCACCTCCCCTCCTCCCAACGGCGGCGCGCCACCTCCCCTCCTCCCAACGGCGGAGCGGCCCCTCCCCTCCCCCTGGACCGGCTCGCCACCTCCCCTCCTCCCCAACGGTGGCGCGACCCGGATCCCACGAGCAGCCACCGCCTCTCTCCCCTGAATCCGCCCTACCTCTCCATCCCGTGTCCCCAGCCGATGGTGCCCCGCTCACCGTCGCCCCCGCCAACCATGCGAGCCGCTGCCGTCGCCCACGAACCCCAGGCGCCACCGCCCCCACCAACCACGTGAGCCGCCGCCGTCCCCACGAACCCCAGGCGCCGCCGCTCCCGCCAACCACGTGAGCCGCTGCCGATCTGGAAACCCCAGGTGTCGCTACCGCCATTGCATGCCTCCTCCCACGATGCCGCTAGCGGCCCCTGCCACCACATGTCGTCGCGGCCCCCGTCCGGCGCTGCAGCCCCACCACCGGTTATCCCCACATCTCCTTTGCCAACTCCGGTACGTCTTGTTTCCTCGCCTCAAGATCATCCTCAATGGAGATCCATGTCCCTGCTCCACATCGAAGCTCCGGTAGGCACCTTCAAGTGCCTCTTCCCCTGCTGGCTCAGAGTATGCTGCAGTCCAAAGTGTCAAATTTCAGCAGGCCATGGCCATGTATCAAAGACGAACATTTTTGTATAGGAGAAGTCCATGTATTACTGCTCAAATTCAGGGGGGTTCGATTCTTTATGTGTGGGACTGTGACCTTTTTATCTGACTACCAAAAAGATTATGGATGTGCTGTGCATGTGTGTGCTTAGTACACAAAATGAGAGAAGCTTTTTTTCTCATGTAGAGCGAAGAAAGAACAGAGAAGAGAAGGGAGTTGCAAAGCTATTTCCAAAAATATGTGTGTTCAAAAAGATGTTGATACACAAAAAAAATTGTGGATGAGAAGTTCATATTTTCCGTTGCGCATAGTTTAGAATGTTCACATTTGAAATAACACACACTTTGGGTGTCAAAAAATATAAAAGAGGCAAACACACACAAAAAATTGTTGGCCAGTACAAAATGGTCAATTTTGAAACAACATGTAATGAAGTGAACATTAACAAAAATGTGAGAATGTGAAAATTTTGTACACTCACTCACATAAAAGGACCTACTCATAATTGTTCCTGTTACTAACGAAAAAACCAAGAAGTTCAGTTCAAAATAACCAAGAAGTTGTACAAATGTTCATTACATTTAAAAAAATACACAAATGAAGTTCAAATAAAAAGGTACAACGGTTCAATGACAATAAAAAACTCAGATATTTTCACGTAACTGAGAGAAATTCAAAATGACAACATACAGAAGTTCGCGTACAACATGGTGTGTGTTTCGTATGAGAAAAAAGGAGTAGAAAGGTGAAGTCCAAAAATTTTGTTGCTAGAAGTTCAAGTGCACAGACCGGGGAAATTCAAAAAGTTCCCTCTTGTTCAACAAGTTTCCACAACGAAAGCTCAAATTAAATAACAAACTTTTTTTCAAAATTTAAATAGTAAATGGATTTCCTTGTTTCTAAAAGAAACCTAGAAGTTCAAATTAAAGTAATGGAACCGTTCAATGTTTATTGAAAACTCGGATTCTAACCGCTAATAGAAAATAAAACCAACGTGAGGTTCGAATTAAAATAATATGGAAGTTTGGAGTTTATTAAAACCTAAGATTTACATGTTCGAAAAACAAAAACAAAAACCAATGTCATTTTGGCATTTTTAAAAGCAACTCATAAAAATGAAAAACATTTCTTAGAAGTTCAAGTGCTCGACGAGGGAAAGTTGGAAATTGCTACCCACTTTATGCACACATAAGTTTATCTCCCGTTTGTCTCTATCTTTTTACAAATAAATCAAAATTTTAAAAATGTGCAGGGGGTCCAAAAAAAACTAGGATATTTTGATATTAAAAGAAATAAACCAAGAAGTTCAAATTACAAAATAGAGAAGTCCAATATTTATAAAGAAACTCAAATTTTCCTTGTTAGTAAAGAATAAAAATGACGAAGTTCAATTTAAAATAGAGGAGTAGTTCGATGTATACGGGAAACTCAAATTATTACCGTCTCTAAGAAAAAATAAAACTATGAAGTGCAATTTACAAAAAAATGTTTAATGCTTATTTAAAAACATATTTCCTTTCTAAGAATATCACTAAGAAGTTGAAATTAAAATAACAGAGAAGTTCAAAGTATATATAAAAAACTCAGATTTGTTGTAAGAAGTTAACGTGCACCTCCGTGCACGGTTCATAATTTATATTGCAGGACGTCCGATCTCCAATTACATGTGTTAAAATGGCATAAAAATAGCGTCCGACCTTCAATTGTATGTAATTCGACGTATACGCAAAAATGTGACAGAAGTTTATAGTGAAAACAGCGAGAAGTTCAAGTACTACAAGGTATGCATATTAGAGAAATAAAACTATAGGAAAATAAAATTTTAAAAGGTTTGTTGAAAGAAGTTCAAGTGATGTGTCCGGAGAAGTTCAAAAATTCTTGCGAGAGAGGGTCACCTTGTTTTTCAATGTTCGATTTTTTCCCTATAAAAATTGAATACAATTCTTTACTCAAGAATATAGAAAGGTGAAGTTCAAATTGAAATAAGAGAGAAGTTCGGAGTTTATTAGAACCTAGGATTTACTTGTTCAAAAAAATAAAAAACACAACGCCTTTTTTTACACTTTTAAAAACAACTCATAAATGAAAAAAATGGTTGCTAGAAGTTCAAGTGCTCGGCGAGGAAAAGTTCAAAAATTCTTGTGAGAGAGGTTCACCGTGTGTTTAGATGTCCAAAATATGTAAAAAGATGTTGTTTGTTGTGTTTTAAAATAATTCACTCAAACCAGAGAGATGTTCAAAGTGATAACATCCAGAAGTTCACGTACTACATGGTGCGTATTTCATATAAGAAAAATACAATAAATTAAAACAGAGTGAAGTTCAAACGGACATGCCTAGAAGTTCAACTACTTCAAGCAGTGCAAAAAACAGCACGTCAAAAACAGAGTGAAGTTCAAACAGACATGCCCGAGAAGTCCAATTACTTCACGCAGTGCTTTTCCATTCACGATGAAAGCAGAAATCATGATCTTGTCATTTTATAATTTACTTCAAAACAACAGGAATATTATTTGTGTAATTTCAAGTCCTCGACCGGAGAAAGGTTAAAAATTTATTGTGAGAGAGATTTCTACAAAAAGAATATCATTTGCGTAACACTAACGAATGGATGAGAAAATTACAAATGAAAATATGTCACAGAAGTTCAACGTGAAAACAACAGGAAGTTCACCTACTACAGTGGATGAATTTCAGATGAAAAACCTGTAAAATCGTCGCGAGTATGAAAAAACAATCAACACGGGAAAGTTGCGTGTTCACAACAGCTTCCCATTGGTATATCACCTGCTCAATTTCGATCAGTGGATGGAGAGCTACGAGCAGTGGATGGAGAGCTACGAGCAAAAAAATCACGTGAAAAACAGAGTGAAGTTCAGGTACACGCGCCAAGAAGTTCAGGTTCTTCACGTGGTGCATTTCCGAAGAATCTGTTTCGTGATAAAGGCAGAACGAATGATCTCTCCTTTTTCAAATTACATGAAAACGACTAGGAATTAGAGAAAACCATCAACATGAAAAAGTTTTGCATTTTCCATAGCTTTTCACTGGTATAAGTTTGTAGAAATTATGGCGAAAATACGTTTTTATTCATATTCAAAACTGACATAAAACAGCAAGGAATTGGGAGAAAAACTATGTACCAAAAAGTTTTGCATTTCCTCAAGCTTCCCAACGCCATATCATTTGCTACAATCGGACGCACGGTTAAAAAATTAGCTCAAAAATACACACTCGGTGTAACTTGGACCGTTTTATAAATCACTTTTAAACCATTTACAATTAGAAAAAACTTTCAACACGAAAAAGTAGCGCAATTTCATAAGCTTTCAACGCCATATCATTTGCCTCAATTGGATTAGCCGTTTAGAAATGACATCGAAAATACAAACACGGCTGTTCGGTTTGTGAAATTTTACGATTTTTCAAATTACTCTTTAGCCATAGGGAATTAGAGAAAACTTTTAACATGTGGAAGGAGCGGTTTTGCAGCAGTTTTCCAACGCCATATTACTTGCCTCATTCCGATAAACGGTTTAGAAATGCGATCGAAATTACGATTCACGTTTTTTGTGTGAAGAAAAAACGGTTTTCAAAACTGCTCTTAAACCGCTTACATGTTGCAAAAAAAATTAAATTGAGCCATGATACTCGTGTCCATAGCTTTCCAACGGTATATAGCAAGCCCTACTTGGGCAATGTTGCGGGAAGTTCAACCTAGCACAGTGGGAAGTTCAGGTCGAACAACTCAGGCAGTAAAATCACAAAAAACGCGAGTTCTTCATGACCCGAGTGCAAAATCCGCCTATGAGCGAGATTCCTATCTAAAACGAGTATTTAGTTGCTAAAAATCGTTTGAAGATTACACTTACATCACATGGAACACGACTAACCAAAAAAACTCGCGGTAGAAGGCACGGTTGCGAAGTTCAGGCGCACGTACAAACAAAAATACATCATAGAACTCCAACGTGAAAATAGCATGAAGTTCAACTACTACGCTAAATGAATTTCAGATGAAAAACTTTTAAAATCGTTGCGAGTATGAAAAAATGATCAACACGGGAATATTGCGTGTTAATAGAAGCTTTCCATCGATATATCACTTGCTCAATTCCGGCGAGTGGATGGAGAGCTAGGAGTAGTGGATAGAGATATATGAGAAAAAAAGCACGTGAAAAACAGAGTGAAGTTCAGGTGCGCACGCCGAGAAGTTCAGGTTCTTCACGCGATGCATTTTTCACAATCTGTTTCGCGAAAAAGGCAGAACGAATGATCTCGCCGTTTTCGAAATTACTTGAAAACGGCTAGGAATCAGAGAAAACCATCAACATGAAAAAGTTTCACATTTTCCGTAGCTTTTCAGTGGTATATTATTTGCTGCATTTGGACGTACTGTTAAAAAATACGTTTTTAACCATTTTCAAAACTGACATAAAACCGTAATGAATTAGGAGAAACAATAAATACAAAAAAGTTTCGCATTTCTTCAAGCTTTCCAACGCCATATCATTTGCTGCATTTGGACGTACTGTTAAAAAATTAGCTTGAAAATACGAACTCGGTGGAACTTGTACCGTTTTCTAAATTACTTTTAAACCATTCAAAATTAGAAAAAACTTTTAACATAAAAAGTAGCGCATTTCCATAAGCTTTCCAACACCATATTATTTGCCTCAATTGGATTAGCCGTTTAGAAATGGCGTCGAAAATACGAACTGGGGTGTTTGGTTTGCGAAATTTTACAATTTTCCGAATTAATCTTTAACCGTATGGAATTAGAGAAAACTTTCAACATGTGGAAGGAGCGGTTTTGCAGCAGCTTTCCAACGCCATATTATTTGCCTCATTCCGATAAACAGTTTAAATATGCGATCAAAAATACGATTCATGTTTTTTATGTGAAGAAATAACGGTTTTCAAAACTGCTCTTAAACCGCTTACATTTTGCCAAAAATTTAACTTGGGTCATGATACTGATGTCCATAGCTATCCAATGGTATATCGCAAGCCCCATTTGGACACCTTTTAGCTGAAGTTCAACCCAGTACAGAGGGAAGTTCACGCGCGTTACTCAGGCAGTTCATGTTGTGATCAGAATATTATTCTGATCCCGTGATCAGAATAGTGTTTATGTATATATATATATATATATGTGTGTGTGTGTGTGTGTGTGTGTGTGTGTGTGTGTGTGTGTGTGTGTGTGTTCATTAATGACGCCTTGCAACCGTACACTATGGTACGACCAATACACTAGGGGCTTACGTACCCCACAATGCGGTGTGAAAAGTCCGAACACTTTCACAAGTGCGGCACCCCGAACTTATAGCATTATATGGAGCAGCTCCGAATCATGTCTTTGGTCAAATGTTGGGTTTGCTCGGCTCCTATGTTTCGGTACCTTACGTTCCGCTCTATCGGCTAAGGTAGCGCTAGGAGAACTACTGCGATTGTGCCCCGGTTCTGCCGGGCTTAGAACCTGAGTAGAGAAAGCTAAAACTGACTGTCATGATAAGGCGAGAGACTGGTCGCTGTTCGGCGAGGTTTTTTGAGTTCCTAAAGACTTATGCCGCTTAGGGCGAGGGGCCAGCCCTGTCCGGCTTACAGGCGTGTATCGCGCCCCGAATTCGGCCTTCCGAATACCAGGGGCTTCGCCGAAATTTAAAATTATAGAATTCTATGGCTAAGTGAGAGTGATAAAGCATTATTAGTCCGGTTGCCTATTTCGTTGTGCTGAGCACCTCCCTCGAAGGACCCAAATATGGGAACAAGAGTGCTCAGGCTTATCCCGAACACCCCAGCACTCGTGGCATGGGGGCAGAAGCCGAGGACTAGCCATCTCTCAGATTGGATAAACAACCAAACAGAAGGTAATATTTTAAATTCAAACAAGCGTTGCATAGCGCATATGAAACAAGTTTTCATAAATACAGGATAAAACGAGCAATTTTACTCAAATATTACATCTTTTGAACACTCGTCCACGATGAGAGGGGCTCCCGGCAGAACACCCTCGTAGTACATCTCGGGGTGGCGGTGCTCCTTGCCCTCTGGCGGCCCTCCTTGATCAGCTTCACGACGTCTAGCTTGACCCACTGCAATTTCAGACGGGCGAAAAGCCCGGCGTGCACCTTCAATACAGACAGATCGCTTGACGACCTCCAGCCGCGGGCAGGCATCCACAAGCCGCCTCACCAGGCCGAAGAAGCTGTTCAGAAGGGCGTCGCAGGGCACAATCGGACTATAAGGCTCTTCATGGCCTGATCGGCCGCCTTATGTAGCTCGACCATCTGCTTCAGCTGGCCGCTCATTGGCACCGGATGTTCGGCCTCAGCATACTGAGACCAGAACAGCTTCTCCGTCGAGCTTCCGTCCTCGGCCTGGTAAAATTGTGCGGCATCAGACACACTGTGGGGCAAATCTGCGAATGCTCCTGAAGAGCTTCGGATCCGGGTAAGTAATCGGTAATTTACTTTTACATGCTTGCTTTGCATATAGAAAGCCTTACCCGCCGCTATCTTGTTCATCGCGTCGATCTCTTGGAGGGCCTTTTGGGCTTCGGCCTTGGCACTTTTTACACTCTCAAGGGCCGCAGCAAGCTCAGACTCCCATGTCTTGGAGTCAAGCTCCAACGCCTCGTGCTTCGCCACAAGAGCCTGGAGCTCTTGCTGCACCTCACCCACCCGAGCCTCGTGCTTCTCTCGCTCGGTGCGCTCCTTGGCCGCTGTATCTTCGGCCTTGGTTAGCGCTTGCTTCAGGGTCGCCACCTCGGTCATGGCCCCTGGCAAACATACGATGATCCTGTCATTTTGCATTCACGTCCTCTTTTATATATATACATAAGACAGGGTATTACTTACCCTTGTTCTCCTCGAGCTGCCTCTTGGCAAGGCCGAGCTCTTTCCTGGACCCCTCGAGGTCCTGCTTCAGTATGGTGACCTCCGCAGTCAGTGCGGCGGACGCTAGCAGCGAAGCCTGCATACGCATATTGACATACTTATATTAGACTCCTGCGATATTATTTGATCCTCTGTTCGGCTTTTCTTTGTGAACACCGAACAAAGCATCAGGGGCTACTGTCTATGCAGTAATATTTCTACTACATTTTAAAACACTTACCTCGAAGCCTGTTAGAAGGTTGGCACAGGCTTCAGTCAATCCGCTCTTGGCGGACTGAACCTTCTGGATCACCGCACTCATGATAGTGCGGTGCTCCTCGTCGCAGCGCTTCCAGCAGACTGTGCGGCGCCTCTGGATGGACAGAGGTCACCGGCACAGGCGGCTTGCCCCTCTTAGAGGGAGGCCGCCTACCCGAGCCCGAAACCGCTGGAGGTTCCGACGCGGTGTTCGGCTGAGGGCTGAACTCAGAGCTCTCAGGGGTCCCGTCCCCTTGGCTCCCGGAGTTCGGAAGGTTGCCTTGAGGCGCCTCCGAGGCTGTCTCCCCTCGATCCGGTGCCTCTTGAGATAACACCTCGGCATCGTCGGCAGGATGAGGGATGGTGGCGGTCGGGACTGGATCGCTATCCATGTCCGACAAGCCCAAGGAGCCGTCCGATGATACATCGATGCTGGCTCGTGGCGGCCTGCATAATTGCGTTCGACGTTATAGAATGCAGTGCGACAAAGGAATCCTATGAGTTACTCTGGTATCCGAATACTTACGATCTCCCCGGGAGCTTGACCCTAGGCAACCACTCGTCTTTGCCTTCATCGGCGGTGGTGGAACCGTCCGAAAGGAGAGTCCTTCCCTTCTTGGACCCTCCGGCCTCCCCGGTTGGGGCGGCCTTCCTTTTCTTGTCTTCCCCAGTCGGTGGGGGAGCATCTTCTTCTTCTTCTTCTTCCTCGTCTTCGGGGGAAGAGTGCGCCGCAGAGTCATCGGACGGTGAGTTGGATGACGCGTGGCGTCGGGAACTCTTTCGGGTTCCCTTGGCCTTCTTGGTCTTCTCCGGCACCATATAAGGGGCCGGAGTCAACATCTTCGCCAGAAGAGCGTCTGCGGGGCCTTCGGGCAAAGGAGCCGGACAATCGATCTGTCCGGCCGTCTTCTGCCAGTCCTTTCAAAGGTACGAGAGATTAGATCCCGCATAGAGTCAATCTATATAAAAAAGTAAGTATCCTGTGAAAGGTAAAGCAGCTTACCGCACCCTCCAGGCGTCTTCATGAGTCATGTCGAAGAGCCTGTTCAGAGTTCGGTGCTGCGCCGGATTGAACTCCCACAAGTTGAACTCCCGTTGTTGGCACGGGAGTATCCGGCGGATGAGCATAACTTGGACTATGTTGACAAGCTTGAGCTTCTTGTCCACCATGTTTTGAATACATGTTTGGAGTCCGGTCAGCTCTTTCGAACTACCCCAGGATAGGCCCTTCTCTTTCCAGGAGGTGAGCCGTGTGGGGATGCCAGATCGGAACTCAGAGGCCGCTGCCCATGCAGGGTCGCGTGCCTCGGTGATATAGAACCACCCCGATTATCACCCCTTTATGGTTTCCACAAAGGAGCCCTCGAGCCATGTTACGTTGGGCATCTTGCCCGCCATGGCGCCTCCGCACTCCGCCTGGCGGCTGCCCACCACCTTCGGCTTGACATTGAACGTCTTCAGCCATAAGCCGAAGTGGGGCTTGAGGCGGGGGAAGGCCTCGCACACGACGATAAACGCCGAGATGTTGAGGATGAAGTTCGGGGCCACATCATGGAAATCCAGGCCGTAATAAAACATGAGCCCTCGAAAGAAGGGATGGAGAGGGAATCCTAGTCTGCGGAGGAAATGGGTGAGGAATACTACCCTCTCATGGGGCCTGGGGTGGGGATGAGCTGCCCCTCATTTTGGAGCCGGTGCGCGATTTCGTCGGGCAGGTATTCGGCTCTCCTCAGTTTCTTGATGTCTCCCTCTGTGACGGAGGAGACCATCCACCTTCCTCCCACTCCAGGCATGATTGGAGAAGGTCGAGGTGGGAAGTGCGGACGTGGGCGCTAGAGCTCGAGTGTGCGAAAATGGATGAGCAAAGGAGGAAAAAGGCGTGGATAGAAAGGTGAATCATTATCCCTTTATATGGGCGGATGCAACTAAGCGTCCCCACTTGCCTGGTAAAACTTGCTCATCCCCCAAGTGCCGCAATTGATGGCACGGTTGGGTTACCCACGCCCACAGTGATGAGAATCCCGTAATAAGGGGACACGATCTCTGCTTTGACAAGACGTATCGAAAAACTGCCTCGCATTATGTGCGGGGCTGGTTAAAAGAAACGGTTCGAATAATCACCGGGCCATCACGTAACGTCGTGCTGCCAAAACAAGCCAGTAAACTAGATCTGCAAAAATATTATTCTCTCTACGGTGGAATGTGGAACTTATTTTACAGGGTCGGACACTATCCTCGTATTCAAATTATTCTGTGATGTATTCAGAGAAGGAACCCGCCTTGCAATGCCGAAGAAAATAGTGCGCGCCGGACTCATCGTCATTGAAGCCTGGTTCACGGGCTACTGAGGGAGTCCTGGATTAGGGGGTCTCCGGACAGCCGGACTATCTCCATTTGCCGGACTGTTAGACTATGAAGATACAAGATTGAAGACTTCGTCTCGTGTCTGGGTGGGACTCTACTTGGCGTGGAAGGCAAGATAGGCAATACGGATATGGATATCTCCTCCTTTGTAACCGACCTTGTGTAACCCGAACCCTCTCCGGTGTCTATATAAACCGAAGAGTTTTAGCCGGTAGGACAACAACCATAACATACAATCATACCATAGGCTAGCTTCTAGCGCTTAGCCTCTCTGATCTCGTGGTAGATCTACTCTTGTACTACCCATATGATCAATATCAATCAAGCAGGATGTAGGGTTTTACCTCCATCAAGAGGGCCCGAACCTGGGTAAAACATCAAGTCCCCTGCCTCCTATTACCATCCGGCCTAGACGCACAGTTCGGGACCCCCTACCCGAGATCCGCCGGTTTTGACACCGACACAGCAAAAGTAATGTTTTTGGTATTTTGTAGTGATTGTAACAGTAGCAGCTGGAGAGTAAATAAGCGAGAACCAGTATATGGAAAACTCGTAGGCACCGAATCAATGATGGATAATTATGCCGGATGCGGTTCATCATGTAATAGTCATAACATAGGGTGACACAGAACTAGCTCCAGTTCATCAATGTAATTTAGGCATGTATTCCGTATATAGTCATACGTGCTTATGGAAAAGAACTTGCATGACATCTTTTGTCCTACCCTCCCGTGGCAGCGGGGTCCTATTGGAAACTAAGGGATATTAAGGCCTCCTTTTAATAGAGAACCGGAACAAAGCATTAGCACATAGTGAATACATGAACTCCTCAAACTATGGTCATCACCGGGAGTGGTCCCTATTATTGTCACTTCGGGGTTGCCGGGTCATAACACATAGTAGGTGACTATAGACTTGCAAGATAGGATCAAGAACTCACATATATTCATGAAAACATAATAGGTTCAGATCTGAAATCATGGCACTCGGGCCCTAGTGACAAGCATTAAGCATAGCAAAGTCATAGCAACATCAATCTCAGAACATAGTGGATACTAGGGATCATACGCTAACATAACTAACTCGATTACATGATAAATCTCATCCAACCCATCACCGTCCAGCAAGCCTATGATGGAATTACTCACGCACTGCGGTGAGCATCATGAAATTGGTGATGGAGGATGGTTGATGATGATGGCGGCAACGAATCCCCCTCTCCGGAGCCCCAAACGGACTCCAGATCAGCCCTCCCGAGAGGTTTTAGGGCTTGGCGGCGACTCCGTATCGTAAAACGCGATGATTTCTTCTCTCTGATTTTTTCTCTTCGAAAGCAAATATATAGAGTTGGAGTTGGCGTTGGGGGGTTTCCAAGGGGCCCACGAGGTAGGGGGGCGCGCCCTAGGGGGGGGCGCCCCCCACCCTCGTGAAAAGGGTGTGGGCCCCCTGGTCTTCAACTTTGGCGAGGATTTTTTATTGTTTTTTCTAAGATGTTCTGTGTAGTTTCAGGTCATTCTGAGAATATTTGTTTTCTTCACATAAAACAACATCATGGCAATTCTGCTGAAAATAGCGTCCGTCCGGGTTAGTTCCATTCAAATCATACAAGTTAGATTCCAAAACAAGGGAAAAAGTGTTTGAAAAGTAGATACGACGGAGACGTATCAACCCCCAACAGATCTACGGGTTACACGCCTTTCTTCATGGTTTACGGAGCGGAGGTGGTTCTCCCTAGTGACATCCGTCACGACTCACCCCGTGTGGTGGCTTTTGTTGAAGCTGACAATGAACAAGCACGACAATATGCACTAGACCTGTTAGATGAGGAGCATGACCTCGCGACAGCTCGATCAGCGATTTACCAACAAGATCTACGTCGTTCTTACAACTGTCGGGTTAAGATGAGAACCTTTCAAGAAGGTGACATGGTGCTCCGGCTTATTCAGGATCACACTGATATGCATAAACTATCCCCACCTTGGGAAGGGCCTTTTGTGGTCAGCAAGAATCTGAACAATGGGTCATACTATCTTGTTGATTTTCGAGACCACAAGGACTCACGCATGTCAGAGGAGGAGACCCGTCGGCCGTGGATTATTGCTCATCTTCGGCCTTAGTACACTTGAACCACCGGCTCTTACAATGTACATATCTTGACAATGTATATATTATGATGATTATAATGAAGATGGCACCCCTGCTAATGCAGGGCCTCTGTTCATTTCATCTCAAGGAATAATGAGTCTTTTTCACTACAAATGGACATTTGGGGGCTTCCTGCTCATTGAGCATAGCTGTGAATATCCCTCTTGATTCGGCACAACGCCACTCTCACAGGTCACTTGGGGGCTTCCTGCTCATTGAGCATAGCTGTGAATACTCCTCTTGATCGGCTCAATGCCACAAGCCATTTGGGGGCTTCATGCTCATTGAGCATAGCTGTGAATATCCCTCTTGGTCCGGCTTATACGCCCTAAAGCACGTGGGGGCTTCCTATTCAAACATAGGTGTATTCACCAAAGAAAACATAACGTTACTACCCTCGTGAACTGGCTTGGAACACCAGGTGTATTCACCAAAATTTTCTTGGTTATCCTTCTTTGTAGAATCTTCCACTCCGCCCGAGTAATCCCGGAATGACAAGCTGAACTCTTAACAGTCAATCTTACATAGACCCTGAACTTTTCAAGGTTAAAACCGCGGTCATGTGAGACTGGATTCACAAAGTGTAAAAGGTTAACTCAGTGGCTTGGCGGCCCATGAAAGCCTTGGAGCTTTAGGCTTGGCGGCCTATGAAAGCCTCGTTTTTTCGATTTTGATTCATTGTCTTTTCCGGAGAATTTTTTGGAGCCATGTATTTACGCCATATTAACATATGGCTTGAGACAATTCAGGCCATGAAGCCTTCATCCTTATGGATCATGCTTAAACATATCTGGAGTTTGATAACCCGGACTGGCTTCAAACTATAAGTCGCCAGTATATGATAATAGCCTATGTGCTAGGAGTTCTGGTTTAAACTCTGGGATGTTACCCCTTGCTGTATAAGGCGCTGCAAACCGGCAAGTATATGACAATTAAACATGGCATCATGTGTCCAATCTTTCTGGGTTGACACCCTTACTGCACTGGTATGATAAGACGGAAGTGCGATCAAATATCACAGGTATAATATTCTTTGATTCTATATGATTATGATTAAACCGGCCCTGGTTATGACCTGTTTTTAGTCATCAGTGGTTTATATAGGATATTATGACCCGCCCCGCAGTAAACCGCCAGGGCACTTGTGATCTGTTTGTGTGCAGGGTATTGCTAAATCTGATATGCATAAATCAACGCTATCATAAGCATAAGGGACAATTACACTTCTCCCCCTAACTTGAGCCACCATCTGGGATTTGCCCCTAGTTTTCAGGTATGCTCAAAAATACCCCTCTTCCGTCTGTGGCCCTTACAGAAATCCCCCTCCGGGCCGTTTCCGTTGGGTCAATGGTCTTTGACTAGTAACTGGGCGTCTGTTGGACATTTTGGCCCCTGGTTCATACATGTGGGTCCGTATCAAAATGTTATCCACTCGCTCACTCTGTTTCTTGTCCCTCGCGACGCACCTCTTCTCTCGTTCCCCTCTTGGCGACCAAAATCCTAAACCTAGGTCACCCTAAATCCCTCACCATCGGTCCAATAGCTGTGGCGGATCTGCAGGACTGCGGGCATCGGGATGCGGTGGGAGTGGAGGTGATTATCCACCGTCTATTTCCCTCTGCTATAGCGCCAAAGGAGGCCGTGTCGCCGATGGCGGCTGCCGGTGATTGTGGTGGTGCCAAAGAAGCATCCAGGCAGACGACGCAGACGACAGGGATGCAAATTCCAGCAGGGTAAGTTTCTTGTCCCAAGTTTCTTTGAATCTTCAGCTGGATTTGTGTTCTGTTACTATACATAGATTTACCCTGATTGAATGCGCTCTTAGTGGTTACTACATGCTTGTAATGTCATTTATATTGCAATTATCGTAGGATGAAACCAGAGAGAGCATTTCGTCTCAACTATAGAATGGAGACCACTATCATAGGCAATGGTGGCATAAAAGGAGCCGGTACAGGCTTCACATTTCCTTTTGTGGTGGACAAAACATCAACATTTGTCCAATTTAGAGGTGCTATAAGTGATAAATATCCATGGGGTATTTTTGATGCTGTAGAATTTAGATATTGGGACATGCAAAATACTGTATGGGTGCCAGTTCAAAATGATGATGAGTTAGGGGTTATGTTTGCCGCAAATGCTGAGAGCAATTCAGTGCAGCTGGAAATTAATGTCATACAAAGGAAAAGAGGGGAAACAAAGAGCAGAGTAGCAAGATCTGCACCCAATCCTTCACAACCTAGAAGCAATCAAACTAGTAGAAGGAAAGCAGCAGCTAGTAGAAGGAAAGCAGCAACTACTAGTTCACAGTCTCAAAGGTGTGAATCTAGAGGAAGGAAATCAACAGCTACAACTTCAGAGCCTGATAGTAGTCAGGCTAGAAGAGGAAATGGAACTCACGGCACAGTACAAAAACCAGGAACCCCAAGTGCCAACTTGCCTAGTCAACCATGTCCTGTGTATAGCAAAGCAACAACAAATCCAATCATAGAAGAAGAATTTCCTGATGAAGTGCCCACAGACGATGAGGATGAAAGAATGCACCCAGAGTTTGTTGTTAGGAAACCACCGAATGATGATGATGGTGAAGATTACATTCCACCCCCACAATTTGAGGAGACAAACTCTGATGAAAGAGAGGAGGACAGGGACATGGGATATTCTGAGATAGAGGATGAGGGTAGGCCTGATGTGCAGTATAACAGAGATGATCCTTCTTTAGCTGAAGGAACTATATTTTCAGATGTCATAGATTGTAGGAATGCACTTGCCACCTTTTCAATCAAGACCCAGAGTGAATTTATAATTGACAAGAGTGAGCCCAGTAGACTAACTGTTCACTGTGCTTACAAAAGGTGTAAGTGGAGGATGCATGTCTCCAGAATGAGAAATAGCACACTTTTTAGGTAATACACTGTAGGACTAATAGTTAGTGTAAATAATAACTTTGCTTAGTAATAACTGTGCATTCATAATTGTATGGACTATTGCTAACTATTACTTGCTGCAGGTTAAAGTGAACAAGACAACTCACATATGCCCAAGTGTTACAAGGAGGCAAAGGCTCAGGTCTGCAAAGAGTAGGTGGGTGGCAGATGCTGTGAAGAACTGGGTGAGGGAGAACTCAAATATTTCAGTGCCAGCTCCGCAGATAGACTTGAAAAAGAAGTATGGGGTGCAACTCCCTTACATGAGAGTTTTTTATGGTAAGCAAATGGCACTGGATAACATCTATGGTAAATGGACTGATTCATTCCAACTCTTGTATACTTTCAAAGCTGAAGTAGAAAAGGCATCTCCTGGTAGTGTGGTTAATATTGATAGACACACTGTAGAGTTTAAACTCAATGGACAGAAAAGGTACAAAGAGTGCTTTAGGAGAGTTTTTGTATCATTTAAGGCCTCTTGGCAAGGTTTTCTAGCTGGCTGTAGACCATATCTAGCAGTAGATGCAACAGCACTAAATGGAAGGTTTAGAGGACAACTTGTTAGTGCTTGTGCTGTAGACGCATGCAACTAGATCTTTCCAGTTGCATATGGAGTGCTAGAGACAGAGAACATTGAGAGTTGGACTTGGTTTTTCCAGAACTTGAAAGACCTAATAGGCCATCCAGAGGGATTAGTTATTCACACTGATTCCTGCAAGGGACTTGAGTCAGCTGTAGAAGATGTTTTCCCAGGTGTAGAGCACAGGGAATGCATGAGGCATCTTGCAGCTAATTTTAGTAAAAAGTTTAGAGGAAAATTCTGTTATGAAAACTTGTGGACCTGTTCTTTGACCTACAGCTTGAAAAAGCACAAGTACCATCTCACTCAATTGTATAGCAAGCAAGGTGTGCAAGAGTACATAGAGGAACACCACACTAAGTTATGGGCAAGGGCTCTTTTCAATGAAACTTGCAAGCTAGAATGTGTTAACAATAATCTTGCAGAGTATTTTAATTCAAAGATTAGAAAGTGGAAAGGGCTACACATTGTTGATCTGCTTGACAGAATAAGACAATATATAATGGAGAAATTTGACATTAGGCAAAGCATTGCTGCAGCAACATATGTTGGTCATGTAATAATTCCAAAAGTTATGAAAATGTTGCTTGCAAAATCAAAGGGGTTGGACATGACTATAGTGAAAAGAAGTACACATGAGGCAGAGGTCACTGTAGTTGACAGAGAAAAGATGGAGTGGACATATCCTATAGACTTGAAAGCTAGGACTTGTAGCTGCAGAAAGTGGCAAATTACAGGCCAACCTTGCATACATGCACTATACTTCATTGCATCAATGAGAGGTCGAACCAGTGAGATTGACCAATATGTGCGCCCATATTACTCAGTACAAATGTTCAATGCAACATATGCTGACAACTTGCCTGCAATGGAGGGGAAGCAACAGTGGGATGTAGTTGATCCTGGGTTCAAACTGTGTGCTCCAGTTCAAAATAGGCCACCTAGTAGACCTAGAAAGACTAGGATTAGGGCAAAGTCAGAAGGAAAAGGACTTGGGGGCAGGAGAAAGAAATGCCCTAGATGTGTCAGACTTGGTCACCATGGCAATAAGTGCAAAGAGTCAATTGACCCAGGTTTTGGAGAAGAGGATGAGCACTGGGTGCTGACAATGCACCTGAACACAATGATGTATTGTCTGATACAAATGAACCTACAGCAACAAATGAGGATGATGCAGTAGAAGAAACAGAAGCACAAGCAGATCTTGAAGATGATGCACCAGTTCCTGGAAGTGATGCACCAACTGTAGCAAGTGCTGCAGGAATTACTGTGAGGTAACCTGCTATTATAACTACAACTAATTTATTTATCTATCAAATTACTTCATTATTAACTAATAAAATCTTGTGTTGTTACTTTTTAGCCCAACGAAAAATTACAAAAGGCCAGCAGATAGAGGTTACAACCCTCTTTCACCAAAGAAGAAGTTGAAAGGCGATACGCTCACGACTGGTGGTTCTGTAACTGGAAGCAACTAGCTTAGCAGGTCTGCCTCTCCTAAGAAGGTGCCAACTGATGCTAGGAGCACTAGGAGAACTAGGAGCAAGTCCAGGCTCTCTTCTAATCCTGCATGCAACACTAGGAGCAAGAGGGGAAACTTGCTGTGAACACTGTGTGATCGTGTCATTTGAGTCATGTTTGAACTATGTAGTAGAAGCTTTGAACCATCTGTTTGTTCGAACTATTTAGTTGATGTTGTTGTGTGAACTATGTAATGGATCATGTTGTCTCATGTTGCTATGTGAACCTATGTAATGGATCATGTTGTCTCATGTTACTGTTGTCATACCTTGTTGTCGATGTTGGCATTTTGTTGGTATTATTTGGAATTTATCCTGGTCATAACTTGATGTTGTTCATCATTGATCATTGATCTTGAGTGACCACAATGATGCATTACCATTGATCATTGATGTTGTCGATCACTTCCTCCGGCATGTATTACTTGTCGCTCAAACGGACATCGATCATGTTTCATTGGGACCATTTGATCGACGAGTAATATGGATTGGAGAGGTACAAACACAAACAATAAGACAGATCCAACTGATGCTTTTCAATTGCTTTGTCTCACAAGATCCAACTGATACACCACTCAGAAACTACTCGCATCATGAAAAAGTTCACAACATCAAGCTAATTTCTACTTAGTGCCAAACTAGCTTATTCTCACTGACTAATATGCATTCTTTGAACCAAACAAATATGATAGAATGCATATGCCAACAATTATCATCAGAAATGCCCATGTTTCCATCTGATCATGCTTCTTCTACAACTGTAACTATAACTTCTTCTTTTTCTCTCTGAGATGTGTCACACTCTTCTCTAAACGATGAGCTTTGAGCCAACTTGCTTCTAGTCCATCATGTAGTGTCTCAAATGCACGCCCAACAAGATCTGGAGGAGGAGGGTCAACCCACACAGCCCATTCACATTCATCAGGAAGCTGCAACATAAAAAATATCGTCAAAATGCGATCTTGGCACCAATTTATTGCAAAGCAGATACAATCTACCAAATTACATCAAGTGGGCATCCAAGAAAACATCTCCCCGTGCTTGCTCCTCCCCAGGCGACACGGCGAGCGGGAACGAGCCCGTGCCCCGGGCACCGATGCTTCGAAAGCTTCTCAAGGCCGCAATAACTCGGATCCGGCATGTAGAACTCGGAGGAGAACTGCACTATGCTGACTCCATCAGCCTATGGGAGAGCAAATCAGAGAAGAATAACCTACCTCCATGGCGACAGAAGAGCTTGTGGACGACATGCGTGACGTGCACATCCATGCGGCCTCGCTGCCTGAGCTCCAGAACGATGTCGTTCATGCACCGCCGGTGAATTACCTTGCTCCAGTCTGTGTGTGGTCGCGAGGGAGAAGAAACACGGTGACTGAGTGGATAACGTTTTGATACGGGCCCACATGTAAGAACCAGGGGCCAAAATGTCCAACATACGCCCAGTTACCGGTCAAAGACCATTGACCCGACGGAAACGGCCCGGAGGGGGATTTCTGTAAGGGCCACAGACGGAAGAGGGGTATTTTTGAGCATACATGAAAACTAGGGGCAAATCCCAGGTGGTGGCTCAAGTTAGGGGGAGAAATGGAATTGACCCTAAGCATAAAGTGGCCGTCTTTCAACTGGCGGATCAGCAGTTTGCGCAAAACAAAATGTGCACAATGGCACAACAGATCAAAGTTTCACTAGACTATTACATGACTCGGTGAGCCAAAAAGACCAAGTGTTTTTCGGAAGATCAAATGTTTAAACCACCCAATGGATCAATCTTCTTGGCCTTGATGACGTGAAGCTTCCGCATCATCCTTCTCCGATTCTTCGTCCTCCGCCGTCTGGAAGTTTGGTGATGACCAGTCAATGCCACTGAAGGCTTGGAATCCAGCTTCATCATCTATAAGGTTAGACGGATCAACTTCAGGGGCGAAAGAATGCTTACGGATTGGGGGAATCAGATCCATCACTTTATAAGCCGGCATGGGCATCTTCTGGTTTTCTGCATCATAAGCCGGCTGATATTTTGAGAGATTTGTTTCATCAGCAATCAGAGTCGCCAGAGGACGTATTTCTCTAACACAGGCAGCAAATTATTTCTGGTCAAAATAAGTGCCATCATCTTCGACGCTTGGATACCCGGTAGCTACCTCGGCCGGGTCTAGCTTTGGTAACCATGCCTTAGCCTGGCTCAAGGCCTTCACGGCGCCGGCTCTTGCACATGACCGTTTTATCTCTTGAATCCTCGCAGGCAGAATTGCCAATTTTTTCAAGGTGTCACTCAGCAGATTGGGTCCTTGATTTGTTGGAGAAATCATGGCTAGCGTGCGCTGAGTTCCGGTATATAGCGGTTCAAAAAGCGTATATAGGGCTTTAAGCTTCACCAACATATCTTGACTAAGGTTGCTGCTCCTCGGACCTGTGTCACAATCATGGAGTGATCAACGGCGGTTTATGATATAAAAAGAAGAGATTCAATTTTGATGCTGGCGAGGCAGCTCACCAAAGATAGCAGATCAACTTCCGCCTTTTCAGCCCGCTGCGTTAGAGCAGTTTTCTCTTCAGCCTAGGCGGTTCTTTCAACATCAAAACCAGTCTTTGGTTTTTCTGTCTCCTCCAGACTAAATTTGAACTTTGAGTCGGCTTTCTGGGTCTCAGATTCTTGAACCTCTAGTCGAGTTTTCACATCAGCCAATTCTGATTGAAGTTGAGTAGTGGTGTCTTGTATAGGCACAGATTTGAAACCATATTCATAAGTCAGCTTATATGAATAAAGTCCCAAGCATTTTGCAAGCAACAACACTTGGCACTTGGGGGCTAATGCCTGCCGAAAAGGTTTTTCATAAAAACGGATTATATCAATAAGTCCCAAGCACTTTGCAAGCAAGAGTACTTGACACTTGGGGGCTAATGCACGTTGCATGTCTTGTTACTACTTTATGATGACCCGGTTGCGCTGCAAATGACCACAACTTGTTCATGGGGGCTACACAAGTAAGTTCTGATTTATAAACAATGATGCACAAGTACTGGTTCATTCATGTTGATTAAACCGGCCCTTGGGGGCTACGGATGCAATGTTAATCATTAGAAATCCGGTTTAACTGTAATGGTGAAAGCCATCCTTTGAAGGATTCTACTAAAGATGTTTTTTATACTCATGGCTACTCTAAATCTACAGCATACTCAATCTTATCATATGCATTAGACTTGGGGGCTGACATGATATGCATACTATATTAAACCAGAATTTATACCTCATACTTCTGGTGCATCTGTTTCACCATGTCAATCTCAAGATCGCGACTGGTATGCACTTGGTTTAGATAACCAGAGAGTACTTCACTGACGCTTAGTTGAGAGTAATTAGCAATATCAAATATCACTTTCCGTCTTTCGATGAACTCCTGCTTGGTAGAGTGCTTGGCCAAGACAGTGGGTTGTCTCGGTTCTTTGAAGCCAGTCCCAGTGATCACAACATCGTCGGCGGGTGTTCTTGACGGTTTCATAGGTCTTGACAATTCAGTGCTCAAAGGATTGACATTTGTAGGGTCACTGGAGAGGTCAGGAATTTCTGGTGGAACATCATGGACAGGCTCTTGAGGTTGTTGCATGGAGGTGTCATGGGTTTTGGGCTCTTCAGCCGGTTTGGTCACCCTTGGTTTCTTGCTAGGCTTTGCTTGTCCACTGCACGGGTTATGAGAGGTCAGTACATGTATAAGAGCATAAGGAGGTAGAGAATAAAAAGTAATGTTACCCAGGGGCAGTTTTGAAAGCCGGCAGTTGGGTCTGAGATGAGTCGCCGGAGGAAGATCGAGAAGCCTCCTGACAGTTTGAATCGGAAGAATTAAGTTGCTGGCAAATGAGACCCGCCAGTGGGTAAAAAGAGTTTAAATTTGGAAAGACCTTGTTTTGACGTTTCCGTTGAGCTGGAGTATTTGGTAAGCCAGACGATAACTCTTCACCTCCGCTGATCCGAGTTTGTCGCCGGTTCTCGTTCTGTTGTTGCTTCAATAGAAAGTGAGGATCCAAATGAGCTAAGGGGTGTGAAAAGCTTACTTTTCGGGTTATCCATCGAATTACCTGTCTTGGCAAAGGCTCTAAGTCGGACGAAACGATAGCCACCTCTTCTTCGACTGCTTGACTGGTCCCCGTGTCATCCCGATGATAATCAGTGTCAATAGGATGGTTGAAAAAGGAGCCAAGGGAATCAAGGGCTACCTCCGACTCAGAACTGTCGTCTAGACCAAGCATCTCAGAAGCAGTAAATTTCTTCTTATTCTTCTTGGCTGCTTTCTTGACGGCTTTTATTTTGGCCCTGGCTTTCTTAGCAGCTTCATGGTCATACTCCTTGTTCCAAAAATCAGATGCAGCCTGTGAAAATCATCAAGGTCGAGTTAACAAAACATTGGAGTAATAAGGTAACGTAAGTAATTTGGAGACTCACGTCTGGTGGCGGGTTAAGTTTGGAGAAAGGGTTCATCCCCACTTTGCTGTAGCTCCCCACGCTCTCGTTCAGAAGGGTCTTTGTCATTTCATTGTTTGCATCATTAGTGAGGCACACGGAGCTGTGGCGCAGTGGATCTTTTGCATCACCCGAGTAAGTACACATTCAGTCAGATCGACGGCTCAAGGGTATGATTCGCCAAGGAACCCAACACCTAACCAAGTCAATACCGGTTAACTCATTTCCCAGCAGGGTTTTGACCTTTGCAATAGTGGGAGTAAGCTTGGCACATTCAGTAGTGGTGTGCTTTTCAGGAAGATGATGCTTTGGCTCGAGCCGCTGGACACGATAACCCGGCAGTGGATTTTCATCAGCCGGAGAAGTATATTTACAATAGAACCATGTTTGGTTCCAATCTTTGGGGTGACTCGATGGGCGAGCATAGGGGAAGACAACATCTGTTCTTCGTTGAATTGAGACCCCGCCAAGTTCTAAGCAGGGTCCGTTAGTAAACTCATTCTGCCGGTTCAGATAAAAGTATTCCTTGAAGAGTTCAACACTTGGCTCCTCTTGAAGGTAGACTTCACAGAAGACTTGAAAATTGTAGATGTTTGACATGGAATTGGGTCCGATGTCTTGAGGATGGAGTTGAAAGAAGTGCAGAACGTCTCGGAAATTTTTTAGCTGGGCGGTGAGAAGCCCCGATTCATGTGATCAGTAAAAACAATGACCTCACCATCCTTTGGGTGAGGTATTTCTTCGTTTTGTTTGGGAGTGCGCCAATGCAGGATGTCTTTGGCTGGTAAAAATCCGATTTTGACAAAGTCCTTGAGCGTGTTTTCGGTGACAATAGAAGGAACCCAATTGCATGAAGTGATTGTCTTCGTCATTGTGAAGGAGGAAGACTAAAAGAAAGAAAATTTGTCGGTTTAAGTTGTTTTCATTAAGCCGGAAATGAATGCTGCAGTATATATTCATATTGGCGGCTTAAATGGGGCCTAATGCCATATGACTAAATTATAACTGGTGATGTAAGCCGCCATGACAGCAATGGTATTCAACATCTATCAAGTGCGAATTCGACTAAGTGTTGAAGCAAACATGTTGCACAGATGGATGCTAGGATTTCGGATCTGCGATACTTCAGATAATGGAAAATATTTTTGACCTAAATTATAGTGCTTGATCAGTTCATATGTTCAGATTGGTTTTTCTTACGCGGAGGAGATGGTCTAATAACAAAAACAAGTTTCATGGCTGCCGCCGTGTATGAGGAGTGTTAAGTTTGAATCAAAGATACAAGCTACAATGAAGAACAAGGATGAACTCCGACGAACTTGCAGGAAACCCTAATGAGATCTAAAGGAAAGGGAAGTAGGAAAACTTACTTGAGTTGCTAAGCGGCGGAGGCGCGGGACCAAACTCTGGACATATCAGGTTGATGCAGCGGCCGTTGTCGATACAGTAGCGAAGGTCGAGGACGGCGGTGGAGCTCGGGTGCTGGAGTGATGCGAGGAAGAAGAAAGAGACAAAGAGGGAAGGGGGAGAAAAGAATGGGACCCCTGGCCCTCTTTATAAGGATGGAAGGATAAGTGACATGCGCGGGAATCGAGGAGACCAAAAAATGGATATGTGACGACGGAAATGCCTCGATTTTCGGGATGGTTATTAAAGATAAGGATCCATTAACATATGTTGGGTATCGTGCAAAGTTAATGAGAGATGATGTCATGGCGGGTTTCCGTAGTTCCAGGAGATGACGTCATGGCGGGTTACGCTATCTTGCAAAGAACAACTGAGGAAGGATTTTTCTAAGTGTTGAAGATTGACATGAACAAGTTCCAATCAACTCGGGGCCTAATGTTGGGGATATAACTATTGAGTTAACCCACCCAGGAGGGGGCGGGTTAAGTCATGGCGGTCTATCAAGACAAAGCCCATAAAGATGTTGAAGATGGTAGTTCACTATGAAGACTCGTTAAAAGGCCCAGAGCCCAAGGGCAGCTTAAGGCCCATAGGGATAAAACCGCCATATATGTATGACTTGTATTATAAGGCAAGTGTAGTTAGTCACCGGTCCAGACATGTTTATGAGCCGACCGGGACTCTGTAGGCCGCTGGGCGTCAACCTGTGTATATAAAGGGACAACCCG
This sequence comes from Triticum monococcum, assembly GCA_034509565.1. NCBI lineage: Eukaryota > Viridiplantae > Streptophyta > Magnoliopsida > Poales > Poaceae > Triticum > Triticum monococcum. The sequence continues at coordinate 112,650,286 of CM067847.1, read as the reverse complement.
GAGGTGGCTTAGGGCAAGAAACAACATATCCAAAGCTAGATCAAGCGTATTCGCTCCCTGGTAATCGAGACACAAGCAATACCACCTCAAACTAGATTAGGCCTTTACCTTCACCGCAAGCGGCCGAACCAGTATAAACTCCCTATGTCCTTTGTCCCGTTTAGCCCCTTTAAGCTAACCTAGTTGCGATGGCTCCACGACTAAGCCCTCACACTAGGACATTTGCCGTGACAATTCCATGACAGGTCCCTCGGGGCCGAAAGGCTATGTACAGCGAGGTATCTTCTATATGTAAATAGCTAGTCCCCACGAACTATTCCTCTCAACATGCAAGTGTTGGGGAACGTAGTAATTCAAAAAAATTCCTATGATCACGCAAGAACTAACTAGGAGATGCGTAGCAATGAGAGGGGAGAGTGTGTCCACGTACCCTCGTAGACCGAAAGCGGAAGCGTTTAGTAACGCGGTTGATGTAGTCCAACGTCTTCATGATCCAACCAATCCAAGTACCGAACGTACGGCACATCCTTGTTCAGCACACGTTCAGGACGATGACGTCCCTCGAGCTCTTGATCCAGTAGAGCTTCAAGGGAGAGTTCCGTCAGCACGACGGCGTGGCGATAGTGATGATGAAGTTACCGGCACAGGGCTTCGCCTAAGCACTGCGACGATATGACCGACGTGTTAAACTGTGGAGGGGGGCACCGCACACGGCTAAGAGATTGTCTATTGTGCTTTGGGGTACCCCCTGGCCACGTATATAAAGGAGGGGGAGGCGGAAGCCGACGGCCAAGGAGGGCACGCCAAGAGGGGAGTCCAACTAGGAGTCCCAATCGTAGTTGGATTCCCTTTCCTATTCCAAGAGGGGGACGGAGGGAAGGACAGGAAGAGGGAAAGGAAAGAGGGGGCTACGCCCCCTCCCCCTAGTCCAATTCGGACTGCACTTAGGGGGGGGCACCTTGTGGCCTTTCCTCTCCTACTCCCTTATGGCCCATTAGGGCCTATAACTTCCCCGAGGGGTTCCGGTAACCCCTCGGTTCCCCGATATATATCCAAAACGTCCCGAAACCTTTCTGGTATCCGAATACCTTTGTCCAATATGTTAATCTTTACCTCTCGACCAATTCGAGACTCCTCGTCATGTCCGTGATCTCATCCGGTACTCCGAACAAACTTCGGTCATCAAATCACATAACTTATAATACAAATCGGCATCGAATGTTAAGCGTGCGGACCTTACGGGTTCGAGAACTATGTAGACATGACCGAGACACGTCTCCGGTCAATAACCAACAGCGGAACCTGGATGCTAATATTGGCTCCTACGTATTTTACGAAGATCTTTATCGGTCAAACAGCATAACAACATACGTCACTCCCTTTGTCATCGGTATGTTACTTGCCCGAGATTCGATCGTTGGTATCATCATACCTAGTTAAATTTCATTACTGCAAGTCTCTTTACTCATTCCGTAATGCATCATCCTGTAACTAACTCATTAGTCACATTGCTTGCAATGCTTATATTGATGTGCATTACCTAGAGGGCCCAGAGATACCTCTCCGATACTCGGAGTGACAAATCCTAATCTCGATCTATGCCAAATCAACAAACACCATCGGAGACACCTATAGAGCATCTTTATAATCACCTAGTTACGTTGTGACATTTGATAGCACACAAAGTGTTCGTCTGGTATTCGGGAGTTGCATAATCTCATAGTCAGAGGAATATGTATAACTCATGAAGAAAGCAATGGCAATAAAACTAAACGATCATAATGGACTAGTAGAAAAAGGGGCTTTCGTTCGGGCTTGGCCAGCCCATTAGTCCCGGTTCTTCCACGAACTGGGAGCAATGGATGCATTTGTCCCGGTTCATGAGCCCAGGGGGCCGGCCGGGGCCTCGTGGGCGTTGGTCCCGGTTCGTATGGACCCATTTGTCCTGGTTCTAGGTACGAACTGAGACCAATGGGCCTTGCTCCTGGCCCACAACCATTGGTCCCGGTTGTTGGCTCGAACCGGGAAAGAAGGCTGGGCTTTAGTCCCGGTTCCAGCCACGAACCGGGACAAATGAGTTGCCTATATATACCTCATCACCGCAGCAGAGCACTCCACAGTGCTCTGTTTTTTTCTAGCTGGCCAGGAGAGGGCATTTGGGTGCACTAGCTCACCTCCTATGCACACGAGGTGTTCGATGAAATGCCCGAGTCATGCTAGTTAAGCTTTCTCCTCTCGAAGCTCGACCTCCAAGCTCCATTTTCCCCAAGATTTGTCTACGTTTAGCGGTCCGTCACGTCCCGTCCCCGTCTTCACCGCCGTCGATCGCCTGTGCCGATCTCATCGCCTACAGAACTATGGTGAGCCTCTTATCTTGTTCTGAAAGAAAAAAAATTCTTACTTTAGATTGATACTTGTCTAATTTTCTTACTTTTATTATTTGTTGTTATTATATAGTGCGATGGTTTTGGTATCCGCCCCCATCGGTCCTCGTCCTGGCTATGATTCGGATGTGGTATATATTATCTTTTATAACTATTTGGTTAATTTATTTTTATGACAATTATGCCCATCAAGTTGACATAGATTTTATTTATGTAGGAGGTAGTTGAACCAGAAATTCCAACCGACCCTATTGTCGAGAGGTTAAATTTAGTTGAAGAAGAAAACAATTACTTGAAGGAAAAAAATAAAAAAATTGAGGAAGAGCAGATGATATTGGAGTTGCATGTTGCGGATGTCGTCGATGATCACAAGATCAAGATGGATGTAATGCAGTTGAAGATGAGAAAGATTAGAAAATATGCCATTCATACCGAGGCTTGGTATCATTATGCCGTTGGATCAATTTTTACCTTGGATGTGATTATGATCGCATTTATTGTTGCATTGAAAGGTTTCACATAGTTTCAATGTATGGTTTAACTAGATGCTCTGGAGAGCTATATGTTGTTCAATGAGAACTATGTATGTCCTTTGTTTTTAATGTGATGATGAACTTCTATTAATTTGGTCACTTATCTATCCATGTGAATCTGTAATGGTTTTTGACACACATAATGTGATGATGAACTTCTATTATTTTGGTCACTTATATATCCATGTGGCTTTGAATGGTGCATTTTGAACACACAGAAAGTCTGGAGTTGAAATAAGTTTAAAAAATGAAATCCCTTTGTAACAGATGACTTTTCGTCCAAAACCCTGATACTTTGAAAGAGATTGTCCATTTTGTACACGAAGTGCATCCACTTTTTGTCGTAACCCTCTCAACTTTTTAGTACATGTTATGTGGGTGAAATGATGATACCATGCCAACTTTCAACCTTTTTAGAGTTCATTTGTAGTGCTTTTCAATTTCAAGGTCATTCAGGTCAAAAAAATCAGTAAATGTATGAAAAATAACAAATGAAGTCAGATAGGGTTGAAATTTGATGATGTGGCTTTGAATGGTGCATTTTGAACACACAAAAAGTGTGGAGTTCAAATAAGTTCAAGAAAATGAAATCCGTTTGTAACAGATGAGTTTCCCTATGAAACCCTTATACTTCGAAAGAGATTGTCTGTTTTGTACATGAGGGAGTCCTGGATTAGGGGGTCTCCGGACAGCCGGACTATCTCCATTGGTCGGACTGTTAGACTATGAAGATACAAGACTGAAGACTTCATCTCGTGTCCGGGTGGGACTCTACTTGGCGTGGAAGGCAAGCTAGGCAATATAGATATGGATATCTCCTCCTTTGTAACATACCTTGTGTAACCCTAACCCTCTCCGGTGTCTATATAAACCGAAGAGTTTTAGTCCATAGGACAACAACCATAACATACAATCATACCATAGGCTAGCTTCTAGGGTTTAGCCTCTCTGATCTCGTGGTAGATCTACTCTTGTACTACCCATATGATCAATATCAATCAAGCAGGACGTAGGGTTTTACCTCCATCAAGAGGGCCCGAACCTGGGTAAAACATCGTGTCCCCTGCCTCCTGTTACCATCCGGCCTAGACGCACAGTTCGGGACCCCCTACCCGAGATCCGTCGGTTTTGACACTGGCATTGGTGCTTTCATTGAGAGTTCCTCTGTGTCGTCGCTGTTAGGCTTGATGGCTCCTGCTATCTTCGATAGCGATGCGGTCCAAGTTGAGACTTTTCTCCCCGGACAGATCTTCGTATTCGACGGCTTTGCACTGCGGGCTAATTCGCTTGGCCATCTAGAGCAGATTGAAAGCTACGCCCTTGGCCATCAGGTCAGATTTGGAAGTTTGAACTACACGGCCGACATCCGCGGAGACTTGATCTTCGACGGATTCGAGCCACAGCCGGGCGCACCGCATTGTCGCGATGGGTATGACATAGCTCTGCCGCCGAACAGTACCCCAGAGGCTGCGCCCGCATTAGCTCCGACCCTTAGCTCGGAGCCAACTGCGCCAGTCGAGGACGGGTGGTTAGACACTGCCTCAGGGGCTGCGGTCTCAACGGCGATCGAGCCGAACACCAGCCTAACCCTCTGTGCAGCCTGTGACTCCAAGATGCCGGACTCTTTTCCGGACTCTGAACCATCCGCGCCCTTGCTAATCGAATCCGATTGTTCGCCGATCATGGAATTCACCCCTGCGGATATCCTTCAGCACTCGCCCTTCAGCGACATTCTAAATTCACTAAGGTCTCTCTCTTTGTCAGGAGAGCCCTGACGGATTATGGCCAACATGATTGGGATGCGGACGACGAAGAAATTCGACGCCCACCCACCACCCACTTAATAGCCACTGTCGACGACTCAACCGACATGCTCGACTTCGACTCCGAAGACATCGACGGTATGGACGACGATGCGGGAGGCGAAGGGGAACCACCGCCCACAGAGCGCTGGATGACCACCTCATGATATGACTTATACATGCTGGACACGCCAAAAGAAGACGACAACGAGGAACGGAAGGACGCACCGAAGGCTTGTTCCCTCGAGAAGCAGTCAAAGCGGCGGCACAAGCGCCGCCCCAAACCCCGCCTCGGCAGAAATAATGATCATACAGACCCAGCGTTGGAGCAGGGCGAAACACTGCCGGACCACGGCAATACGGAGAATCAAACCGAACAAACCAATTCTATCAAAGATAATAGTCCGGACGACATAACGCCGGACAGGCACCCAGAGCAGCAGAATGCCCGTCAAAGGCTTGTTGCCACCGCGAGGAGTCTGAAAAAGCAGAAGCAAAGGCTCAAGGCTGCGCAGGACACACTCCAAATCAGATGGAGCAAAGTACTCAACACAGCAGCGAAGTACAGCGGCAATCGCCCCACCAAGAGCTACCCAAAGCGGAAGTTGCTACCTGAATTCGATGAGGAGGCCTTAGACCCCCCACAACCAAAAATAAAAATGGCCACCTGGCCGGATAGACGACCTCATGGCCAACATAGAGCGGCACACAACGCCACCCACAAGCCAATACGCGATCCACGCGAGGGCTCACACCAATAGGATGGTGCAACCAGATCCATCTATGGACCACGCAAGCGCGCCCTAGCATACGATGTAACACAACAAACATTCGAACAACGCGGTACACCCAGATATAGGGGTGCCGCACACCCTCTATGTTTCACCGACGAGGTGTTGGACCATGAATTTCCAGAGGGATTCAAACCCGTAAACATAGAGGCATACGACGGAACAACAGACCCTGGGGTCTGGATTGAGGACTATATCCTCCATATCCATATGGCTCGAGGAGATGATCTCCACTCCATCAAGTACTTACCCCTCAAGCTCAAGGGGCCAGCTTGTCACTGGCTTAAAAGCCTCCCTGAAAACTCCATTGGAAGCTGGGAAGAGCTCGAAGACGCTTTTCGGGCAAATTTTCAAGGGACTTATGTCTGACCTCCGGACGTGGACGATTTGAGTCATATAACTCAAGAGCCCGGAGAGTCAGCCCAAAAACTTTGGAACAGGTTTCTTACTAAAAAGAACCAAATTCTCGACTGTCCGGACGCCGAAGCCTTGGCAGCTTTTAAGCATTGTGTCCGTGACGAATGGCTTGCCAGACACCTCGGCCAAGAAAAGCCGAGAGCAATGGCAGCATTAACAAGCCTCATGACCCACTTTTGCGTGGGTGAGGACAGCTGGCTAGCCAGATACAGCACTAGTGACCCCAGTACATCTGAAGTTAGAGATGGAAACGGGAAATCATGGCGCAACAGCAATAACAAACGCCGGGATAAAGAAGACAACACGAAGAGCACGGCAGTAAACGCCGGATTCAAAAGCTCTCAGCCAGGTCAGCAAAAGCCGCCCTCTAAAGGCGCCAGAGACGAACTGTCCAGCCTAAACAAAATTCTGGAATAAATATGTCAGATCCATAGCACCCCTGGTAAACCCGCTAATCATACCCACAGAGAATGTTGGGTCTTCAAGCAGTCCAGCAAGCTCAACACCGTACACAAGGGGGAGGATACACCAAGCGAAGACGAGGATGAGCCTCTCAAGCAAGACACTGGGGAACAAAAGAAATTTCCACCAGAAATCAAAACAGTAACCATGTTACACGTGATTAAGGGAAGAAACAAAATGGCACTCCTAGAAAAATATGCCCAAGGGCCTATCACCGTAGAGTCCTGCCACTGGTCGTCTCAACCGATCACTTTCGACCATCGTGATTACTCAGCAAGTATCCGGCGTGCATGATGGGCTGCCCTGGTATTACAACCAATGATTGACGGATACCACTTCACACGAGTCCTAATGGTCGGTGGCAGCAGTCTAAACCTGATATACCAGGATACAATCCGCGAAATGGGAATAGACCCAACAAAAATTTGCCAAAGCAATACTACCTTTAAAGGAGTAACGCCAGGCCCAGGGGCTCATTGCACGAGCTCCCTGCTACTAAAGGTTATATTCGGCTTCCCTGATAACTTCCCTAGCGAACATTTAACCTTACACATCGCTCCGTTCCAAAGTGGCTATCAAGCACTACTCGGACGCGAAGCTTTTGTTTGCTTTACTGCAATACCACACTATGCTTTCGTCACACTCAAGATGCCCGGCCCACGTGGCATCATTAGAGTGAACGGAAGTATTAAGCGATCTTTGCGCGCCGAAGAGAGTGCGGCTGCCTTGGCAGCCGCACACTAAAAACGGCCTGACCAACTAAAGCATTTATCAGGTTGTCAAGACCTCGGACACGGTTAGACGAGTCCGGCGCAGCTATATGTAACTAGTCGTCAACTCGTGCACTTGCACGGGCTAGCATTGTTGAATAAGAATATCCTGGTGATTAATTTTTTACAAATAACATGCCATATTAGTCCATGGCATCTAAGCAGAGGAATGGACAATATAAGAAAAATATTTACATCCTCTAAAACTTTTGTAACTAAGTAGAAGAATGGCCAATATAAGAAATTGAGAATAAGAACTTATAGTGCTGTTCGGTTGAAACATACTAACAGTCTCCGTAAAGGCGTCCGGTAAAAAAAATATAACAAACAACACAATTATGATCAGGTTTAAAGTCACATATACTCCTCCAATGGAATTGGGGGCTCATATATAGATTTGCCAGTTGTTCATATTTTACTTACAAAACAACAATAGACCATACACTACTAAACTGACCAAGAGCCCAGATCTAAATTTGGAAGTTGTTAATAAAGTATGTATTTTTATATGCTTTTTCTACTTTCTTTTGTATCTGCTTCGTTGGAGGAACATGCTATAGAATTTAGTATGTAATATAGAATTTAGTATGTATATATATAATCATGATGTAGCATGTGGACAACTATAAAAATATGATCTGAAATATGACTCAGATATGAGAACGCAATACAGGTTCCACTTTTAATCAATTAACCTATTTAAATCCTTATAATAAATAGTATCACGTATCACAGAGAAAAAGGGAGATATTTGATGGACAATGATGCCGTCTTTAACAAAATAGTGGTGAGCCTATCTGTAGAAAAATATTCTACATAGTGATGAGGTCTGCACTAACTTCCCGAAATATGTTGATCACGAAATTCATCCATCAATAACTACATAAACAATTTGCCAATATTTTGATGAGGTGAGTGCTACTGCTGCAGCTATTTCCATCAAGAGGCCATGACGTATCTCCATGTATCTACCAAACAAACATGTCTTGAAAGTGTCAAGGCAAGATATAGGGGCACCAATGTAATAGATGTTAATGTTCTTAATTAGAAGTAACGATTATGGGCATGATATGAATGTTAAGGGCATGTTGTCCCAAGAAATAAAGCACAACTATGAAGGTAAATGAAACTCTTAGCCGAGGTACGTCTGCATGAGATATTACAACTTGCTCCGGTCATATACAACTTCCTACAAACTTAAAGCCACATATATCCATTTCCTCAAGCGCCATTGTCGACCATGGCCACTTCTCTACCCTTTGCCACTCAATGCAAATTTAATCCAAACCAAGTTTGGTCCAATTGATATAATGCAGTCTTGGAATTGGTTGTTGTTACAATACGCAGATCGGATGTCTATACTTAAATCATCTTCTACCTGGAAACATTGAAAAACTAATTTTGATATTTCATATGCAAAAAGTAATCGATGATGGGAGCACCCAACACTATTTAAATAGACAGTAGAATAAAACATGTCAAAGATATTTAATAACCAATCTTACTGTCAGTATATATCTATATTCAGATGAAAACTAAGAAGATCTAGCGAGAATTACCAAAACTATATGACCTGGGTGCATAAATCTCACAAAGAAAAATTAAGATCGTTGGAGACCTCAGTGTCTCAAAATCCTAATGATTATAAAATTTCAGTGCTAGAAAATAAATAATCACAGCTATTACTTAGTAACACACATAAGAAATAGAGTAGATTCAGATTGTCGTTTTGAAAGAACAATTGGTGAGAATGCCAGTGAGCTATCATGTAGCTGAAAGGGAGCAATCAATAGAAGCTGCAGATTCCAATACATCTATATGAAAAGTAGCATCTAATTGTGTCACATAAGGGAATCGAATCTCATGCCAAGATATATAAGGTCTGCATCATGGCCACACATATGCTTTGTCACAATGAGTGGAGTCAATCTGTCCGAGAAGCTCATGTCTAGATATATGTTAGTACCTGGGTACCTATAATGTTGTGATGGAAGCCTGGGGCTGGTAATGGAGAAATAGATGGTTCAGCCAGAGCGACATCTCCACATGTGATTTACATATAGAAAATAACATAATTGTTACTTATGTGAAGTAGTAACTCACAACATTTTAGTCATGCTGAAGGGTACAAATTTTTCCATACTTATCAATTTCAGTTAGTTTTTTCAAAAGAAAAAAATTAAGTTATTGTGTTCAACTGCAAACATGAGTGCAGAATTCATGTGAGAGATAATGTCGTCCTCATCCAAATGCATGATTATCAAATTGTGGTTTGAAACTGTAAGATTTCAGTTAAGTTAGGAAATCAAAGGATTATTGTCACAGTGCTATAAAACCCAAAAATGCTAGATCAGTAAGCAACTTCTATGGAACTCAAGTTAAAAGCACGGGTCACCTAGCCTTCTTAGGGAAAATGACCACTAATATCTGCTATATTTAGTCATCAGTATAGATTCTGGATTGAGCCATTTATGAAAGAGGACATATAAAAGATGTACTGGGTCATTTCAAATTAGTATACTCCAATTTTCTAAGCATTGCAAGACAACAGTACAGAATCAGTCCAAGAAACAAACATAAGTGCATGTGCATTGTACCAAGAAACAATGGATCTATACATTGATTTTCCCAAAAAAAATGCATTAACTATGGGGCAACATGAAGAGGAATTCAGAGAGGTAGAAACCAAAGGTGAGGGGAACTGATTCCGTACCTAGAGCCAAAACTGTGATCACTAAACCGACTAACATGAAATCGGATGTAGTTTAAATCACTTGGAATTCTAGATGAAGATTGTACATAATATCTGCAATCTATTTAGAAATTGTATGGTAGTGCTTAAGTTTGCTCACGTATTTTTTTACAACTCCTGTTCTAGAGTACTGTTTTCAGAACTATATATAGTTTTTTTACAGTTCCTGTTCTAGAGTACTGTTTTCAGAAGTAGATATATTGGGATGCTCTAACCATTCTATTGTGCACAATGGACCACATAAATCTGCTAATTTTAGGAAAAAAACGAAAATAGCTCACAATATTTTGATAATTATCAACGCAAATAGCTCCGGCCTTCAAATATGGAAATCAATAATAGGGCAATCTGATACCATAGCTGAAAATGTATTAATATACGCAACATCTCTAAAATCTAAAGACTGGAATTAAAAAGTAAATATCATGGACATTATTAGAAACAAACCTAGGAAAAATGGATTTCTTGATTATATTTGAAGAAAAATTCATATGCGTTTATAACTAAGTACACCATAGATCTATAGCTTTACTTTTTGCATGTGCGACAATTTTAATATCTTACTAATGATCTACCAATGAAATACTATGCACTATATATTCTATGGTACCAACAAATACTCTAAGAAATAGCGTTTACTCGTAGAAAAAACATACAAAAAATCTCTATATATGAACCGTCAACTAATTCTGTTATCTAGCAAAGACGGTTTCATGGGAAGACATAGATGTGAAGTTTCACATAAACAGTATATGTAAACTGGCTCGTGGGTGCTTGATGTATATGCAGTTTAACAAAAACTTACTGTGGGCCTACCACTTTAGGCGATGCCGAGCACCTAGCTGCTTATCCTCCACTCCCCAAAACGTATAATCTAATAAGGAGAAGAGAATTGCTGAAAGATAGACACGAGAATACCTAGTTTTTCTTGATGAGATGTTATTTATCAAGGTGACTTATTAGTTTCTCGCTCAGGAGATGAACTTGAATATGATTTGGAGTGTGAGTAGCGGTGCGGCTAGTCCAACGTAATTCCTCAACTCGGAGCATCGGGTTCCATGGCTGCTTCCTTTCGTCAAACACTCAGGGATACGTACACCTCAAATATGATCCATCAACCATATTGGATTCAAAAACTAATAATAAGAGGAGAATTGAAGGTTGGGGAGAAAGGAGAGGCAAAGAGATGGGGTTGTAGCATGGATGGATCTTTGAAGTCTAGGACAGCATTAGAGGAGATGCCGGGGAGGAGGGAGAGCGAAGGAGTTGGAGGAGGAACACATACCAATGGGGAATAAGAGATACGAGACAGAGATTGGAGAGAGGAAGATGCTATTTTTTTCATAGAAGGAATTATGTAAAGAGACCAGCGTGTGCGTTCAGGATTCCATGAGGAATTGCATGTTACACTGCAGTACATCCACACATGACCTTTTTTTTAGGGAAACACATTACCTAATTAACATGGAAATATCAGGTTTGAAAAAACATGGGAGGATCACATGGATTAATCTCCACCGTAATTTAACTTGGTTTCAAGGCAGCCTCTAATTAGAAGATCAGATGGATTAATCTCCACCGTAATAATTCGGTCCCACCAGATGAACGGCTCGTAAATTCTAATTAACGGGGTAATTTTTAGGGAGTCTGTAATTAGTATAGGTATAGATTCATACGGGATCAATGGTCGCACCCCTATTACAAATACAAGGGGCTCAACGCGTGTAGACAAGTGGCAATTTTTACTCATCTTGAATTATACATGGTTTCTTTAAAAACTATCCTTTTGCATGACAACTTTTTCACCTAAGTTCCTCTCTTTTACAGATGATCGCCATGCTACAACCGTTCAGGATACGGCACAACGGAGACACAGGCGCAGACGTGCAGCAGGGACCCGCTCCAAGGATTCTTTTTAGATTAAGACCCTGCGTAAACCTTTTTTACTGTCTCTTGTTGATACACATCCACCAAATTCTCAGCACAGTTGAGAAGGATGTTGACGTCTTGGCATGTGGCGACGTCAGAATAATGCACGTACCTGGACACAAGGGGCTTCTTACAAAGGGTACTATTCAGGCCCAGTTTATACCATAAACACCGAATACCATAGGGAGTGTCCAGCGTCGCGAGTTTGGCCTTATATGCATCAGCTCCGAATCATTGTCTTTGGTCAAATGTTGGGTTTCCCGGCTCCTGTGTTTTGGTGCCTTACGTTCTGCTTTATCGGCTAAGGTAGCACCAGGAGAACTACTGCGATTGTGCCCTGGTTCATCCGGATGAGCACCTTAGTAGAGAAAGCCGAAAACTGACTGTCATGATATAGCGTGAGACTGGTCAACCACTCAATGACCTATCGGAATGTTAGAATTCCTCCGCCTTAACGAAGGGCCGTTTTCCGGCCAAGCATGTACGCACCCCGCGAACGGGAGAGTGCGGAGCCACCAGGGGCTATCTAGTAGCCCCACTGTCAAACTCCTATGGCTAAGTGAAAGTGTTAAAGCATTATAGTCCGGTTGCCTCGTTCGCTACGCTATCACCTCCTTAATAGGACCAAGACATTGGGTTAAGTGTGAACATGCGTTTTTCGCGAGCACCTCCGCATTATATGCGTGTGGGTTGAAGCCGACGACTGCAATCTTTCAGGTTATACACAAGTATACATAAACGGCCGCACAGGAGGCATCATACTACTTTCAGCCAAAAGTATAAACATAGCCTTATAAAACTTCATAAAAGCATTGTGTTTACAATGAGAATACACATCACTCAAACATAATATTCTTCGAGCACTGGGCCTCTATCAAACGAGCACCCTCGAGAACCTCCTCGAAATAGTGCTCGGCAGCCACTCGGCCTATGGCCGAACCCAGTGCCGCAACAGTGGTAGCATCCATTTCCGCCCAGTATGCTTTAACACGGGCAAGGGCCATCCACGAGACTTCTATGCACGCCGACCTCTTCATCGCATTAATGCGCGACACCACGCCAAGGAACTGCTTCACTAAGCTGAAATAGCTGTTTGGCTTTGGCTTTTCCGGCCATAGTTGATCCACAACAGACCTCGTGGCAAGTCCGGACAACCTATTCAGTTTGGCCCATTCGGCTAGCTGGTCAGTGAATGACAGCGGACGCTCTGGAACGTTGAATTGCGACCAGAACAGCTTGTCCACTTCACGATCTGTCTGACCTTGGAAGTACTTGGCCGCATCGGCAGCACTCGCCGCCAAATCCATATACGCATCTACCGAGCTCCACAGCCGATCCAGAGGGGCATACCGTGGATCTCCGAACTTCCTCCGTAACATCAAGGGTTTCCCAGCCGCAATATCCCCGGCTTCCCGTAGCTCCTCCTTCTTCACTCTCATAGCAGAACGGGTGTCTTTGTCCACCATCGTGGCCTTCTCAAGGTCCATTGCCTTCGCCCGATTTTCTTTTTCAAGGACCTGGCAACGGTCGGCAGTATCTTTTAATTCTACGGCCATCTTGGCCATCTTCTCTTGGCTCTCGCAATGTGCGCCCTTCTCGGCTTTCAACTCTTCGGCCGCCTTCAAAGCAGCTGCATTACTAATCCTCGCTTGTTCCTTGGCTCGGGCAAGTTCTGCCCACAAGGTTTCCATGGTGGCAGCTCCATCTGCAATCACAACATATTAAAGATACTGGCATCATGCTGCTCTTACTATGTGGCGTTCACCAAATAATAACACTTACCCTGTGCCTCATCAAGCCTCGTGTTAACAAGCTCGATGTCGGCGTCTGCCGCATCCAGTTGCCGTTTTAATTTGGCAAACTCACTAGTCCGGCTAGCCACTGGAGCTTCCACCACCTGCACATAGGGGTAGTTTGGTTATTACCTGGGAATATGATCCTCTGTTCGCTGCCGTTCTTGACGACCACCAGAGTCTCAGGGGCTACTATCTACACAGGGGACACCCAACATGTGCAGTACTATCACATATTATCTCACATACCTCAAAGCCTATCAGTAGACTCATAAAGGCTTCATGTAATCCGCTTTCGGTGGACGAAATTCTCTCCATCATCGTACCCATCAGCGTACGGTGTTCTTCTGAGATGGCCGCTCGCCCCACCAACTCCCTCAGAACGTCCGGCCGCATACCAGATGATGCCAGACTCTTTTGTCTGCTCTCTTCCGGAGCCGGACGCTGGGGAATTTGGGGGTCTATGGGATTATCTTCTTGCCTCACCGGATCCGGAGAGGCCCTCCGTGACGACACTTCGAGGTCGCCCGCTTCTTGAGCGGAGGAGTCCGGTGGAGGCGTTTCGCTCTCCATCATCTCCGGAAGAAGATCCCCCGAAGACGAGCTCAGCTGAGAGGGGCTAAGGCCCGAACTGCAAGATATATGCGGTGGTTATTTTCTCAGAAAAAGATAGCATACCTTTACTATTAAAGTATTTTGGATCACTTACGACTCGTTGGAGGGCTGATCCCACCATGGACTTTGTGCGGCAAAAGCACCCCCCGAGGCAGGACCCTCTGTGGGAGACTTCTTCTCCCATATGGAGGCTTCGGCTTCCGGATCCTCAAAAGCGGTCCTTTTCCTCCTCCGGTTATCCTCCTTCATGGAGACGCTCATTCCCTCGGTTGGAACGGGCAGCGATGGGGGCCCACGTCCGCCCGTATTATCCCCCCCCCCCCCCCGTATCTTCCTTCGAGGGCTCCGGGAAAGGTGCAACCTCGAGCATCTTTTCCAATACCGGATTTTCCAAACCCTCAGGGAGGGGGACCAAACACCGAATCATCTTCGCATTTGTTTGCTAGTCCTGGTCAAAAAGCGAACTCTCAGAAATAACTTCATGATGAATAAAAGACAGTGTGTTCGGCCAGAGGATTTCTTACTTGTTCGGCGGCGCGGTTACTGCTCAAGCCCACGTCCTCGGTAATATCCGTACACTCTACTTGAGGTCCGAAGAATGACTTGTACATCTCCTCGTGCGTCAGGCCGAGGAAACTTTGAATGGCACGCGGTCCCTCTGGGTTGAACTCCCACAAGTGAAGGGACCGGCGTTTGCAAGGCTGGACTTGACGAATCAGCATAACTTGTATTACCGCAACCAAATTAAAATCTTCCTCGAAGAGATCTCGGATGCGGCTTTTAGTATAGGCACGTCCTTGGCTGGACCCCAGCTCAGACCTCTGCTAATCCATGACATCAGTTGTGGTGGGAGGCCCGAACGGAAAGCGGGGGCAGCCGCCCACTTGGCACTTCTGGGAGCTGTGACGTAAAACCTCTCCCGCTGCCATAATTCGGACACCTCTGGAAAGGAACCTTTCGGCCATGGAGCTCCTGCCATCTTGCCTATTGATGCACCACCGCACGCTGCATGTTGCCCCTCGATCAGCTTCGGCTTCACTTCAAAGGTCTTGAGCCACAAGCCGAAGTGAGGGGTAATGCGGAGGAAGGCCTCACACACGACAATAAATGTCGAGATGTGGAGAAAGGAGTCTAGAGCTAGATCATGGAAATCTAGCCCGTAATAGAACATCAAACCCCTGATGAAGGGATCCAGAGTGAGGCCTAGGCCTCGGAGGAAGTGGGAAACGAACACAACGTTCTCGTTAGGTTCGGGAGTGGGGACGACCTGCCCTCGAGCAGGAAGCCGATGCGAAACCTCGGCGGTCAGGTATCTTGCCTCCCTCAACTTCTTGATGTCCTTTTCTGTCACGGAGGAGGGCATCCATCGGCCTTGAAGGCTAGATCCGTACATGATTGAAGATCCAGAGCACCTAACCTGGGCTTTGGGTGTTAGAACTCAAGGTGGGGGAAGGGTTCGATTGAGCATGAGAGGGAAAAAGCGAAAACCTTGTCCCTTTATAAAGAGGGTGAATATCAAGCGTCCTCTCCGTAGCCGTTTAGGACTTGCCTATAATCTAGGAGTCCTAGACAGGGTTGGGTTACCCATCACCGCATTAATGAGAATCCCATAATTGGGGGAACACGATCTCCGCTTTGACAAGACGTGTCAAGAAACCGCCTCGCGTTATGTGTGGAGCTGGTTGAAGAAAACAGTTTGAATAATCACCGGGCCATGACACAACGTCATGCTGCTAGAACGAGTCAGCATATTAGATTTGCGAAAATATTATTCTCTCAACGGCGGTATGTGGAACTTATTTTGCAGGGTCGGACACTATCCTCATATTCAAATTCTTCTGTGATGTATTCGGAGAAGGAACCCGCCTTGCAATGCCGAAGACAATACTTCGCGCTGGACTCATCGTCATTGAAGCCTGGTTCAGGGGCTACTGAGGGAGTCCTGGATTAGGGGGTCTCCGGACAGCCGGACTATCTCCATTTGCCGGACTGTTAGACTATGAAGATACAAGATTGAAGACTTGGTCTCGTGTCCGGGTGGGACTCTACTTGGCGTGGAAGGCAAGCTAGGCAATACGGATATGGATACCTCCTCCTTTGTAACCGACCTTGTGTAACCCTAACCCTCTCCGGTATCTATATAAACCGAAGAGTTTTAGTCCGTAGGACAAC
The DNA here is from genome assembly GCA_034509565.1 of Triticum monococcum. Lineage (NCBI taxonomy): Eukaryota > Viridiplantae > Streptophyta > Magnoliopsida > Poales > Poaceae > Triticum > Triticum monococcum. The sequence continues at coordinate 112,633,866 of CM067847.1, read as the reverse complement.
AACCATAACATACAATCATACCATAGGCCAGCTTCTAGGGTTTAGCCTCTCTAATCTCGTGGTAGATCTACTCTTGCACTACCCATATCATCAATATCAATCAAGCCGGACGTAGGGTTTTACCTGCATCAAGAGGGCCCGAACCTGGGTAAAACATCGTGTCCCCTGCCTCCTGTTACCATCCGGCCTAGACGCACAGTTCGGGACCCCCTACCGTGATCCGCCGGTTTTGACACCGACAGTACATGAAGTGCATCTACTTTTTGCCGTAACCCTCTCAAATTTTATGCACATGCTATGTGGGTGAAATGATGATACCATGCCAACTTTCAATATTTTCAGAGTTCATTTGAAATGCTTTTGAATTGCAGGGTCTTATAGCTCAAAAAATCAGTAAATGCATGAAAAATAACAAATGAACTCAGAAAGGGTTGAAAATTGATGATGTTGCTTTGAATGGTGCATTTTGAACACACAAAAATTTTGGAGTTGAAATATGTTTAAAAAATGAAATCCCTTTGTAACAGGTGAGTTTTCGTTCGAACCCCTGATACTTCGAAAGAGACTGTCTATTTTGTACACGAAGTGCATCCAGTTTTTGCCGTAACCTTCTCAACTTTTCAGCACATGCTATGTGGGTGAAATGATGATACCATGCCAACTTTCAACCTTTTTAGAGTTCATTTGTTGTGATTTTCAATTTCAAGGTCATTCAGCTCAAAAAATTCAGTAAATGCATGAAAAATAACAAATGAAGTCAGAAAGGGTTGAAAATTGATGGTGTGGCTTTGAATGGTGCATTTTGAACACACAAAAAGAGTGGAGTTCAAATAACTTCAAGAAAATGAAATCCGTTTGTAACAGATGAGTTTCCGTATGAAACCCATATACTTTGAAAGAGATTGTCTGTTTTGTACACGAAGTGCATCTAGTTTTTGCCGTACCCCTCTCAACTTTTATGCACATTCTATGTGGGCGAAATGATGATACCATGCCAACTTTAAACATTTTCAGAGTTCATTTGTAGTGCTTTTCAATTTTAGGGTCATTTAGTGCAAAAAGAATGAACTAATAGCAAAAATAATGAACTTAAAATAAACAATTATAATATTATGTTATGATCAACTAAAACAAAACTATAATATTCTTCAATAGAAAAAACAATAAACTAAAAAGGTTTTATAAAACTCTAATAGCAAAAGAAATCAACTAAAAAGTTTTTATAAACCTCTATTACTTTTTAAACTAAAATTATATAAAATTTATGCAACTAAAATTATCAAAGTATTTTCTGTTCAAAACATTAATGGAAAAAAGAATTTTCATAAAGAATTTTTTTGTTAAAAACTTTAATTGAAAACTAAAATAACAAAATATGTTCTTGATTAAAACAGAGATTTAAAATTACCTAAAAATTACCAAATTTAATATAATGATAATACACAATAATGTAAATAGCTGGAAAAAGAATCACTCAAAAATCTATTTTTAGTAAACTTATTCACAAACTAGTAATTCACACTAATTTAAAAGAATTCAAATTTTAATATTAATGGCACTAATAGAAAGTCTATAATTTTAGTGACCCTACAGCAAAAAAAATTAAAGAAATAAAGCAAAAGAGAAAAGAAAATAAATAATGCAAAAACAAAACAAAAAACTAGAAAAAAATGCCACCTATTGGGCCACAATGGCCTGAATACGATTGGAAACCCCATTGGGCCAGGATTCTGGCCCGTAGCTGGCCCAGTAGGCCCACATGCACAATTGATGGATTAGGCCCGAAGCCTATAGTTGAGAGGAGCTCGAGAGGGTGGGCGCAGCAGCGCTTATAAACCACTCTCGAGCTCTTCCAACTAGCGAGGTGGGACTAAACATTTGACGCCGGCAGCACAAGTCCTTTGGTCCCGGTTGGTGGCACCAACCGGGACTAAAGGGGGGCATTGGTAATGCCCCCCTTTAGTCCCGGTTGGTGCCACCAACCGGTACTAGAGGTCGCATTCGTCCCGGTTTGTGTCACGAACCGGGACCAATGCTTCATCTATATAACTAGCACTTGTGAAATTCTTCATTCAGTTTGTCTTCCCCGCCCCGACGACGCCGCCAGGCTGCCCCTCTGCACCTCGCCGTCGCCGTCGTCGCCGCTACCTCCGACGCGGTCCCACGCCGCCCAGACGCCGTTGCCGCGCGCCTCACCCGCCCCCTGCCTCCTCGTCGCCCGTCGCCGCCCCCTGCCTCCTCGTCGCCTGTCGCCGCACCCCTCACCGTTGCCCCCGTGCCCTGCCTCGTCGATCGCCGCCCCCTTAGTGAGCTCATATGAATTTTCCTAATTTAGATGTGTAATTAATTTAGATGTGTAGTTTAGATGTGTAGTTAATTGAGTTGTTGTAATTTGTTCATAAATGAATATGGAAAAGTTAGAATTTTTTTTCATATATAATGTAGATATGTATGTATGTGTATGTATGTATGGATGGATGTGTAGTTATATTATTTTAGTTTATGTTTAGTTTAGTTTTAAGATTAGGAAAATTTCGTATGTGTAGTTATATTCATTTAGATGTATAGTTAATTTAGATGTTGTAATTTGTTCATAAAAATTGTGCACTTTTGTATAGAAACTTTAATTTTTTTCATATGTACGAAAATGTAGAATGAAAACGAAAACAAGCATATAAGAAAAAACAAAGGAAAAATGAAGAAGGAAAAGAAAACCGCCTGGCCTGGCCACCACCGCATTTTCATAAAGTGTTTCCACCGAGTCCACGTCGCACCGATCGAGCACCCGCGGCGAAGCAAGTTCTTTTTTAAGGTAGTTCTTTGTTAAAGTGAGGGGGGACGTCGGGAGCACCCCTCATCCCTCTCCCTCGACCAAAATTCTCGAGGACACCCAAACCCTAGGAAAAACAATGTCGGTCTCCTACCCCCTCCCTCCGCGCCCCTGCCCGATCGACAAACTCTCTTGAGGCCACCCAAATTTACCAAGTTAAAAGAGCGTTGTCGTCGAGGCCACCCCGAACCCTTGAAGCGTTGCCGAGGCCACCCCAAACCCTAGAGAAGCATTGAGGCAAGGCCACTAATATGATTCCTTATTGTGCTTAGCTAGCTAGTTCTACATTTGCCTCTAATATATCCATCTCTCATGTTTAAATAGTAATTGCCATGTTGTAAATATTTGCAAAAACTATGGATCCGCACCCCTGAGACGAAGATAATTGCACATGGAAGTGATACCGTCTTGTCGCTTCTGAACGACACATGCACCGATGGTCTATAAAGACAGGATGAAGAAGCAGGCTACGACGATGATCAAACAATGGAGGAGGAAGGACACCGTGATGACGGCACCGGTAACCGAATGGAGGGGGAAGGACACCGTGATGACGGCTCCGGTGACCGAACGGGGTCCGGCCAGGTATATATATTAATTAATTAAGCATGTACTGACTATAGCTAATTGATGCATTAATTGTTTTGGGTATGTACGCATATTAACTCTCTTCTTTTTCTTATTTTCTAGCCCTCCGGATCGAGCAACACTTCGGTAACGAGACGAGGCCTGAAGAGAAGTTGCGCGCGGATGAAAGGTACACGATCATCGAAATTGATCGTGCTGGCCAACCGATTGAACCCCTCCGGACCAAGCAAAAATTTAATGCTCAGTGCGGGGTTCTAGTTAGGGACATGATCCCGATCAGCATCGAGCAATCGTTGAAGCCTAAGGACAAGGACTCTCACGTGTCTTATGTCAGCGATAGGCACAAAGCTGATCTTTGGACCGCGCTGCAGGAAAATTTCACCTTCCCGCCAGAGGAGGATCTGGAGAATCCAGTTAAAAAGCCAATGATCAAGGCTTATGCTCTTAAGAAGATGGCTGAGCTATTCAGGAGGTGGAAGAATGAGCTGAAATCATCATTTGTCGACCAAGACAAGACTCCAGAATTCATCAACCGATTTGAGAAGATCAAAGATCAGTGGCCCGCATTTGTCGCCAAAAAGAAATCTGAGAGAGAAGCGAAGATGTCAGCGACAAACAAGAAAAATGCTGCAAAGAAGAAGCATCACCATCGCACGGGGACAGGTGGCTACCTGAAAGCCCGACCATTGTGGGACAAGGTTGAGAATGGCCTCATTGATAAAGGGATCAAACCAGAGACGTGACACTGGCCAGACCATTGCAGGACTTGGTTCTTCGGGGTTGGGGGAAAATTGGACCCTGTAATAGGGAAGTGTGTTTGGACCAACGAGCAGCTGAACACACCCATCGAGAAGCTTCAGGAGTATATCGAAAAGGCGCAGCAATGGACGTTTGTTCCGGACAGAGAGAACGATGAGCTCACAGAGGCCCTCGGGAATCCTGAGCACCCCGGACGGACCCGAGGCACGCCAGGCTCCCTTTCGTGGAAGGCTGGATTTCCCGATGCAGGCGGTGAAAAATGCCGGGAGAGGAAGAAGAAAAAGAGTTGATCCAACTACAGGCGCTGCACACAAGGGTACAAGCGCTAGAGGAACGAGACGAGGCCCGCAGCACGTGACTTGCCGAAGCTGCTAGACCCGAAGCTACCCCGCCATCTCAGCGGAAAAGAAGCGTGGCTTCCACGGAGCTACTTCAGGAGCATGTCTTCACGGCTACTCCTAGCTACCCCGTGGATGCTATCATGGAGTCTCAGAATTTCCACCTTATAATGCAGTGGATGGAATTTAAAGTCAAGGCGGCTGTTGGCTCTATTGCATCTCCTGAACCTGGCGCAACTTTTCACCGCCGGCCGATTCCAGAAGGATATGCTAGGATGATGGTGGTTGAAATCATAGAAGGATTTGAGGACCTCCAGCTTGACCACCCTATGGCTGACGGGGGTACTCGGCTGGGTTCTTGTCTGAAGACTCCATTCCTATGGCAGAAGGAGGTCATCAACCTTCTGAACTAGACGCCTTCGCCTCGTCCTCCTCCTCCGGCGAGTCAGGGCACTCCGCCTCCTCCACCGCATCCTCCTCCGGCGAGTGATCAGGGCACTCAGCCTCCTTCTCTGGCGTGTGGCGGCAATCCGCCTCCTTCTCCGCCTGCGCCGGCGCGCCGGAGCAGCCACCAGGCTCCTCCTTCTCCGCCTCGCCAGCAAGGGCGGAAGAGACCCGCCACCGCCCTGGCTGCTCCGGCGCATCGTAGTCCTCCTCCTCGTAAGCAAGGAAAGAAGACAACCACAGCCACTCCGTCTGCTCCGGCATCTAGCAGTACATCCAGAGGTGGAAGCCAATACAGATTCGGTCCTTCTCTGAAGACTCCAGAGAAGTTACCATACGAGATGACCCTGGAGGAAAACGAGAAGATCGTGCGACACGAAGTGAGGAAGTTCTTTGAAGGGGTGAAAGCAAAGAAACATCCACCTCCGGAGGAGAAGTTAGATCCGGTGAAAGCGAAGCGCACTCTAGAAGCCCTGAAGAAACCACCAAAGTCTCCGCCGAAAGGCAACTATGAGCGCATTATTGAAAGGTCATTTATCAAAGCGGAGCGGTCGGGAAGTATTGTCAGTGATCAAAGGTTAGCGGAATGATGAGCTGGGAAAAAAGTGCCCAGCTAGGCGAACAAGCGAACCAATCGTCCACCCCCCCCCCCCCCCCCGCTCAATGTGTCTAGCGATATCGTCGCTAACGATACGAGGATGGTGCCCGGTTATAACAATCTTGATGATTACCTGCCCAACGATGTACATTATGAATTCTTGGAGGTGGAAGAACACATATACGAGTACGGGAAGCCTCTCATCAAAGATGAAAGGTCTCTAACAACGATGATGCAAAGATTCCATGATTGGTACATGAAAACCTACAGAGAGTCTGGGGGGAGGAATACTTTGACGCTAAGAGTTAAAGAGGAGCATGACCTCATTGGAACTGATCCGTTGAGTATTCCATTTGAGGAGTTCTTCCAGTTTTTCAATCAGAGGGCCCTCGATAAATTAATGGTCACTTGCTACTATCTGTAAGTACTACTTCTGTCTTTAAGTCTATATATATATATATATGTCAGCTCTTTCATTGCATGTATTTATAATTATCCTCACTATATTATGCAGATTGAAGATCACCGAATTGAGGAAAAGACAAATCGGTTATATTGGGTTCATTAACACAAATATCATAGATGCATTTTCGGTTGAATTTAAGGAAAAAGAAACCAAGGCCAACTTGCTACGATCGTTGGTATTAAATCAAAACAAAGCTATAATACTCTTTCCTTACAACTTCAAGTGAGTGTTACTTTCTTGTGCATATTCGGTTTCCCTTATTAGTCGAGGTTATAGTAATGTAATTGATGAGTTATGCATGTGTGCGCAGGTTCCACTATATTCTCCTAGAGATTAAGCTCGAGCAGGGACTAGTAACCGTCTTAGACTCGAGACAAAAAGATCCCAAGGAGTATGCGGACATGACTGAAATTCTCGAGAAGTAAGTTAAATCGATCATTATCGCACCATATCGGCAACTTTGTTCACTTCCTGATATCAAGTAATTGTTTTCTTTGTCTGGCAGGGTTTGGAAAAAATTCACCTCAAAAGCTCTGGGACTGTCGAAGAAACTGAATTTAAACACTCGAAAGTAAGTACTACTAGCATGTTCCGCGCATCTCCTAGTGATTCAAGTGCTAGTTTCATCAACACCATTTTAGCATGCTTGCTTATCAGTTTGATTGACCTCTATTTCTTGTAAAGTGGTTGTGGTAGGAAGCCGGGAATAATTACTGTGGATACTACGTTTGCGAGTCCATCCGCCACACGACCTGTGAGCGGGGCTACACTAAAAAACAATATGAAGTGTGTAAGCAATAATATTCAGAATTTAACTTTATTTACCATCTTCTGTGTTGAGTTTCATTCATTCATATATATGTATTGACCCCTTCTTAAAATTAGATGTTTCGGATGCGGGATGAGCTCCTAGCACCAGATCGCATGCGAGGAATTCAAGAGGAATTGGCAACATTCTTTCTTGACCACGTGATCGATAAAGACGGAGAATACTATGTGGACCATGTGTTCATATATAATTAGGGGATTATATTGTAAGAGATCTTATATTGTATATATGTAGCCAGTAGCGTCGGATAGATATGCAAAAACTTGTTGTTCGACCAATCTCTCGGAGAAGGAGAGGTCGGTATCACTTCTCTATGTATGCATATGTTCATGAAGATCTTCTGTTTCTTTCATTTTTGCTTACTAGCTAGCATGTCGAGTGCTCTCTATACGTATAGTACGTAGCATCGACCAAGCACGGAGATAAGAGAGGACACTTCTCTCTATTAATTAATTAGCTACCTAACACAATATATGAAACACCTTAATTAACCATACAAAACCCCCAAATCCCCCCTTCAGAAAAAACAAAAACCTAGCCCCTGAACAGCTGACGCGTGGATGCCTATTGGTCCCGGTTGGAGCCACCAACCGGGACCAAAGGGCCTCCTGCCTGGGCTCGCCGCACCGGCCACGTGGAGGCCCATCTGTCCCGGTTCATGTAAGAACCGGGACTAAAGGCCAAGGGCATTAGTAACGACCTTTTAGTCCCGGTTCCCAAACCGGGACAAAAGGACCTTACGAACCGGGACAAATGACCTTTTTTCTACTAGTGATGCTAAGGTAACGAACGGGTCTTGTCCATCACATCATTATCTAATGATGTGAGCCCGTTCATCAAATGACAACACATGTCTATGGTTAGGAAACTTAACCATCTTTGATTAACGAGCTAGTCAAGTAGATGCATACTAGGGACACTCTGTTTGTCTCTATATTCACACACGTATTAAGTTTTTGCTAAATACAATTCTAGCATGAATAATAAACATTTATCATGATATCAGAAAATATAAACAACAACTTTATTATTGCCTCTATGGCATAATTCCTTCAGCAAGCATGCCACATCATCGGACAACATGCATGAGAAAAAGCCCACCTCCACTACCATATGTCTCTCAACATACAAGCATGCCATTTCATCATGGAACATCATAAAAAAAAGACTCATCTCAACATGCAAACATACATGATTATTTTCATTATATTATGTTTGTATATTTGATAAATATTTTACAACTATATAGCACTAAAACATAATAAATTATATGTATTTTTAGTTTAGCCTTTTATAATTATTACTTCAAATATTTATGTTTCATACAATGAATCACATTGAAATATGTTGCAAAAAATTCTCGCAACAACGTGCGAGGTATCGTCTAGTTTTATTAAGAACCACTCGCACTTGACAAACTCTTGAGAGTAGAGAAATGGGTCCAGCCAGATGGTAAACAGAGAGAAGCATTTAACAGCATCTCCAACACCGACCCGCAAACCTCCTGCATGCGTTTGGATCACGCTATTCGGACCGCGAAAGTCATCCAACGCGGTCCTGTATCGGTCCACGGCATGGTCCGGACGCAATTTCTCTCTAAACCGGAGACAAACATGGGTGCTTTGCGGGTGTCTGGAGCGCTCCCAAGCCCGCTTCTGACTGCCCTGACCCACCAAAAAAACACCCATATCTTTGGCGCTTTTCTTCTGATGCATGCGCCGCATTCATGCTGGCTCAGAGCTCGCAGCGGCCAGCATTGATGTCGCGATGTGACCGACGGGACGAAGGGCGGCGCTGACCGATGTGGCCTCTCGGGAGCTGTCGCTTCAATGTGGACGCGGCTTCCCGAGGAATAGTCTTTGACCATTGTGCCGCATTGAGGCGGGGTGACCACTCCTTCGCATCACCTAGCTGCGGCTTTATAAGCCGTGGTCCCGCAAACTACAGAGCCGCAATCCACCTCCCCCAGCACTGCCGCACTCCACCTCCCCGTTGAAGGAAATATGCCCTAGAGGCAATAATAAAGTTATTATTTATTTCCTTATTTCATGATAAATGTTTATTATTCATGCTAGAATTGTATTAACCAGAAACATAATACATGTGTGAATACATAGACAAACAGAGTGTCACTAGTATGCCTCTACTTGACTACCTCGTTAATCAAAGATGGTTATGTTTCCTAACCATAGACAAAGAGTTGTTATTTGATTAACGGGATCACATCATTAGGAGAATGATGTGATTGACTTGACCCATTCCGTTAGCTTAGCACTCGATCGTTTAGTATGTTGCTATTGCTTTCTTCATGACTTATACATGTTCCTATGACTATGAGATTATGCAACTCCCGTTTACCAGAGGAACACTTTGTTGAAGGAAATATGCCCCAGAGGCAATAATAAAGTTATTATTTATTTCCTTATTTCATGATAAATGTTTATTATTCATGCTAGAATTGTATTAGCCGGAAACATAATACATGTGTGAATACATAGACAAACAGAGTGTCACTAGTATGCCTCTACTTGACTAGCTCGTTAATCAAAGATGGTTATGTTTCCTAACAATGGAAAAATAGTTGTCATTTGATTAACGGGATCACATCATTAGTTGAATGATCTGATTGACATGACCCATTTCATTAGCTTAGCACCCGAACGTTTAGTATGTTGCTATTGCTTTCTTCATGACTTATACATGTTCCTATGACTATGAGATTATGCAATTCCGATGTGCCGGAGGAACACTTTGTGTGCTACCAAACATCACAACGTAACTGGGTGATTATAAAGGTGCTCTACAGGTGTCTCCAAAGTTACATGTTGGGTTGGCGTATTTTGAGATTAGGATTTGTCACTCCGATCATCGAAGAGGTATCTCTGGGCCCTCTCGGTAATGCACATCACTTAAGCCTTGCAAGCATTGCAACTAATGAGTTAGTTGTGGGATGATGTATTACGGAACGAGTAAAAAGACTTGCCGGTAACGAGATTTAACTAGGTATTGGATACCGACGATCGAATCTCGGGCAAGTAACATACCGATGACAAAGGGAACAACGTATGTTGTTATGCGGTCTGACCGATAAAGATCTTCGTAGAATATGTAGGAGCCAATATGAGCATCCAGGTTCTGCTATTGGTTATTGACCGGAGACGAGACTCGGTCATGTCTACATTGTTCTCCAACCCATAGGGTCCGCACGCTTAAGGTTTCGATGATAGTTATATTTATGAGTTTATGAGTTTTGATGTACCGAAGGAGTTCGGAGTCCCGGATGTGAACACGGACATGACGAGGAGTCTCGAAATGGTCGAGACATAAAGATTGATATATTGGAAGCCTATGTTTGGATACCGGAAGTGTTCCGGGTGAAATCGGGATTTTACCGGAGTACCGGGAGGTTACCGGAACCCCCCGGGAGGTATATGGGCCTTAGTGGGCCTTAGTGGAAGAGAGGATAGGTGGCCAGAGATGGGCTGGCGCCTCTCCCCCCCTTGGTCCGAATAGGACAAGGAGAGGGGGCCGGCCCCCTTTCCTCCTCTCTCTCCTCTTTCCCCCCTCCACGAATCCTATTCCAACTAGGAAAGGGGGGGGAGTCCTACTCCCGGAGGGAGTAGGACTCCTCCTGGCGCGCCTCCTCTTGGCCGGCCGCCCCCCCTTTGAGCCTTTATATACGGAGGTAGGGGCACCCCCTAGAAACACAAGTTGATCCACGTGATCATATTCTTAGCCGTGTGCGGTGCCCCCTTCCACCATAGTCCTCGATAATATTGTAGTAGTGCTTAGGTGAAGCCCTGCGACATTAGTACATCAAGAACGTCACCACGCCGTCGTGCTGACGGAACTCTTCCCCGACACTTTGCTGGATCGGAGTCCGGGGATCGTCATCGAGCTGAACGTGTGCTAGAACTCGGAGGTGCCGTAGTTTCGGTGCTTGATCGGTCGGGCCGTGAAGACGTACGACTACATCAACCGCGTTGTCATAATGCTTCCGCTATCGGTCTACGAGGGTACGTAGACAACACTCTCCCCTCTCGTTGCTATGCATCACCATGATCTTCCATGTGCGTAGGAATTTTTTTGAAATTACTACGTTCCCCAATAGTGGCATCCGAGCCTAGGTTTTATGTGTTGATGTTATATGCACAAGTAGAACACAAGTGAGTTTTGGGCGATATAAGTCATACTGCTTACCAGCATGTCATACTTTGGTTCAGCGGTATTGTTGGACGAAGCGGCCCAGACCGAGATTACGCGTACGCTTATGCGAGACCGGTTCTCCCGACGTGCTTTGCACATAGGTGGCTTGCGGGTGACAGTTTCTCCAACTTTAGTTGAACTGAGTGTGGCTACGCCTGGTCCTTGCGAAGGTTAAAACAGCACCAACTTGACAAACTATCGTTGTGGTTTTGATGCGTAGGTAAGATTGGTTCTTGCTTAAGCCCGTAGCAGCCACGTAAAAACTTGCAACAACAAAGTAGAGGACGTCTAACTTGTTTTTGCAGGGCATGTTGTGATGTGATATGGTCAAGACATGATGCTAAATTTTATTGTATGAGATGATCATGTTTTGTAACCAAGTAATCGGCAACTGGCAGGAGCCATATGGTTGTCGCTTTATTGTATGCAATGCAATTGCGCTGTAATGCTTTACTTTATCACTAAACGGTAGCGATAGTCGTGGAAGCATAAGATTGGCGAGACGACAACGATACTACGATGGAGATCAAGGTGTCGCGCCGGTGACGATGGTGATCACGACGGTGCTTCGAAGATGGAGATCACAAGCACAAGATGATGGCCATATCATATCACTTATATTGATTGCATGTGATGTTTATCTTTTATGCATCTTATCTTGCTTTGATTGACGGTAGCATTTTAAGATGATCTCTCACCAATTATCAAGAAGTGTTCTCCCTGAGTATGCACCGTTGCGAAAGTTCTTCGTGCTGAGACACCACGTGATGATCGGGTGTGATAGGCTCTACGTTCAAATACAACGGGTGCAAAACAGTTGCACACGCGGAATACTCAGGTTATACTTGATGAGCCAAGCATATACAGATATGGCCTCGGAACACGGAGACTGAAAGGTCGAGCGTGAATCATATAGTAGATATGATCAACATAGTGATGTTCATCAATGAAACTACTCCATCTCACGTGATGATCGGACATGGTTTAGTTGATTTGGATCACGTGATCACTTAGAGGATTAGAGGGATGTCTATCTAAGTGGGAGTTCTTAAAGTAATATGATTAATTGAACTTAAATTTATCATGAACTTAGTCCTGGTAGTATTTTGCAAATCATGTTGTAGATCAATAGCTCGCGTTGTTGCTTCCCTGTGTTTATTTTGATATGTTCCTAGAGAAAATTGTGTTGAAAAATGTTAGTAGCAATGATGCGGATTGGATCCGTGATCTGAGGTTTATCCTCATTGCTGCATAGAAGAATTATGTCCTTGATGCACCGCTAGGTGACAGACCTATTGCAGGAGCAGATGTAGACGTTATGAACGTTTGGCTAGCTAAATATGATGACTACTTGATAGTTTAGTGCACCATGCTTAACGGCTTAGAATCGGGACTTCAAAGACGTTTTGAACGTCATGGACCATATGAGACGTTCCAGGAGTTGAAGTTAATATTTCAAGCAAATACCCGAGTTGAGAGATATGAAGTCTCCAACAAGTTCTATGGCTAAAAGATGGATGAGAATCGCTCAACTAGTGAGCATGTGCTCAGATTGTCTGGGAACTACAATCGCTTGAATCAAGTGGGAGTTAATCTTCCAGATAAGATAGTGATTAACAGAATTCTCTAGTCACCATCACCAAGTTAGTAGAACTTCGTGATGAACTATAATATGCAAGGGATAACAGAAACGATTCCCAAGCTTTTCGTGATGCTGAAATCGACGAAGGTAGAAATCAAGAAAAACATCAAGTGTTGATGGTTGATGAAACCACTAGTTTCAAGAAAAAGGGCAAAGGGAAGAAGGGGAACTTCAAGAAGAATGGCAAGCAAGTTGCTGCTCAAATGAAGAAGCCCAAGTCTGGTCTTGAGCCTGAGACTAAGTGCTTCTACTGCAAAGTAACTGGTCACTGGAAGCGGAACTACCCCAAGTATTTGGCGGATAAGAAGGATGGCAAAGTAAACATAGGCATATTTGATATACATGTTATTGATGTGTACTTTACTAGTGTTTATAGCAACCCCTCAGTATTTGATACTAGTTCAGTTAATAAGAGTAGTAACTTGAAACGGGAGTTGCAGAATGAACAGAGACTAGTTAAGGGTGAAGTGACGATGTGTATTGGAAGTGGTTCCAAGATTGATATGATCATCATTGCACACTCCCTATACTTTCGGAATTAGTATTGAACCTAAATAAGTGTTATTTGGTGTTTGCGTTGAGCATGAATATGATTTGATCATGTTTATTGCAATACGGTTATTCATTTAAGTAAGAGAATAAATTGTTGTTCTGTTTACATATATGGTTACACACCCAATGGAAATGGTTCATTGGATCTCGATCGTAGTAATACACATATTCATAATATTGAAACCAAAAGATGCAAAGTTAATAATGATAGTGCAACTTATTTGTGGTACTGCCGTTTAGGTCATATTGGTGTAAAGCGCATGAAGAAACTCCATGCTAATGGCTTTTGGAATCACTTGATTATGAATCAGTTAATGCTTGCGAACCATGCCTCATGTGCAAGATGACTAAGACTCTGTTCTTCGGAACAATGGAGTGAGCAACAGATTTGTTGGAAATCATACATACTGATGTATGTGGTCCGATGAATATTGAGGCTCGCGACAGGTATCATTATTTTCTGATCTTCACAGATGATTTGAGCAGATATGAGTATATCTACTTGATGAAACATAAGTCTGAAACATTTGAAAAGTTCAAAGTATTTCAGAGTGAAGTGAAAAATCATCGTAACAAGAAAATAAAGTTTCTACGATCTGATCGTAGAGAAGAGTATTTGAGTTATGAGTTTGGCCTTCAGTTAAAAACAATGTGAAATAGTTTCAATACTCACGCCACCTGGAACACCACAATGTAATGGTGTGTCCGAACATCATAACCGTACTTTATTAGATATGGTGCGATCTAAGATGTCTCTTACCGATCTACCACTATCGTTTTGGGGTTATGCATTAGAGACAGTTGCATTCACGTTAAATAGGGAACCATCTAAATCCGTTGAGAGGACACTATATGAACTGTGGTTTAACAAGAAACCAAAGTTGTCGTTTCTTAAAGTTTGGGGTTGCGATGCTTATATGAAAAAGTTTCATCCTGATAAGCTCAAACCCAAATCGAAGAAGTGCGTCTTCATAGCATACCCAAAAGAAAATGTTGGGTACACCTTCTATCATAGATCCGAAGGCAAGATATTCGTTGCTGAGAATGGATCCTTTCCAGAGAAGGAGTTTCTCTCGAAAGAAGTGAGTGGGAGGAAAGTAGAACTTGATAAAGTAATTGTACCTTCTCCCGAATTGGAAAGTAGTTCATCACAAAAATCAGTTCTAGTGATGCCTACACCGACTAGTGAGGAAGTTAATGATGATGATCATGAAACTTTGGATCAAGTTACTACCTAACCTCGTAGGTCAACCAGAATAAGATCTGCACCAGAGTGGTACGGTAATCCTGTTTTGGAGGTTATGTTACTAGACCTTGACGAACCTACGAACTATGAAGAAGCGATGGTGAGCCCAGATTCCGCGAAATGGCTTGAGGCCATGAAATCTAAGATGAGATCCATGTATGAGAACAAAGTATGGACTTTGATTGACTTGCTCGATGATTGGCAAGTAAATGGATCTTCAAGAGGAAGACAGATGTTGATAGTAGTGTTACTATCCACAAAGCTAGACTTGTCGAAAAAGGTTTTTGACAAAGTTCATGGTGTTGACTACGATGAGAGTTTCTCACTCGTATCTATGCTTGAGTCTGTCCAAATCATGTTAGCAATTGCCGCATTTTATGAAATCCGGCAAATGGATAAACAAAACTGCATTCCTTAATGGATTTATTAAAGAAGAGTTGTATACGATGCAACTAGAAGGTTTTGTCAATCCTAAAGGTGTTAACAAAAATATGCAAGCTCCAGCGATCCATCAATGGACTGGTGCAAGCATCTCGGAGTTGGAATATACGCTTTGATAAGTTGATCAAAGCATATAGTTTTATACAGACTTGCGGTGAAGCCTGTATTTACAAGAAAGTGAGTGGGAGCACTATAGCATTTCTGATAAGTATATGTGTATGACATATTGTTGATCGGAAATAATATAGAATTATTCTGCAAAGCATAAAGGAGTGTTTGAAAGGACTTTTTCAAGAAAACCTCGGTGAAGCTGCTTACATATTGAGCATCAAGATCTATAGAGATAGATCAAGACGCTTGATAAGTTTTTTTTCAATGAGTACATACCTTGACAAGATTTTGAAGTAGTTCAAAATGGAACAGTCAAAGAAAGAGTTCTTGCTTGTGTTACAAGGTGTGAAGTTGAGTAAGACTCAAAACCCGACCACGGCAGAAGATAGAAAGAGAATGAAAGTCATTCCCTATGCCTTGGCCATAGGTTCTATAAAGTATGCCATGCTGTGTACCAGATCTATTGTATACCCTACACTGTTTTTGGCAAGGGAATACAATAGTGATCTAGGAGTAGATCACTGGACAGCGGTCAAAATTATCCTTAGTGGAATAAGGATATGTTTCTCGATTATGGAGGTGACAAAAGGTTAGTCGTAAAAGGTTACGTTGATGCAAGTTTTGACACTAATCTAGATGACTCTATGTCTCAATCTAGATACATATTGAAAGTGGGAGCAATTAGCTAGAGTAGCTCCGTGTAGAGCATTGTAGACATAGAACTTGCAAAATACTTATGGATCTAATTGTGACAGACCCGTTGACTAAAATTATCTCACAAGCAAAACATGATCACACCTGAGTACTCTTTGGGTGTTAATCACATAGATATGTGAACTAGATTACTGACTCTAATAAACCCTTTGAGTGTTGGTCACATGACGATGTGAACTATGGGTGTTAATCATATGGTGATGTGAACTATTGCTGTTAAATCACATGGCGATGTGAACTAGATTATTGACTCTAGTGCAAGTGGGAGACTGAAGGAAATATGACCTAGAGGCAATAATGAAGTTATTATTTATTTCCTTATTTCATGTTAAATGTTTATTATTCATGCTAGAATTGTATTAACCGGAAACATAATACATGTGTGAATACATAGACAAACAGAGTGTCACTAGTATGCCTCTACTTCACTAGCTCGTTAATCAAAAATGGTTGTGTTTCCTAACCATGGACAAAGAGTTGTCATTTGATTAACGGGATCACATCATTAGTTGAATGATCTGATTGACATGACCCATTTCATTAGCTTAGCACCTGATCGTTTAGTATGTTGCTATTGCTTTCTTCATGACTTATACATGTTCCTATGACTATAAGATTATGCAACTCCCGTGTGCCGGAGGAACACTTTGTGTCCTACCAAACGTCACAACGTAACTGGGTGATTATAAAGGTGCTCTACAGGTGTCTCCAAAGGTACATGTTGGGTTGGCGTATTTCGAGATTAGGATTTGTCTCTCCGATCGTCGAAGAGGTATCTCTGGGCCCTCTCGGTAATGCACATCACTTAAGCCTTGCAAGCATTGCAACTAATGAGTTAATTGTGGGATGTTGTATTATGGAACGAATAAAAAGACTTGTCGGTAACGAGATTGAACTAGGTATTGGATACCGACAATCGAATCTCGGGCAAGTAACATACCAATGACAAAGGGAACAACGTATGTTGTTATGCGGTCTGACCGATAAAGATCTTCATAGAATATGTAGGAGCCAATATGAGCATCCAGGTTCCGCTATTGGTTATTGACCGGAGACGAGTCTCGGTCATGTCTACATTGTTCTCGAACCCGTAGGGTCCGCACGCTTAAGGTTTTGACGATAGTTATATTATGAGTTTATGAGTTTTGATGTACCGAAGGAGTTCGGAGTCCCGGATGTGATCACGGACATGATGAGGAGTCTCTAAATGGTCGAGACATAAAGATTGATATATTGGAAGCCTATGTTTGGATATCGGAAGTCTCCCGGGTGAAATCGGGATTTTACCAGAGTATCGGGAGGTTACCGGAACCCCCCGGGAGGTATATGGGCCTTAGTGGGCCTTAGTGGAAGAGAGGAGAGGTGGCCAGAGATGGGCCGCGCGCCTCTCCCCCCCTTGGTCCGAATAGGACAAGGAGAGGGGGTCGGCCCCCCTTCCTCCTCTCTCTCCTCTTTCCCCCCTCCACGAATCCTATTCCAACTAGCAAAGGGGCGGAGTCCTACTCCTGGAGGGAGTAGGACTCCTCCTGGAGCGCCTCCTCTTGGCCGCCCCCCCCCCCCCTTTGAGCCTTTATATACGAAGGCGGGGGCACCCCCTAGAAACACAAGTTGATCCACGTGATCATATTCTTAGCCGTGTGCGGTGCCCCCTTCCACCATAGTCCTCGATAATATTGTAGCAGTGCTTAGGCGAAGCCCTGCGACATTAGTACATCAAGATCGTCACCACGCCGTCGTGCTGACGGAACTCTTCCCCGACACTTTGCTGGATCGGAGTCCGGGGATCGTCATCGAGCTGAACGTGTGCTAGAACTCGGAGGTGCCGTAGTTTCGGTGCTTGATCGGTCGGGCCGTGAAGACGTACGACTACATCAACCGCGTTGTCATAACGCTTCCGCTATCGGTCTACGAGGGTACGTACACAACACTCTCCCCTCTCATTGCTATGCATCACCATGATCTTGCATGTGCGTAGGAAATTTTTTGAAATTACTACGTTCCCCAACATTTGTGTGCTACCAAACGTCACAACATAACTGGGTGATTATAAAGGAGCTCTACAGGTGTCTCCAAAGGTACATGTTGGGTTGGCGTACTTCTAGATTAGGATTTGTCACTCCGATCGTCGGAGAGGTATCTCTGGGCCCTCTCGGTAATGCACATCACACAAGCCTTGCAAGCATTGCAACTAATGAGTTAGTTGCGAGATGATGTATTACGGAGCGAGTAAAGAGACTTACCGGTAACGAGATTGAAATAGGTATTGAGATACCGATGACAAAGGGAACAACGTATGTTGTTGTGCGATATGACCGATAAAGATCTTCGTAGAATATGTAGGAGCCAATATGAGCATCCAGGTTCCGCTATTGGTTATTGACCAGAGACGTGTCTCGGTCATGTCTACATTGTTCTCGAACCCGTAGGGTCCGCACGCTTAAGGTTTCGATGATAGTTATATTATGAGTTTATGAGTTTTGATGTACCGAAGGAGTACGGAGTCCCGGATGAGATCGGGGACATGACGAGGAGTCTTGAAATGGTCGAGACGTAAAGACCGATATATTGGATGACTATATTCGGACATCAGGAAGGTTCCGAGTGGTTCGGGTATTTTTCGGAGTACCGGGGAGTTACGGGAATACGGGGGAAGAAGTATATGGGCCTTATTGGGCTTTAGGGGAGAGGGAGAGGCAGGCCGCGCCCCCCCCCCCATTGACTAGTCCGAATTGGACTAGGGGGAGGGGCGGCGCCCCCTCCTTCCTTCTCTTCCCTCTTCCCCTTCCTTGTCTCCTAGTCCTACTACTTGGAAGGACTCCTAGTTGGACTAGGAAAGGGGGAATCCTACTCCCAGTGGGAGTAGGACTCCCCTAGGGCGCGCCATAGAGAGGGCCGGCCCTCCCCTCCTCCACTCCTTTATATACGGGGGCAGGGGCACCCCATAGACACACAAGTTGATCTTCGTGATCGTTCTCTTAGCCGTGTGCGGTGCCCCCCTCCACCATACTCCTTGATAATATTGTAGCGGTGCTTAGACGAAGCCCTACGACGGTAGAATATCAAGATCGTCACCATGCAGTCGTGCTAATGGAACTCTTCCCCGACACTTTGCTGGATCGGAGTTCGGGGATCGTCATCGAGCTGAACGTGTGCTAGAAATCGGAGGTGCCGTAGTTTCGGTGCTTGATCGGTCGGGCCGTGAAGATGTACGACTACATCAACCGCGTTGTCATAACGCTTCCGCTATCGGTCTACAAGGGTACGTAGACAACACGCTCTCCTCTCGTTGCTATACATCACCATGATCTTGCGTGTGCGTAGGAAATTTTTTGAAATTACTATGTTCCCCAACAGTGGTATATAAGCCTAGGTTTTATGTGTTGATGTTATATGCACGAGTAGAACACAAGTGAGTTGTGGGCAATATAAGTCATACTGCTTACCAGCATGTCATACTTTTGTTCGACGGTATTGTTGGATGAAGCTGCCCGGACCGACATTACGCGTACGCTTACACGAGACTAGTTCTACCGACGTGCTTTGCACACAGGTGGCTGGCGGGTATCAGTTTCTCCAACTTTAGTTGAACCGAGTGTGGCTACGCCCGGTCCTTGCGAAGGTTAAAACAGCGCCAACTTGACAAACTATCATTGTGGTTTTGATGCGTAGGTAAGATTGGTTCTTGCTAAGCCCGTAATAGCCACATAAAACTTGCAACAACAAAGTAGAGGACGTCTAACTTGTTTTTGCAGGGCATGTTGTGATGTGATATGGTCAAGACGTGATGAGATATAAGTTGTTGTATGAGATGATCATGTTTTGTTGAAGTTATCGGCAACAGGCAAAAGCCTTATGGTTATCTCTCTATTACATAAGATGCAAGCGCCAAATAATTGCTTTACTTTATCGCTATGCGATAGCAATAGTTGCAAGAGCAATTGTTGCCGAGACGACCATGTAACGACACACTGATATAGATCAAGATGATGGAGATCATGGTGTCATGCCGGTGACGATAGAGATCATGATTGTACTTTGGAGATGGAGATCAAAGGCGCAAGATGATCATGGCCATATCATGTCACATATTTTGATTACATATGTTGTTTATCTTTTATACATCTTATTTTGCTTAGTTCGACAGTAGCTTTATAAGATGATCTCTCACTAAATTTCAAGGTATAAGTGTTCTCCCTAAGTATGCACTGTTGCGAAAGTTCTTCGTGCTGAGACACCACGTGATGATCGGGTGCGATAAGCTCTACGTTCAAATACAACGGGTGCAAAACAGTTGCACACGCGGAATACACAGGTTAAACTTGACGAGCCTAGCATATACAGATATGGCCTCGAAACACGGAGACCGAAAGGTCGAGCGTGAATCATATAGTAGATATGATCAACATAGTGATGTTCACCATTCAAACTACTCCATCTCACGTGATGATTGGACAGGGTTTAGTTGATATGGATCACGTGATCACTTAGAGGATTAGAGGGATGTCTATCTAAGTGGGAGTTCTTAAGTAATATGATTAATTGAACTTAAATTTATCATGAACTTAGTCCTGGTAGTATTAGCATATCTATGTTGTAGATCAATAGCTCTCGTTATTGCTTCCCTATGTTTATTTTGATATGTTCCTAGAGAAAAACTATGTTGAAAGATGTTAGTAGCAATGATGCGGACTGGATCCGTGATCTGAGGTTTATCCTCATTGCTGCACAGAAAAATTATGTCTTTGATGCACCGCTAGGTGACAAACCTATTGCAGGAGCAGATGCAGATGTTATGAACATTTGGCTACCTCAATATGATGACTACTTGATAGTTTAGTGCACCATGCTTAAACGGCTTAGAATCGGGACTTCAAAGACGTTTTGAACGTCATGGACCATATGAGATGTTCCAGGAGTTGAAGTTAATATTTCAAGCAAATACCTGAGTTGAGAGATATGAAGTCTCCAACAAGTTCTATAGCTAAAAGATGGAGGAGAATAGCTCAAGCAGTGAGCATGTGCTCAGATTGTCTGGGTACTACAATCGCTTGAATCAAGTGGGAGTTAATCTTCCAGATAAAATAGTGATTGACAGAATTCTCTAGTCACCATCACCAAGTTAGTAGAACTTCGTGATGAACTATGATATGCAAGGGATAAACGGAAACGATCCCCAAGCTCTTCGTAATGCTGAAATCGACAAAGGTAGAAATCAAGAAAAACATCAAGTGTTGATGGTTGACAAGATCACTAGTTTCAATAAAAGGACAAAGGGAAGAAAGGGAACTTCAAGAAGAACGGCAAGCGAGTTGCTGCTCAAGTGAAGAAGCGCAAGTCTGGACATAAGCCTAAGACTAAGTGCTTCTATTGCAAAGGAACTGGTCACTAGAAGCGGAACTACCCCAAGTATTTGGTGGATAAGAAGGATGGCAAAGTGAACAAAGGTATATTTGATATACAGATTATTGATGTGTATTTTACTAGTGTTCATAGCAACCCCTCGATATTTGATACTGGTTCAGTTGCTAAGAGTAGTAACTCGAAACGTGAGTTGCAGAATGAACAGAAACTAGTTAAGGGTGAACTGAGGATATGTGTTGGAAGTAGTTCCGAGATTGATATGATCATCATCGCACACTCCCTATACTTTCGGGATTAGTGTTGAACCTAAATAAGTGTTATTTGGTGTTTGCGTTGAGCATGAATATGATTTGAACATGTTTATTGCAATACGGTTATTCGTTTACGTTAGAGAATAATTGTTGTTCTGTTTACATGAATAAAACATTATATGGTTACACACCCAATGAAATGGTTCATTGGATCTCGATCGTAGTGATACACATATTCATAATATTGAAGACAAAAGATGCAAAGTTAATAATGATAGTGCAACTTATTTGTGGCATTGCCGTTTAGGTCATATTGGTGTAAAGCGCATGAAGAAACTCCATGCTGATAGGATTTTGTAATCACTTGATTATGAATCACTTGATGCTTGCGAACCATGCCTTCTGGGCAAGATGACTAAGACTCTGTTCTCCGGAACAATGGAGCGAGCAATTGATTTGTTGGAAATCATACATAGTGATGTATGTGGTCCAATGAATATTGAGGCTCGTGGCAGCTATCATTATTTTCTGATCTTCACAGATGATTTAAGCAGATATGAGTATATCTATTTGATGAAACACAAGTCTGAAACATTTGAAAAGTTCAAAGAATTTCAAAGTGAAGTGGAGAATCATCGTAACAAAAATAAAAGTTTCTACGATATGATTGCACAAGTAAAATATTTGAGTTACGAGTTTGGCCTTTAGTTAAAAGAACAATGTGAAATAGTTTCACTACTCACGCCACCTGGAACACCACAGCATAATGGTGTGTCCGAATGTCATAACCGTACTTTATTAGATATGGTGCGAACTATGATCTCTCTTACCGATCTACCACTATCATTTTGGGGTTATGCATTAGAGACAGCTGCATTCACGTTAAATAGGGCACCATATAAATCCGTTGAGACGACACCGTATGAACTATGGTTTGGCAAGAAACCTAAGCTGTCGTTTCTTAAAGTTTGAGGTTGCAATGCTTATGTGAAAAAGTTTCAACCTGATAAGCTCTAACCCAAATCGGAGAAGTGTGTCTTCATAGGATACCCAAAAGAAAATGTTGGGTACACCTTCTATCATAGATCCGAAGGAAATATATTCGTTGCTTTGAATGGATCCTTTCTAAAAAGGAGTTTCTCTCGAAAGAAGTGAGTGGGAGGAAAGTAGAACTTGATGAGGTAACTGTACCTGCTCCCTTATTGGAAAGTAGTTCATCACAGAAAACGGTTTCTGCGACGCCTACACCAATTAGTGAGGAAGTTAATGATGATGATCATGAAACTTCAGATGAAGTTATTAATGAACCTCGTAGATCAACCAGAGTAAGATCTACACCACAGTAGTACGGTAATCCTGTTCTGGAAATCATGCTACTAGATCATGATGAACCTACGAACTATGAAGAAGCAATGATGAGCCCAGATTCCGCGAAATGGCTTGAGGCCATGAAATCTGAGATGAGATCCATGTATGAGAACAAAGTATGGACTTTGATTGACTTGCCCAATGATCGGTGAGCCATTGAGAATAAATGGATCTTCAAGAGGAAGACGGAGGCTGATAGTAGTGTTACTATCTACAAAGCTAGAATTGTCGCAAGAAGGTTTCGACAAGTTCAAGGTGTTGACTACGATGAGAGTTTCTCACTCGTATCTATGCTTAAGTCTGTCCGAATCATGTTAGCAATTGCCGCATTTTATGAAATCTGGCAAATGGATAAACAAAACTACATTCCTTAATGGATTTATTAAAGAAGAGTTGTATATGATGCAACCAGAAGGTTTTGTCAATCCTAAAGGTACTAACAAAATAGGCAAGCTCCAGCGATCCATCTATGGACTGGTGCAAGCATCTCGGAGTTGGAATATACGCTTTGATAAGTTGATCAAAGCATATAGTTTTATACAGACTTGCGGTGAAGCCTGTATTTACAAGAAAGTGAGTGGGAGCACTACAGCATTTCTGATAAGTATATGTGAATGACATATTGTTGATCGGAAATAATGTAGAATTATTCTGCAAAGCATAAAGGAGTGTTTGAAAGGAGTTTTTCAAAGAAAGACCTCGTTGAAGCTACTTACATATTGAGCATCAAGATCTATAGAGATAGATCAAGACGCTTGATAAGTTTTTCAATGAGTACATACCTTGACAAGATTTTGAAGTAAGTTCAAAATGGAACAGTCAAAGAAAGAGTTCTTGCCAGTGTTACAAGGTGTGAAGCTGAGTAAGACTCAAAGCCCGACCACGGCAGAAGATAGGAAGAGAATGAAAGTCACTCCTTATGCCTCAGCCATAGGTTCTATAAAGTATGCCATGCTATGTACCAGATCTATTGTATACCCTATACAGTTTTTGGCAAAGGAGTACAATAGTGATCTAGGAGTAGCTCACTGGACAGCGATCAAAATTATCCTTAGTGGAATAAGGATATGTTTCTCGATTGTGGCCGTGACAAAAAGGGTTCGTCGTAAAGGGTTACGTCGATGCAAATTTTGACACTGATCCAGATGACTCTAAGTCTCAATCTGGATACATATTGAAAGTGGGAGCAATTAGCTAGAGTAGCTCCGTGCAGAGCATTGTTGAAATAGAAATTTGCAAAATACTTATGGATCTGAATATGACAGACCCGTTGACTAAAATTATCTCACAGGCAAAACATGATAACACCTTACTACTCTTTGGGTGTTAATCACATAGCGATGTGAACTAGATTATTGACTCTAGTAAACCCTTTGGGTGTTGGTCACATGAGATGTGAACTATGGGTGTTAATCACATGGTGATGTGAATTATTGATGTTAAATCACATGTCAATGTGAACTAGATTATTGACTCTAGTGCAAGTGGGAGACTGAAGGAAATATGCCCTAGAGGCAATAATAAAATTATTATTTATTTCCTTATTTCATGATAAATGTTTATTATTCATGCTAGAATTCTATTAACCGGAAACATAATACATGTGTGAATACATAGACAAATAGAGTGTCACTAGTATGCCTCTACTTGACTAGCTCGTTAATCAAAGATGGTTATGTTTCCTAACCATAGACAAATAGTTATTATTTGACTAGAGGGATCACATCATTAGGAGAATCATGTGATTGACTTGACCCATTCCGTTAGCTTAGCACTCGATTGTTTAGTATGTTGCTATTGCTTTCTTCATGACTTATACATGTTCCTATGACTATGAGATTATGCAACTCCCATTTACCGGAGGAACACTTTGTGTGCTACCAAACGTCACAACGTAACTGGGTGATTATAAAGGAGCTCTACAGGTGTCTCCAAAGGTACATGTTGGGTTGGCGTATTTCGAGATTAGGATTTGTCACTCCGATCGTCGGAGAGGTATCTCTGGGCCCTCTCAGTAATGCACATCACTTAAGCCTTGCAAGCATTGCAACTAATGAGTTAGTTGCGAGATGATGTATTACGGAACGAGTAAAGAGACTTACCGGTAACGAGATTGAACTAGGTATTGAGATACCAACGATTGAATCTCGGGCAAGTAACATACTGATGACAAAGGGAACAACGTATGTTGTTATTCGGTCTGACCGATAAAGATCTTCGTAGAATATGTAGGAGCCAATATGAGCATCCAGGTTCCGCTATTGGTTATTGATCGGAGACATGTCTCGGTCATGTCTACATTGTTCTCGAACCCATAGGGTCCGCACGCTTAAGGTTTCGATGGCAGTTATATTCTGAGTTTATGAGTTTTGATGTACCGAAGGAGTTCTGAGTCCTGAATGAGATCGGGGACATGACGAGGAGTCTCGAAATGGTCGAGATGTAAAGATCGATATATTGGACGACTATATTCGGACAGCGGAAAGGTTCCGAGTGGTTCGGGTATTTTTCGAAGTACCGGGGAGTTACGGGAATACGGGGGAAGAAGTATATGGTCCTTATTGGGCTTTAGGGGAGAGGGAGAGGCAGGCCATGCGCCCCCCCATTGACTAGTCCGAATTGGACTAGGGGGAGGGGCGGCGCCCCCTCCTTCCTTCTCTTCCCTCTTCCCCTTCCTTGTCTCCTACTCCTACTACTTGGAAGGACTCCTAGTTCGACTAGGAAAGGGGGAATCCTACTCCCGGTGGCAGTAGGACTCCCTTAGGGCGCGCCATAGAGAGGGCCGGCCCTCCCCTCCTCCACTCCTTTATATACGGGGGTAGGGGGCACCCCATAGACACACAAGTTGATCTTCGTGATCGTTCTCTTAGCCGTGTGCGGTGCCCCCCTCGACCATACTCCTTGATAATATTGTAGCGGTGCTTAGACGAAGCCCTGCGACGGTAGAATATCAAGATCGTCAC
Organism: Triticum monococcum; assembly: GCA_034509565.1. NCBI lineage: Eukaryota > Viridiplantae > Streptophyta > Magnoliopsida > Poales > Poaceae > Triticum > Triticum monococcum. The sequence continues at coordinate 112,608,159 of CM067847.1, read as the reverse complement.
CATGCCGTCGTGCTGACGGAACTCTTCCCCGACACTTTGCTAGATCGGAGTCCGGGGATCGTCATCGAGCTGAACGTGTGCTAGAACTCGGAGGTGACGTAGTTTCAGTGCTTGATTGGTCGGGCCGTGAAGACGTACGACTACATCAACCGCGTTGTCATAACGCTTCCGCTATCGGTCTACGAGGGTACGTAGACAACACTCTCCCCTCTCATTGCTATACATCACGATGATCTTGCGTGTGCATAGGAATTTTTTTGAAATTACTACGTTCCCCAACACCCATCACCCACCTCGCCGAGCCCTTCCTCTTCTCTGATCCTAGAAGCGATGCCGAAGTCATGGTGCTCCGCGCCGGCTGGCAGCATCGGCGAAAGCTACTCTTCTTCTAGTTGTTCTTGGCGCCGCCGCCGTCTCTCTTCGGGCCCTTCGACATCCACGGCAGCTGGCTCCTCCGCCTAGGAGGAGATCGTCATCTTCTCTAATGAGGAGGACCAGGCCATGTAGCAGTAGCTGGAGCAGCCGCCGCCGTAGTGACCCCGCCTCCTCCCGGAGGCCGCGGTGACGGACGAAGAATCCATCCATCACATCAAGCTGCTGACGGAGCGTTTGCTCCGTCAGATGGGGCCGTCACCACCATCATCGGTGCGCGTGGAGGTGGATCTGTCATCCCCACCGCGTGACCAGCCACTCCGTCTAGTGAAGGACGAGCCCATCTCGGCCCCGTGCAACTGCAGCGTCCAGATCAGATGTCGCGCAAAGGTTGAGCCATCGTTGCCCCCGCCCTCATGCAACCACGACTTCTAGATTGGATGCCACGTAAAGGACGAGCAGGAGTCGCCACACCTTCAACACCACGACGTCAAGGAGGAGCTGCCGCAGGCGATTGCGAATGCGCGGGGCTGCATCCTTGCTACTTGTGATCCGCATTTGTAAATTCCCCAAAGAGGAGGCGATAATGCAGCACATTAGTGGTAAGTATTTCCCTTAGTTATCAATGCAAGGTTATCAATCCAACAGGAGAACCAAACGACACTATGTAAACATTACCTACACACAAACAACAAAACCTTGCAACTCAACGCGTAGAGGGGTTGTCAATTCCTCCAAGGTAAGATAAATAGATAGATTCATAGATGCAAATAAATAAAGGCAAATAAAACACAACGAAGTGTTTTCGGATTTTTGGCAAAACAAATCTGAAAAATATATGATAGGAAATAGACCGAGGGCCGTAGATTTCACTAGTGGCTTCTCTCAAGAAAATAGCATATGGTGGGAAAACAAATTACTGTAGGACAACTGATAGAAGAGCAAATAATTATGACGATATCCAAGACAATGATCATGTATATCTTTGGTAACGTAGTAATTTCAAAAAAAAATTCCTATGCACATGCAAGATCATGGTGATGCATAACAACGAGAGGGGAGAGTATCGTCCACGTACCCTCGTGGAGCGTAAGCGGAAGCGTTATGAGAACGCGACTGATGTAGTCATACGTCTTCACGATCCGACCAATCCAAGTACCAAACACACGGCACCTCCGACTTCAGCACACATTCAGCTCGATGACGTCCCACGAACTCCGATCCAGCAGAGCTTCACGGGAGAGTTCCGTCAGCACGATGGTGTGATGATGGTTATGATGTTGCTACCCACGCAGGGCTTTGCCTAAGCACTGCTACGATATGAATGAGGTGGATTATGGTGGAGGGGGCACGACACACGGCTTGGCACAATCAACTTGTGTGTCTTTGGGTCCCCTCCCCCCCCCCCCCCCGCCCCCGTATATTAAGGAGCAAGGGGGGAGGCCGGCCAGCCTTGGTGCGCCCCAAGGAGAGGAGGAATCCTCTTCCTACTAGGAAGAGGATTCATCCTTTCCTAGTCCAACTAGGAAGAGGGAAGGGGGAAGGAAAGTGAGGGAGATGGAGAGGGAAAGAGGGGCCGCGCCCCTTCCCCTAGTCCAATTCGGACTCCCCATTGGAGGGGGCGCGCCACCTCCTCGGCTACATCCCTCTCTCTCCACTCAGGCCCACTAAGGCCTAATACTTCCCCGGGGGGGGGGTTCCGGTAACCCCTCCGGCACTCTGGTTTTCTCCAAAATCATCCGGAACACTTCTGGTGTCCGAATATAGCCATACAATATAACAATATTTACTTCTCGACCATTTCGAGACTCCTTGTCATGTCTGTGATCATATCCGGGACTCCGAACTACCTTCGGTACATCAAAACACATAAACTCATAATACCGATCGTCACCGAACTTTAAGTGTGCGGACCCTACGGGTTTGAGAACTATGTAGACATGACCGAGACTCGTCTGTGATCAATAACCAATAGCGGAACCTGGAAGCTCATATTGGTTCCTACATATTCTACGAAGATCTTTATCGGTCGAACCGCATAACAACATACGTTGTTCCCTTTATCATCAGTATGTTACTTGCCCGAGATTCGATCGTCAGTATCCTTATACCTAGTTCAATCTCGTTACCGGCAAGTCTCTTTACTCGTTCCATAATGCATCATCCCGCAACTAACTCATTAGTCACAATGCTTGCAAGGCTTATAGTGATGTGCATTACCGAGAGGGCCCAGACATACCTTTCCGACAATCGGAGTGACAAATCCTAATCTCGATCTACGCCAACTCAACAAGTACCATCAGAGACACCTGTAGATCACCTTTATGATCACCCAGTTATGTTGTGATGTTTGGTAGCACACAAAGTGTTCCTCCGGTAGTCGGGAGTTGCATAATCTCATAGTCATAGGAACATGTATAAGTCATGAAGAAACAATAGCAACAAACTAAACGATCATCGTGCTAAGCTAACGGATCGGTCAAGTCAATCACATCATTCTCTAATGATGTGATCTCATTAATCAAATGAAAACTCATGTCTATGGCTAGGAAACTTAACCATCTTTGATTCAACGAGCTAGTCAAGTAGAGGCATACTAGTGACACTCTGTTTTGTCTATGTATTCACACATGTAATAAGTTTTCGGTTAATACAATTCTAGCATGAATAATAAACATTTATCATGATATAAGGAAATACATAATAACTTTATTATTGCCTCCAGGGCATATTTCCTTCAGTCTCCCACTTGCATTAGAGTCAATAATCTAGTTCACATCGTCATGTGATTTAACACCAATAGTTCACATCTTTATGTGATTGGTTCACATCTCCATGTGACTAACACCCAAAGGATTTATTAGAGTCAATAACCTAGTTCACATCGCTATGTGATTTACACTCAAAGAATGATCATGTTTTGCTTGTGAAAGAAATTTAGTCAACGGGTCTGCCACATTCATAGCCGTATGTATTTTCTAAATTTTCTATGTCTACAATGCTTTGCACGGAGCTACTCTAGCTAATTGCTCCCACTTTCAATATGTATCTAGATCGAGACTTAGAGTCATCCAGATCGGTGTCAAATCTTACATCGGCATAACTCTTTACAACGAACTCTTTGTCACCTCCATAAGCGAAAAACATTTCTTATTCCACTAAGGATATTTTTGACCGATGTCCAGTCATCCACTCCTGGATCACTATTGTACCCTCTTGCCAAACTTATGGTGAGGTACACAATAGGTCTGGTACATAGCATAGCATGCTTTGTAGAACCTATGACAGAGGCATAGGGAATGACTTTTCATTCTCTTTCTATTTTCTGCTGTGGTCGGGTTTTGAGTCTATACTCAACTTCACACCTTGCAACACAGGCAAGAACTCCTTCTTTGACTGTTCCATTTGGAACTACTTCAAAATCTTGTCAAGGTATGTACTCTTTGAAAAAACTTATCAAACGTCTTGATCTATCTCTATAGATCTTGATGCTCAGTGTGTAAGCAGCTTCATCGAGGTCTTTCTTTGAAAAAACTCTTTTCAAACACTCCTTTATGCTTTCTAGAAAATTCTACATTATTTCCGGTTAACAATATGTCATTCATATATACTTATCAGAAATGTTGTAGTGCTCCCTGAGGGAGTCCTGGATTAGGGGGTGTCCGGATGGCCGGACTATACCTTCAGCCTGACTCCTAGACTATAAAGATACAATATTGAATACTTCGTCCCGTGTCCGGAAGGGACTTTCCTTGGCGTGGAAGGCAAGCTTGGCGATACGGATATGCAAATCTCCTACCATTGTAACCGACTTTTTGTAACCCTAATCCTCTCCGGTGTCAATATAAACCGGAGGGTTTTAGTCCGTAGGACAACATACAGAACACAATCATACCATAGGCTAGCTTCTAGGGTTTAGCCTCTCTGATCTCATGGTAGATCTACTCTTGTACTACCCATATCATCAATATTAATCAAATAGGACGTAGGGTTTTACCTCCATCGAGAGGGCCCGAACCTGGGTAAAACTTCATGTCCCTTGCCTCCTGTTACCATCCGGCCTAGACGCACAGTTCGGGACCCCCTACCCGAGATCCGCCGGTTTTGAGACCGACATTGGTGAGACCTCTGTGTCATCGCTGTCAGTCTTGATGGCTCCTATGATCATCAATGGCGATGCAGTCCAGGGTGAGACCTTCCTCCCCGGACAAATCTTCGTCTTCGGGGGCTTCGCACTGCGGGCCAATTCACTTGGCCATCTAGAGTAGATCAAAAGCTATGCCCCTAGCCGTTAGGTCAGATTTTGAAGCTTAAACTACACGGCTGACATCCGCGGGGACTTGATCTTCGACGGATTCGAGCCACTGCCGAGCGCGCCGCACTGTCACGACGAGCATGATCTAGCTCTGCCACCGAACAATGCCCTGGAGGCCGCACCCGCATCGACTTTGACCCTTGATTCGGAGCCAACTGCGCCGATCGAGGATGGGTGGTTGGACGCCGCCTCGGGGGCTACGATCCCAATGGCGAGCGAGCCGAACACCAGCCCCGCACTCTGCGAGACTTGTGACTCCAAGGAGCCGGACTCCTCTCCGGACTCCAAACCCTCCGTGCCCCTGCCGATCGAATCCGATTGGGCGCCGATCATGGAGTTTATTGCCGCGGACATCTTTCAGCACCCGCCTTTCGGCGATATTCTGAAGACACTGAAGTCTCTCTCTTTATCAGGATAGCCCTGGCCGGACTACGGTCAGCAAGGTTGGGATTCGAACGATGAAGAAATTCAAAGCCCACCCACCACCCACTTTGTAGCCAGTGTTGACGACTTAACCGACATGCTCGACTTCAACTCCGAAGACATCGACGGTATGGACGCCGATGAAGGAGACGATGAAGAACCAGCGCCTACCAGGCCCTGGAAAGCCACCTTGTCATATGACATATACATGGTGGACACCCCAAAAGAAGGAGATGGTGATGGAACAATGGAGGATGACCCCTCCAAGAAACAGCCTAAGCGCCGGCGTCAGCGGCGCCGCTCAAAATCCCGCCAAAACAAATATGGTGATTCCAGCACGAGAGATAATAATACTCCAGAAAGTGTCGAAGAAAACCCCCTCCAGCAAGATTTAGCACAGGAGGATGGAGAAACCAGCCCTCATGAGAGAGCGGCAGACAGAGAGGTCGAGGACGATAATTATATGCCTCCCTCAGAAGACGAGGCAAGCCTCGACGATGACGAATTCGTAGTGCCAGAGGATCCCGTCGAGCAAGAGCATTTTCAACGCAGGCTTATGGCCACGGCAAGAAGCCTCAAGAAAAAACAGCAACAGCTTAGAGCTGACCAAGATTTGCTAGTCGACAGATGGACTGAAGTCCTTGCGGCCGAAGAGCATAAACTCGAACGCCCCTCCAAGAGCTACCCAAAGCGCAGGTTGCTACCCCGATTAGAGGAGGAAGCACTTGATGCGGCTGACCGGCCACCTCGTGGCCGCGACAGAGAGGCCTCTCGGCCCTCCACTCAAGCCGCACCCCGTACCAAGGCATGGGAATATGCGCCAGACTTACAAGATATGTTGGAGGACAAGGCAAGGCAAACAAGATCGATCTATGGATCGCGTTGGCGCCCCACGGCTCGAGACGGTAACCGTCACGCCGGCCACAAATTCGGCAAGGCCGAACATAGTAGACAAAGCTCATTGGAGCTACGTCATGATATAGCCCATTACAGAGGCACCGCACACCGACTATACTTCACAGACGAAATAATGGATCATCAAATCCCCGAGGGTTTCAAACCCGTAAACATCGAATCATTTGATGGCACAACAGATCCTGCGGTATGGATCGAGGATTATCTCCTTCATATCCACATGGCCCGCGGCGATGATTTCCACGCCATCAAATACCTCCCACTCAAGCTTAAAGGACCAGCTCGGCATTGGCTTAACAGCTTGCCAACAGGATCAATCAGTTGTTGGGAGGACCTCGAAGCCGCATTCCTCGACTATTTCCAAGGCACTTATGTGCGACCCCCAGACGCCGATGACCTAAGTCACGTAATTCAGCAGCCAGAGGAATCGACCAGGCAAATTAGGACATGGTTCCTAACAAAGAAAAATCAAATAGTCGACTGTCCGGACGCTGAGGCCCTAGCAGCCTTCAAGCACAATATCCGTGACGAGTGGCTTGCCCGACACCTTGGACGGGAAAAGCCGAAGTCTATGGCAGCACTCACGACACTCATGACCCGCTTTTGCGTAGGAGAAGACAGCTGGCTTGCTCATAGCAACAATATGACCAAGAACCCTAGTAATTCGGATACCAGGGACAGTAGTGGCAGGTCACGTCGCAACAAGCAGAAGTGCCACATTAACAGCGACAATACTGAGGATACGGCAGTTAATGCCGGATTCAGAGGCTCTAAATCCGGTCAGCAGAAAAAGCCATTCAAAAGGAATCCTAGGGGCACGTCCAGTTTGGACCGAACACTCGACCGCTTATGCCAGATACATGGCACCCCCGAAAAGCCGGCCAATCACACCAACAGGGATTGTTGCGTGTTCAAGTAGGCAGGCAAGTTAAATGCCGAAAATGAAGACAAGGGGCTGTATAGAGATGACGACGAGGAGCCCCGGCCGCCGAACAACAACGGACAGAAGGGTTTTCCCCCACAAGTGCGGACGGTGAACATGATATACGCAACCCACGTCCCCAAAAGGGAGCGGAAGCATGCGTTAAGGGACGTATACGCGGTAGAGCCAGTCGCCCCAAAGTTCAACCCATGGTCCTCCTGCCCGATCACCTTTGATCGAAGGGACCATCCCACTAGCATCCGTCATGGCGGATTCGCCGCATTGGTTCTAGACCCAATTATTGACGGATTTCATCTCACTAGAGTCCTTATGGACGGCGGCAGCAGCCTGAACCTGCTTTACCAGGATACAGTGCGGAAAATGGGCATAGATCCCTCGAGGATTAAGCCCACCAAAACAACCTTTAAAGGCATAATACCAGGTGTAGAGGCCAACTGTACAGGCTCAGTCACACTTGAAGTGGTCTTCGGATCTCCGGATAATTTCTGAAGCGAGCAGTTAATCTTCGACATAGTCCCATTCCATAGTGGCTATCACGCACTGCTCGGGGGAACCGCATTCGCCAAGTTCAATGCGGTACCGCACTACGCATACCTTAAGCTCAAAATGCCAGGCCCTCGAGGAGTAATTACGGTCAATGGAAACACCGAACGCTCCCTCCGAACGGAGGAGCACATGGCGGCCCTTGCAGCAGAAGTACAAAGCGGCCTCTCCAAGCATTTTTCCAGTCCAGCCATTAAACGACCGGACACCGTCAAGCGCGCCCGAAGTAACCTACAACACGACCTCCTGGCATGACCTGAGCAGGCATAGCAATGCGGCCCCAACCCCAGCCCTCGCAAAAATGCGATACCAGTACTTCGCGTACATAACTACGCTCTAGAAATACCATGGGTACAGGGGGAGGGGCACCATCACGGCATGCCCGAAACACGGCTTAAACCGCACCAGGGGCTGCTGATTTTTTAATTTTCTCTTACTTTCAGGACTCCCCTCTTCGGAAGGCCTGTTCGGCAGTTCAATTGCCACACAAACTGTGCAAGAACCAGGGAAGCAGACAAGCCACACAGCATTACGGAACTCCCAGGTGGTCTCTATCACGAGCAGTATACATGTTTCGCATACTATTCCGTAGCTTGCCGCTGGAGCGGACATGTTACATAGTCCAACCTTTTGCTTATCGCATTATTTGTATCGTTCTGCTTTGATCGCAGCCCTCTTTAATAAACAATGCATAGCTTTTCTCTGTTTTTGCATTACTCTTTTTTAATATATGTTCCTTAACGACATGTTGCATCCGTACACTTTGGTACGACCAAAATACGCCAGGGGCTTTAGTACCCCTCAATATGGTGTGAGAAGTTCGAACACTTTAACAAGTGCGGCACCCAGAACTTATAGCATTATATGCATCGGCTCTGAATCATGTCTTGGGTCAATAGTTAGGTTTGCCCGGCTCCTATGTTTTGGTGCCTTACGTTCCGCTATATCGACTAAGGTAGCACTAGGAGAACCACTACGATTGTGCCCCAGTTGAGCTGGGTCGAGCACCTCAGTGGAGAAAGCTAAAACTGACTGTCATGATGAAGCGAGAGCTGGTCGCTGTTCGAGAGGTTTTTCGAGTCCCTAAAGACTTATGCCGCTTAGAGCGAGGAGCCGGCTCTGTCCGGCCAAGGCGTGGATAGCGCCCCGAACTCGGTCTTCCGAATACCAGGGGCTTCGCCGAAATTTAAAATTATAGAATTCTATGGCTAAGTGAGAGTGTTCACGCATTATAGTCCGATTTCCTTGTTCGTTGGGCTGAGCGCCTCCCTCGAAGGACCCAAACATGGGAAAAAGAGCGCTCAGGTTTATCACCGAACACCCCAGCACTAGCGGCACGGGGGCAGAAGCCGACGACTTGCCATCTCTCAGAATTGATAAACAGCCGCACAGAAGGTAATATTTTAAATTCCAACAGCATTGCTTAGCGCATATGAACAAGTTTTCAGCGCACAGGACAAAACGAGCAAGTTTCACTCAAAAATTACATCCCTAGAACATTCATCCGCCACAAGGCAGGCACCCTTCAGAACATCCTTATAAAAATTCTCGGGCTTGCGATGCTCTTTCCCCGGCGGTGGCCCATCCTTCACAAGCTTCTCAGCATCCAGCTTGCCCCAGTGCACCTTAGCACGGGCAAGGGCCCTACGGGCACCTTCAATGCAGATGGAGCGCTTGATGACTTCGAGCCTTGGACAGGGCTCCACCAGTCGCCACACCAGCCCGAAATAGCTCCCAGGCAGAGCCCCTCCAGGCCACAGCCGAACTATGAGGCCCTTCATGGCCTGTTCAGCCACCTTGTGGAGCTCGACCAGTTGCTTCAGGTGGTCGCTCAGGGGCACGGGGTGTCCGGCGTCAGCATACTGAGACCAGAACACCTTCTCCGTCGAGCTGCCCTCCTCGGCTCGATAGAATGCGTCGGCATCGGACACACTCCGGGGAAGATCTGCGAACGCTCCTGGAGAGCTCCGGATTCGGGTAAGTAACAAGTAACTCACGTTTATGTGTTTGCTTTGCATAAAGAATGCCTTACCCGCCACTATCTTATTCACCTCATCCAACTCCTGGAGGGTCTTCTAGGATTCGGCCTTGGCAGATTTGGCATTTTCAATAGCCACCGCAAGCTCGGACGCTCGCGTCTTTGAGTCAAGCTCCAAACTCTCATGTTTTCCATGAGAGCCTGAAGCTCTTGCCGTACCTTGCCAACCGCGGCCTCATACTTCTCCCGCTCGGTGCGCTCCATGGCCGCCCTCTTCTCGGCCTCGACCAGCGCTTGCTTAAGGGTCGCCACCTCATATGTGGCCCCTAAAATAGCCACGATAATCCTGTCATTTTTTGCAATTGCACCATTTTATATATATTTATTTAAACAAGGTATTTCTTACCTTCATTGTCCTCGAGCTGCTTCTTGGCACGCCCGAGCTCTTGCTCGGACCGCTTGAGGTTCTGCTTTAGCGTGTCCACTTCCGCAGTCAGTGCGGCGGACGCAAGAAGAGAAGCATGCATACGCATATTGACTCCTTTTTGTTAGACTCCTGCGAATTTTATTTGATCCTCTATTCGGCTTTTCTTCCCGAACGCCAAACAGAGTATCAGGGGCTACTGTCTATGCGGTAATATTATTTACACATTCTTTACTTACCTCAAAGCCTGTTAAGAGGCTAGTACAAGCTTTAGTCAGTCCGCTCTTGGCGGACTGAACCTTCTAGACCACCGCACTCATAATGGTGCGGTGCCCCTCATCGATGGAGGCGCCTTGGAGTGCCTCCAGCAGATTGTCCAGCGCCTCCGGCTGGACAGGGGTCACCGACACGGTAGGCTTGCTCCTCTTGGAAGGAGGTCCCTCGCTGGACTCTGGAACCTTTAAAGGTTCCGGAGCAGTGTCCGGCCTAGAGCCGGACTTGGAGCCCTGGGGGGTTTCATCCCCTTTACTCCTGGAGTCCGGGAGGTCGCGTTGCGGCGCCTCCAGGACCACCTCCTCCCAGATTGGAACTTGTTGGGACAACACTTCGGTGTCGTCCGTAGGGCGGGGAGGGGGGGGTAAGCCATCGGAAGCGAGTTCACATCCGATGAGTCCAGTGAGCCGCTCGACGACGCGCCGAGCCGGTCTTTGGGTGGGCTGCATAAACATATTCAACATAAGGGAAAGCTGTGCAATGAACGAATACTATGAATTACTCTGGTATCCGGATACTTACGATTTTGTCAGGGGCTTGGCCCTGGGCGGCCACTCCTCTCCATCGTCGTCGGCGTCGGTGGAATAGTCCGGAGGAAGGGTTTTCCCCTTCTTGGACCCTCCGGCCTCCCCAGAGAGGGCGGCCTTCCTTTTCTTCTCTCCTCCCGCTAGAGGGGGAGAGGTCTCTTCTTCTTCCTCCTTGTCTTCACGGGAGGAATGCGCCTCGGAACCGTCGGATGATGGGTCTGACACCTCCTGGCGCCGGGCACTCTTTCGAGTCCCCGTGGCCTTTTTCGCGGCCTTCTTCTCCGGCACCACATAGGGTGCCGGAACCAGTAGCTTCGCCAAGCGAGCGTCCGTTGGACCTTCGGGCAAAGGAGCCAGACAGTTGATCTGTCTGGACGTCTCCTGCCAATCCTGTCAAAGGTCAGGGAGCTTAGATCCCGCATGGAGTCAAACTATGAAAAACCGATACCCTGTGAAAGTAAAAAATAGCTTACCGCATGAGCGTGACGTTGTGTACTGAATCCGTGATCCTCGGTAGCGGATGCGTGGGCCTCGGCGCCCTTGAAAAGCACCTTCCAGGCATCTTCCTACGTCATGTAGAAGAGCCTGCTCAGAGTTCGGTGCCGCGCCGGGTCGAACTCCCACAGGTTGAAAGCCCGTTGTTGACACGGGAGGATCAGGCAGATGAGCATAACCTGGACTACGTTGACAAGTTTGAGCTTCTTGTCCACCAGGGTTTGGGCGCATGTTTGGAGTCCAGTCAGCTCTCCTTTTTTACCCCACAACAGGCCCGTCTCCTTCCAGGAGGTGAGCCGCGTAGGGGGTCCGGATCGAAACTCGGGGGCTACGACCCATTCAGGGTCGCGCGGCTCGGTGATGTAAAACCACCCCGATTGCCACCCCTTCAGGGTCTCCACAAAGGAGCCCTCGAGCCATAAGACGTTGGCCATCTTGCCCACCATGGCGCCTCCGCACTCCGCCTGGTTGCCGCGCACCACCTTCGGCTTGACATTGAAAGTCTTGAGCCATAGGACAAAATGGGGGGGGGATGCGGAGGAAAGCCTCGCACACGACGATAAATGCCGAGATGTTGATGACAAAGTTCGGGGCCAGATCATGGAAATCTAGGCCATAGTAGAACATGAGCCCCTGGACAAATGGGTGGAGAGGGAAACCCAGTCCGTGGAGGAAATGGGGGAGGAACACCACCCTCTCATGGGGCCTAGGGGTAGGGATGAGCTGCCCCCTTCGGGAAGACGGTGTGCAATGTCGTTGGACAAGTATCCGGCCTTCCTTAGTCTTTTGATGTGTCCCTCCGTAACGGAGGAGACTATCTACTTGCCTCCCGCTCCGGACATGGTTGGAGGAGGTTGAGGTGGGGAGTGCGGACTTGGGCGCTGGAGCTCGAGTGCGCGAAAATGGATAGGCAAAGGAGGAAGAAGGCGTAGGTAAAAAGGTGGATCCTTATCCCCTTATATGGGTAGACGCGACTATGCGTCCCCACCAGCCTGGTAAAACTCGCTTATCTCCCAAGCACCATAATCAATGGCGCGGTTGGGTTACCCACGCCCGTATTGATGAGAATCCCGGAATAAGGGGACACCAAGGAAACCGCCTCGCATGACGCGCTGAGGTGGAATAATGAAACGACTCAGACAAAGGCTTGGCCGTGGTGTGTCACACTACGGAATACGTCAGCAGATTAGATTTGTGTAAATATTATTGTCTCTATGGCAATATGTGGAAACTTATTTTGCAGAGCCGAACACTATCTTTGTGTTCAAAATCTTCTACGAAGTACTTGGAGGAGGAACCCGCCTTGCAATGCCGAAGACAATCTGCACGCCGGACTCGTCGTCATTGAAGCCTGGTTCAGGGGCTACTGAGGGAGTCCTGGATTAGGGGGTGTCCGGATGGCCGGACTATACCCTCAGCCGGACACCTGGACTATGAAGATACAAGATTGCAGACTTCATCCCGTGTCCGGAAGGGACTTTCCTTGGCGTGCAAGGCAAGCTTGGCGATACGGATATGCAGATCTCCTGCCATTGTAACCGACTTTGGGTAACCCTAACCCTCTCCGGTGGGTTTTAGTACATAGGACAACATACAAAACACAATCATACCATAGGCTAGCTTCTAGGGTTTAGCCTCTCTGATCTCGTGGTAGATCTACTCTTGTACTACCCATATCATCAATATTAATCAAGCAAGACGTAGGGTTTTACCTCCATCGAGACGGCCTGAACCTGGGTAAAACTTCGTGTCCCTTGCCTCCTGTTACCATCCGGCCTAGACGCACAGTTCGGGACCCCCTACCCAAGATCCGCCCGTTTTGACACTGACACTCCCACTCACTCTCTTGTAAATACAGGCTTCACCGCAAGTCTGTATAAAACCATATGCTTTGATCACTTTATCAAAGCATGTATTCCAACTCCGAGATGCTTGCACCAGTCCATAGATGGATCACTGGAGCTTGCCCACTTTGTTAGCACCTTTAGGATCGACAAAACCTTCTGGTTGCATCATATACAACTCTTCTTTAAGAAATCCATGAAGGAATACAGTTTTGACATCCATTTGCCAGATTTCATAAAATGCGGCAACTGCTAACATGATTCGGCCAGACTTTTAAGCACCGACACGAGTGAGAAAATCTCATCGTAGTCAACACCTTGAACTTGTCAAAAACATTTCGTGACAATTCGAGCTTTGTAGATAGTAACACTACTATCAGCATCTATCTTCTTCTTGAAGATCCATTTATTCTTAATGACTCACCGATCATCGGGCAAGTCAATCAAAATCCATACTTTGTTCTCATACATGGATCCCATCTCAGATTTCATGGCCTCAAGCCATTTCGCGGAATCTGGGCTCATCATCGCTTCCTCATAGTTCGTAGGTACGTCATGGTCAAGTAACATGACATCCAAAACAGGATTACCGTACCACTCTGGTGCGGATCTCACTTTGGTTGACCTACGAGGTTTGGTAGTAACTTGAACTGAAGTTACATGATCATCATCATTAGCTTCCTCACTAATTGGTGTAGGAGTCATAGGAACAGATTTCTGTGATGAACTGCTTTCCAATAAGGGAGCAGGTACAGTTAACTCATCAAGTTCTATTTTCCTCCCACTCACTTCTTTCGAGAGAAACTCCTTCTCTAGAAAGGATCCATTCTTAGCAACGAATGTCTTGGCTTCGGATCTGTGATAGAAGGTGTACCCAACTGTCTCCTTTGGGTATCCTACGAAGAGACATTTCTCTGATTTGGGTTTGAGCTTATCAGGATGAAACTTTTTCACATAAGCATTGCAACCCCAAACTTTAAGAAACGAGAACTTTGGTTTCTTGCCAAACCACAGTTCATATGGTGTTGTCTGAACAGATTTAGATGTTGCCCTATTTAACGTGAATGCAGCTATCTCTAATGCATAACCCCAAAACGATAGTGGTAAATCGGTAAGAGACATCATAGATTGCACCATATCTAATAAAGTACGGTTACGATGTTCGGACACACCATTACGCTGTGGTGTTCCAGGTTGCCTGAGTTGCGAAACTATTCCACATTGTTTAAAATGAAGACCAAACTCGTAACTCAAATATTCTCCTTCATGATCAGATCGTAGAAACTTTATTATCTTCTTACGATGATTTTCCACTTCACTCTGAAATTATTTGGACTTTTCAAATGTTTCAGATTTATGTTTCATCAAGAAGATATACCAATATCTGACTCAAATCATCTGTGAAGGTCAGAAAATAACGATACCTGCCGCGAGCCTCAACACTCATCGGATTGCATACATTAGTATTATTCCCAACAAGTCTATTGCTCGCTCCATTGTTTCGGAGAACGGAGTCTTAGTCATCTTGCCCATGAGGCATGGTTCGCAAGCATCAACTGATTCATAATCAAGTGATTCCAAAAGCCCATCAGTATGGATTTTCTTCATGCGCGCTTACACCAATATAACCTAAACGGCAGTGCCACACATAAGTTGCACTATCATTATTAACTTTACATCTTTTGGCATCAATATTATGAATATGTGTATCACTATGACCGAGATTCAATAAACCATTCACCTTGGGTGTATGACCATTGAAGGTTTTATTCATGTAAACAGAACAACAATTACTCTCTGACTTTAAATGAATAACCGTATTGCAATAAACATGATCAAATCATACTCATGCTTAACGCAAACACCAAATAACATTTATTTAGGTTCAACACTAATCCCGAAAGTATAGGGAGTGTGCGATGATGATCATATCAATCTTGGAACCACTTCCAACACACATCGTCACTTCACCCTTAACTAGTCTCTGTTCATTCTGCAACTCCCGTTTCGAGTTACTAATCTCAGCAACTGAACTAGTATCAAATACTGAGGGGTTGCTATAAACACTAGTAAAGTACACATCAGTGACATGTATATCAAATATACCTTTGTTCACTTTGCCATCCTTCTTATCCGCCAAATACTTGGGGCAGTTCTGCTTCCAGTGACCAGTCCCTTTGCACTAGAAGCACTTAGTCTCAGGCTTAGGTCTAGAATTGGGCTTCTTCACTTGAGCAGCAACTTGCTTGCCATTCTTCTTGAAGTTCCCCTTCTTCCCTTTGCCCTTTTCTTGAAACTAGTGGTCTTGTCAACCATCAACAATTGATGCTTTTCTTGATTTCTACCTTCGTCGATTTCAGCATCACGAAGAGCTTGGGAATCGTTTTCGTTATCCCTTGCATATTGTAGTTCATCGCGAAGTTACAGTAACTTGGTGATGGTGACTAGAGAACTATGTCAATCATTTTCTTATCTGGAAGATTAACTCCCACTTGATTCAAGTGATTATTGTAGCAACCCGACCTCAGATGGTCAAGTCTCTGTGCTTCAGTGTCATCCCTGGATTGGTACTGCTGACACACACAGTACTCGAAGGATTTATAACAGAGTGGCAATCACACACTTATTACATCGAATGTCTCCAAAGAGAACTTATTACAATAATATGGCTTAAGGCCATCTAATACGATAACAGCGGAAGGCTTGTAAGATAAAGTGAGTCCATCAACTCCAACGGCATAACTGAGCTGCACGGCAACGACCTAACGACCTTACTCCTCGTCTGAGAAGTCTGCAACATAGTACGTTGCAGCCCGAAAATGGGTCGGCACATGGAATATGCTGGAAAAATAACACAGTAGAGCAAGAATAGAATAACGCTATCACTACATGCATATTTGGTTGGTGGAAAGCTCTATGGTTATAGTTTTTGCGAAAAGCCAATTTTTCCCTAAAACAAAGGAATAGATTTTAATTTAACTATCATGGTAGTTGAAACATCATAGAGAAGGTTCCTCCAACTCAAATCCCAATTAAAGTGATTAACATCCCAACAATATTAATTAAGAATGATGAGATACATGTGATAACCCAAACACTAGATACTCAAGAATTGTCCATAAGCGGGGACACGGCTAACCATGATTAGATTATACACTCTGCAGAGGTTTGCGCACTTTTCCCCACAAGACTCGATCTCCTCTATTAGATTTCTCGCACTACAACGTGTTTGAGAAACGGATGACCGAGACACAGTCTTTCAGAAACATTAACTCTCTACTCCGGACAGACCACACCAAACCTACATCCCACTACCTGCTGATCTGCCTCTTCAAGAGCTTCACATAACTTACTCAACTATGCTAGAGCCCATAATAGCTTGTGTCTGCACACGGAAGTTTCTAGCATGAATCATCTCAATTCCCTTTGAGCCTGGATGGCGGTCCATAGGAAGATCACACGGGCTCCGGGATTTCCAAAAATACAGGCAACACTGGGTACTCCAGGTGCCTTAATCCACCCAGATGTTAATTTAAGTTGCCACCTTAAGTTGAACCATTGATTAACAATCTCACATCTGTCATGGACTTCACTCAAACCCAAACCACGTCTACGAGCATAGCATAGCATAGCATAGTAATATAAGCAGCGTAGAAGTAAATCCCAGGGTTCGAATGTAACAGGGGTAATATGTTCTACCTCAACAACTACTTCCCAACCCACAAGTTAATGACATCCTAATCATGCAATGTTTAAGGATTGGGACTAATGCATAAAACTGGGTGATAAAAGGGATATGATCAAAGTGTTACTTGCCTTGCTGACGGTCTGCAAAACCTAGGGACTCATAGTAGCACGCTTCGCACTCCGGGTCTTCTATCGCAAACAAACAATAACTTACATAAGCAACAAGCAAAGATGCACAAGCAAAACTCAAATAAAAGAGATTGACCAGAAATTTCAACTTAAGAACTCCGGTT
Organism: Triticum monococcum; assembly: GCA_034509565.1. NCBI lineage: Eukaryota > Viridiplantae > Streptophyta > Magnoliopsida > Poales > Poaceae > Triticum > Triticum monococcum. The sequence continues at coordinate 112,591,127 of CM067847.1, read as the reverse complement.
CACAAAAAGAATCAAATCAAACGGAGCAACGAAACTCAAACGGCGAAAGAGAAAAGCTTCGTTTACTAATCTGAACCTAGATCAAATTCTACAGTAGCAAAAACTTATTTAAGTTGGTTAAACAAAAAGAGGGTCTCGAGATGAAGATCTAGGCGCTTGAATCGCCTGATTCCGACTAACGAGCGAAAAGATAAAGAGAAACAAAGATCGGATCAGAAATCGCGATCAGAGAAATCGCGGAATAAATCCGATAAAAGAAAACTAACGAACAGACTAACGAACGCTCGTTCGTTAGTTGTATCTAACGGGCGAAGAACCGTTCGTTAAAAGGAACGTACGGACGAACGTCCGCTAACTAGAAGAATCGAGAAAAACCGGTGAAACCAAAAAAAAGGATCCAGGGTTTCTAAAAAACGGACGATTTTTATAAAAAACGGTGGCAGAGTAGGCGGCTACCTCCGGCGAGGGGCTCCGGCGGGGCGAGGTGCCGGCAGCGGCAGCAGCAGGCGCGGGCGGCGGCGGCAGCAGGCGCGGGGCGGCGGCGGCTGCAAGCAGCGTGGGCGGCGGCGGTGGGGTGGTGTTGGGGGGGGGGGCGGGGCGGCGTATATAAAGGGGCGGCGGCGTCTTGGAGGAGGGGCCAAGGCGGGGCAGCGGAGTCCGGCTCGGACTCCTCGTCCGAGTCGGTCGGCGGCGGCGCGCGTGACGGGGAAGGCGACGGCGGCGGCCGACCTGGCTCGGCTAGGCCTTAGGCCCAGTCGGGCGCGAAACTTTTTTTAATAAATAATTTCGCCGACCGAAATAAAATCCTAGAAAAATAAATGAAAATCTAAAAATGCCAAAACAAATTTTCACCTTCTAAATAAAATATTTAGAATGAGATGAACATTTTCTTGACCCTAAAATGCAATTTGGAAAAACATGCAATTTTTCTAATGCAAACAAAATTGCAATAAAATCCAATTAAAACAAATATTTGATTTTAATATTTTTCCTCCAATATTTCAGTTATCTTGGAGAAGTCATATTATCTCCTCTCATATATTTTTATATGAAATATTTTCGGAGAAAAATAATTAAAACCAAATCCTCGTTTCAATATTTGCTAAATATCAAATATGAAAACTGGGAAATCCCCAATTCTCTCTCCGAGGGTCCTTGAGTTGCTTAGGATTTCGAGGATCGCGAGAAGAAAAACAAATAAAATATGATATGCATGGATGACTATGTATAACATTCCAAATTGAAAATTTGGGATGTTACAAACCTACCGCCCTTAAGATGAATCTCGCCCTCGAGATTCGTGTTGGCTAGAAAATAGGTCTGTGTGGTCTTTGCGGAGATCATCCTCTCGTTCCCAGGTGGCTTCATCCTCGGTATGGTGGCTCTACTAAACTTTGCAAAACTTGATAACCTTACTGCGGGTAACCCTGCTGGCAAACTCAAGAATCTTTACTGACTTCTCCTCGTAAGTCAAATCACTGTCCAACTGAATTGCCTCCAAGGGTACAGTATCTCTTAACGGTATATCGGCCATCTCAGCATGACACTTCTTCAGCTATGAAACATGGAACACATCATGAACTCCTGACAATCCTTCGGATAATTCCAACTTGTAGGCGACTTCTCCCATCCATTCCAAAACATGATACGGCCCTACAAATCTCGGAGCTAGTTTCCCCTTAACTCCAAAATGTTTCACTCCTCGCAAGGGTGATACTCGCAGATATGCTCTATCTCCAATTTCATAAGTTACCTCCTTGCATTTTGAGTCCGCATAACTCTTCTGTTTGGACTGAGCAATCTTCAATCTATCATGAATCAATTTAACCTTCTCCTCAGACTCTTTCATCAAGTCTGGTCCAAACAACGGTCGGTCTCCTACCTCATCCCACATCAAAGGTGTTCTGCACCTGCGTCCATATAGGGCTTCAAATGGTGCCATCTTCAAACTGGCTTGGTAGCTATTGTTGTACGAGAACTGTGCGTAAGGCAAATTGTCATCCCAACTAGATCCATAATCTAGCGCGCGAGCTCTCAACATGTCCTCCAAAATTTGGTTCACTCTCTCGGTCTGTCCATCTGTCTGTGGGTGAAAAGCTGTACTAAACTAACCTTGTTCCCAAAGTCTGATGTAACCGATGCCAAAACTTTGAAGTAAACTGTGTTCCTCTATCTGATACGATGGTTCTCGGAACTCCATGCAGACATACGATCCTGGACATATAAATCTTGGCCAACTTTGTACTGGTATAAGTGGTTTTCACTGGGATGAAGTGAGCCACTTTGGTCAAGTGATCAACTACTACCCATATGGAATCATATCCTGCTTTAGTCCTGGGCAATCCGGTGATAAAGTCCATGCCAAGTTTATCCCACTTCCATTCGGGTATCGGCATAGAATGTAATAGTCCTGCTGGCTTCTGATGTTCTGCCTTCACTCTCTGACATACATCACATACGGCCACATACTCGGCAATATCCTTCTTCATACCAGTCCACCAAATGTTCCTTCAAATCCAGATACATCTTGGTGTTTCCTGGGTGTATCGAGTATGCTGAGTCATGAGCCTCTTGAAGTATTAACTTCCTGATCTCCTGGTTATTGGGCACATAAACTCGATCCTAAAACCATAAAGTATCGTGCTCATCTTCACGAAAAACTTTGGCCTTTCCCTTGCTCATCTTCTCCTTTATGTCGGCAATCTCCTTGTCATCCTTCCGATCTTCCCGAATCTTGTCCAGCAATGTCGACTGGACCTCCATTGTTGCTACGAATCCTCTAGGAACAATCTCCAATCGAAGTTCCATGATATTCTCTGCTAACTCCTTCGGCAATCCCTTACTTTCAAGGATATTAGCATAACTCTTCCTGCTCAAAGCGTCTGCTACAACATTTGCTTTTCCTGGGTGATAGTGTAGCTTCATATCATAATCCTTTATAAGCTCCAACCATCTCCTCTGTCTAAGGTTCAGTTCCTTCTGGGTGAAAATGTACTTCAAACTCTTATGGTCCGTGTATACATCACATCGGTTTCCGATAAGGTAATGCCTCCAGGTCTTCAATGCATGCACTACGGCTGCTAACTCCAAATCATGTGTGGCATAGTTCAACTCATGAGGTTTTAGTTGTCATGAGGCATACGAAACAACTCTTCCATCCTGCATAAGTACACATCCAAGCCCTAAGCGAGAGGCGTCTCAATACACTTGGAATTCCTTATGTATATCCGGCAGTGTTAGCATTGGTGCTGTAGTCAACCGTTTCTTCAACTCCTGGAAACTTGCCTCGCATTCATCTGTCCATTTAAACTTAGTATCCTTCTTTAACAGTTCAGTCATTGGCTTCGCAATCTTGGAAAAATTCTCAATGAATCTCCGATAGTATCCTGCGAGTCCAAGAAAACTACGGATCTCGCTAACTGAAGTGGGTGCCAACCATTCAGTGACTGACTGAATTTTGCTAGGGTCTACTGCTATACCTTCTCCTGATATAACATGTCCAAGGAATCCGACTTCCTTCAAACAAAACTCACATTTGCTAAACTTAGCATACAACTAGTGTTCCCTGAGTTTCTCGAGAACTAAGCACAAATGCTCCTTGTGCTCCTCCTCGTTCTTCGAGTATACCATAATATCATCAATAAAAACCACAACAAACTTGTCCAAATACTCCATGAACACCTTGTTCATCAAGCTCATGAAATACGCAGGGGCATTAGTCAGTCCAAATGACATGACCGTGTACTCGTATAATCCATAACGCGTCATGAACGCTGTCTTTGGTATATCCTTCTCGCGTATCTTCAACTGATGGTATCCTGATCTCAAATCGATCTTCGAAAACACCTTAGCTCCTTGCAACTGATCAAACAGATCATTGATCATCGGCAGTGGGTACTTGTTCTTAATTGTCACCTCATTCAAGGCTCGATAATCAACAACCATCCTTAGGGATTTGTCCTTCTTCTCCACCAAAAGCACAGGGGCTCCCAAGGTGATGAACTTCTTCGAATGTATCCTTTTTCCAATAACTCCTTGATATGTTTCTTAATTTCCTCCAGATTATTTGCCGGCATCCGATAGGGTCTTTTGGATATTGGTCCTGTTCCTGGCAACAGTTCTATCAAAAACTCAATGTCTCTATCCGGTGGCTGATGACCCACAAGTATAGGGGATCTATCGTAGTCCTTTCGATAAGTAAGAGTGTCGAACCCAACGAGGAGCAGAAGGAAATGATAAGCGGTTTTCAGCAAGGTATTCTCTGCAAGTACTGAAATAAGTGGTAACAGATAGTTTTGTGACGGGACAAATTGTAACGAGCAACAAGTAACAAAAGTAAATAAAGTGCAGCAAGATGGCCCAATCCTTCTGTAGCAAAGGACAAGCCGGAACAAACTCTTATAATAGGAAAAGCGCTCCCAAGGACACATGGGAATATCGTCAAGCTAGTTTTCATCACGTTCATATGATTCGCGTACGATACTTTGATAATTTGATATGTGGGTGGACCGGTTCTTGGGTGTTGTTCTTACTTGAACAAGCATCCCACTTATGATTAACCTCTATTGCAAGCATCCGCAACTACAACAAAAGTATTAAGGTAAACCTAACCATAGCATGAAACATATGGATCCAAATCAGCCTCTTACGAAGCAATGCATAAACTAGGGTTTAAGCTTCTGTCACTCTAGCAACCCATCATCTACTTATTACTTCCCAATGCCTTCCTCTAGGCCCAAATAATGGTGAAGTGTTATGTAGTCGACGTTCACATAACACCACTAGAGGCTAGGCAACATACATCTTATCAAAATATCAAACGAATACCAAATTCACATGACTACTAATAGCAAGACTTCTCCCTTGTCCTCAGGAACAAACGTAATTACTCACAAAGCATATTCATGTTCATAATCAGAGGGGTAATAATATGCATATAGGATCTGAACATATGATCTTCCACCAATTAAACCAACTAGCATCAACTACAAGGAGTAATCAACACTACTAGCAACCTACTAGCACCAATCCCGGACTTTGAGACAAGAATTGGATACAAGAGATGAACTAGGGTTTGGAGATGAGATGGTGCTGGTGAAGATGTTGATGGAGATTGTCCTCTCCTGATGAGAGGAGCGTTGATGATGACGATGGTGATGATTTCCCCCTCCCGGAGAGAAGTATCCCCGGCAGAACAGCTCTACCGGAGCTCTAGATTGGATCCGCCAAGGTTCCGCCTCGTGGCGGCGGAGTCTCGTCCCGAAAAGTTTCTCTTGATTTTTTTCTCATTGAAAGACTTCATATAGGAGAAGATGGACATCGTAGAGCCACCAGGGGGCCCACGAGGTAGGGGGCGCGCCCTAGGGAGGCGCGCCCCCACCCTCGTGAGAAGGGTGTGGGCCCCCTGGTCTTCATCTTTGGCGAGGATTTTTCTTTATTTATTTTAAGATGTTCCATGTAGTTTTAGGACTTTTGGAGTTGCGCAGAATAGGTCTCTAATATTTGCTCCTTTTCCAGCTCAGAATTCCAGCTGCCGGCATTCTCCCTCCTTATGTAAACCTTGTAAAATAAGAGAGAATAGCCATAAGTATTGTGACATAAAGTGAAATAACGGTCCATAATGCAATAAATATTGATATAAAAGCATGATTCAAAATGGACGTATTAGTGGCATGCCTGGTAACTCCTCTAGAAAAACATCTGGATAATCCTTCACTACAGGCATTTCCTCCTGAACAACTCCCGTAAGGGCATTCACTTGGCTCCTCCTAGGAACATGCCTAGAATGAAGGAAATATGCCCTAGAGGCAATAATAAAGTTATTATTTATTTCCTTACATCATGATGAATGTTTAGTATTCATGCTAGAATTGTATTAACCGGAAACATAATACATGTGTGAATACATAGACAAACAGAGTGTCACTAGTATGCCTCTACTTGACTAGCTTGTTAATCAAAGATGGTTATGTTTCCTAACCATGAACAAAGAGTTGTTATTTGATTAACGAGATCACATCATTAGTTGAATGATCTGATTGACATGACCCATTCCATCAGCTTAGCACCCGATCATTTAGTATGTTGCTATTGCTTTCTTCATGACTTATACATGTTCCTATAACTATGAGATTATGCAACTCCCGTTTGCCGGAGGAACACTTTGTGTGCTACCAAACATCACAACGTAACTGGGTGATTATAAAGGTGCTCTGTAGGTGTCTCCAAAGGTAGATGTTGGGTTGGCGTATTTCGAGATTAGGATTTGTCACTCCGATTGTCGGAGAGGTATCTATGGGCCCTCTCGGTAATGCACATCACATAAGCCTTGCAAGCATTACAACTAATGAGTTAGTTGCGAGATGATGTATTACGGATTGAGTAAAGAGACTTGCCGGTAACGAGATTGAACGAGGTATTGGATACCGACGATCGAATCTCGGGCAAGTAACATACCGATGACAAAGGGGACAACGTATGTTGTTATGCGGTCTGACCGATAAAGATCTTCGTAGAATATGTAGGAGCCAATATGGGCATCCAGGTCTCGCTATTGGTTATTGACCGGAGACGTGTCTCGGTCATGTCTACATTGTTCTCGAACCGTAGGGTCCGCACGCTTAACGTTACGATGACAGTTATTATGAGTTTATGCATTTTGATGTACCGAAGTTAGTTCGGAGTCCCGGATGTGATAACGGACATTACGAGGAGTCTCGAAATGGTCGAGACATAAAGATTGATATATTGGATGACTATATTCGGACACCGGAAGCGTTCCGGAGAAGTTTCGGATAAAACCGGATCACCGGGGGGTTACCGGAACCCCCCGCGGGTTAATGGGCCTTATGGGCCTAAAGTGGAGAAGAGGAAGGGGCTGCCAGGGCAGGCCGCGCGCCCCCTCTTCCCCTAGTCCGAATTGGACTAGGAGGGAGGGGCGGCGCCCCCCTCTTTCCCTCTCTTCTCCCACCTCTCCTAATTGGACAAGGAAAGGGGGGGAGTCCTACTCCCGGTAGAAGTAGGACTCCTCCTGCGCGCCTCCATAGGGCCGGCCGCACCCCCCCCCTTGGATCCTTTATATATGGAGGCAAGGGGGCACCCTAGGACACACAATTGATCAACGTGATCGTTCCTTAGCTGTGTGCGGTGCCCCCTTCCACCATATTCCACCTCGGTCATATCGTTGTAGTGCTTAGGCGAAGCCCTGCGTCGGTAGAACATCATCGTCGTCACCACGCCGTTGTGCTGACGGAACTCATCCCCGAAGCTTTGCTGGATCGGAGCCCGGGGAGCGTCATTGAGCTGTACGTGTGCTAAGAACTCGGAGGTGCCGGAGTAACGGTGCTTGGATCTGTCGGATCGGGAAGACGTACGATTACTTCCTCTACGTTGCGTCAACACTTCCGCCTCGGTCTACGAGGGTACGTAGACAACACTCTCCCCTCTCGTTGCTATGCATCACCATGATCTTGCGTGTGCGTAGGAATTTTTTTGAAATTACTACGTTCCCCAACAGTGGCATCCGAGCCTAGGTTTTATGGTTTGATGTTATATGCACGAGTAGAACACAAGTGAGTTGTGGGCGATATAAGTCATACTGCCTACCAGCATGTCATACTTTTGTCCGGCGGTATTGTTGGATGAAGCGGCCCGGACCGACATTACGCGTACGCTTACGCGAGACCGGTTCTCCTGATGTGCTTTGCACAAAGGTGGCTTGCGGGTGACTATTTCTCCAACTTTAGTTGAACCAAGTGTGGCTACGCCCGGTCCTTGCGAAGGTTAAAACGGCATCAACTTGACAAACTATCGTTGTGGTTTTGGTGCGTAGGTAAGATTGGTTCTTGCTTAAGCCCGTAGGAGCCACGTAAAACTTGCAACAACAAAGTAGAGGACGTCTAACTTGTTTTTGCAGGGCATGTTGTGATGTGATATGGTCAAGACATGATGCTAAATTTTATTGTATGAGATGATCATGTTTTGTAACCGAGTTATCGGCAACTGGCAGGAGCCATATGGTTGTCTCTTTATTGTATGCAATGCAATCGCGCTGTAATGCTTTACTTTATCACTAAGCGGTAGCGATAGTCGTGGAAGCATAAGATTGGCGAGACGACAACGATGCTTCGATGGAGATCAAGGTGTCGCGTCGGTGACGATGGTGATCATGACGGTGCTTTGGAGATGGAGATCACAAGCACAAGATGATGATGGCCATATCATATCACTTATATTGATTGCATGTGATGTTTATCTTTTATGCATCTTATCTTGATTTGATTGACGGTAGCATTATAAGATGATCTCTCACTAAATTATCAAGAAGTGTTCTCCCTGAGTATGCACCGTTGCCAAAGTTTGTCGTGCCCAGACACCACGTGATGATCGGGTGTGATAAGCTCTACGTGCATCTACAACGGGTGCAAGCCAGTTTTGCACACGCAGAATACTTAGGTTAAACTTGACGGGCCTAGCATATGCAGATATGGCCTCGGAACCCAGAGACCGAAAGGTCGAGCGTGAATCATATAGTAGATATGATCAAACATAATGATGTTCACCATTGAAAACTAATCCATTTCACGTGATGATCGGTTATGGTTTAGTTGATTTGGATCACGTGATCACTTAGAAGATTAGAGGGATGTCTACCTAAGTGGGAGTTCTTTAAGTAATTTGATTAATTGAACTTAAATTTACCATGAACTTAGTACCTGATAGTATCTTGCTTATGTATGTTTGATTGTAGATAGATGGCCCGTGCTGTTGTTCCGTTGAATTTTAATGCGTTCCTTGAGAAAGCAAAGTTGAAAGATGATGGTAGCAATTACACGGACTGGGTCCGTAACTTGAGGATTATCCTCATTGCTGCACAGAAGAATTACGTCCTGGAAGCACCGCTGGGTGCCAGGCCTGCTGCTGGAGCAACACCAGATGTTATGAATGTCTGGCAGAGCAAAGCTGATGACTACTCGATAGTTCAGTGTGCCATGCTTTACGGCTTAGAATCGGGGCTTCAACGACGTTTTGAACGTCAGGGAGCATATGAGATGTTCCAGGAGTTGAAGTTAATATTTCAAGCAAATGCCCGGATTGAGAGATATGAAGTCTCCAATAAGTTCTATAGCTGCAAGATGGAGGAGAACAGTTCTGTCAGTGAGCAATACTCAAAATGTCTGGGTATAATAATCACTTGATTCAGATGGGAGTTAATCTTCCAGATGATTGCGTCATTGACAGAATTCTCCAATCACTGCCACCAAGCTAAAAGAGCTTCGTGATGAACTATAATATGCAAGGGATGAATAAGACTATTCCCGAGCTCTTCGCAATGCTGAAAGCTGCGGAGGTAGAAATCAAAAAGGAGCATCAAGTGTTGATGGTCAACAAGACCACTAGTTTCAAGAAAAAGGGCAAAGGGAAGAAGAAGGGGAACTTCAAGAAGAACGACAAGCAAGTTGCTGCTCAGGAGAAGAAACCCAAGTCTAGACCTAAGCCTGAAACTGAGTGCTTCTACTGCAAGCAGACTGGTCACTGGAAGCGGAACTGCCCCAAGTATTTGGCGGATAAGAAGGATGGCAAGGTGAACAAAGGTATATGTGATATACATGTTATTGATGTGTACCTTACTAGAGCTCGCAGTAGCAACTGGGTATTTGATACTGGTTCTGTTGATAATATTTGCAACTCGAAACAGGGACTACGGATTAGGCGAACACTGGCAAAGGACGAGGTGACGATGCGCTGGGAAACGGTTCCAAAGTCGATGTGATCGCGGTCGGCACGCTACCTCTACATCTACCTTCAGGATTAGTATTAGACCTAAATAATTGTTATTTGGTGCCAGCGTTAAGCATGAACATTATATCTGGATCTTGTTTGATGCGAGACGGTTATTCATTTAAATCAAAGAATAATGGTTGTTCTATTTATATGAGTAATATCTTTTATGGTCATGCACCCTTGAAGAATGGTCTATTTCTGATGAATCTCGACAGTAGTGATACACATATTCATAATGTTGAAACCAAAAGATGCAGAGTTGATAATGATAGTGCAACTTATTTGTGGCACTGCCGTTTAGGTCATATCGGTGTAAAGCGCATGAAGAAACTCCATACTAATGGACTTTTGGAACCACTTGATTATGAATCACTTGGTACTTGCGAACCGTGCCTCATGGGCAAGATGACTAAAACACCGTTCTCCGGTACTATGGAGAGAGCAACAGATTTGTTAGAAATCATACATACCGATGTATGTGGTCCGATGAATATTGAGGCTCGTGGCGGATATCGTTATTTTCTCACCTTCACAGATAATTTAAGAAGATATGGGTATATCTACTTAATGAAACACAAGTCTGAAACATTTGAAAAGTTCAAAGAATTTCAGAGTGAAGTTGAAAATCATCGTAACAAGAAAATAAAGTTTCTACGATCTGATTGTGGAGGAGAATATTTGAGTTACGAGTTTGGTGTACATTTGAAACAATGCGGAATAGTTTCGCTACTCACGCCACCCGGAACACCACAGTGTAATGGTGTGTCCGAATTTCGTAATCATACTTTACTAGATATGGTGCGATCTATTATGTCTCTTACTGATTTACCGCTATCATTTTGGGTTATGCTTTAGAGACGGCCGCATTCACGTTAAATAGGGCACCATCAAAATCCGTTGAGACGACACCTTATGAACTATGGTTTGGCAAGAAACCAAAGTTGTCGTTTCTTAAAGTTTGGGGCTGCGATGCTTATGTGAAAAAGTTTCAACCTGATAAGCTCGAACCGAAATCGGAGAAATGTGTCTTCATAGGTTACCCAAAGGAGACTGTTGGGTACACCTTCTATCACAGATCCGAAGGCAAGACATTCGTTGCTAAGAATGGATCCTTTCTAGAGAAGGAGTTTCTCTCGAAAGAAGTGAGTGGGAGGAAAGTAGAACTTGACGAGGTAACTATACCTAATCCCTTATTGGAAAGTAGTACATCATAGAAAACTGTTTCTGCGACACCTACACCTATAAGTGAGGAAGCTAATGATAATGATCATGAAACTTCAGAACAAGATACTACTGAACCTCGTAGATCAACCAGAGTGAGATCTGCGCCAGAGTGGTACGGTAATCCTATTCTGGAAATCATGCTACTAGATCATGATGAACCTACGAACTATGAAGAAGCGATGGTCAGCCCAGATTCCGCAAAATGGATTGAAGCCATGAAATCTGAGATGGGATCCAGGTATGAGAACAAATTATGGACTTTGGTTGACTTGCCCGATGGTCGGCAAGCAATTGAGAATAAATGGATCTTCAAGAAGAAGACTGACACTGACGGTAATGTTACTGTCTACAAAGCTCGACTTGTTGCAAAAGGATTTCGACAAGTTCAATGGGTTGACTATGATGAGACCTTCTCACCCGTAGCGATGCTTAAGTCCGTCCGAATCATGTTAGCAATTGCCGCATTTTATGATTATGAAATTTGGCAGATGGATGTCAAAACTGCATTCCTGAATGGATTTCTGGAAGAAGAGTTGTATGTGATGCAACCAGAAGGTTTTGTCGATCCAAAGGGAGCTAACAAAGTGTGCAAGCTCCAGCGATCCATTTATGGACCGGTGCAAGCCTCTCGGAGTTGGAATAAACGCTTTGATAGTGTGATCAAAGCATTTGGTTTTGTACAGACTTTCGGAGAAGCCTGTATTTACAAGAAAGTGAGTGGGAGCTCTGTAGCATTTCTGATATTATATGTGGATGACATATTACTAATTGGAAATGATATAGAATTTCTGGATAGCATAAAGGGATACTTGAATAAGAGTTTTTCAATGAAAGACCTCGGTGAAGCTGCTTACATATTAGGCATAAAGATCTATAGAGATAGATCAAGACGCTTAATTGGACTTTCACAAAGCACATACCTTGACAAGATTTTGAAGAAGTTCAAAATGGATCAAGCAAAGAAAGGGTTCTTGCCTGTGTTACAAGGTGTGAAGTTGAGTCAGACTCAATGCCTGACCACTGCAGAAGATAGAGAGAAAATGAAAGATGTTCCCTATGCTTCAGCCATAGGCTCTATCATGTATGCAATGCTGTGTACCAGACCTGATGTGTGCCTTGCTATAAGTCTAGCAGGGAGGTACCAAAGTAATCCAGGAGCGGATCACTGGACAGCGGTCAAGAACATCCTGAAATACCTGAAAAGGACTAAGGATATGTTTCTCGTATATGGAAGTGACCAAGAGCTCATCGTAAACGGTTACGTTGATGCAAGCTTTGACACTGATCCGGACGATTCTAAATCGCAAACCGGATACGTGTTTACATTAAACGGTGGAGCTGTCAGTTGGTGCAGTTCTAAACAAAGCGTTGTGGCGGGATCTACATGTGAAGCGGAGTACATAGCTGCTTTGGAAGCAGCAAACGAAGGAGTTTGGATGAAGGAGTTCATATTCGATCTAGGTGTCATACCTAGTGCATCGGGTCCAATGAAAATCTTTTGTGACAATACTGGTGCAATTGCCTTGGCAAAGGAATCTAGATTTCACAAGAGAACCAAGCACATCAAAAGACGCTTCAATTCCATCCGGGATCTAGTCCAGGTGGGAGACATAGAGATTTCCAAGATACATACGGATCTGAATGTTGCAGACCCGTTGACTAAGCCTCTTCCACGAGCAAAACATGATCAGCACCAAGGCTCCATGGGTGTTAGAATCATTACTGGGTAATCTAGATTATTGACTCTAGTGCAAGTGGGAGACTGAAGGAAATATGCCCTAGAGGCAATAATAAAGTTATTATTTATTTCCTTACATCATGATGAATGTTTAGTATTCATGCTAGAATTGTATTAACCGGAAACATAATACATGTCTGAATACATAGACAAACAGAGTGTCACTAGTATGCCTCTACTTGACTAGCTCGTTAATCAAAGATGGTTATGTTTCCTAACCATGAACAAAGAGTTGTTACTTGATTAACGAGATCACATCATTAGTTGAATGATCTGATTGAGATGACCCATTCCATTAGCTTAGCACCCGATCGTTTAGTATGTTGCTATTGCTTTCTTCATGACTTATACATGTTCATATAACTATGAGATTATGCAACTCCCGTTTGTCGGAAGAACACTTTGTGTGCTACCAAACGTCACAACATAACTGGGTGATTATAAAGGTGCTCTACAGGTGTCTCCAAAGGTAGATGTTGGGTTGGCGTATTTCGAGATTAGGATTTGTCACTCCGATTGTCGGAGAGGTATCTCTGGGCCCTCTCGGTAATGCACATCACATAAGCCTTGCGAGCATTACAACTAATGAGTTAGTTGCGAGATGATGTATTACGGAACGAGTAAAGAGACTTGCCAGTAACGAGATTGAACTAGGTATTGGATACCGACGATCGAATCTCGGGCAAGTAACATACCGATGACAAAGGGAACAACGTATGTTGTTATGCAGTCTGACCGATAAAGATCTTCGTAGAATATGTAGGAGCCAATATGGGCATCCAGGTCCCGCTATTGGTTATTGACCGGAGACGTGTCTCGGCCATGTCTACATTGTTCTCGAACCATAGGGTCCACACGCTTAACGTTACGATGACAGTTATTATGGGTTTATGCATTTTGATGTACCGAAGTTAGTTCGGAGTCCCGGATGTCATCACGGACATGACGAGGAGTCTCGAAATGGTCGAGACATAAAGATTGATATATTGGATGACTATATTCGGATACCGGAAGCGTTCCGGAGAAGTTTTGGATAAAACCGGATCACCGGGGGGTTAATGGGTCTTATGGGCCTAAAGTGGAGAAGAGGAAGGGGCTGGCAGGGCAGGCCGCGCGCCCCCTCTTCCCCTAGTCCGAATTGGACTAGGACGGAGGGGCGGCGCCCCCCTCTTTCCCTCTCTTCTCCCACCTCTCCTAATTGGACAAGGAAAGGGGGGAGTCCTACTCCCGGTAGGAGTAGGACTCCTCCTGCGCGCCCCCATAGGGCCGGCCGCACCCCCCTTGGATCCTTTATATACGGAGGCAAGGGGGCACCCTAGGACACACAATTGATCAACGTGATCGTTTCTTCGCCGTGTGCGGTGCCCCCTTCCACCATATTCCACCTCGGTCATATCGTTGTAGTGCTTAGGCGAAGCCCTGCGTCGGTAGAACATCATCATCGTCATCACGCCATTGTGCTGATGGAACTCATCCCCGAAGCTTTGCTGGATCGGAGCCCGGGGAGCGTCATCGAGTTGTACGTGTGCTAAGAACTCGGAGGTGCCGGAGTAACGGTGCTTGGATCGGTCGGATCGGGAAGACGTACGACTACTTCCTCTATGTTGCGTCAACGCTTCCGCTTCGGTCTACGAGGGTACGTAGACAACACTCTCCCCTCTCGTTGCTATGCATCACCATGATCTTGCATGTGCGTAGGAAATTTTTTGAAATTACTACGTTCCCCAACATAGACACATACTTAATCCTTTTTCCCTCCGGGGTGGTAAGATAAATTGACATACTAGCACAGTCAATACTCCCTCCAAACATTGACATCCAGTCCATACCTAATATCACATCCAATCCTTGTGACTCCAAGATAATTAGGTTGGACGGAAAAACATGTGTGCCAATGGTTAGGGGTACCTGGTCGCACCATCGGCTAGCCATGTATTCTGCTCTGGGTGAGCTTACTAACAGAGGGGTCCTAAGGGTTTGGGTTGGTAGTTTAAACTTATCCAGAAATTCCCTTGATATGTATGAATGCGATGCACCACTGTCGAAAAGAACAAGAGCGGTAAATGACTTAACCAAAAACTTACCTATTACCGCGTCCGGCTGCTCTTCAACTTCCTCCACGTTAACGTGGTTCGCTTGTCCATTGTTGAATGAATTAGGCTTCTTCCCAGCGCTCCCATTTCCATTTCCATTCTTTCCTTCAGGGCACTCCGTGGCGTAGTGTCCAGTCTTCCCACACTTGAAGCAAGTAACGTGACTTAAGTCCCATTTTGGCGGGTGTGGCTGGATTGGGGCGGTTCTGGTTATTGTGGTTCCGTTCCCATTCCCATTCTTAGAACCATTGTGGTTATGTAATCCTCCTCCAGTGTGGTTGTGACCTCCATGGTTATGAACAAGTCCTCCCGAATTCGGGGTTAGGCGAGGCTTCTACTGAGCTCCTGAGTTATACTTCCCCTGTCCATACTTCCTCTTGCGGCTCTCAATCTGCTGTTGCTTCCCTTCAATCATAAGAGCCTTATCTACCAACTCCTGGTAGTTGTTGAAGGTTGCTACCATCAACTGCATGCTCATCTCATCATTCAGCCCTTCCATAAACTTCTCCTACTTCGCAGAATCTGTGGCCACATCATCAAGAGCATAGCAAGATAACTTGCTAAACTCATCCACGTACTGAGCCATAGTATGGTTCCCCTGGCGTAGGTTGCGGAACTCCCGCTTCTTCATCTGCATAGATCCAGTTGAGACATGGGCCGTGTAGAAAGCTTGCTGAAACTGGTCCCAAGTGACGTTGGCTATGGGAAAAGTGGTTGTGTAATTCTCCCACCATGATGCTGCTGGTCCATCCAACTAATGTGCGGCAAAACGCACCTTCTCAGCATCCGTGCAACCTGCGGTGGTCAACTCCCTTCCAATACGGCGTAGCCAATCATCAGCAACTATAGGCTCGGTGCTACTGGAAAACACCGACGGCTATAACCTTAGAAAACGGGCTAGGTTGTCCACTGGCGGCGGGTTGTTGTTGTTGTTGTTATTGTTGTTGTCGTTGCCCTGGTTCTGAACTAGCAATTGCATCAAAGTATTCTACTGCTGGATCAACTGGGTGAGCTCCGGTGGGAAAGCAAAACCGGTGTCACGTCTCGGAGGCATCTGATGGGTTTAGATGGAAGAGATCAGAATAGAAAAGGGGTCTAATGAGGAAACACTACCCATATGCACATGAGACAAACACAAACATTTCACTCAATCAAGCAAGCAAGGGCATACAAATGGTATAGGACTATCGCAAAAGTGCTCATCTACTACTAATTACATGGGAAAAAACTACTAATATTTGGTGGTCATCTAGAAATTTTGATCGGTGGAAAACTCCATGATGTCCGCTCCAGCTTCGTCTACAAAGTCATCATCACAAGGATCGGAATCGGTGTCGTCGATGATGATGTAGTCTTCGGGGCGTATCTCCTTGGGTTCTTCTTCTTCTTCTATTGGTGTTGGTCCTCCCATGAATACTCCGATCTTTTTGACTAAGTCGTCATTCTTCTCCAGTAGTGTCTGGATTTCCTCCTCATATCCATCGTGTGTAAACTTGAGTTCTTCCTCCAGCTCGATGATTATAGTCTTCGCCTTCTTCAAGTCCATCATGTATGCGCACATCTGGTTCTCCTGACGTCGAATGTGCTGGTTTAGCTCCTGGATGAAAGCTGCAATGGATCTATCCTTCCTGGTGTTGATTACTTCCCATTGCTCGTCTCGGCGCCCACATATTTGATAGATAGTGTCCTTAAGCTCCCTCTTGTAGACTTCTCCAATGCGTCCCATGGTAATGTGGGATGTCATGCTCTTGCCTAGACTCCAGGTGGATGCTTCAAAAGAAAACTCTATGGGTTTAGAAGTTGGCGAGAACATCCTTCCTGGAACTTGTAGTTGAACCATCCAGCGCTCCTCTTCAGGTAAAGTGGCGTTGTACGTTCCGGTGAAGCTTGGTATTCCAATGTTCAAGTACCTAGTGACTTCCTTCAAGTGGCGTCCAAAAGGTGTGTCTTCATCCGGTTGTGCAAACTTGTTCTTCATCCCCGCCATCCTAAGGAGTAGAAAATGGAGAGGAGTCAGAAATGAGTAGAGAAGTGTGACCTAGGTTTATCTTAGTGGTCGTGTCCTACCCTCAGCGTGTGCTCTGATACCATCTTGTAGCGACCCGACCTCAGATGGTCAAGTATCTGTGCTTCAGTGTCATCCCTGGATTGGTAATGCTGACACACACAGTACTCGAAGGATTTATAACAAAGTAGCAATCACACACTTATTACATCGAATGTCTCCAAAGAGAACTTATTACAATAATATGGCTTAAGGCCATCTAATACGATAACAGCGGAAGGCTTGGAAGATAAAGTGAGTCCATCAACTCCAACGGCATAACTAAGCTGCAGGGCAATGACCTAACGACCTTACTCCTCGTCTGAAAAGTCTGCAACATAATACGTTGCAGCCCGAAAATGGGTCAGCACATAGAATATGCTGGCAAAATAACACAGTAGAGCAAGAACAGAATAATGCTATCACTACATGCATATTTGGCTGGTGGAAAGCTCTATGGTTATAGTTTTTGCGAAAAGCCATTTTTTCCCTACAACAAAGGAATGGATTTTAATTTAACTATCATGGTAATTGAAACATCATTGAGAAGGTTCCTCCAACTCAAATCCCAATTAAAGTGATTAACATCCCCACAATATTAATTAAGAATGATGAGATACATGTGATAACCCAAATACCAGATACTCAAGAATTGTCCATAACCGGGGACGCGGCTAACCATGATTAGATTATACACTCTGCAGAGGTTTGCGCACTTTTCCCCACAAGACTCGATCACCTCCGTTAGATTTCTCGCACTAGAAGGTGTTTGAGAAACGGATGACCGAGACACAGTCTTTCAGAAACATTAACTCTCTACTCCGGACAGACCATACCAAACCTACATCCCACTACCTGTTGACAGCTTCACGTAACTTACTCAACTATGCTAGAGCCCATAATAGCTTGTGGCTGCACACGGAAGTTTCTAGCATGAATAATCTCAGTTCCCTTTGAGCCTGGGTGGCGGTCCATAGGAAGATCACACGGGTACTCCGGGATTTCCAAAAATACAGGCAACACTGGGTACTCCTGGTGCCTCAATCCACCCAGATGTTAATTTAAGTTGCCACCTTAAGTTGAACCATTAATTAACAATCTCACATCTATCATGGACTTCACTCAAACCCAGACCACGTCTACGAGAATAGCATAGCATAGTAATATAAGCAGCGTAGAAGTAACTCGCAGGGTTTGAATGTAACAGGGGTAATAGGTTCTACCTCAACAACTACTTCCCAACCCACAAGTTAATGACATCCTAATCATGCAATGTTTGATTATTGGAACTAATGCATAAAACTGGGTGATCAAAGGGATATGATCAAAGTGTTACTTGCCTTGCTGACGGTCTGCAAAACCTAGGGACTCGTAGTAGCACGCTTCACACTCCGGGTGTTCTATCGCAAACAAACAATAACTTACATAAGCAACAAGCAAAGATGCACAAGCAAAACTCAGATAAAAGACATTGACCAGAAAGTTCAACTTAAGAACTCCGGTTCACAAAAAGAATCAAATCAAACGGAGCAACGAAACTCAAACGGCGAAAGAGAAAAGCTTCGTTTACTAATCTGAACCTAGGTCAAATTTTACAGTAGCAAAAACTTATTTAAGTTCATTAAATGAAAAGAGGGTCTCGAGACGAAGATCTAGGCGCTTGAATCGCCTGATTCCGACTAACGAGCGAAAAGATAAACAGAAACTAAGATCGGATCAGAAATCGCAATCAGAGAAATCGCGGAATAAATCCGATAAAAGAAAACTGACGAACAGACTAACGAACGAGCGTTCATTAGCTGTATCTAACGGGCAAAGAATCATTCGTTAAAACGAACATACGGACGAACATCCGCTAACTAGAAGAACCAAGAAAAACTGGCGAAACCGAAAAAATAGATCTAGGGTTTCTAAAAAACGAACGGTTTTTATAAAAAAAAACCGGCAGTGCAGTCCGGCGGCGACCTCCGGCGAGGGGCTCCGGCAGGGCGAGGTGCGGCTCGCGGGGCGGCGGCGGCAGCAGCAGGCGCAGGCGGCGGCGGCTGGCGCGGGGCGGCGGCGGCTGCAGGCGGCATGGGCGGCGGTGGTGGGGCGGCGTGGGCTTGGAGGACGGGCCAAGGCGGGGCGGCGGAGTCCGGCTCGGACTCCTCGTCTGAGTCAGTCAGCGGCGGCGCGCGCGACGGGGAAGGCGGCGGCGGCCGGCCTGGCTCGGCTTGGCCTTAGGCCCAGTCGGGCGCGGAAATTTTTTTTTTTGAAATAAATAATTTCGCCGAACGAAATAAAATCCTAGAAAAATAAATAAAAATCTAAAAATGCCAAAACAAATGTTCACCATCTAAATAAAATATTTAGAACGAGATGAACAAATTCTTGAGCCTAAAATGCAATTTTGAAAAACATGCAATTTTTCTAATGCAAACAAAATTGCAATAAAATTTAATTAAAACAAATATTTGATTTTAATATTTTTCCTCCAATATTTCAGTTATCTTGGAGAAGTCATATTATCTCCTCTCATATATTTTTTATGAAATATTTTCGGAGAAAAATAATTAAAACCAAATCCTCGTTTCAATATTTGATAAAAATCAAATATGAAAACCGGGAAATCCCCAACTCTCTCTCCGAGGGTCCTTGAGTTGCTTAGGATTTCGAGGATCGCGAGACGAAAAACAAATAAAATATGATATGCATGGATGACTATGTATAACATTCCAAATTGAAAATTTGGGATGTTACAATTATAGTACTCACACATTCTGAGCACATGCTCACTAGCTGAGCTATTCTCCTCCATCTTGTAGGCAAAGTGCTTGTCAAAGGTCTCAGACCTTTCGACATGGGCATGAGTCTGAAATACTAATTTCAACTCTTGGAACATCTCATATGCTCCATGGCGTTCAAAATGTCTTTGAAGCCCCGATTCTAAGCCGTAAAGCATGGTGCACTAAACTATCAAGTAGTCATCATATCGAGCTCGCCAAACGTTCATAACGTCTGTATCTGCTCCTGCAATCGGTCTGTCACCTAGCGGTGCATCAAGGACAGAATTCTTCTGTGCAGCAATGAGGATAATCCTCAGATCACGGATCCAATCCGCATCATTGCTACTAAAATCTTTCAACTTAGTTTTCTCTAGGAACATATCAAAATAAATGGGGAGCTACATAGCGAGCTATTCATCTACAACATAGTTATGCAAATACTATCAGGACTAAGTTCATGATAAATTTAAAGTTAATTAATCATATTACTTAAGAACTCCCACTTAGACAAACATCCCTCTAATCATCTAAGTGATCACGTGATCCATATCAACTAAACCATGTTCGATCATCACGTGAGATGGAGTAGTTTTCAATGGTGAACATCACTATGTTGATCATATCTACTATATGATTCATGCTCGACCTTTCGATCTCCAGTGTTCTGAGGCCATATCAGCATATGCTAGGCTCGTCAAGATTAACCCGAGTATTCCGCGTGTGCAAAACTAGCTTGCACCCGTTGTATGTGAACATAGAGCTTATCACACCCGATCATCATGTGGTGTCTCAGCATGAAGAACTGTCGCAACGGTGCATACTCAGGAAGAACACTTATACCTTGAAATTTAGTGAGAGATCATATTATAATGCTACCATCAATCTAAGCAAAATAAGATGCATAAAAGATAAACATCACATGCAATCAATATAAGTGATATGATATGGCTTGTGCCTGTGATCTCCATCTCCAAAGCACCGTCATGATCACCATCGTCACCGGCTTGACACCTTGATCTCCATCGAAGCATTGTTGTCGTCACACCAACTATTGCCTCCATGACTATCGCTACCACTTAGTGATAAAGTAAAGCAATTACATGGAGATTGCATTTCATACAATAAAGCGACAACCATATAGCTCCTGCCAGTTGCCGATAACCGTGTTACAAAACATGATCATCTCATACAATAAAATTTAGCATCATGTCTTGACCATATCACATCACAATATGCCCTGCAAAAGCAAGTTAGACGTCCTCTACTTTGTTGTTGCAAGTTTTACGTGGCTGCTATGGGTTGAGCAAGAACCGTTCTTACCTACGCATCAAAAACCACAACGCGGTATAGTGATTGTATTTTGATCTTCAAAAAGAACCCTATTCATTGAATCCGATTCAACTAAAGCTGGAGAAACAGACACCACTAGCCACCTGTGTGCGAAGCACATCGGTAGAACCAGTCTCGTGTAAGCGTACGCGTAATGTCGGTCTGGGCCGCTTCATCCAACAATGCCACTGAATCAATAATCAACTAGTGATGGCAAGGAATATGTATATACCCACGCCCACAACTCCTTTGTGTTCTACTCGTGCATATAAAATCTACGCATAAACCTGGCTCGGATGCCACTGTTGGGTAACATAGTAATTTCAAAAAAATTCCTACGCACACGCAAGATCATGGTGATGCATAGCAACGAGAGGGGAGAGTATCGTACACGTACCCTCGTAGACCATAAGCGGAAGCGTTATGAGAACGCGGTTGATGTAGTCGTATGTCTTCGCGATCCGACCGATCCAAGTACTGAATGCATGGCACCTCCGAGTTCAGCACACGTTCAGCTCGATTACGTCCCACGAACTCCGATCCAGCAGAGCTTCACGGGAGAGTTCCGTCAGCATGACGGCGCGATGACGGTGATGATGTTGCTACCGATGTAGGGCTTTAAGCGTGCGGACCCTACGGGTTCGAGAACTATGTAGACATGACCGAGACTCGTCTCTGGTCAATAACCAATAGCAGAACCTGGATGCTCATATTGGTTCCTACATATTCTACAAAGATCTTTATCGGTCAAACCGCATAACAACATACGTTGTTCCCTTTATCATCGGTATGTTACTTGCCCGAGATTCGATCGTCGGTATCCTTATACCTAGTTCAATCTAGTTACCGGAAAGTCTCTTTACTCGTTCTGTAATGCATCATCCCGTAACTAACTCATTAGTCACAATGCTTGCAAGGCTTATAGTGATGTGCATTACCGAGAGGGCCCAGAGATACCTCTCCGACAATCGGAGTGACAAATCCTAATCTCGATCTATGCCAACTCAACAAGTACCATCGGAGACA
This sequence comes from Triticum monococcum, assembly GCA_034509565.1. Classification (NCBI taxonomy): domain Eukaryota; kingdom Viridiplantae; phylum Streptophyta; class Magnoliopsida; order Poales; family Poaceae; genus Triticum; species Triticum monococcum. Next base: position 112,569,125 of record CM067847.1, on the reverse strand, counting down.
CCTTTAGAGCACCTTTATGATCACCTAGTTACGTTGTGACATTTGGTAGCACACAAAGTGTTCCTCCGGTACTCGGGAGTTGCATAATCTCATAGTCATAGGAACATGTATAAGTCATGAAGAAAGCAATAGCAACAAACGAAACGATCATCGTGCTAAGCTAACGGATGGGTCAAGTCAATCACATCATTCTCTAATGATGTGATCCCATTAATCAAATGACAACTCACGTCTATGGCTAGGAAATTTAACCATCTTTGATTCAATGAGCTAGTCAAGTAGAGGCATACTAGTGACACTCTGTTTGTCTATGTATCCACACATGTACTAAGTTTCCAGTTAATACAATTCTAGCATGAATAATAAACATTTATAATGATATAAGGAAATAAATAATAACTTTATTATTGCCTCTAGGGCATATTTCCTTCAGTCTCCCACTTGCACAAGAGTCAATAATGAAAGTGCGTTATATCGACTAGAGGGGGTGAATAGGCGATTTTTATGAATTCTTCACTGAGGAATTTGTAGGTGAGGAAATTCCTTAGAGAAGAACTACTAGCAGCGGAATAAGTACTCAAAAGTAAACATAACATACCACAAGCATAGTCATTGTGATGAAATGAAAACAAGCACAGAGTACAGAAAGCGTAAACACATGATAACACAGGATGAAGACAAACACACTGAAAAAATTGAACTAAGAAAATTGAGAAAGTCTTCAGTCAAAGTCTTCAAACACAGATACGAATAAGCACTCAACACAGTTATGAGGAAATGAAAGAGTTGAGGAAATGGAACCAGTGAGCTTGGTGAAGACAATGATTTGGTAGACCAATTCCAACTGCTGTCTCAGTTGTACACCTAGTTGGAGCGGCTAGGTATTTAAACCTGAGGACACACAGTCCTCACCATATTCTCCTTCAGCTAAGGTCACACACACCTCGCCCAATCACTCGTGGTAAGGCTGCAGGTGACTTCCGAACCTGCACAGACTTGGTCACTCGGCGATCCACAATTCCTCTTGGATGCTCTAGACCTTGACGCCTAACCGTCTGGAAGAAGCACAGTCTTCAAAGGTAACAAGCGTCGGATCCATGCAGGATCAATCTCTTCAGTGATGCTCAATCACTTGGGGTTTTAGGTGTTTGGGTTTGGGTTTTCCTCACTTTATGATTTTCGCTCAAAGTCCTCGGAGGATGGGATGCTCTCAAATGACAAGTGTCAGTTTGTCCCGGAGCAGCCAACCAGCTAGTGGTTGTAGAGGGCGGCTATTTATAGCCTAGGGAGCAGCCCGACATGATAATACATAAATGCCCTTCAATGATATGACCGTTAGATGGGTAGATATTTTGGGATAGCTGTCACAAGGCACATCAACAGTTGGAAATTTGAGTATCAAATTCCTCAGGGCTATCATGTTCCTCACTGTGTAGGTAATCCGCATTGGCGAATTCCTAACTCCTTAGTCAGAACAAATTCCTCAGAGACCAGAAGAACTTCGTCTCTATCATTGAAGAATATGACTGAACTGTATGAGATTTCCAATGGCTTCACTCGAAGGGATTGGTAGGTGTAGGATTTTGAGTTGAGCATCACATGGAAATTTTTCCTTAGTATTTCCTCGACCCCCTTTAACAGTACAGTGTTTCCTATCACTCAAGAAAGAGAATATGAAACTACGAAAACAAAAGTCTTCACGCTTCATGTTCCTCGGATGAATACCAAGTCTTCAGGATTGCACCAATTTCTTCACTTTCAAAGTCTTCAGAAAGTATTCAGAAATCCAAAGTCTTCAGTCGAAGAACTTCATTTTTAGGGGTCGACTTTCTCTGTAAATATCAAACTCTTCATAGACTTATAGACCTGTGTACACTCAAAAACACATTAGTCCCTTAACCTATAAGTCTTCAATACACCACAATCACTAAGGGGCACTAGATGCACTTACAATTTCCCCCTTTTTGGTGATTGATGACAATGTAGGTTAAGTTTTCAACGAGGATAAACATATGAAGTGTAAATACTGATATTGAGGAATTTGATTGCAAGATATAGAAGAACTCCCCCTGAAGATGTGCATGATGAGGAATTTGCTTTTGAAGCATTGCACACTTGAAGAGTAGAATCATGGAGACCTCCCCCTATATCTTGTAATTCATACACGCATTTGACATATCATAATGACGAATTTGAAATGCCTGATGAAATATGGTGACTGATGTAATTCAGCATGCGTGCATTAACATATATGAGGAATAAGCATGTAGAAAAAGAACATCGAAAGTATCAGAGCACCATCGGGTTTAAGTTTACAACTCGATCCAATAAAGTTTTAGAAGAACGAGAGTTGTAACTTAGCAAAAAACGCCCATATAGATAGACCTGCTTGAAGACTAACTCAAAATTCTCCCCCTTTGTCATTGAATGACCAAAAGGATAAAAAATGAGGACTAACGCCCCTGAAGAATATCAAGTTGATGAAGGAGCGCCAGCGTTGTTGGGGTCGTTTGTCGTGGAAGGGCCTGTCGCAGTGTCGTCCAAGTCTTCGTACTCGTCCATATCCCGTGATGAAGAATATGAGCTGGACACCAAAGAAGGAACCTTGACCTTCTTGAATTTCTTCGGTGGAGGTGCAGACCAGTCAAAATCTTCCTTGAGACCCATTTTCTTAAGATCTTCTTCACCATAGAGATGTGATAGAATAGCCCAGATAGAATAGCCCATGGAGGTAGCAATGGTTTTTCTTCACTGCATTGTGTGTAGCAGTCATGTTGTGAAGAAATGAACCAAACTGACGCTTAACCCATTTATGGTTTCGATCCACCTTCTGGTGAAGACTAAGCAGAAGCTCACGGTCAATCATCACACGAGGAGCAGTGGCTTGAGGAGTAGACTTGGGTGCATTTGCAACAGAGTCATGTGCGGTAGAGTCATCATTGGTGGAATAAGATGCAGCTTTGCGAAACTGACCATCAATGGACGAATGCCTTCATCAATGACTGCAGGAGCCTTGCCCTTTTCATCAGTTGAAGTAAAAGCCCGCTTGAGGACTTCAATCAGGGGCAGATAGCTAAGGTGATTCTGAAAATCAGCCTTGTAGTTGAGTGAAGACCTTGTCCTGAGGAATCTCATAGTCCAAGGTGCATAAGGTTTCAGCTCAAACGGAGAAAGTGCAGCATTTGCCAGAGTCCTCATGAAGAAATCGTGATAGTTGATAGGAATGCTATGAATAATGTTTAATAGTAGATTCTTCATGATGCCAACTATTTCCTCATCAGATGAGTCGTGGGCTTTGACGGGACTCATTGTCCTCGTCAGAATGCGATAGACGGTTCTGGGCACATACAGTCAGTCCTTCATGAGGAATTTGGTCCTTGGGTCTTGACCGGGCTTCAAAGGCTTCATTAATACCTGCATATAATGAGCTATGAGTTCCGGTTCATGATACAGGCAGCGAGCTCCTTCACTGGGTGGACTGATGGGCAGGGCGTGAAGCAATTCAGAGGCATGTGCCTTATAGTGAGTATTTTCGGTCATCTAGTCCAAGACCCAGGTGTTGATATCTTCAGGATCAGCTGTGATATGCAATGTAGCATAGAACTGAAGAATAAGCTCTTCATTCCAATCAACGATGTGAGAGCAAAAGTTGAGGAGGCCTGCATCATGAAGAACACTGAGCACAGGAGAGAAGCAAGGTAATGATTCCATGTCCACGTGAGGAATATGCTCATGGTAGAAGATTTTGTCTTTGTTGAAAAGCAGTGAAGAATAGAAGTTGGCCTAGCTTGCAGTCCAGAAACGCTTCCTCCTTAGACGGGCAGAGTCATAAGGATTGTAGTTAGTGAAGAACACGTGCTCGCCGAAGAAATCATCATCCTTGAATTTATGCTTCTTTGAGAATGGATCCTTTGGTTTGGGGTGTGGAGTGTCAGTCAATTGCATCACAACCTCCGGGATCTCGATCTCAGGTTCCACAGGCTGAGGAATTTCAGGTGCTGCTTCAGTGGCAGCCTGGGACTTCAATTCTTCATCTACATGATCTTCAGCACTAGTGGCTAGAATTTCTTCATGGACAGACGGTGTGGCATGTGGTTCATCAGATCCCATTTGTACAGTAGTTACTGGGGACTGAGGAATTTGTTGCAATGGTGTGAAGAGTGGAGAGTTGGGGTGCTGACTTTCCCGATGTCCATATCTTCATCTCCCATTTCTTCAACGCCGGCCTCTTCAGCTGTAAACTGAGGCATAGGCGAGGAGACAACTGGTGTTGAAGGGATTGTATCCACTTCAATTTCTTCATCCATCTGCTCTGATGAAGCAGCAGAGGGATTCTCTTCATCAGATTCACTTTGAATCACATATTCTTCATCAAAAGGAACAAGGTCCTTTGATGGCATGGTTGAGATAGGAACAGCATCAATGGGATTTGCAAACGAGCTAGTCAATGGCTTCATCTTCTTCTAAGCTGAAGAATCTGATGCAGTTGATGCCTTCCTTTTCTTCACTGATGCATGCTCTGCAGCCTTGGTCTTCTTCACATCTGATGGAGATGGAAGGATAGGAGTTGGTGTAGGTGCGGGAGGAGTAGAGGAATTGGGTTGAATTTCTTCAGGTACAACTCATGCAGTTGCCTTGACTTCTTCATTTTCTTCAGGCGCACCACTAGTGGATGCCCTGGCAATTTCTTCAGTGGCTGGAATGCAGTCATCAGCCCTGGAACTCACATTTTCTTCAGCAATCTGATTTTCATCAGCGGTGCTGGCATTTTCTTCAGTCGGCTGAGTAGATGCTTCAGCCTGAGGAATTTCCTATTGTGTTGGGGCTGCAACATTGGAAGTGAACTGTTCAGTTATCTTTACAAATCTGACTTTGGCTCCTAGCCAGTCAGCATAATAGCGATCAAATTCATCACTCGGTTTCGTGATTTCAGATTGAAGAGCAACAAGTTCTTCAGGTGAAAGCTTCAGAACGTTTTGCTTCAGAAAGCCCTCTTTCTTGTATTGTGCTTTCTTCACCCTCCTTCCCTGTTCAAATTTCCATTTCTCTTCATCAATGAAGTGAGTCAATACATGACTTTGACCAGGAGTGAGGTTCAGCTCAAGTAGAGGTGTGTTGGGGTCCTTGTGCCACAAGTCAATGAAGTCTAGGATCAACTTTGGATCCAGCATTAATGGCACATTACTGCCTTTGGCTCTAGTGGCCCTGAGTTGCCTGTCCCTGATGATTTTAGCAAGTTCTTCATCATCAGCTTCATCATCATCAGACGGCACTTGGAAAGCAACTTGTTTCTTGTGAGGACTTGGTCGAGGACCTCGTCCAGCAGTGGTCTTCTTCTTCAGAAGAGTGGGAGCAGCTGAGGAACTTGGAGGAGCTGAGGAACTTGCAGAGGCTCCTGAGGCAATAGATATGCCTGTGGTCCTTTGGCACATGGCAAGATGCACAGGTGCTGAGGATTTGGTCGAAGCAGCCGAAGACTTCGGCGGAGGAGCTGAGGATTTTGTAGAAGCAGGAGCAGCATGAGGAATTGGCCGTGAGGGCTTTGAGGAATCTGGCCGTGAGGGCTTTGAGGAATCTGGCCGTGAGGGCATAGCTGAGGAACTTGGCCGTGAGGGCATTGCTGGTGAAGCACTGGGCTTGTGAGCAGGCTTCTTTGGCATGGCCTTCTTCGGCTTTACAGAGGCCTCAACAGCAGCAGCGGCAGCAGAGTCTTCGTTGAATTTCATCACTTCATATTTTGCTTGTTTGGCCAACTTGGCCTGGCGCTTGGCCCATTCATTAGGATAATCCTCACCGCGCTTGAGGCTGGTGGGATCAGCTATTTGGCCATGTGCCAACAGAGGTCTTGGGCATGGACGATTTAGTGCAAATTTCTTCATATACTTAGGAGTGACATATCTGTACTCCCTCCACTCTCTTGCCCATCTCCTCTCAATCTTTTGAATGCGCACCTTGCACTGATTTTTATCTTCCTCAGGGGGTGTGCAGTACCCAGCATAGATGTCCTCAGGGATTTCAAAGGCAGTGTTGACCTCAGGCCTCTTTCCTCCTTTCTGTGGCTTCTTACCATCAGCCATTTTCTTCAGTTGAGGAATTTGAACAATTGAATTCTCTGAAGAGGTATGCAACTTTTCTTCAAGGAACGCTGTAGATGAGTTAAGTTGATGAGAACCTAGTGATTCAGCAGCTGACATGAGTACCTGTGAACAGAGTATAGTTGCGAGGAATTTGGAGAGGTCATATGCGTTCTCAGAAGGTTTTTATAAAGAACAAGTTTGAGGAATTTGACCAGATGAGTCTTGAAGAATTTCACTAAGCGTTCTTTGTCTTAGGTTCCAGAGATGTATAGATCGAAAATCCACACATTTGAGGAATCTTGAAGAACATAGCTTAGAGAAACGAATCAAGAGCAGATGACATATGAGGTGTTTTAGTGTGTGAAGATATGAAGGAAAACACCTTTGAGGGTTTTGTAGAAAACATTTGAATCAAAGAGGGTAGTAAAAGTAACTTTTAATTACCCTGGACGAAGAACACGACGAACTGGAATGTGGAGATGTGAAGTTTGTCAGTGCAGATCTTCCACGCCCTAACTTGGCGGAGGAAGACAGCTACGGCGGCGGCGGAGTGAAGATTTCCGTGGGCGGCGCGAGTACGACGGCGATGAGGTCGAGGCAGTGAAGCTTTTCCTCACCGGCGACGATGATGTAGCGGCGGCGCTAGGGTTTGAGAAGCTCGAGTTGGAGAGAGGTCGAGCGGAGTAAAGGAAGTGAGGAAGGGGAAGAGGGGTATTTATAGCCACGGTGAAAAATTGCTCGCCCAAAGAATTTGGACGAATGTGCCCCTAACCCTTCTCATTCACTTGACATGTGTCACCCACGTACTGAGAAGTGGAGATCGTGTGCGATCATGGGTGAATGGATAAGTATATCGTGGGATGCGGAACGGTTTGAGCGGCAAAGCCGAAAATTTAGATAAGATAGGTTTTAAAATTCCGTTCGCAATTTTTTTAGCTGACAAGGACACGGTGAAGATTTTGAACGAGTTTCAAATAGAACGCACATGAAGAATTTGTGAACAGATTGGGTGGAGTATAGCATAGAGGGGGAAGGGTCCGATCACATGCACTTAGCAGAAAAAAACAACTTGAAGAAATAGCCATAAGTGAATGTTGTAGAGGACATAAACTCATATATATATATATATATATAGCCAATGAAGAAAAATGACGAAAACAGTGAAGACTAAGCAAAGTTGAAGAATTTGAACAACTGAGGAAATTCAACAAAACAAAACAAAACTCAGATTGAGGATTTTCAACTTTTGGTGGTGGCGTGACCCACCGTATAAGAATGATGATTTCAGACACCGCGTACAATTGTCGTAGGGTTCTGAGAATCAAATTCTTCGTTAATTTCTTCACACTTAGAGTGTTATTCTTCATTGATTGAATAAAAACGTTTCTTCATGTGTTGCACATCTAAGTCATCAATTTTACATAAGTGTTAGGATGAGTGTCCTTTTCAAAGAACATTCGAAGATTCTAAGATATTTACCTCACACCGCAACTTGCTAAATCTCTTCTCATCCCAGGGCTTTGTGAAGATATCGGCTAGCTGTTCTTCAGTCTTCACATGCTCAATAGAAATGTCGCCCTTCAACACATGATCACGAAGAAAAAGATGACGAATTTGAATGTGATTTGTCTTCGAGTGCTGAAATGGGTTATGAGAAATCTTGATGGCACTCTCATTGTCACGGTAGAGAGGCACATTCTTCATGTTGACGCCGTAGTCCTTGAGAGTTTGCTTCATCCATAGCAATTGAGCATAGCAAGAACCAGCGGCAATGTACTCAGCTTCAGTAGTAGATAGTGATACGCAGTTCTGTTTCTTCAAGGATCAATAGACCAAAGATCGTCCGAGGAAATGACATGTACCAGATGTTGACTTGCGGTCCACACGATCACCAGCATAGTCAGAGTCATAATATCCAATGAGATCAAAAGTCGAGCCCTTGGGGTACTGTCGGTGTCAAAACCGGCGGATCTCGGGTAGGGGGTCCCGAACTGTGCGTCTAGGCCGGATGGTAACAGGAGGCAAGGGACACGAAGTTTTACCCAGGTTCGGGCCCTCTTGATGGAGGTAAAACCCTACGTCCTACTTGATTAATATTGATGATATTTGTAGTACAAGAGTAGATCTACCACGAGATCGAAGAGGCTAAACCCTAGAAGCTAGCCTATGGTATGATTGTTGTTCTGTATGTTGTCCTACGGACTAAAACCCTCCAGTTTATATAGACATCGGAGAGGGTTAGGGTTACACAAAGTCGGTTACAATGGTAGGAGATCTACATATCCGTATCGCCAAGCTTGCCTTCCACGCCAAGGAAAGTCCCTTCCGGACACGGGACAAAGTCTTCAATCTTGTATCTTCATAGTCCAGGAGTCCGGCTGAAGGTATAGTCCGGCTATCCGAACACCCCCTAATCCAGGACACCCTGAGTAGCCCCCGAACCAGGCTTCAATGACGATGAGTCCGGCACGCAGATTGTCTTCGGCATTGCAAGGCGGGTTCTCCTCCAAATTCCGTGTACCTGTTGAATAAAGTCCGGTTTCTTGTAAATGTTGCGCTCCTTGGCTTCTACGCCCAATAATGGCCGTTTCCCATGTGTCAAATGAATATGAAAAGTCTGAGTGTTTTTACATCCACACCCCTAGCCACGTAAATGAGCCGCCCATTTAAGGGGACGAGGATTTAGATCCAAACCACACGTTCTCCCCTTCGCGAGTGTTCATCAGAGTGCATCCGACAAAGGTCCATACCCATGGCCAGCCGTCGCAACTCCTCCTTTCGCCCTTCCAGCCCTTAGCCTGGATATTGGGAGAGATGCTCCATCCCGCATAGCGAGCTAGTGACGCACCAGACCAAGGGATTTCTCCCCCCGGCCTATATGGTCCCGGTTCGAGCCGGTCTTGCCATCTATAATGGCGGAGAGCAAGCGGAGAGTGCCCCTAATCCCTCCAAAGGAGAGCGGGTACTGAAAGTGCGTTATATCGACTAGAGGGGGGGTGAATAGGCGATTTTTATGAAAGTCTTCAAAACGTGAAGGTTATGAAGACGAACAGTAGAGATATGCCTATCACTATGCAGCGGAAGTTAGATTACACTAGGCAAGCCATGGTCAATTATTCAATAGAGTGAAAGCACAATGACAAGTAGCTGCAGTGTAATAAGGATCAGGTAGGAAGAAGTTATGAAGCCAATCAAATCATACAGTTACGTTGTGAAGACAAAAGATAGAGCAAGCATGCAATGGCTTCACAAAGAGTAACAGTAAGTAAGGGAAGTGAAGATGAAACCAGTGACTCGTTGAAGACAATGATTTGTTGGACCAGTTCCAGTTGCTGTGACAACTGTACGTCTGGTTAGGGCGGCTAGGTATTTAAACCAAAGGACACACAGTCCCGGACACCCAGTCCTGAACACGCAGCTCAGGACACCCAGTCCTCATCGTATTCCCCTTGAGCTAACGTCACACAGACCTCGCCCAATCACTCTGGTAAGTCTTCAAGGTTGACTCCCAAACCTTCACAGACTTCGTTCACCGGCAATCCACAATGTCTCTTGGATGCTCAGAACGCGACGCCTAACCGTCTGGAGGATGCACAGTCCTCAAGTGTAATAAGTCTTCAGATCACTCAGACAAGAAGACTTAAGTGATGCCCAATTCTCTCTGGCTCTGGGTGGTTGGGGCTTTTCTCCTCGCTAGGAAATTTTCTCTCAAAGGCTTCGAGGTGGGTTGCTCTCAAACGACAAAAGCCGTGCACTGAAATCTGAGCAGCCAACCGTTTATGGTTGTAGGGGGTGGACTATTTATAGCCACTGGGCAACCCGACCTGATTTATCCAAAATGACCCTGGGTCACTAAGGTACTGACACGTGTTCCAACGGTCAGATTTCGAACTCACACGGAAACTTTACTTGGGCTACAAGTCAAGCTGACTTGTCCGACTCTGGACAAGATTTGCTCTCATAGTCTTCGCTCGAAGACATAGGATTTGAATTAGGCATCACTTCACTCATTCTGACTGGTTCTCTTGGACCCCACTTAACAGTACGGTGGTTCCTATGACTCAACACAAATGAAAAAGAACTATGAAACATCTAAGTCTTCGAGTTCCATAGGCTTCACGTGGTGTCTTCTCTTGTCATAGTCTTCAATGTGAATATCTTCATATACCACCATTGTCTTCAATGTCTTCGTACATTTTTAGGGGTCATCTCTGGTAGTAAAACCGAATCAATGAGGGACTTCTACCTGTGTTATCCTGCAATTCTCACAAACACATTAGTCCCTCAACTAGGTTTGTCGTCAATACTCCAAAACCAATTAGGGGTGGCACTAGATGCACTTACAATCTCCCCCTTTTTGGTGATTGATGACAAACTAGTTGAAGTTTTCAACGGGGCATATAATTTGTGAAATTGTAAAGGGATTGTCTTCATAAGCTGCAAGGGCTCCCCCTGAAGATGTGCATATAAGTAATTTGCTTCTGGAATGCAAATGCACATGGCAGGTTGTACTTGTGGAAATCCACTTCAACTTATGATGACAATCCACTATGCATGTAAAAGTATATGAAGAGAATGACATGCATAATGAAAAATGGACGTCTGCAGAATGATCCAAGTGCGGAATTTATCGTCGCACATGCGGAATTTATCTTCGCAAAACATAGTGGCAAACAAGTAGCAGACGACCATCAAGTTTAAGTGTTACAACTCAAGGAAGCAAATGTAGCAGAACGGGAGTTGTAAGCACGAAGCAAAATATAGCAAAATATTAGGCACCCGCCCATATTGACCCGCTTGAAGACTAACAACATCATATGCTTCTCCCCCTTTTGTCAGTGATGACCAAAAAGGTTCGAAGACATAGCGTGTTCTACTCGTTCCCAGGCGCAGCAGGGTCGTTGGAGTTGTTTGGCGGTGCTGAAGAGCTTGGTGCAGGGTCGACACGCGCTGAAGGAGGTGGTGGTGATGTAGCATCGTCTTCTTCCTCGATGATTCTCGCAGTCACCGTGGCAGCAGATGAAGAGAACTCAGAATCTTCAAGTGATGGAGTTCCGCGCAGCACAGCATTTCTGGGGTTGTGGAGTCAAACTTGAATCTCTCTCTGAAGCCATCCTCATGAAGATCAGCTTCAGGGCACAGCATTGTGAGGCCTTTCCAGGTGCAGCGACAAGTTTCATGAGCAACGAATGCATTCTTGGTGGCAAGATTTCTGATGCGATTGACATCCACCAAGAGGCTTTTCATCTGTCTCTTCAACCAGTCGTGATGCCTATCTTGCTTTTGGTGAAGGGCCACAAGAAGCTCTCGATCATTGAGGGCACGAGCGCGCTTCTTGGGTCGCTGAGCAGTTGCACTGTCAGTGGCTTCAGTGGAGGCAGGTGCACATGTAGTGCCAGCCAACGGGTACACCCTGGAGATGGCTTCAACACCTTCAACGTTCTGCGTGAAGCTCCGGTGTTCTGCATTCTGAAGACTTAAGGGTTGCTTGGCAGGCTCAGGATATACAGCTTCAGCAGAGGTGTCCACATCTGGCAAGAAGATCCGATGGTTGCGGGCTGAGGGCTGATATGAAATCGCAGAGTGAAGCTTGGTCAGCCTCATTACCCAAGGAGCATATAACTTCAAACCAAATAAGTCTGAGCCTGACGCTGCAAGTTGGTGGATGAAGAAATCCTGTGCGTTGAAGCATTTGCCATGAAGGATATAGAATATGAGAGTCTTCATTGCACCCTCAACCTTGGCATGTGGAGAGTGTCCCTTAATGGGCCAGAGAGTCCGCCGGATGATGTGATATATGGTTCTAGGCAGGTACTCTAGGTCTTCAACGAAGAACTCAGTTGGATAGGGTGCATCATGGGGCAATGGCTTCATCATTGAGAGCATCTGACTCATATTTGGTTCAGGCCTCTGGAATATGCTCTCAATAGCTTCAGCATGTAGTTGACAGCCTTCCTCGAAGAATTCACCAGGAGTGGGTAGGCCGGTAAGCTCAATGATATCAAATGCATTGGCTTCGTGATGGACATTGCCGGTCATCCACTCCAGGATCCAAGTCTTCGGATCTCTGTTGTATCCTTTAATATGGGGGTGGCATAGAATTGAAGCACAAGCTCTTCATTCCAGTGCTCTTCATCAGTTACGAACTGCAGCAGACCCACTTGCTTAAAGCAATCCAAAGCTTCCTCCAAATAGGGCAGTCTAGCAATGGCTTCAACATCAAGGCGCTTGTGTGGGAAGATGCGACCTTGGTTGTAGAGGATGCAGGACTAGTAGCTACGCTGAGGATAGCTCCAGAACCTATCTGATACAATCCTTTCCCTTGAATAGGGGTTCTTGGAGCTGTTGAAGAACGTGTTGTCGGCCTTGAAGCTAGTGATGTTGAAGGAGCCAGGAGCTGATGCAGGACCTTGGAACCTTGGCAGTCGAGGGATTGGCGTCTGGACCTGAGGCCTGTGCTCAACATGGTAATCAAATTGAGGACCTGCAGCAGACTCAGGAACAGACGTATCTGGATCAGTAGCTTCACTGTCTTCAGAAGCTTTGGGTGGGGAGGGCGCCACATTGGCTTCGGTGTTGGTTGTGGCAGCCTCAACATTTTCAGCCTCCACTTGTGTAGTTGGAGGGACAGACTCCGGCACGTTCTCCTGGAGAACGGCTTCTTGTTGGAGCGGGGGAGTTGGAGCTTGTGGTACTTCTTCATGCTCTTCGGCTGATGCAGCCGGAGTGTCTTTAGCCGAATCTTGAGGCCTTGGTCCTTTGCGAAGCCTGCGGTATGCAGACGACGCCTGTGGAGTTGGAGTGGGCTGGACCTCAGATTCTTCTTCCACTTGTGGGCGATCCGCCCATGATGCATCTTGTGCAATTGGCGTGAGAGGACGACCAATGCTGATGAGTTCGCTTGTCTCAAGCTGAGGAAGGGCTGCATCATCTTGTACATTGTCTTGGTGACCAATGTCTTCAGCAGCGATGGGGTCGGCTGCTGGAATGTCTTCAGCTTCAGGAGCCTCTGTGGGAGCAGGCTCATGAACTATCAGCTGACGATCTGCATCAGGATAGATGACAGAGAGGGGTTCAACCATCAAGGGCTCTATGGGAGCAGCCCAAGCTTTCTTGATCTTGCGCTTCTTCTTGGTGGGGTCAGAAGGAGAGGCTTCAGAGTGTTTCCTCTTCCTAGCTTCAGCCTCTGCAGTCCGTGTCTTCTTGAGCTCTGAAGCGGTTGACCGGCTCTTTGACTTCGAGCCAGTCATAGCAGTGGGGAAGACAATCGGAATAGCTTCTTGACTTGGTGCCTCTGGTTCAGCCACAGCAGGCTTCTTCTTTTTCTTCGCGGCCATCCTGGGGTCGATGCCGGGACGCCCAAGTGCCTTGCGCTTCTCAGCCTCATTATAGGCTTGCACACACCTGTCGGCCAGATTCTTCATCCGCTCACGCGAACCTTGAGCTTCGGCGCGTTTCTTCAGGAAGTTTTCCTTTAGCTCGTGCAGCATGATTTTGAAGTTCGTCACTTCCTGCACACTGAGCTTGGCCATATGCTTCTTGAACTGAGCCTTTCATAGTCAATTTTCTGCTTCATCTCAACAACGCGCTGGGCGATGGCCAGTTCTGAAGCAATGGCTCCTTGGAAGGCAACACTGAGGCCAATGGGCAGCTGCAGATCGTCAAAGCTGATGTTTGGTGTAGCAAACCACTCGTCAATGAAGTCATGGATGATGGCAACATCAAAGAGAGGCAGATTATTGAAGATTTCTGCCTCCTCTTTGCTCCTTATAAGTTGCTCAAGAGCGTCATCTGCAAGGTCTTCATCGCTTGACAGATCAATGGCGTCGTTGCGCAGAATGGCAGCAGCTGTGAGCTCTTGGCCGCTGTGTGGCTGAGGCATCTTGGCCTTCTGGGGCTTGGAGACTTGTGATAACTCTTCAGACTGCACACTGGCTTCAGGAGGTGCAGTTGCCAATGGCTTCGCCCTTGAGATTTTCGGTGGAGAAGCCAGCTTTGAAGCTTTGGGCTTCTTCGATTGCTTTGGCTTCGGTGCAGCAGGCGCTTCTTCTGATTCAGAGTCAGCTGGTGGCTCATTCACTGCAGTCCCTTGGACTAAGATGCGGGTGATGAGGCCCTCAAGGTTGGCGTATGGTCCGATGATATTCTGGTCTACCTCGCGTGTGCCATCTGCCCTTGGTGCGGAGGGACCAGGGTTGAAGTCTAAGCCCAATTTCTTCTTGTTTTGCTTCGCTGAGTTCTGGGAAAACTGGAAGTTGCGCTTGAACAGATTGTCATCACGACACCAGAGTAGTGATGACGGATGTGCTTCAGCTGGCTGTGGCCCACGAACCATGCATGGGTAGAAGCCTTGAGCAATGGTTTCATCTGTGGACCTGGGCACGAGATTTTTGTATAGTACGTCTTCCCATGGTCTCCTGATGGCGTTTTTCTCAGCGTACTCCTTGGTGACGAAGCGGTATTGGAACCATTGCTCCACCCAATAGCGTCGAATCCATTGGATTCGTGTCTTGCGCTGATTGTAATCCTCTTCAGGATCTGTCTTGTACAGCTCTAAGAGGTCATCGGGCAGATCTCTTGATGTTTCTCCTCGATGCTTTCTGCCACCCTTCCTTGCTGATTTTTCTGCAGCCATGAACTTTAAACCGAATGGCTTCAATACGTTCAAAGGCTTCAAAGGCTTTCTCTTGCTGGTCAAACAGGAACTGGCTTCGGGAGAATTTATATGATGCTGTAAGAATTCTGCAAATGAATGCAGACTATGAGAACCAAGGGATTCTCCCACGGACATGTACCTGTTACAGCATTAAGGTGCGAGGGAAGGGGAAGAGGTCATATGCATTCTCAGAAGATTTTGAAGATAAATCAGTTTAGAACACATTAACCTCATCGTGCGAAGACATTCACTCATAGATAAGAAGTTGGTTCCAGATTTGTACGAACCCACAGATCAGTACAAGTGAGGAATCAAACTACTTTATGAAGCATAAGTGAATATTCTAGGCACGTTATGAAATGCAGATTGAGAGAGATCTAACTTGTGTGAATAGAAACTTCTTATGGCAGAAAGTGACAGAACCATAGGATCAAAAGAGGCTATAAACAGAGGTTTTAATTAACATGCTTGGATCTGCTAGACGGAGTGGGAGATGAGGCCGAGCAGTTCGATCCTCCGTGCCCTAACTTGGCGACGGAAGACACCTACGGCGACGGCGAAGAGGACGATGTCCGCGATCGGCGTGAAGACGGCGTCGGAGAGGTTGCGGCAGTGAAGCGCTTCGTCGCCGGCGTCGTCGAGAGCTAGCGGTGGCGCTAGGGTTCGTGCGAGGGAGGAAGAAGGAGATAATGACCGCGGTGAGGGTGTATTTATAGTTACAGGGGCGGCACTGTGCTATTACACAGGTGCCCCTGGCGATTCGCCTCTGAACAACACGTGGCCATCATGCGGAATCTCGGGGGCAGTTCCACATCCCACGCACGCCTGGATTGTCGGGTGGTCGTTCCTACTTCTCCGGATTTCTTGTGGATGAATGAGCATTAAAAACGGTTTTAAAGTTTGTCTTTGTGTCTTCTGCTGACAAGGACGCAGAGAAGACATTCGGCAGTTTCAATAGAATGCATATGACTTGGAGAGATAGAATTTGAGATAGAAAGCATAGAGAGATTAGGGTCCGATCACATTCACTTAGTTCAAAAGATTCAAACAAGAAGACATAGCTATAAGTGAATGCTGTAGAGGACAGAACACTAGTATATATATATATAATCCACGTAGTGAGGATAATCATGAAGACATGTTGAGATGTAAGCCAAACCAAATGTGAAGACATTGCAAGGTAACGCCATGAGTGAAACACTTCAGAATAGAACGTTTGGTGGTGGCGTTACCCACCGTATAGGAAGTATTAGACCCAGACACGGCGCACAATTATCGTGGCGCTCCGAAGTCAAATTCCACATTGATGTATTCACACTTAGAATGTATGTCTTCATTGATTGAAGATATACGTTACTTCGTGTGTTGCACATCTAAGTCATCAATATGCATAAGTGTTAGGATGTGTGCCTGATCACAGGACATTTGAGGATTCCAAGATATTTAGCTCACACCGTAACTTGCAAAATCTCTTCTCATCCAAGGCCTTGGTGAAGATATCTGCCAATTGCTCTTCAGTGTTGACGTGTATGATATCAATATCTTCCTTCACAACATGATCTCTGAGAAAGTGATGACGAATTTCAATGTGCTTTGTCTTTGAGTGTTGAACTGGGTTGTTAGCAATCTTGATGGCGCTTTCGTTGTCGCAGTAGAGTGGCACTTGCTTCAGATGAATGCCATAGTCCTTGAGAGTTTGCTTCATCCACAGAAGCTGAGCACAGCAAGATCCAGCAGCAATGTATTCAGATTCAGCAGTGGAGAGAGATACACAGTTCTGCTTCTTAGAAGACCAACATACAAGTGATCGTCCCAGAAAATGACATGTGCCTGATGTAGACTTGCGATCCACCTTGTCACCAGCATAATCAGCATCCGAGAATCCAGCCAGATCAAACTCTGAGCCCTTTGGATACCATAACCCTAGAGTTGGGGTGTGAGCCAAATATCGAAGAATTCGCTTCACTGCTAAGTGATGCGACTCCTTTGGTGACGCTTGAAATCGAGCACACATGCAAACACTAAGCATAATATCTGGCCTAGATGCACATAAATAAAGCAAAGAACCAATCATGGAGCGGTATACCTTTTGATCGAACTCTTTACCATTGTCGTCTGGACCCAGATGATGTTTGGCTGGCATTGGTGTTGTGAAGCCTTTGCAGTCTTGCATACCGAACTTCTTCAGGCAATCTTTGAGATACTTCTCTTGAGATATGAAGATGCCATTGCGTTGTTGCCGTATCTGAAGACCGAGGAAGAACTTCAGCTCCCCCATCATAGACATCTGATATTGCTCTTGCATCATATATCCAAACTCCTCACTGTACTTCTGATTGGTGCAGCCGAAGATAATGTCATCCACATATATTTGGCACACAAACAGTTCACCATCATATGTCTTCGTGAAGAGAGTGGGATCTAGGGAGCCAGGTATGAAGCCTTTGCTCTTCAGGAAGTATTTGAGTGTGTCATACCAGGCCCGAGGGGCTTGTTTGAGGCCATACAATGCCTTATTGAGCTTGTAAACCATGTTAGGATGTTTTGGATCTTCAAACCCAGGTGGTTGTGCAACATACACTTCTTCTTCAATCTTGCCATTGAGAAAGGCACTCTTCACATCCATTTGATATAAAAGTATGTTATGATGATTTGCATAGGCCAGCAGTATACGGATGGCTTCAAGTCTGGCCACAGGAGCAAATGTTTCATCGAAGTCAATGCCTTCCACTTGAGTATATCTTTGAGCAATGAGACGAGCTTTCTTTCTGACAACTTGACCATGCTCATCTTGCTTGTTGTGGTATATCCATTTGGTGCCTATTATATTGTGCTTCCGTGGATCAGGACGCTTAACCAGTTCCCATACATTGTTCAGCTCAAACTGTTGAAGCTCTTCTTGCATAGCTTGAATCCATTCAGGTTCCATGAAAGCTTCTTCAACTTTCTTGGGTTCTGTGATTGAAACGAATGCGAAGTGCCCGCAGAAATTTGCCAGTTGAGTTGCCCTTGAACAAGTTAGTGGACCAGGTGCATTGATGCTGTCAATTATTCTGTCAATCTGCACTTCATTGGCAACACGAGGATGTATAGGTCGAAGACTTTGCTCTTGCTGATCTATGTTGTCGTTGGGAGGAATGTCTTCAGGCTGAGCATTGTCTTCATGTGGATCAGGTGTTGAGATGATAAGTTCTTCTTCAGGATGAGCTTCAGAAGGTATAATTTCTCCAGTTCCCATTAGCTTGATTGATTCACTAGCTGGAACTTCATCTAGCACATCTGGCAGTTGCTCTCTTTGTGAACCATTGGTCTCATCGAACTGCACATCCACTGTTTCAACCACTTTGTAGTGAAAGAGATTGAAGACTCTGTAGGAGTGCGAATCCTTTCCATATCCAAGCATAAAACCCTCATGTGCTTTTGGTGCAAATTTTGAGGTGTGGTGTGGGTCCTTGATCCAGCATCTTGCGCCAAATACTCTGAAGTAACTGACATTTGGCTTCGTGCCAGTTAGGAGTTCATAAGATGTCTTGTTCAGAAGCTTGTGAAGATAAACACGGTTGATTGTATGGCATGCAGTGTCAATGGCTTCAGGCCAGAATTTTCATGGAGTCTTGTACTCATCTAGCATTGTTCTGGCCATCTCAATGAGTGTTCTGTTCTTGCGTTCGACGACGCCATTGTACTGTGGCGTGTACGGAGCTGAGAATTCATGTGTGATGCCCAAGGTATCAAGATATGTGTCAAGGCAAGTGTTCTTGAATTCAGTGCCATTGTCACTTCTGATGTCCTTTATCTTGGCGCCATAATTGTTCATAGCTCGATTGGCGAAGCGTCTGAAGACATCCTGCACTTCAGTCTTGTAAAGGATTATGTGCACCTAAGTATATCTAGAGTAATCATCAACAATGACAAAGCCATAGAGGCAAGCAGTAGTGGAAAAAGTTGAGTAGTGAGTGGGACCAAAAAGATCCATGTGAAGCAGTTCGAAGGGTCGAGTAGTGGTCATGATTGTCTTCGAGGGATGTTTTGCCCTCGTCATCTTCCCTGCTTCACAGGCACCGCATAAGTGATCTTTCTTGAACCTGACGCCTTCGATGCCTATGACATGCTTCTTCTTTGCAAGGGTGTGGAGGTTCCTCATGCCAGCATGCCCAAGCCTCCGATGCCAAAGCCAACATTCTGAAGCCTTTTCCAGAAGGCATACTGCAAGCTGTGGCCCTGCTGAGAAATCTACCACATATAGATCATCTTTCCGATACCCTTCAAACACTAGAGACTTGTCAGATTCCATTAGTACCAGGCAACGATATTTTCCAAATATTACGACCATGTTCAAATCGCAAAGCATTGAGACAGACATTAAGTTGAAGCCAAGGGATTCAACAAGCATGACTTTGTCCATGTGTTGATCCTTTGAGATTGCAACTCTACCTAGACCCAATACCTTACTTTTACCAGTGTCAGCAAATGTGATGTGGCTCTTGTCGGATGGACGTAAGGTTGAGTCCATAAGAAGGCTTCTTTTGCTAGTCATGTGATTTGTACACCCACTGTCAATAATCCATTCTGAAGACGCTGGTGTCGTACCCTACAGTGCAGTTAGGGGGATAGGCTTCACGAAGAGAATTGTGAAGCAAAAACATTTGACGAAACAGTGGGTTATGAAAACTTAGATCCAGGTTAGGACTAATAGGGAGAGTAGCATGCGATGCAGGAACAAAATATATAGTGATGCCATTCGGGCATTTGATCTTGGGCCCCACAAGATTTTTAAGGTCCCCAGCAATAGCGTCAGAAGATTTTGGTTTTCTGCTGGAGACCTTTCCCTGCAAAAGAGAGTTAAGCTTTCTTAACCACCCACATCTTCAAGGGTGTCTTAGAAGCAATAAGTCTAAGTGTAGCATCTGAGGATTTTGGCTTTGGAGCCCTAGCAAACAGTCTAGCAGGCGGGCAATAGTACTCATAAGAATAGGCAGAATAGTTCTTGGTCATATGAACATGACGGTTTGAAGAACCGCTCTCATATTCATATGCTTGAGTATGGTTTCCCTGCAAAACATTTGCGTTAGTGCGACTCAGGTGAGTCCTCTGTCTGTATGAAGCCTTTGGACCATATGAAGCCTTTGGTCTGAGGTTTGTCTTCTTCGTGTGAGGTGTCATGAGGACATTCACAGGAAGATTCTCCAGACACGTTTTTTGAACCCAGATCTTCTTCATAGGCGGTCCATTCCTGCAGTTAGTACCAATGTACCTGGCAAACACTTCACCATTCTAATTTCTAAACAGCTTATAGTTTGCATCAAAGGATTCATCAATGATAATTGGGTTAGCATAGGTGAAGCCAGACAGATTGAATGGATCTGCTGAGGATTCCTTTGCAGCAACCCATGTGGTTTTGGGGTACTGCTCAGGTTTCCAGTAAGAGCCATCTGCATTTATTTTCCTCACGAACCCAACACCCTCTTTCCTAGGGTTTCGGTTCAGAATCTGCTTCTTGAGGACATCACATAATGTCTGATGTCCTTTGAGACTTTTGTACATCCCTGTTTCAAGCAATGTCTTCAACCTAGCATTCTCATCAGCAATAGCAGTGGTATCCTCAGCAGAGGGGTTAGTTACCACTTCAACAGTTGAAGATATTGCACCAGCAGTAGCAGTGGAACATTCAACAACAGAAGTAGCATTATCACGCTCAATGCATTTAAGGCATGGTGGTTCAAATCCTTCCTGAGCGGAACTGATCTGTTCGGCACGAAGTGACTCGTTTTCCTTTTGAAGATCTTCATGAGCCGCTCTCAATTTCTCAAGATCTTGCTTCCTTTGAAGATAATCATAGGAGAGCTTTTCATGAGTTGTTGAGAGAGTATCATGACAATCTTCAAGTTCCTGATACTTAACATGAAGATTCTTTATGTCTTCAATTAAGGATTCAGATCAAGTCATTTCAGCACCCAACAGATCATCACTTCTGTCTAACAGTTTTTGAATATGTTCCATGGCTTTCTGTTGTTCAGTTGCAATTTTAGCAAGTGTTTTGTAGCTGGGTTTTGAATCACAATCAGAATCATCGTCACTGGATGTTTGATAGTGAGTAGTGCGTGTGTTTACCTTGGCACCGCGTGCCATGAAGCAGTAGGTAGGAGTGGAGTCGTCCTTGTCATTTGCATCGGTGTTGGTGATGAAGTCATTGTCTTCAGTGTTGAAGATGGACTTGGCGACGTAAGCTGTAGCTAGACTCGCAATGCCAGAATCAGATTCCTCCTCAGACTCCACCTCTGCCTCCTCAGAAGCGGACTCCTCCTCTAAATCCATTTCCTTGCCAACAAACGCACGAGCCTTGCCAGTTGAGCTCTTCTTGTGTGATGAAGACTTAGAGGAAGACTTGGAAGAAGACTTTGAGTATTTCTTCTTCTTCTTGTCATCAGAGTCATATTCCTTGCTCTTCTTCTTCTTTCTGTTCTCATTGTCCCACTGTGGACACTCAGAGATGAAGTGTCCAGTTTTCTTGCACTTGTGACATGTTTTCTTCTTGTAGTCATGAGCAGAAGCTTCATCATTCCTTGAGCTTGATCGTGAAGACTTTCTGAAGCCTTTCTTCTTGGTGAATTTCTGGAACTTCTTCACTAGCATTGCAAGCACCCTTCCAATGTCTTCAGGATCATCAGAACTGCTGTCAGATTCTTCTTTAGATGAGGACACATCTTTTGCCTTCAAGGCACGAGTTCGCCCATAGTTTGGACCGTAGATATCTCTTTTCTCAGAAAGCTGAAACTCATGTGTGTTGAGCCTCTCAAGTATGTCAGACGGATCGAGTGTCTTGAAGTCTGGACGTTCTTGAATCATCAGTGCTAGGATGTCAAATGAACTATCAAGTGATCTCAGTAGCGTCTTGACGATTTCATGTTTGGTGATCTCAGTGGTGCCGAGGGCTTGAAGCTCATTTGTGATGTCAGTGAGCCGGTCAAATGTGTGCTGGACATTCTCATTGTCATTTCGCTTGAAGCGGTTGAAGAGGTTGCGAAGAACACTGATTCTTTGATCTCTCTGAGTCGAGATGCCTTCATTGACCTTGGAGAGCCAGTCCCAGACCAGCTTGGATGTCTTCAAGGCACTCACACGGCCATACTGTCCTTTGGTCAGATGACCACAGATGATATTCTTGTCACTAGAGTCCAGTTGAGTGAACTTCTTGACATCAGCTGCAGTGACACCTTCTCCAGCCTTGGGAACGCCGTTCTCGACGACATACCATAGGTCGACGTCAATGGCTTCAAGATGCATGCGCATCTTATTCTTCCAGTAGGGATATTCAGTTCCATCGAAGACGGGGCACGCAGCAGAGACTTTGATTATCCCAGCAGTCGACATAGCTAAAACTCCAGGTGGTTAAACCGAATCACACAGAACAAGGGAGCACCTTGCTCTGATACCAATTGAAAGTGCGTTATATCGACTAGAGGGGGGTGAATAGGCGATTTTTATGAAAGTCTTCAAAACGTGAAGGTTATGAAGACGAACAGTAGAGATATGCCTATCACTATGCAGCGGAAGTTAGATTACATTAGGCAAGCCATGGTCAATTATTAAATAGAGTGAAAGCACAATGACAAGTAGCTGCAGTGTAATAAGGATCAGGTAGGAAGAAGTTATGAAGCCAATCAAATCATACAGTTACGTTGTGAAGACAAAAGATAGAGCAAGCATGCAATGGCTTCACAAAGAGTAACCGTAAGTAAGGGAAGTGAAGATGAAACCAGTGACTCATTGAAGACAATGATTTGTTGGACCAGTTCCAGTTGCTGTGACAACTGTATGTCTGGTTAGGGCGGCTAGGTATTTAAATCAAAGGACACACAGTCCCGGACACCCAGTCCTGAACACGCAGCTCAGGACACCCAGTCCTCACCGTATTCCCCTTGAGCTAAGGTCACACAGACCTCGCCCAATCACTCTGGTAAGTCTTCAAGGTAGACTCCCAAACCTTCACAAACTTCGTTCACCGGCAATCCACAATGTCTCTTGGATGCTCAGAACGCGACGCCTAACCGTCTGGAGGATGCACAGTCCTCAAGTGTAATAAGTCTTCATATCACTCAGACAAGAAGACTTAAGTGATGCCCAATTCTCTCTGGCTCTGGGTGGTTAGGGATTTTCTCCTCGCTAGGAAATTTTCTCTCAAAGGCTTCGAGGTGGGTTGCTCTCAAACGACAAAAGCCGTGCACTGAAATCTGAGCAGCCAACCGTTTATGGTTGTAGGGGGTGGACTATTTATAGTCACTGGGCAACCCGGCCTGATTTGTCCGAAATGACCCTGGGTCACTAAGGTACTGACACGTGTTCCAACGGTCAGATTTCGAACTCACACGGCAACTTTACTTGGGCTACAAGTCAAGCTGACTTGTCCGACTCTGGACAAGATTTGCTCTCATAGTCTTCGCTCGAAGACATAGCATTTGAATTAGGCATCACTTCACTCATTCTGACTGGTTCTCTTGGACCCCACTTAACAGTATGGTGGTTCCTATGACTCAACACAAATGAAAAAGAACTACAAAACATCTAAGTCTTCGAGTTCCATAGGCTTCACGTGGTGTCTTCTCTTGTCATAGTCTTCAATGTGAATATCTTCATATACCACCATTGTCTTCAATGTCTTCGTACATTTTTAGGGGTCATCTCTGGTAGTAAAACCGAATCAATGAGGGACTTCTACCTGTGTTATCCTGCAATTCTCACAAACACATTAGTCCCTCAACTAGGTTTGTCGTCAATACTCCAAAACCAATTAGGGTGGCACTAGATGCACTTACAGGTATGCCTTGTCCCTTATTTAATAAGAGGGCTCGGATTTCCAATCCATCCGTTTCTCCGGGGGCTCTTGGAGTTCTATGGCCTCCAGCCACACAATCTTACGCCTGCCTCCGTATTGCATATCGCAGGCTTCGTAGCCCTCTGCGAGCTGTTTTTGGGTGTTGAGGCTCATTTCGGGCTGTGGAAAGAGCTATTCTGCCTTGTGCCCCGTTCTCAGAAGGGGTCAATATATCAAGTGGGCGGAGCCGAAGTGTGGCGCATCGCCAGGACCGGATATCTATCCGGAACCCCAAAGAAGGCGTCCGAGGACTGGCCTTCGGAATGGTTTTACATAGAGGACATCCCGCTGCCGGATCCTGTCTGGATCGGCCTCCCTGAGTTCGACAGTGCTCCACTAAAGAAGCGCCTAAGTTGGCGTCCACGGAGCCCTCAGAGGGAAAGTGACAAGGACGTCCTTTACCTGATGGGTCGGATAAGATTGTTAGCTCATTCCGGACTGACCATAATCGGGGTCATGGCCACATGCATCATGCAAGGGGTGCAGCCGCTACAGTATAGAGGCTACCCCATGTGGGACTTCAACGGGGAGGACGACGCCACCCGCTACGGCCGTAAGGGACCGGATTCGGCTGCGGCTCTAAGAAAGACCTTATCCACTTTGTACAAGGGAGAAGAGGAGGAATTTCTCCGTGTCAACCCACAAGGTGGATTTTCTATGTACAATCCCCCAAGCTGGGTAAGTGGTCACATTTACTTGCCCATCCATTTTATATTCCCATTGTTAAATATTCATTCTAACGACTTCAACGTAGGAACTGCGCCAGGCTGTTAAAGAAATAAACAGCCCTCCTCCACAACCCGAGGACCCAGGACGGTCCTTCGACCCGGCCTCTCAAGAGGATCCGGACTTATCTGTGGAGCTGATTGATGGAGTGTTCCATCAATTGAGCAAGGACAACGCCTTGGTGGCCATTACGGCCGATTACCCAGGGCTAATCCCGGCCTCCCAGGTAACTGAGATCGAAGTGCCAGTACCCCGAATAGGGGTCCGCCCTCTCGTGTTTCCAGTTTCCTGATTACAACCGAGCTTTGCAGGGGAGGTTTTTGAGACGGGAGGCTGAACCTGCGGCGACAAGCCAATGAGGGGCCGCAGGGCCCCGTGGACAGAAAAGAGGTGCAGTCCGGACCGAGGTGTCAGCGCAAAGGTATGACGCGCCCCCTTATCCCAGGTGTTATACCTTCAAGGCATATTAACACTCGTGCTCTCTTCAGGACAAAGAGACCTCACCGGACTATATCCGGAGAGGCTGCCAATCGCGCCTCCACCAGCCAGGCTCCAAAGCATGGTCCGGAGGCGGAGGAGAACACAAGGCGCGCACCGGACGCTCCTCCGACGGAGGATATGGACAGGTTGTCTTCCACCAACTCTGAGGTGGAGAGCGCCATGAACCACAGGCGTCGCCGGACAATTCTTCGCGACGCTTGTTTCTCCCAAGAGGCATTAGATGCCTTCAATTCAGGAGATGCGTACCTCCGTGCCGCTCAAAATGGTCTAGCCAGAGCCACGGAGCAATATGTAAAAGACATACGGGTAAGAAAATTTTGGTAATTATATATATATATACCAGTAGCCCCCGAGACTTGAAACAGTTAGAATAACTGATTTAAGGATCATTCGTTATGCAGGTTCTTACAGAAAAGAATTCCCTACTGTCCCAGGAGCTGGAAGAGTGCAAAGCCCAACTTGAGGCCGCACTAGCCGTGGCAGGGGAGCCCAAGGAGACCCCCTCTGGTAATATACACTTCGAAGGATAAGTATTTTGCGAAGCACGGCATGGATGCGAATCTGACAAATGAAATTGCAGATGGCGCCGGAATGAGTCTGGAAAGGCAACAACTCCTACGCCAGCTGCAGGCTGGTGAGAAGGTGCTGACAAAGGTCAGGCGGGAGAAGAACGATCTCCAAGATGCCAACACCAAGCTAGGCGTCGACCTGAAAGATGTTCGTGCCCAGCTGTCAGACTCCGTTAAGGAGAATCAGCGGCTTCGGCGCGGCATATTTAGTAAGTGCTTGAACGAACCTTTGAAAAAAAAGTTTGGCGGGGAAGTCAACTAACAGAGTAATGTTTGTAGGTGTGCTAATAGGTCGTCCTGCAGAGGAGATGCCCGGTTCTACGGGTGACCTTCTTCCCGAGCTCTCGCAACTGCTCGAGCGAGTTCGGCAGGCGATGCAAGGCGTCGCCCAGGCCTTGTGGCCATCCATCTCCATGCCCAAAGGTCTTGTAGAGCTTGCGGAGAAGCTAAAGGGAGCACGGCGGCGCTTCCGATTGTGCAAGATATCGGCCTGCCGTCAAGGCGCTAGGGAGGCCTGGGCCATGGTGAAGACGCTGTACACAAAGGCTGACCCCAACCACATGGCCGAGGTCGGTCCTGTGGGGCCTGATGGGAAGGAGATCCCTGTAAGCTTAGTATACGGCCAAGTAAAATTGGCCGCAAAGTATTCCCAGCAGGACTGTAAATTAGACAGCCTGTTAGATGGTATTGAAGAGGAATACAATCAGTCAGAATGACTATGTAATTTAATTGACATTTATAATGCCTTCTAGCCGGATTGTAGATCGTTTGTCATGGCCGACCTTTTCGCTTCAGCCTCGGGACCTGACGGTCCGGAGTGTGTCCAAATTCCCATGCGATCATATAAGAACCGGGGAATGCATGGAGACCAGGCGTAGGGGTTATTAGTGCGTGAACAGACAAGTGCCCGACTAGTTATGTTATATTACATGGTTAGTAAGAAACATCTTCCAGGAAGAATAGTTCCATTAGGGGTTCCTTTTCCTGGGAGGCATGCCCTAAAGTGCAAGCCCATTCTGCGAAAAAGACGCGGGAAAAAGCATCTGGGGGCGCATAAATAAATAAGTGAAAAGATCATCTTTTAGGTCACCGACCGAATATTCCCTTAAGAACGCTAGCTTTCGGCTTCACCCAGTCTGAGGTACACATCCGGCTGATCCGGCAGTAACAATCGCAGAGGTGCTCCCTTTACCGCCTAGCCGAATAATCGGGAATGTAGGGGTAAGCACAGGAGCCAGGCAACCAAGCTTGGCCAAAACTTATGTCATATCGATGCATATAATGGTGAAATAAAAGGTACATGCGGAAGTGTAACACATGTGTTGGGCATGAAGCCCGTATAAATAAGCTTCTGTTAAAAGAAGCCCCCAGGTTTAATGAGTGTGAATAGCACGTCATTTGATGAGCCTTTAAAGGCTATAAGAGAAAGGAAGGGGAGAAGGAGAGAAATGTAAGACAGACAGTATATAAAAAATGGATAGAGGAAGGAGACGAACACAGGGTCCAGCGCTAGGCATAGAATCTTCGGAGACGGGCTGCGTTCCATGGGTTCGGCTCAAGTCGGTTATCCGGTGCATCTCGCAGGCGGTACGCTCCACCAGTCAGGACTTGGTCAATTATGAAGGGACCTTCCCACTTGGGCTTGAGTTTGTCCTTTTTCTTGTCCGGTAGGCATAGAACTAATTCGCCAACGTTGTAATTTTTGGCCCGTACTTCTCTGCTTTGGTATCTTCGAGCCTGCTGTTGATAGAATGCGGAACGGGCTTTTGCCACGTCACGCTCCTCCTCCAATGCGTCCAAACTATCCTGCCGATCGAGCTCGGCTTCTCTTTCTTCGTACATGCGCACTCGAGGTGAGTCATGAATTATGTCGCAAGGCAAAACTGCCTCTGCGCCGTACACCATAAAGAATGGTGTGTATCCGGTGGTGCGATTCGGCGTGGTCCGCAGCCCCCAGAGTATGGAGTCCAGCTCCTCTACCCAGTGCGTGTTAGATTCCTTGAGGGACCGCACTAATCTGGGTTTGATGCCGCTCATGATAAGACCATTTGCACGTTCGACCTGGCCGTTAGTTTGTGGGTGATAGACGAAAGCATAATCGAGCTTGATTCCCATGTTTTTGCACCAGAGTTTTACCTCGTCGGCCATAAAGTTCGTGCCGTTATCCATGATGATGCTGTGGGGATGCCGTAACGGTGTACAACCCCGGATATAAAGTCTATCACCGGTCCGGATTCGGCCGTCTTAACAGGCTTGGCTTCTATCCATTTGGTGAACTTATCCACCATGACCAGTAAGTATTTTTGCTTGTGGGTTCCGCCTTTAAGGGGTCCAACCATGTCAAGCCCCCAGACCGCGAAGGGCCAAGTTATGGGGATAGTTTGGAGGGTGGTGGGTGGCATATGGCTTTGGTTTGCAAAGAGCTGGCAATCGACGCATCGTTGGACTAAGTCCTGGGCGTCTGCCCGGGCCGTCGGCCAATAAAAGCCTGTACGGAAGGCCTTGCTTACAAGGGACCGAGCTGCAGCGTGATGACCGCCGAGTCCGGCATGAATTTCAGCCAGGAGGTTCCGCCCTTCCTCTTCGGAGATGCACCTTTGAAGGACTCCAGTGGTGCTTTTCTTATAGAGCTCTCCCTCGTGGACTTTGTAGGCTTTGGATCGCCGCACTATGCAGCGTGCCTCATTTTGGTCCTCGGGGAGTTCCTGCCTAGTAAGGTAGGCGAGGAATGGTTCTGTCCATGGGGCGATGACGGCCATTATTACGTGGGCTGAAGGTGTTATTTCAGTGGCAAAACCTCCGATTGTGTCAGAATGTTCGGTGTCAGGCAGTGCCGTTGGGTCCGGGCTGTTATTGTTTGGCTCCCCTTCCCATACTACAGATGGCTTGAACAGCCTTTCCAAGAAGGTGTTGGGGGGGACTACATCGCGTTTTGCGCCGATGCATGCCAGGACATCTGTCGCCTGATTATTTTCCCGGGCTATATGGTGAAATTCAAGCCCTTCGAACCGAGCTGACATTTTTAGGACGACATTGCGGTAAGCTGCCATTTTTGGATCCTTGGCATCGAAGTCTCCATTTATTTCGGATATTGCGAGGTTCGAGTCCCCGCGCACCTCTAGGCGTTGAATGCCCATGGATACTGCCATCCGGAGACCATGTAAAAGGGCCTCATATTCGGCTGCATTGTTGGAGTCTGTGTACATAATCTGGAGTACGTATTGAACTGTGTCTCCTGTGGGGGACATCAAAACAACGCCAGCCCCTAGTCCGGCCAACATCTTGGAGCCGCCGAAATGCATGATCCAATTTGAATATGTGCCGTACTCTTTAGGGAGTTCGGCCTCCGTCCATTCTGCGACGAAGTCGGCCAAAACTTGCGACTTGATGGCCCACCGTGGCTTATAAGTTATGTCGAACGGGAGGAGCTCAATGGCCCATTTTGCAATCCGGCCCGTTGCGTCACGGTTGTTTATAATATCGTTAAGTGGTACTTCTGAGGCTACTGTTATTGAACACTCTTGAAAGTACTGTCGTAGCTTCCGGGATGCCATGAATACCGCGTATGCAATCTTTTGATAATGCGGGTACCGTGATTTGCACGGAGTGAGGACAGTGGACACATAATAGACCGGCTTCTGAAGGGGGAATTTGTGTCTGTCTGTTTCTTGTTCGACGACGAGCACTGCGCTTACAACCTGATGTGTTGCTGCAATGTACAATAGCATTGGTTCACCAATGTTTGGCGCGGCCAGGACTGGGTTTGTTGCCAATATGGCTTTTATTTCGTCGAGTCCGGCCGTGGCTGCATCCGTCCATTCGAAGTGTTCGGTGCGCCGAAGGAGGCGGTAAAGGGGTAGGGCCTTTTCTCCCAAGCAGGAGATAAAGCGGCTTAGAGCCACCACGCATCCGGTTAACTTCTGTATTTGTTTGAGGTCCTTTGGGATATCCAATTGTGACAGAGCTCGGATCTTGGCTGGATTTGCTTCAATTCCTCTACCGGATACAATGAAGCCCAAGAGCTTTCCGGCTGGAACGCCGAAAATGCATTTTTCCGGGTTGAGCTTGATGTCGTATGTTCGGAGGTTATCAAATGTGAGCCTCAAGTCGTCTACTAGAGATTCGACATGTCTTGTTTTGACGACCACATCATCTACATATGCCTCCACTGTTTTGCCGATCTGGTTTGCCAGACATGTCTGAATCATGCGCTGATATGTTGCGCCGGTGTTTTTGAGCCCAAAGGGCATTGTGTTGAAGCAGAATGGGCCATATGGTGTGATAAATGCCGTTGTGGCTTGGTCTGATTCTGCCATCTTGATTTGATGGTAGCCGGAATATGCGTCGACGAAACACAACGAATCGTGTCCTGCAGTAGCATCAATAATTTGATCGATGCGGGGGAGGGGGAAGGGATCCTTTGGGCAAGCCTTGTTAAGGTCTTTAAAATCGACGCACGTGCGCCAGGATTTGTCCTTCTTTGGTACCATCACCAGGTTTGCTAGCCAGTCCAGATGTTTTATATCTCTGATGAATCCGGCCTCCAATAGCTTTGCTAGCTCCTCTCCCATGGCCTGTCTCTTAGGTTCGAAAACGCCGAAGAGCTTGTTTGACAGGTTTAAATCCTTTTAGGATATTTAAGCTGTGCTCGGCCAGCCTGCGTGGGATTCCTGGCATGTCTGAAGGGTGCCAGGCGAAAATGTCCCAGTTCTCTCGTAGGAACTCTCACAGTGCGGCGTCTACATCAGGGTTTAACTGTGCCCCGATGGAAGCTATTTTATTGGGGTCCGTTGGATGGACCTGGAATTTGACTATTTCGTCCGCCGGTTTAAAGGAGGCGGACTAGGATCTTTTGTCGAGTACCACATCGTCCCTATTCACCGTGGAGCGCAGCGCAGTCAGTTCCTCAGCCGCTACGGCTTCGGATAGTGCCTCGAGGGCCAGTGCGGCTGTCTTGTTTTCGGCGCGGAGTGCTATGTCCGGATCACTAGCGAGAGTGATGATACCATTAGGCCCGGGCATCTTGAACTTCATGTACCCGTAATGGGGTATTTCTTGGAAGATTGTAAACGCTTACTGCCCTAGCAGAGCATGATAACCGCTGCTGAACGGAGCCACATGGAACGTGACCTCTTCGGGCCTGTAATTATCCGGCGTGCCGAACACCACATCTAGTGTGATTTTTCCTGTACAACACGCTTCCCGACTAGGGATTATTCCTCTAAAGGTTGTGCTGCTTCGCTCAATGCGGTTCTAGTCTATTTCCATTTTTTGAAGGGTTTCCTCATAAATGAGGTTCAATCCGCTGTCGTCGTCCATGAGTACCTTTGTAAGACGAAAGCCGTCCACTATTGGACTGAGGACCAATGCGGCTGGTGCTCGGGCTGTTCGGAATTTAGGTTCATCACTGGCGTTAAAGGTAATAGCCGTGTCACTCCATGGGTTTATTGTTGCTACTTGGTAGACTTCGGCAAGGTTGCGGAGTGTTCTTTTTCGCATATTATTTGATGCGAAAGTCTCGAAGACTGTTAATACCATATTGGTGTCTCTGGGGTGGCGATCTGTGGCCTCCAGAATTAGGAGATCTTCGCCAATTTTGGCCAAGTGCTGGAGTATCCAACATGCTCTAAGGCTGTGAGTTGGTGTGGCGTCCTCTGTACTGTGAATTTTACAGGGTCCATTAAGCCATCCTTCCAGTATGGTTCCATGCCCTGTAGAGGGTTTTTGCTTTTTGGTGTTTGACTCGGGTGTCTGGCGATGATACACCCTTTTATTTCGGACTAGGTTTGTACTCAGGGCCGGATCATCCCAAAATTTTATTTTGGTTTTCCAGGCGCTTTCCATCGCACAGTACTTTCGTACAATGGACGCCAAGTCAGCGAAGCGTGTAATATCACGGCGACTTATGGCGTTGAGGATTCCCTTGTTCGTGCAATTATTGCAGAAGATTGAGATTGCGTCTTCCTCGCAACAGTCCCTTATCCTGTTCCTAACCAGGAGAAATCTGGCCCAGTAATGATGTACTGTTTCTTCGGGTTCTTGCCTGATTTGGGATAGATCGCTTATGTTCGGGTGGGTGGGTGGAATTAAATCCTAAGCCTCACCCAATCTGAGGCTCAGAGGCCGAGGAATTTCCGAACTCGAAAATTTGGATTCCTGGATGTTGTCCAATGAATCCAGCCCGTCGCCTGACTCTAAGTTCAGGTCTTGAGTGATATCCTCCCCTCCGTGGGTATCTGGCTTGGAGGGATCAGGAATCCGGACGTATCTAGTCCTTAAGATAGATGAAGGGTCGCCGCACTGTCCCTCTACCACGGCAACATGATGGGTGACTTGGGGAGAGTTAATCTCTCTCAGATCGGGTTTAGGCCCAATCTGGTCGTAATCCGTAGCGACTCCCAGGGCGGCGATGCGATCCAAGAGCTCGTTTATGGAGGAGAGCTCCATTGGATCTAACTGCTCGGCGAGTTCCGAGCTGACATGAAGATTGTTTTCGATGGCTCGAGAGGTCATCGTCGGCGCAGAAGCCGAACATGTGGTCATAAGAAAACCACCTAGCCGGAGGTTTTGGCCGACAGCCAAAGCTCCCTTAGCAACGGTGCCGTCTTTAAAGACGGGGCGAGGCATCCTTCCTGATGGCGACGACACAGAGGAACTCTCAATGAAAGCACCAATGTCGGTGTCAAAACCGGCGGATCTCGGGTAGGGGGTCCCGAACTGTGCGTCTAGGCCGGATGGTAACAGGAGGCAAGGGACACAAAGTTTTACCCAGGTTCGGGCCCTCTTGATGGAGGTAAAACCCTACGTCCTGCTTGATTAATATTGATGATATGGGTAGTACAAGAGTAGATCTACCACGAGATCTGAGAGGCTAAACCCTAGAAGCTAGCCTATGGTATGATTGTTGTTCTGTCTGTTGTCCTATGGACTAAAACCCTCTGGTTTATATAGACACCAGAGAGGGTTAGGGTTACACAAAGTCGGTTACAATGGTAGGAGATCTACATATCCGTATCGCCAAGCTTGCCTTCCACACCAAGGAAAGTCCCTTCCGGACACGGGACGAAGTCTTCAATCTTGTATCTTCATAGTCCAGGAGTCCGGCTGAAGGTATATTCCGGCAATCCGAACACCCCCTAATCCAGGACTCCCTCAGGTACCATAATCCAAGTGTTGGTGTGTGAGCTAGATATCGAAGAATATGCTTCACAGCCTTATGGTGTGATTCCTTTGGTGTAGCTTGAAATCGGGCACACATGAAAACACTAAGCATAATATCTGGCCTAGATGCACATAAGTACAATAGAGAACCAATCATGGAGCGGTATACCTTATTATCGAAGTCGATACCATTTTCATTAGTGCACAGATGGCCATTTGTGGGCATAGGAATTTTGACGCCTTTGCAATCTTGCATGCCGAATTTCCTCGGTACATCCTTGAGGTATTTCTCCTGAGATATGAATATGCCATTGCGTTGTTGACGAATTTGAAGACCTAAGAAGAATTTCAGCTCTCCCATCATAGACATTTGATACCTGGGGGTTGAGCAACATATACTTCTTCCTCAAGCTTACCACTGAGAAATGCACTTTTCCCATCCATTTGATATAGAGTGATATCATGATGGTTAGCATAAGCAAGTAATATGCGAATAGCCTCAAGTCTAGCAACAGGTGCAAAAGTTTCATCGAAATCAATTCCTTCAACCTGTGTGTAACCTTGAGCTACAAGTCGTGCCTTATTCCTTACCACAAGGTCGTTTTCGTCTTGCTTGTTGCGATAGATCCATTTTGTGTGAATGATATTGTGCTCACGAGGATCTGGACGTTTGACCAGTTCCCAGATGTTATTGAGCTCGAACTGATGTAATTATTCTTGCATGGCATGAATCCACTCAGGCTCCAGAAATGCTTCATCTACCTTAGTGGGCTCTGTGATAGAGACAAAAGCATAGTGCCCACAAAATTTAGATAAATGTGAAGCTTTTCAGCGTGTGAGAGGACCTTGTGCTTTAATGTCATTGATGATCTTTTCAACTTGCACTTCTTTTGCAATGTGAGGATGAGCTGGTTGTCGTTGAGGAATTTGATCAACATTTTCTTCAGCACCATTTTCTTCAGTATTATCTTCAGGTGCATTAGCTCGACATTCTTCATGTTCTGGAATGAATTCTTCAGCAGATTCTTCAGTAGGAATGACATCCTCAGTAGCCTTGAACTTGATAGTTTCCTCAGGTGCTGGTTCATCTATCACAGAAGGTAGGTGCTCTCTTTGCGAGCCATTAGTTTCATCGAACCGCACATCTACAGTTTCAACAACCTTGTGAAGAACGTTGTTGAAGGCTCTGTAGGTGTGCGAGTCCTTTCCGTAACCAAGAAGGAAACCTTCATGTGCTTTCGGTGCAAATTTTGAGTTGTGATGAGGATCTCTAATCCAACATTTAGCACCGAAGACTTTGAAATAACTTACATTGGGTTTCTTGTCAGTGAGGAGTTCATAAGCAGTCTTTTTGAAGAATTTGTGAAGATATACTCTGTTGATGATGTGGCATGCAGTATCAATTGCATCAATCCAGAAACGATGAGGTGTCTTGTATTCATCAAGCATAGTGCGAGCCATCTCAATAAGAGTTCTGTTCTTGCGCTCCACGATGCCATTCTGCTACGGAGTATAAGGAGCAGATAACTCATGAGTGATACCAAGTTCATCAAGATAGTCATCAAGACCAGAATTCTTGAACTCAGTTACATTGTCACTTCTGATGTGCTTGATCTTCACACCAAAGTTGGTTGAAGCCCTCGAGCAAAATCGTTTGAAGACTTCCTGCACTTCATGTTTGTAAGTGACAATGTGTACCCATGTGTAACGACAGTAATCATCAACAATAACAAAGCCATATAGAGATGCATCATTTGTAACAGCAGAATAGTGATTAGGGCCAAAAAGATCCATATGAAGCAATTCAAATGGTCGAGTGGTAGTCATGATTGTATTCGCTGGATGCTTGGCCTTGGTCAACTTTCCAGCTTCACAGGCTCCGCATAAGTGATCCTTGAGGAATTTGACATTCTCAATGCCAATGACATGCTTCTTCTTCGCAAGCGTGTGCAAATTTCTCATGCCTGCATGACCAAGTCATTGATGCCAGAGCCAGCCTTCTGAAGCTTTTGCAAGTAAACACATGGCTGGTTGTGGTCCTATAGAGAAATCAACAATATGCAAGTCTCCTCTCCTAAAGCCTTCGAAGACTTTGGAATTGTCAGGTTCCATAAGCACAACACAGCGGTACTTGCCAAAGACAACAACCATATCAAGATCGCAAAGCATTGAGACAGACATGAGATTGTATCCTAAGGACTCGACAAGCATGACTTTGTCCATGTGTCAATCCTTTGTGGTGGCAACCTTACCTAGACCCAATACCTGACTTTTTCCTTTGTTAGCGAAGATGATATGCTTCAGATGCAATGGCGATAAGGGAGCATCCATCAATAGATTATTGTAACCAGTCATGTGATTTGTACATCCACTATCGAGGACCCACTCAGTGGTTTGGGTTGATCATCCTACAGATGAATTAGTGCAACTTACGAACTCATATACTTCATCAGTGAAGAATATGACATTAATTCATTAGCTCAATTTCATCAAGCAAGAGAACAGATAAAGCAGTATGAGGACGTGAGAAATGAAAGTTCATTTATTCATGATTAGCACACGTCCTTTCAGGCACTCTTAGGTCTCCAGCAAATTCTTCAAACGATTACGTTAGTCTGGAGACCTGACCCTGCAGAAGAGATTAGTTCTTTTTCTTCACCACCCACATCTGAAGGGGTGGCAAAGAGTTCAGCACTCTGCGAGCTCCATATGAGAAAGGTGGCATAGACGCCAACCCATTTCGTTTCACATAAGAGGGGTTAGGATAAGCATATGAATAAGCAGAGAAATTCTTCGAGGACTTATGAACATAATGATTAGAAGAATAATGCTCATATGCATAGCCCTTAGCTATTCCCTACGAAACAGAGTTGTTAGCACGATGATATTCATATGAGGACTTTGATCCTTTTGAGGAATTTGGTCCATATGAACAATTTGACCTAGGGTTCCTATTCTTCACAGGTGGTGTCCTGAGTACATTCACCTGAAGACTTTCAAGGCACCTTTTGGGAACCCATATTTTCTTCATAGGAGGATCGTTCCTGCAGTTAGTGCCAACATATCTAGCAAATATTTCACCATTCTGATTTTTGAACAGTTTATAGTTGGAGTCAAATGACTCATCATCAGAATGAGGAGATTCACATGCAAAGCCAGATAAGTTAGATGGATCAACTGGAGGTCCCTTTGCAGCAACCCATGAGGTTTTGGGGTACTGCTCAGGCTTCCAATATGTACCATCAGCATTGAGTTTCCTCTCAAAGGCAATACCCTCTTTCCTAGGGTTCCTATTTAGGATCTGCTTTTTAAGCACATCACAAAGAGTCTGATGCCCTTTGAGGCTTTTGTACATGCCTGTCATGTACAATTCCTTCAGCCCTGCATCTTCAGTGATACTTGAAATGTCCTCAGATGAGGAATTAGTGATAGCGGAGGCGGGTGAAGAATTTGAAACATTAGCAACATTTGAACATTCAGGTGAAGAATTAGCAGATTCACGTTCAATGCACTTCAAGCATGGAGGAACAAATTCTTCCTGAGAAGCGCTGATTTGTTGAGCAAGTAATGAATCGCGCTCCTTCTGAAGATCTTCATAACTCACTCTTAGCTTTTCAAGATATTGCTTTCTTTGAAGAAATTCATATGAAAGCTTTTCATGATCAGATAAGAGTGTGTTATGATGACCTTGAAGGTTGTCAAACTTAGACTGAAGCCTTTGAAGACTCTCAGCCAAACCTTTGGACTGATCCATTTCTTCTCCCAACATATCATCACTCTTATTTAGCATGTATTGAACTTTTTCCAAAGATCTTTGTTGTTTAGTGGAAAGAGAAGCAAGTTTGACATAGCTGGGTACAAATTCATCACCAGATTTATCATCACTAGATTCAGATAGATAGCATTCAGTTACCTTAGCAACTTTTGCCATAAGGCATGATGTAGAAGATGATGATCCTGATTCGAATGTCATTGCTTTGAGAGATTCCTTGAAGTCCTGAAACCAAGGATCATGAAGGGTTCGATGACCTTCATAGACCTCAGAGAGACGGTCCCAGATAAGCTTCGCATGATCGAGATGCATGATATTCCTGAACTGATTTTGAGACAGACATGAGCAGATGACATCCTTCGCTGTGAGGTTGAGAAGAGTGTACTTGCGAATGTCATCAGCTTCCGCCATCTTGCACACATCGGTCAGACCAATCTCAGTGACGGTCCACAGCTCGTTGTTCATCGCCATGAGTCGCTTCTTCATCATGGCCTTCCACTTGGGATACTCGTGACCATCAAAGATGGGGCATGACACAGTCTTCATTCCTGTGGTCGACATAACTAAAACTCCAGGCTGTTAAACCAAAATCACACAAAACAAGGGAGTACCTCGCTCTGATACCAATTGAAAGTGCGTTATATCGACTAGAGGGGGGTGAATCGGCGATTTTTATGAATTCTTCATTGAGGGATTTGCAGGTGAGGAAATTCCTTAGCGAAGAACTACTAGCAGCGGAATAAGTACTCAAAAGTAAACATAACAGAGCACAAGCATAGTCATCATGATGAAATGAAAACAAGCACAGAGTACAGAAAGCGTAAACACAGGATAACACAGGATGAAGACAAACAGACTAAAGAAATTGAACTGAGGAAATTGAGAAAGTCTTCAGTCAAAGTCTTCAAACACAGATACGAACAAGCACTCAACACAGTTATGAGGAAATGAAAGAGTTGAGGAAATAGAACCAGTGAGCTTGGTGAAGACAATGATTTGGTAGACCAGTTCCAACTGTTGTCTCAGTTGTACATCTGGTTGGAGTGGCTAGGTATTTAAACCTGAGGACACACAATCCCAGACACATGGTCCTCACTATATACTCCTTGAGCTAAGGTCACACAAACCTCGCCCAATCACTCGTGGTAAGTCTTCAGGTGACTTCCGAACCTTCACAAACTTGGTCACTCGGCAATCCACAATCCCTCTTGGATGCTCTAGACCTTGATGCCTAACCGTCTGGAAGAAGCACAGTCTTCAAAGGTAACAAGCATCGGATCCACGCAGGATCAATCTCTTCAGTGATGCTCAATCACTTGGGGTTTGTAGGTGTTTGGGCTTGGGTTTTCCTCACTTGATGATTTTCGCTCAAAGTCCTCGGAGGATGGGATGCTCTCAAATGACAAGTGTCAGTTTCTCTCAGAGCAGCCAACCAGCTAGTGGTTGTAGGGGGCGGCTATTTATAGCCTAGGGAGCAGCCCGACATGATAAGACATAAATGCCCTTCAATGATATGACCGTTAGGTGGGTAGATATTTTGGGACAGCTGGCACAAGGCACAACAACGGTTGGAAATTTGAGTATCAAATTCCTTAGGGCTATCTTGTTCCCCACTGTGTAGGTAATCCGCACTGGAGAATTCCTAACTCCTCAGTCAGAACAAATTCCTCAAAGACCAGAAGAACTTCATCTCTGTCACTGAAGAATATGACTGAACTGTATGAGATTTCCAATGGCTTCACTCGAAGGGATTGGTAGGTGTAGGATTTTGAGTTGAGCATCACATGAAAATTTTTCTTTAGTATTTCCTTGACCCCCTTTAATAGTACGGTGTTTTCTATGACTCAAGAAAGAGAATATGAAACTACGAAAACAAAAGTCTTCACGCTTCATGTTCCTCGGATGAATACCAAGTCTTCAGGATTGCACCAATTTCTTCACTTTCAAAGTCTTCAGAAATCCAAAGTCTTCAGTCGAAGAACTTCATTTTTAGGGGTCGACTTTCTCTGTAAATATCAAACTCCTCATAGACTTATAGACCTGTGTACACTCAAAAACACATTAGTCCCTTAACCTATAAGTCTTCAATACACCGAAATCACTAAGGGGCACTAGATGCACTTACAAATAATCTAGTTCACATCGTCATGTGATTTGACACCAATAGTTCACATCTTTATGTGATTAGTTCACATCTCCATGTGACTAACACCCAAAGGGTTTACTAGAGTCAATAATCTAGTTCACATCGCTATCTGATTAACACTCAAAGAGTGATCTTGTTTTGCTTGTGAGAGAAATTTAGTCAACGGGTCTGCCACATTTAGAGCCGTATGTATTTTGCAAATTTTCTATGTCTACAATGCTTTGCATGGAGCTACTCTAGCTAATTGCTCCCACTTTCAATATGTATCTAGATTGAGACTTAGAGTCATCCAGGTCGGTGTGAAAGCTTGCATCGACGTAACTCTTTACGACGAACTCTTTGTCACCTCCATAACCGAGAAACATTTCCTTATTCCATAACCGAGGAAGTCTTCCCCAAGATTAATTATTGTTCGTCCTCGAGTAGGTAAATGATAAAAACAGAATTTTTGATGTGGAATGTTGCCTAACATATTCATCATATTCTTTTCTTTCTAGCATGGACATTTGGACTTTTAGTTGATTGAAAGAAATAGTCTATAATTTGGCATTAAGACTTTAATACTCAAGCATATCAAGAAGCAACCATGTCTTAGAAAATATCAACACTAGAAAAGTTATCCCTAGCCCATTATGCCCAATCATTGATCCATTCATGAAACACACCCAATATTAGCTACATCCAATGCTCAAGTATGATAATAGTGCTTCCTAGTTGGTGCTTTATAAGAGAGGATGGAGACTCAATAAAAATAAAGATGGCATAAAAGTATGTAGATAGGCTCTTCACAGAGGGAAGTAGCGATTTGTTGAGGTGCTAGAGCTCTTAGCTTAAATTGAGAGACAGAATTATTTTGGGTGGCATGTTTTTCCTGTCAACGAAAACGACCGAGAATTCTCAATATCTTCTGTGCTAGATAAATCATATGTGGTTCTGAAACATAGAATAAAATTTATTTCCTTTCAACCATTCTTTCACAATTCATGGCTAGCCGTATCCATGGGTGCCTTCCATGCCAACACATACCAATGGATTTATTATAGTATTTTTTTGCATTTCAGGACTGGGCATCCCTATTGTCGCCACACTCTCGTGCAATGACAAGTGAATAAACACTCATCTTTAGAATAACATACCTAGCATGGAAAATATCGGCCACCCCTTGTCGCTTCATGAGCGGCACGGGCACACAAAAGAGAAATTTATTTTGAAATTTATAGTTGGAACATACAAATTCACTTGGAATGACATGGAAATACCGCATATAGGTAGGTATGGTGGAATCATTTGGCACAACATGGGTTTTAGGAGTTGGATGCACAAGTAGTAGTCCCGCTTAGTACAAGTGGAGGCTAGCAAATAGATTGATAAGCGACCAACCATGAAATGAAAACCATCATAAAAGAACATTAAACATAACTAACACTAAATAATGCACCACAAGTAGGATATAACTTCGATGCATAATTACTGAATCAACGTGCATGCATAGGGAATCACAAATCTTAACACGAATATTCTTACTAAAGCATAATTACTCACCAACATAACTCACATATCACTATCTTCATATCGCAAAACTACTGCGAGGAATCAAGTTTAATATCCAATGATCTTCATGAAAGGTTTTATTATATCCCTCTTGAATATCTATCACTTTGGGACCAAATTCTTTTAAAGTATATTGCCATTGCTAACAATAAGCTCTCAAACAAATTTAAGTGAAGTGCGAGAGCGCATATTTCTTCAAAATTTCAACTCTCAAAATAATATAACTGAAGCATGAGAGGATTTCTTCAAAAAATCTACTAACCCTCAAAATGATCTAAGCGAAGCATGAGAGCATATTTCTTTAAAATAACAGTACCGCCATGCTAAAAAATATATAAGTGAAGTACTAGAGCAATTCCATCGCTCAAAAAAATTAAGTGAAGCACATAGAGAAATTCTAACAAATAATAGCATAATTAGGTCTCTCTCAAATAGGTGTGTCTAGCAAGGGTGATTGTGACAAACCAAAAAAGCAAAATAAGTAAAGACTCATATAATACAAGACGCTCCAAGCAAAACTCATGATATGTGACGAATAAAAATATAGCTCCAAGTAAAATTACCGATGGTCGTTAGAAGAAAGAGGGGATGCCCCGAAAGGCATCCCCGAGCTTAGTTGCTTGGTTCCTCTTGAATATTATCTTAGGGTGCCATGAGGAATCCCCAAGCTTAGGCTTTTTTCACTCCTTATTCCTTCAACCCAGAGTCTTTGCGCGGCATATTGCGGCGTACGTACGTTCGACCCGGGCCGGTTGCGACGTACGTACGCTATCATTGGGCTAAAAGTATTCATGAAACCTTCCATTCCTAATTATACGCCGGGCATAACTCATCGAGCAACGCAAGAGTGAGAGAAATAGCTTGTTTCGTTCCTGTCTCGACGTGTAGTTGTGTAGGAGGAATGTTGTGAAACAATTTATAACCCAGAGATAGAAGCAAACGTGGTGGCTGAAATGCAATATGAAATGCAAGTCATTAATAAAAGATACGCATAGAATAACATGCGATTTGAGATTAACAGAGGCCCACATTACTTTGACCTTCAGGTCATAAAAATAATCTTTACATTGAGGAACATGATCTAATTTTAAAGTTCAGTGACTCAAGTTAGTCAGATCTTTTTTTTTTTGCGAAACAGCAAGCTTTATTGATAAAAACAAACTAGGATTACAATCACCGCGGAGATTTTTGGCGAGGAAGGAAGAGATACATTTTAGCCAAAGACATCTCCTCCCCGACTCACCCGCTTGTTTCGCACAACGGTGAGCCACTTCATTTGCAACCTCATTAACAAAGCTCAGATGGAAACTATTGAAGCTTCCTCTCGTCTCATCAACTTCATGGAGAACTCTAGCAAGCAATACTAGTTCTTGAGAAATCAGCAGAGCGGTTAGCCACTCCTTTTTTGGAGTTTTCGCGTCTGGCGTTTCTACTGGTCAGTAATGAAGTTTCTCTTTATTTATTTTTTACTTTTTAGGAAAGCTTGCGAGTGATAGAGTGTAGGATTTTCAAAGCCCTCCACCGTGTGACTTGATACCGTGATGAATCGGTGATGAAGGTACCGGGGTGCTCTACTCTCTCTTCCTGTGCATACATGATCTTACGACCACGTGGGGTTTTGGTGAACAGTCGTTCAATGGTGATCATGGTGACTACATTTGCCCCTCCTCCGTGAGGGAGCATGCTTTCTCTTTGCGCTCCTGTCTATGTCTATACTCCCACTCCTTGCTACCATCCTTGTGGCTTCGGCTATCGTCAGGCTAAATGTATTCATGAAACCTCCCATTTCTAACTATACACTTGGGCGTAGCTCATCAAGCAACGCAAAAGAGTGTGAGAGAGATATTGTGTCTCATTCCTGGCTCGGTGTATAGTAACGGGACAACTAAATTCTCGTATGATAATGCATGGTCAGACGGAGTCTCCTGATTGATGTGGCCATTGCCAAGTTTCCGTTGTGGCCGCCGTAGCTGCTATGTAGCTGGGTATCCTCCATAGTTTTAAATTGCGCGCTAAGTCTCTTGGTGACGGACCATTTCTAAACGCTATAGTGTGCTATCGCATCCTCTTTAAAATGCTTGTTCATATGTTTGAACCAAAGTTTCTTAGTGCAGAGCATCTTCTAAACGCTATAGTGTGCAGGCAGATGATATGTGGCAGCCACGCCACCGTGACGATCGCTGCTAGACGGTTGAGCGCGGACTGCTGGCTTTGCCGTATCATGATGCGTCAAACAATATATTTTTCTGAGTGTGATTTTGCCGATCGACATGGACGCGCTTGAGCTGACAGCATGGCCTTTGGCCCAGCAGTAGGTTAGGGTTGCAACAGCTCCAGCCTCTAGCGACACTATTTCATCTCTTGCCGCCGCCACTCCTTGAGTCATGTCGTCCATTTATCTTATTTTGCATTGTGCTCTTTTTCCGTGACAAGCTGAAGAGCTGCTCCGGCAGGTTCGCACCGGGGACGCATTGCAGCTGAACCGGTTGCTGCAAGGGAGCTCATCGTCCATGAACGGCGTTGCCCCGTCCGGAAGGTAGGGTGGCGGAGAGACTTGGGTCGATCTAGGCTTGATGCATGTACAGGTTGGTCGAGTTAAAGTGCGCCGATGCATGTATACTAGTGGTTAGGACGCCATCCGATGGCGCTGTTTGTGAGGCATATTTTCATTCAAAAAATACATGTAGTCCTTACCTTCATCTAGAAAAATATTTTAAACAAATTCTCCCATCCATCTAGAAAAAGAAGTAAAAACGAAAAAAAATCATCAACGCGGCCTAGCAGCGAGCGCCACTTTGTATAGCCCTACTTTTAAATAAATATGTGGGATCATCACCTCCATCTCAAAAGAAAAAATAACATATTAAAAAAAATCACCTTCATCTAAACATAATATCCTATGAGCTTATTCACCACGGTCAATCAGCTTGTGCCACGTGGCATAGCTGGTTAGCCGTCTTTCACGCATAGCTTAATGGGTTTAATATACATGTGTCGGCCACTCGGCTCAAACCAGCTGTACATAAGGACTTATAGTCCGGACTAAATTGTGCAACGTATGATTTTCTAGCTCGATACATGCATATGTGGACTTTTTTAGGGGATGCATGCATATGTGGATGTGTGGGCTCCCCAAAGCACCAACAAGGCCGAATCTTCTAAGCCCACTAAAATTACAACCCGAAGACTATGTACACGCTGTCCTATATAAAAAGACGGGCAGAAATTTGGGCTATATAAAAATATTATACTATGAACCAAACCAAACCAAGAATACATATTCTCTTTAATAGTAAGTACAGATATAGATTTAAGCAATGATGCCCTAAAGTATTTAACCAAACAATTGATGTAGCAATGTCATTCAGTTTGCGGGAGGAGACAAATATCCTTCTTATGAGCTATACCTTCGTTTTTATCTTCTGATAGATGTCCGTAAAGATAGATTATACCTGAATCTCTTTGTACACTGGCCAAGCAAGGCAGTTTGAGCAACACGAATCTTCGTAGGAGTTATTTCATGTTACCCAAGCGATTTGTCAGCATGCAAATCAGGTACTTAGCTTATGTTATCCTAATCATAGCTACTTAGCAACATGTCTTTTACATGCATGTCAACCGAAGAAGATGTGCACAAGGAAGTTCAGGTAACTAGCATACAAGAGCATCCTGAAAACTAATTTGTGGTGGCACCTGCTACAGAAGTGTTAGACAGTAATTTTTGTC
Source organism: Triticum monococcum (assembly GCA_034509565.1). Classification (NCBI taxonomy): domain Eukaryota; kingdom Viridiplantae; phylum Streptophyta; class Magnoliopsida; order Poales; family Poaceae; genus Triticum; species Triticum monococcum. The sequence continues at coordinate 112,525,368 of CM067847.1, read as the reverse complement.
GAATCATTCTTTCTAGACTTGTTCATGGCAATATACTATTATTACGTTTTAAGTACCTTTTTAAGTAAAAAATTGTATTGGAAGCTTGGAATGGTTAGAAGATAGATAATTCTATTTTATTAGCCCAGATGACCTAACTTCTATAGTACTACTACTACTACATCGAGCATGGTAGCACGCTAGAAAAATCCCTAATCCCTAATCAAGCATGCCGCCGTCGCTGACATATCCTATTTTATAAACATGACATATCGTAATATTTAGTAACCACCTTATTAAATGGAAATGATTAGTATCCACCGACGGATCGCTCTGAAACGTCAACCGTCTTCATTGTCTATCACGTGTCCATGTGGCCCTGCCCGTTGTCCACCTTTCCCTCCTAGAAATCACGATCCTATCGCTCTTGTCTCACCCAGGAATAGTTGCAGGGCCTTGGTTCGCACGGAAATCGATTGTGAAAAGACTATTAATTTCTGCAACAAGACCTCCGTTGCAGAATAATTCTGCAATAAGACCTTTGTTGCAAAAAAATTTGCAAATTTCCTGACTTCTATAAGAAGACTTTTGTCATGAATTTTTTTGAGACAAGACCTCTGTTGCAAGAAAAAGAAACTATAACAAGACCTTTTGCAAAAAAAATCTGCAACTTGGCCTATGTTGTAAAATTTTCTACAACATAACCTCTGTTGCAGAAATTTTCTGGAACACGACATATGTTGCAATGTTACAGGGTGATACTTGACCACTCAATAATAGTAGCGCCCGGTTGGTAATCATCAACACAATAAATAAAAAACAATGGGTAACGTTTACCATCATCCTGCGGATTGCAACGGCCGCCTCGACGTGTCCAAGTGAAGGCTCGCATGCGGCCCTTAGTCGGACGCGCTTTTCTGCAACAAGGGCTATGTTTCTGAAATATATGTGGTATTGCAATGGTCTACAACGGGATTTGTGTTTTGCAGCAAAACCTTTGTTGCAGGAATTTTCTGCTACAAGACCATCGTTGTAAAAAAAATTACAATTGTTTTCAACAAAACCGTCGTTGCAAAAAAAAATTCTGCAACAAGACCTATGTTGTGGAAGTAGTTCTGTAACAATACATCTGTTGCAATGATGAAGGCGCACTCCACACACCAGATCCAACGGGTCGTGACCGGGCCGGTCTTTTTGAAAAGATCGCCTGGCGGACGCGTAGCATTCCCCTTATTAAATTAACATGTTTGCTGGTTTTCTTTTTTTGTCTTTAGTTCCGGTGAACACTCTTCTTCAGTCTTGGATTAGTGGGAAAAAAGCGGATGCGAGTGTTGGGGCTGTAGTTTCAACATGTTTGGTGGCAGGAGGGAAACGCGCGCGCTGCCGTGCCGAGACCATTGAAAAGTTGAGAGCGGAAAGTCATGGGCACGGATGCGTCACGGTTTCTACCACGCCCGTCTCCGCAGGGAAACCACCACGATTTTGATCCCCGGCCACTAGGCGTGACATGTCGATCCTTCGGAGCCCGCCCTATCTCTACCTGAAGGCAACGTGGGTGCACAGCACACCGGGCCGGAGCGCCGGACATTGACGACGGAGCCTGGGGCTGGGATAGTAGTTGGAGAGGGCAGCGCACTCCTACGTCAGAGAGCCAGCTCGTCGAGGTACGACTGACTCGACGTCGCCTTGCGCTTGCGCAGCACGATCGCCCGGCGCCCGGAGTCCGCGGGAAAAGGCCCGTCCCTTGGCCTACTCTCCCCTAGTGGCACTGTTGGACACAACACGACCAGAAATATCTCTGTAGGGCGAGACCACGGACATAAAGGGACGGCAGGGGGAAAGCAGATCGTCCACCACCGTCATCACGGGACGGGAGGACCGGGCGACCGGCGGAGGGAAACCCGGAGGGCAGCCCCCAGCGGCGGGCGCGCCGGGAGATGCCGGGGCCTTTGCGCGGCATCTCGCGGCGTACGTACGTTCGGCCCGGGCCGAGGGGAGGACGGGGACACGACGGGAGTGCGTGGGCGCGTGGTGGGAAATAGCGCCATGAGAGCAACTCCAACGAGTGATTCAAAGGACGCGCGCTTTGTCCGTTTTCTATTCATTTGGATCGGTCAAACAGACATGCGCGTCCGTATTTTAAAATAGATCGGCTTGACCGTCCAGCGGGGAGGCCGACACAAATGTACCGGCGTGAAAAAAAACAAGTTACACGAAATAAACATAATTAAACATAAAGTGGCCGGTCAAACGCCGGCGAAAGTCCACCTAAATCTAATAAACATTAAATAAAACATTAAAAAAGTCTATGCCCGCCTGCTGCCGCCCCGCACGCTGCCCTAGGCGTTGTCGGTCTTGCCCTTGCCCTTGCCGTCGACGCCGCCGTCGTCGGTGAGGTCGATGAAGACCGGAGCAGGGCCAGCCCACCCGAATGCTGCCTGGTACGCTGCCAGGGCAGCCTCCTCCGGCGTCTGCTGGGGCGGCGACATTGCGGTCAGCCGCGCGCGCTCCTCCTCCTCCTCCTCGAGCCGGAGCGCCTCCGCGTCACGTTGGAGCATGGCCTCGTAGCGCAGCAGCTCCTCGCCGTCGGCCTGCTCCCGGCGGAGCCAGTGCTCCTTACAGCGCTCGAGGTGGGCCTCCTCCTGCTCCGGCGTCGCGTCGAAGTGGACGAGAGGCGCGCTCACCCACTCGCGGTACTGGCCCTTCCACGAGTAGGCCTCCTCTGGCCAAGTGGGTGGAGGCGGGGAGCGCTTACGCGTCGGCTCCGGCTCCGGCTTGGGCTGGACGTGCGACGACGGTGGCGGTGGCGGCACGAAGAGCGGGGCGTGGACGGAGTCTCCCGCCGCCGACAGGGCAAGGGCTTGCTCCAACCCATCCCAGTGTGCGTCCTACTCAAGGCGGCTAGCCTCCAGCGCGTGTTGCAGGGCCTCCTCGAGGGCGGCTTGGTACTCTGCCTCTGCCTCCATGTCCTCCGGATCTACCTGCGGGGGCGGCGGTGGGAACGGCTGCGGAACGGCGTCGACACCTGAGGGTCATTGCTCCTCGTCTTCGAGGGCGAACCACGCCTCCCAGTTGGGGGAGTCGGCGGCGTACTCTGGCAGCCGACGCTGCTCCGGCATGAGCTGCGCGCGGCGCCTGCGTACCTCGTCGTCGTGCGCCCGCTGGCAACGCAGAACCGCCGGCACCGGGATCCGCTGTGGATCCAGATGCCAATTGTGCGGCAGCGTGACATCGGGGTATCGCAATAGCTTCCTGTACTCCCAGTGCCACCGCGCTTGGTGCACCGGTATGTGCAGGTGCCGCCGACCAGGGCGGAAACGCGGCGCCGCCGGAAGAGGAGGGGGAAGGGGAGCATGGGAGGAGGAGGCCCCGGGGGTGCCCTTGCCATTGCTGCTGCCAAACAGGCCCATGGGCGCGCTAGGGTTTGCGGTCGCCGGCGAGGAAGCAAAGGGAGTGGTGGGGGCCAGATGTGGACGGGAGAAGTGGATGAGGCCGACCCCGCCGCACGCGTGGTTAAAAAAGAACGCTTCCACTGGCTGACGCGTGGGCCCGCTGTCGGTGGTCGTCATAAATAAGACGATCGGTGGCGGTTGTGTGGCCTATATGTGGGGATGCGGCGGGCGGCGAGGAGACGCGCGGCGTGTCCGCTTCGCGTCCGCGCCGACACATTTCAGACGCAATTTTGGACAGGAAATGGATCGGCGCGAACGCCAGACGGACATGATTTGAGTTTGGATCGGCGCGTTGGGCCTTCATTTTTGTCCGCGCCAGCCCAAATAAATGTGGGTGGACGAAATGAGTCGCTCTATTGAAATTGCTGTGATAATGCGACCGGGAAAGGGAGGAGCCCGCGGGTCAGGTCAATGCTTGCTTCTCCTTCTCCGCTGTGTTGTCTCGAGTGGGACGAGGACGTGGGGAAACGGCGGGCGGAATGTTTCAAGGGTGACTATGATGATGGGGTTTGTTGCCCATGATGAGTGGCATTGCTCGGTCGCGTTGGGCGTTTCTACTGGCCACTGATGGAGTTTTATTTTCTTTTAGTGATGGAGTGTGGAACAGTAAAACGGGAGACGGACCGTGTGCCCCGGGGGGAAACAGAGGACGTCAAATGGCCACAACAACGCACGTGCTGAGACCTTTCGGAGCCGTTTTGCAGCTTCCACTTGTCACGGTAGGACTTTTTTTTTACCAAGTGTTCTGATATAGGGATAAAGGGATCAAAGGTGAGAATTAGAAAGTTAAAAAAAGAGTTGGAGAAACTAAGGCGTGGCCCATTGAATACGGAATCTCGACGCCATCAGAAGGAAATTATTGTGGTAATTGAAAATATTTTGGAGCAAGAGGAAATATTTTGGTTACAGAGAGGACGGGCAAATTGGTTGATGCATGTGGATCGTAATACGCCGTTCTTTCATAATGCTGCCACAGCCAGGAAAAAAATAAATAATATAAAAAAACTATTAGACGAGTCTCGAAACTGGTTAACAGATAAGGAATTGACGAATCACATTACTGAATATTTTACAAAGCTTTTTACATTGGAAGTTCAACACCCGAATCAAGATGTTCTATCACTTGTTCGAAGGAGAGTGTCAAACGAAATGAATGATGCTCGGCTTGCCCCTTATGCCGCGGAAGATGTTTGCAAGGCTTTATTTGATATTGAGGACTTGAAAGCTCCAGGGCCAGATGGACTCCAGGCTATCTTCTATAAAAGGTTTTGGCCCATGCTGGGGGAAGACTTAATTGAGAAGGTTCTGACATCAATCCACACATGCACTATACCGAAGGGTTGGAATGATACGGCGATCGTGATGATTCCTAAAATTAATACACCAGAGAAGATAATCCAATTTAGGCCGATCAGCTTACGTAATGTGCTCTATAAAATAATTGCAAAAATGGTGGCTTCTCGATCGAAGGTTTTATTACCAGAAATTATTAGCCCAACACATAGTGCATTTGTACCGGGTAGATTGATAATGGATAATATTTTAATGGCCTACGAATGTTTTCACACAATCAAGAACAAAAGAGAGGGTAGAAAGGGCTTGTGTGCTATAAAACTTGATATGCATAAAGCCTACGATAGAGTTGAGTGGACTTTTTTTAAGGAGATTATGTTGAAATTAGGCTTTCGTCGTGAGTGGGTTAACTTGATTATGCAATGCATCTCAACCGTAGAATACAAAGTAAGGATCAATAAAGAGGAAAGTGAGAGTTTTAAGCCTACGAGAGGGTTGAGACAAGGGGACCCGCTATCACCATACCTTTTTTGCTGTGCACGGAAGGATTGAATGTCTTGCTTGCGCATGCTGAGGAGAATGGAAACATATCAGGAGTTAAAGTCTGTAGAGACGCCCCGCCAGTCACAAATCTTCTTTTTGTGGATGACTCATTAATCTTAATGAAAACCAACCAACATAATCCGGAAAACCTGAAATCAGTACTAGATTTATATTGTGCGGCGTCAGGACAGCTGGTAAGCCTTGAAAAATCCAATATTTTCTTCAGCCCTAATACAAAGGTAGAGATCAGAGAACAATTGTGTACAACGTGAAATATAATGACGGATGCTCTCACTGATAAATATTTGGGCTTACCAGCAAATGTCGGTGTTGATAAAACAAACTGCTTTAGTTTTCTGATTGAACGTATTGTTAGGAGAATTAGTGATTGGAAGGAAAAATTACTATCCGTCGGGGGGAAGGAGATCCTATGAAAGGCGGTGATCCAAGCCATACCTACCTATGCATTGTCGGTCTTTAAAATTCCTAAGAGAATTGTAAAGGAATCATTGACGCGATGGCGCATTTCTGGTGGGGAGACGAGGAGAACCAGAAGAGGATGCACTGGATGGCCTGGGTGGAAAATTTGTGTACCAAAAAACCAAGGAGGAACGGGATTCCGTGATATCCATTGTTTTAATCTGGCTCTGCTTGCAAAACAGGCATGGCGTCTCCTTGATAATCCTGACTTCTCGTGTGCTACTATTCTAAGGGCCAAGTACTACCCTAATGGTGATTTGCTGAACTCCAAGCCAAAGCATGGTGCTTCCTTCGCCTGGCAAAGCATTATGGCAGGCATCACTGCTCTCAAGCGAGGTTATATTTGGCGAGTGGGGGATGGACATAACATCAATATTTGGGAAGATGCCTGGATCCCAAATTGTGCCACTAGAAAGATTGTGACCCCTAAGGGGGGCATTTATTATCAAAAGTTGTAGATTTGATTGACCCGGTCTTAAATAATTGGGATGAGGACCTGGTACGTCTCCAACGTATCTACTTTTCCAAACACATTTGCCCTTGTTTTGGACTCTAACTTGCATGATTTAAATGGAACTAACTCGGACTGATGCTGTTTTCAGCAGAATTGCCATGGTGTTATTTTTGTGAAGAAATTAAAGTTCTCGGAATGACCTGAAAATCAACAGAGATTATTTTTGGAATATATAAAAAATACTGGTGAAAGAATCAACGTCAGGGGGCACACACCCTATCCACGAGGGTGGGGGCGCCCCCTGCCTCGTGGGCCCCTGGCGCTCCATCGACCTCAACTCCAACTCCATATATTCGTGTCCGGGGAGAAAAAATCAGGAAGAAGGATTCATCGCGTTTTACGATACGGAGCAGCCGACAAGCCCGAAACTCTCTCGGGAGGGCTGATCTGGAGTCCGTTCGGGGCTCCGGCGAGGGGAATCCGTCGCCATCATCATCATCAACCTTCCTCCATCACCAATTTCATGATGCTCACCGCCGTGCGTGAGTAATTCCATCGTAGGCTTGCTGGACGGTGATGGGTTGGATGAGATTTATCATGTAATCGAGTTAGTTTTGTTAGGGTTTGATCCCTAGTATCCACTATGTTCTGAGATTGATGTTGCTATGACTTTGCTATGCTTAATGCTTGTCACTAGGGCCTGAGTGCCATGATTTCAGATCTAAACCTATTATGTTTTCATCAATATATGAGAGTTCTTGATCCTATCTTGCAAGTCTATAGTCACCTATTATGTGTTATGATCCGGCAACCCCAAAGTGACAATAATCGGTACCACTTCCGGTGATGACCGTAGTTTGAGGAGTTCATGTATTCACTATGTGTTAATGCTTTGTTTTAGTACTCTATTAAAAGGAGGCCTTAATATGAGAGTGGATTTTTGGAACCCGGGTGTATTGGAGGACCTTATTTTAAATACTTTGAAAATCACATTTAATGTTTTAAAAAATTCTACGTGATCATATGGATGTATATTACACATGTCTAAAGTTTGGTGATGAAATAAGTAAATAGGCGACCTATATAAAAATGACAAAATGGTGATTTTCAAATAGTGAATAATGCATGCACTGTTCATCTTCCCAAAACAACGATTTTGTCATTTTTGTGTAACTCACATGGTTACTTATTTCAGCATCAAAATTTGCACATGTGTAATATACATTCATATAAACATGTTGATTTGTTTTTAGAATTTTTTAAAACTTCAAAAAAGCATTTTGGCACAGTTCAAAAAATAGGGCTCCAATGTACCTGGGTTCCAAAGTGACTTTTTGGCCTTAATATCCCTTAGTTTCCATTAGGACCCGACTGCCACGGGAGGGTAGGACAAAAGATGTCATGCAAGTTCTTTTCCATAAGCACGTATGACTCGGAATACATGCCTACATTATATTGATGAACTGGAGCTAGTTCTGTGTCACCCTATGTATTAACTGTTGCATGATTGATTGCATCCGACATAATTATCCATCACTAGTCCATTGCCTACGAGCTTTTCATATATTGTTCTTCGCTTATTTACTTTTCCGTTGCTACTGTTACAATCACTATAAAACCAAAACTGCTACCATACCTTTTGCCACCGTTACCACTACTATCATATTACTTTGCTACTAAATACCTTGCTGCAGATATTAAGTTATCCAGGTGTGGTTTAATTGACAACTCAGCTGCTAATACTTGAGAATATTCTTTGGCTCCCCTTGTGTCGAATCAATAGATTTGGGTTGAATACTCTACCCTCGAAAACTGTTGTAATCCCCTATACTTGTGGGTTATCAAGACTATTTTCTGGTGCCGTTGCTGGGGAGCATAGCTCTATTCTTTGAGTCACTTGGGATTTATATCATTGATCACTATGAAGAACTTGAAAGATAAAAGAACCAAGATTTTTCCCTCAACTACGAGGGGGAGTAAGGAACTGCCATCTAGCTCTGCACTTGATTCACCTTCTGTTTTGAGTAAACTTGCGACACCTACACATCCTATTGATTCTGACAGGTCGCATGTTATTGATGATGCCACTTCTGCCTTGCATGATACTTATGATGAAACTACTTCTATGCTTGATAATATTGTGCCACTAGGTGAATTTCTTGATGAACAACTTGCTAGGGCTAGAGAGAATGAAATTATTGAAACTGATAATATTGACGAAAGTGATGATGAAGGTTCCCCCTAGATATGAATTGCCTGTTGTGCCTGAGGGTTATGTTATGGATGAAGAAACTACTAGAGACTTCTTAGCTTGCAATGATAGATCTGATCTTAAGAAATTATTAGCTAAGCTTAAAGAAAAGTCTTTGAATGCTGGAATGAAATATGACCCTGCTTTTGCTACTTCACCTATCTTTATTACTGATAAGGATTATGATTTCTCTGTCGATCATGAGTTGATTACTTTGGTTGAATCTGATCCTTTCTATGGTTATGAATTTGAAACTGTTGTGGCACATCTTACTAAATTAAATGATATAGCCACCCTGTTCATTAAGTTATTTCCGTTCTCATTAAAGGGTGATGCTAAAACATGGTTTAATTCTCTTGATCCTGGCTATGTGCGTAGTCCCCAGGATATGATTTATTACTTCTCTGCTAAATATTTCCCCGCTCATAAGAAACAAGCTGCTTTAAGGGAAATATATAATTTTGTGCAAATTGAAGAAGAGAGTCTCCCACAATCTTGGGGAGGCTTCTCCAATTACTTAATGATTTTCCTGATCATCCTCTCAAGAAAAATGAAATACTTGATATCTTTTATAATGGACTAACCGATGCTTCCAGAGACTACCTGGATAGTTGTGCTGGTTGTGTTTTCAGGGAAAGAACTGTTGATCAAGCTGAATTGCTATTGAATAATATGTTGAGTAATGAAAATGATTGTACACTTCGTGAACCAACTCCTAAGCCAACTCCGAAGAAAAGGGGTATTCTTTTTCTTAGTCCTGAAGATATGCAAGAGGCAAAGAAATCTATGAAATAAAAAGGTATTAAAGCTGAAGATGTTAAGAATTTACCATCTATTGAAGAAATACATGGTCTTGATAACATGACACAAGTAGTAAAGGTAAATTCTCTCTATAGTTTGATGAAGGTAATATTCCTCGTAATAAGTCTGCTAGCCAATGCTTAGATGAGTTTGATAATTTTATTGTTAAACAAGAAAACTTCAATGCTTATGTTGGTAGACAACTGAAACGCAATGCTGATATGCTTGAACACTTGAGTGATTATATGTATAGAGTTAAACGTGAACTTAAACTTATTAGTTAACATGCTTCTATGGTTACCACTCAAGTAGAACAAGTACTTAAGGCTTAGAATGGTTTGCTCAATGAATTAAATAATAAGAAAAAAAATAATGTTGTTAGAGTTATGACAAGAGGAGGTAAAATGACTTAGGAACCTTTGTATCCTGAGGGCCACCCCAAGAGAATTGAGCAAGATTCTCAGAACACTAATGTTGATGCACCTAGTTCTTCTAAGAAGAAGAAGAAGAAAAATGATAGGACTTTGCATGCTTCTAGTGAACCTGTTGTTGACACACGTGAGAATTCCAATGATATTTCTATTTCTGATGCTGAAGCACAATCTGGTAATGAACATGAACCTAGTGACAATGTTAATGATGATGTTCATGCCGATGCTCAACCTAGTAATGACAATAATGTAGAGATTGAACCTGCTGTTGATCTTGATAACACACAATCAAAGAATCAACGTTATGATAAGAGAGACTTTGTTTCTAGAAAGCACGGTAAGGAAAGAGAACCATGGGTTCAGAAACCCATGCCTTTCCCTCCAAAACCATCCAAGAAAAAGGATGATGAGGATTTTGAGAGCTTTGCTGAAATGATTAGACCTATCTTTTTGCGTATGCGTTTGACTGATATGCTTAAAATGAATCCTTATGCTAAGTTAATGAAAGATGTTGTTACAAATAAGAGAAAGATATCGGAAGCTGAAACTTCCACCATGCTTGCTAATTATACTTTTAAGGGTGGAATACCAAAGAAACTTGGAGATCTAGGAGTACCAACTATACCATGCTCCATTAAAAGAAACTATGTTAAAACTGCTTTATGTGATCTTTGAGCCGGTGTTAGTGTTATGCCTCTCTCTTTATATCGTAGACTTGATTTGAATAAGTTGACACGCACTGAAATATCTTTGCAAATGGCTAATAAATCAACTGCTATACCTGTCGGTATTTGTGAGGATGTGCCTGTTGTGGTTGCAAACGTTACTATTTTAACGGACTTTGTTATTCTTGATATTCCCGTGGATGATAGTATGTCGATTATCCTTGGTAGACCCTTTTTGAATATTGCAGGGGCTGCTATTGATTGCAACAAAGGCAATGCCACTTTTCATGTTAATGGTAATGAGCATACGGTACACTTTCCAAGGAAACAACCTCAAGTCCACAGTATCAATTCTATTGGAAAAATTTCAACGATTACTATTGGAGGTTTTGAATTTCCTCTTCCTACTGTCAAGAAGAAATATGATATTCTTATTGTTGCGGACATGCATATCCCCGTTGAGGTAACCTAGTGTTATTCGAAAATTCTCCGGTTTCATGTTATTCAAAAAGAGTTTGTTAACAAGACTTGATCAACCTTGTTAGTGGATTCCTTTTGATGAGCATGAGATGGATGAATTTAGAAAACACAACTCTCTGTACCCTCTTTTTATTTTCTGTTATTTATATTAAATAAAGGAAAAATAGTATTTTCTGTCTGTTTTATAAATTATCCGTGCAATAAAAAATACCCCAAAAATAAAAGTTCTCCAAATGCCTCGAAAATTTAATATGATTTTTTTAGAATATTTGAGAATATCTAGCATTGAGAACACACCAGGGGGACCCACCACGTGTCCACGAGGGTGGAGGGCGCGCCCTACCCCTTCTCACTCACGAGAAAATGGCTTGTCACCGGGATGCCCAGTCCCATGCTCAAATCAAATCAAAATGATTGCAAACAAAACTCCCCCAGGATTGTTGTTAGTTGGAGGCACCCGTTGTTTCAGGCAAGCCATGGTTTGATGCTTGTTGGTGGTGGGGGAGTATAAACTTTACCATTCTGCTTGGGAACCGCTTATAATGTGTGTAGCATGGAAGATATCGAGATCTCTCGATTGTTATGTTGACAATGAAAGTATACCGCTCAAAATATTATTCAGCTCTATTTCAAAACTGAGCTCTGGCACCTCTACAAATCCCTGTTTCCCTCTGCGAAGGGCCTATCTATTTACTTTTATGTTGAGTCATCATCCTCTTATTAAAAAGCACCAGTTGGAGAGCACCGCTGTCATTTGCATGTATTATCGTTAGTTTACATTGATTGTGACTTGACTAGATCTCTTTTACCATGAATTACAATGTCTACTCAGTCCTTGATCTTTAAAGGTGCTCTGCATTTATGTTTTGCGGTCTCAGAAAGGGATAGCGAGATACCATCTTGTTATATCATATTATGATTGTTTTGAGAAAGTGTTGTCATCCGAGATTTATTATTATTGCTCGCTAGTTGATTATGCCATTAATATGAGTAAACATGAGACCTAAATGTTATTGTGAATATGGTTAGTTCATAATCTTTGCTGAAAACTTGAATGGTGGCTTTACATATTTACAACAACAAGAGCAAACAGAGTTTGTAAAAAAAATTGTCACTTTGAGTTTGTCAACTGAATTGCTTGAGGACAAGCAAAGGTTTAAGCTTGGGGGAGTTGATACGTCTCCAACGTATCTACTTTTCCCAACACGTTTGCCCTTGTTTTGGACTCTAACTTGCATGATTTGAATGGAACTAACCCGGACTGACGCTGTTTTCAGCAGAATTGCCATGGTGTTATTTTTGTGCAGAAATAAAAGTTCTCGGAATGACCTGAAAATCAGCTGAGAATTATTTTTGGAATATATAAAAAATACTAGAAGGAAGATCCACGTCAGGGGGGGCCTCCACCTGTCCACGAGGGTGGGGGCGCGCCCCCTGCCTCGTGGGCCCCCTGACGCTCCACCAACCTCAACCTTGACTCCATATATTCACTATCGGGGAGAAAAATATTAGAGAGAAGGATTCATCGCGTTTTACGATACGGAGCCGCCGCCAAGCTCTAAACTCTCTCGGGAGGGCTGATCTGGAGTCCGTTCGGGGCTCCGGAGAGGGAATCCGTCGCCATCGGCATCATCAACCTTCCTCCATCACCAATTTCATGATGCTCACCGCCGTGCGTGAGTAATTCCATCATAGGTTTGCTGGACGCTGATGGGTTGGATGAGATTTATCATGTAACCGAGTTAGTTTTGTTAGGGTTTGATCCCTAGTATCCACTATGTTCTGAGATTGATGTTGCTATGACTTTGCTATGCTTAATGCTTGTCACTAGGGCCCGAGTGCCATGATTTCAGATCTGAACCTATTATGTTTTCATCAATATATGAGAGTTCTTGATCTTATCTTGCAAGTCTATAGTCACCTACTATGTGTTATGATCCGGCAACCCCGAAGTGACAATAATCGGGACCACTCCCGGTGATGACCGTAGTTTGAGGAGTTCATGTATTCACTATGTGTTAATGCTTTGTTTTAGTACTCTATTAAAAGGAGGCCTTAATATCCCTTAGTTTCCATTAGGACCCCACTGCCACGGGAGGGTAGGACAAAATATGTCATGCAAGTTCTTTTCCATAAGCACATATGACTATATTCGGAATAGATGCCTACATTACATTGATGAATTGGAGCTAGTTCTTTGTCACCCTATGTTATGACTGTTACATGATGAACCGCATCCGGCATAATTCTCCATCACCGATCCAATGCCTACGAGCTTTCCATATATTGTTCTTTGCTTATTTACTTTTCCGTTGCTATTGTTACAATAATTACAAAACACCAAAAATACTACTTTTGCTACCATTACTTTTGCTATCGTTACCACTACTATCATATTACTTTGCTACTAAATACTTTGCTGCAGATATTAAGTTATCCAGGTGTGCTTGAATTGACAACTCAGCTGCTAATACTTGAGAATATTCTTTGGCTCCCCTTGTGTCGAATCAATAAATTTGGGTTGAATACTCTACCCTCGAAAACTGTTGCGATCCCCTATACTTGTGGGTTATCAAGACTATTTTCTGGCGCCGTTGCCGGGGAGCATAGCTCTATTCTTTGAGTCACTTGGGATTTATATCTGCTGGTGACTATGAAGAACTTGAAAGATGCAAAGACAAAAATTTATCCCTCAACTACGAGGGGAGGTAAGGAACTGCCATCTAGCTCTGCACTTGATTCACTTTCTGTTTTGAGTAAGCTTGCGACACCTAAACCTGCTTCTGCTATTAATTCTGATATGTCGCATGTTATTGATGATGCCATTTCTGTTATGCGTGATACTTATGATGAAACTACTTCTATGCTTGATACTACTGTGCCGCTTGGTGAATTTCTTGATGAACAACTTGCTAGGGATAGAGAGATTGAAATTATTGAAACTGATAATATTGATGAAAGTGAGGATGAAGATTCTCCCCCTAGATATGAATTGCATGTTGTTCCTGAGGGTTATGTTATGGATGAAGAAACTGCTAGAGACTTTCTTGCTTGCAATGATAGAAGTGATCTTAAGAAACTATTAGCTAAGCTGAAACAAAAAACTTTGAATGCTAGAATGAAATATGATCCTGCTTATGCTACTTCACCTATCTTTGTTAGTGATAAGGATTATGATTTCTCTGTTGATCCTAAGATAATTACATTAGTTGAATCTGATCCTTTCTATGGCTATGAATCTGAACCTGTTGTGGCACATCTTACTAAATTAAATGATATAGCCACCCTGTTCACTAATGATGAGAAAACTCGCTATTATTATATCCTTAAATTATTTCCATTCTCATTAAAGGGTGATGTTAAGACATGGTTTAATTCTCTTGATCCTGGTTGTGTGTGTAGTCCCCAGGATATGATTTATTACTTCTCTGCTAAATATTTCCCCGCTCATAAGAAACAAGCTGCTTTAAGAGAAATATGTAATTTTGTGCAAATTGAAGAAGAGAGTCTCCCACAAGCTTAGGGGAGGCCTCTCCAATTACTTAATGCTTTGCCTGATCATCCTCTCAAGAAAAATGAGATATTTGATATCTTTTATAATGGACTAACCGATACTTCCAGAGACTACCTGGATAGTTGTGCTGGTTGTGTTTTCAGGGAAAGAACTGTTGATGAAGCTAAAATTCTATTGAATAATATGTTGACTAATGAAAATAATTGGACACTTCCTGATCCAATCCCTGATCCAATTCCTGAACCAACTCCTGAGCCAACTCCGAAGAAAAGGGGTGTTCTATTTCTCAGTCGTGAAGATATGCAAGAGGCAAAGAAATCTATGAAAGAAAAAGGTATTAAAGTTGAAGATGTTAAGAATTTACCTCCTATTGAAGAAATACATGGTCTTAATTTACCGCCTGTAGAAGAAATACATGGTCTTGATAACACGTAACAGGTAGTAAAGGTAAATTCTCTCTATAGATATGATAAAGCTGAAATCCCTCCTACTAAGTTTGCTAGCCAATGCTTAGATGAGTTTGATAACTTTATGGTTAAGCAAGAAGATTTTAATGCTTATGTTGGTAGACAACTGAAACATAATGCTTATATGATTGAACACTTGAGTGATTATATGGCTAATGTTAAAGGTGAACTAAAACTTATTAGTAAACATGCTTCTATGGTCACCACTCAAGTAGAACAAGTAATTAAAGCTCAGAATGATTTGCTCAATGAATAAAATAGTAAGAAAAATGAGAATGTTGTTAGAGTTATGACTAGAGGTGGTAAAATGACTCAGGAACCCTTGTATCCTGAGGGCCATCCTAAGAGAATTGAGCAAGATTCTCAGGTAAATAATATTGATGCACCTAGTCCTTCTAAGAGGAAGAAAAGGAAAAATGATAGGACTTTGCATGCCTCTAGTGAACCTGTTATTGACACACCTGAGAATCCCAATGATATTTCTATTTCTGATGCTGAAACACCATCTGGTAATGAGCATGAACCTAGTGATAATGTTAATGATGATGTTCATGTTGATGCTCAACCTAGTAATAATAATGATGTAGAAATTGAACCTGTTGTTGATCTTGATAACCCACAACCAAAGAATCAACGTTACGATAAGAGAGACTTTGTTGCTAGGAAGCATGGTAACGAAAGAGAACCATGGGTTCAGAAACCCGTACCTTTTCCTCCTAAACCATCCAAGAAAAAGGATGATGAGGATTTTGAGCGCTTTGCTAAAATGATTAGACCTATCTTCTTGCGTATGCGTTTGACTGATATGCTTAAAATGAATCCTTATGCTAAGTACATGAAAGATATTGTTACTAATAAAAGAAAGATACCGGAAGCTGAAATTTGCACCATGCTTGCTAATTTACTTTTAAAGGTGGAATACCTAAGAAACTAGGAGATCCCGGAGTACCGACTATACCATGCTCCATTAAAAGATAATATGTTAAAACTGCTTTATGTGATCTTGGAGCCGGTGTTAGCGTTATGCCTCTCTCTTTATATCGTAGACTTGATTTGAATAAGTTGACACCTACTGAAATATCTTTGCAAATGGCTGACAAATCAACTGCTATACTTGTCGGTATTTGTGAGGATGTGACTGTTGTGGTTGCAAACGTTACTATTTTAACGGACTTTGTTATTCTTGATATTCCCGAGGACGATAGTGTGTCTATTATTCTTGAAATACCCTTTTTGAATACTACAGGGGCTGTTATTGATTGCACCAAAGGCAATGTCACTTTTCATGTTAATGGTAATGAGCATACGGTACACTTCCCGAGGAAACAACCTCAAGTCCATAGTATCAATTCTATTGGAAAATTTTCACCTATTACTATTGGAGGGTTTGAATTTCCTCTTCCTACTGTCAAGAAGAAATATGATATTCTTATTATTGGGGACATGCATATCCCCATTGAGGTAACATAGTGTTATTCGAAATTTCTCCGGTTTCATGTTACTCGAAATGAGTTTGTTAACAAGACCTGATCAACCTTGTTAGTGGTTTCCTTTTGATGAGCATGAGATGGATCAAATTAGAAAACACAACTCTCTGCATCCTCTTTTTACTTTCTGTTATTTATATTAAATAAAGCAAAAATAGTATTTTTCTGTCTGTTTTCTGAATTATCAATGCAATAAAAAAATACCCTGAAATTTAAATATGATTTTTCTGGAATATTTTGAGAATATTTGGCACTGAGAACACAGCAGGGGAGCAAGCACCTGGCCACGAGGGTCCATGGCGCGCCCACCCCCCTGGGCGCGCCCCCTGCCTCGTGGGCCCACGGTGGCTCCCCTCCACTTATTCCAGCCACCACACACTCCTTCTTCCTCCCAAAAAAATCATTAGCCAGCTCAAACCTGAGTCCAAGCTCATCTTACTGCCATTTTCGACCTCCTACCTTAAAGCTCCATTCACAAAACTGCTTTGGGGGATTGTTCTTTGGTATGTGACTCCTCCAGTGGTCCAATTAGTTTTTGTTCTAGTGTTTTATTCATTGCAATTTTTTCTGCTTAGGTGACCATGTTCTTGAGCTTGCATGTCAAATTTATATGGTCAAAAGTAGTTTTGATGCATGATATTGCCTCTAGGCACTTGTAGGAGTAGTTGCTATCAATATTGTTGAGTTTGGTTCACTTTTATTTTGAAGTTACTAAAAATTTCAGAAATTTTTCAGAGGAAGAAATATGTTTAGGAAGATGTACCAAGGTGGTCCTTCAAGGAAGCAAGGACCCAGGCTCGCAATACGCGATGCCGATGATGAACCACCGAGGGAAGCTCAGGTGCGGGCTCGTGAATGGCCGTCAGAGGACTTTATGGATCGAGCAGGAATCAAAGAAGAATTTAACGCGTATGTGAGAAATGCCGATCTTGAGAGCTTTGAGGAAGATAAGTGCTGCCAATACCACTATCTCACCGATTCCTTTGTGAGAAGGTTTGAATTTTCATCATCACAGAATTCTCAAACTGTCCTATTTGATCTTTATGAAAATTCTTATACTATGGACTTAGAGGATTTTAACACTGCTTGCAAACTTCCACAATGGTGCAGCACTAGTGAACCTCGCAAATCTAAATTTAGAGATTTTCTTGCTAGTATAACTATGGGGGAATCTAGAGATATAACACAAGTTACCATAGGGAGCATTCATTTTCCTGCTATACATTATTTTGCTCTCTTCATAGGTAGTTGCATAAATGATAAGGATGAAGCATGTCACATGTGTGTCCCTGACCTCAGTGTTCTCAGGAGTGCCGTATTAGGAGATAAACATTATAATTTGGGAGCCATTGTTGCACGTAGGTTGCGTAATAATAGATTTAATGGAGATTTCTTTGGTGGAATTTATGCAACCCGCCTAGCAAATTTTCTTGATGTACCCATACGTGGGTATGATATTGAGTTGCCACCAGTTTATTTAGATCATGAGGCTATGGTTCGTCATCAGTTTGTTGAGAGGAACGATCAGTTTCTCCAGTACCGACTAATCTTTGACAGACGACGCACCTATCACGTCGCTCGCCCTGCTCCTACCTTCTTTGACTTTTAGGCAAGGGGGAGATATGTTATTACCAAGGAGGACGCGACCGAGTATGAGAGGAGGGCGGAGACAGCTCGCCTCCAAGCTGCAGCTCATCATGCAATTGTCGTTGCATCTCAGTACGATCCCAGCTACAACTTTGGATATCCGCCAGGCCAGCCATGGCCATAGACAACTTAGGCCAAAAGCCTAAGCTTGGGGGATTATGTATCTCTCACCGACATGACATTCCTATTCACACACTCATGCTAGTTGTCGGTACTCGTACTTTTTCACTATATCATCCATGCTAGTTTATTTCCCTTCTTATGCTTTCTTCTTGTGTGTTTGATAAACCTTAAGAAAAACAAAAAAAATAGTTGTAGCTTTTAGTTAGTTTACTTTCTATGCTTGTAGTAGTAGTAACTGAAAAGAAAACCCAAAAGATTTCTCGTTCTTCTTTTGCTTGTTAGGAGCTTTCCCGTGTAAATAGTTTTATTTCTTTCTTGTTCTTTGGGGGTTGAGAGGAGAAGACCATGATTAAAATATTGAGTGCCTCTCATATGCATTATTATTGATCTAACAAAGAGCCCATATCACCTTGTCTTCTCTCTTGAATTGAATGCTTGCAGATTCCAGCTTAGTCCAATGCATGTGCACTATTATTATTTTCCACACTATTCGGTCGTGCAAGTGAAAGGCAATAATGATGATTATATGATGAACTTATTGAGATGAGAAAAGCTTGTATGAACTCGACCTCTCTTGTTTTTGTAAATATGATTAGTTCATCGTTCCTGATTCAGCCTATTATGAATAAATATGTTTGCAATGACAATTAGAGATTGTAGTTGCTTATGCCATGCTTAATTAGCTAGGAGCTTATAATGGTTTACCTTGCGTGCCAACATGCTATTAAAATGGTTGTGATGTGGTATGATAGGGTGGTATCCTCTTTTGAATGATTCGAGTGGCTTGACTTGGCACATGTTCATGCATGTAGTTGAAACAAAATCGACATAGCCTCTACGATATTTATGTTCATGGTGCATTATATCCTACTCATGCTTGCATTCGGTGTTGATTAATTTTAATGCATGTTCATGACTATTGTCGCTCTCTAGTTGGTCGCTTCCCAGTCTTTTACTAGCCTTCACTTGTACTAAGAGGGAATACTGCTTGTGCATCCAATTCCATAAACCCCAAAGTTGTTCCATATGAGTCCACCATACCTGCCTATATACGGTATCAACGTGCCGTTCCAAGTAAATTTGTATGTGCCAAACTCTAAACCTTCAAATAATCATCATGTTTTGTATGCTCGAATAGCTCATGTATCAACTAGGGTTGTCTGTATCTTCCATGCTAGGCGGGTTATTCTCAAGAGGAGTGGACTTCGCTCCTCACTCATGAGAAAAGGGCTGGTCACCGGGATGCCCAGTCCCATGCTTTATGCAGATCAAATCAAAATAACTACAAACAAAACTCGCCCAGGATTGTTGTTAGTTGGAGGCACTCGTTGTTTCGAGAAAGCCATGGATTGATGCTTGTTGGTGGAGGGGGAGTATAAACTTTACCATTCTGTTTGGGAACCGCCTATAATGTGTGTAGCATGGAAGATATCGAGATCTCTCGGTTGTTATGTTGACAATGAAAGTATAACGCTCAAAATATTATTCATATCTATTTCAAAATCGAGCTCTGGCACCTCTACAAATCCCTGCTTCCCTCTGCGAAGGGCCTATCCATTTACTTTTATGTTGAGTCATCATCCTTTTATTAAAAAGCACCAATGGGAGAGCACCACTGTCATTTGCATCCATTACTGTTAGTTTACATTGAGTATGACTTGACTGGATCTCTTTTACCATGAATTACAATGTCTAGTCAGTCCTTGATCTTTAGAGGTGCTCTGCATTTATGTTTTCCGGTCTCAGAAAGGGCTAGCGAGATACCATCTTGTTATATCATATTATGATTGTTTTGAGAAAGTGTTGTCATCCGAGATTTATTATTATTGCTCGCTAGTTGATTATGCCATTGATATGAGTAAACATGAGACCTAAATGTTATTGTGAATATGGTTAGTTCATAATCTTTGCTGAAAACTTGAATGTTGGCTCTACATATTTACAACAACAAGAGCAACCAGAGTTTGTAAAAGTTTTTCTTTATCACTTTTAGTTTATCAACTGAATTGCTTGAGGACAAGCAAAGGTTTAAGCTTGGGGGAGTTGATACGTCTCCGTCGTATCTACTTTTCTAAACACTTTTGCCCTTGTTTTGGACTCTAACTTGCATGATTTGAATGGAACTAACCCGGACTGACGCTGTTTTCAGCAAAATTGCCATGGTGTTATTTTTGTGCAGAAATAAAAGTTCTCGGAATGACCTAAAAATCAACAGAGAATTATTTTGGAATATATAAAAAATACTAGAAGGAAGATCCACGTCAGGGGGGCTCCACCTGTCCACGAGGGTGGGGGCGCGCCTGCCCCCTGGGTGCGCCCCCCTGCCTCGTGGGCCCCCTGACGCTCCACCGACCTCAACCTTGACTCCATATATTCACTTTCGGTGAGAAAAAAATCAGAGAGAAGGATTCATCGCGTTTTACGATGCGGAGCCGTCGCCAAGCCCTAAACTCTCTCGGGAGGGCTGATCTAGAGTCCGTTCGGGGTTCCGGAAAGGGGAATCCGTCGCCATCGTCATCATCAACCTTCCTCCATCAGCAATTTCATGATGCTCACCGCCGTGTGTGAGTAATTCCATCGTAGGCTTGCTGGACGGTGATGGGTTGGATGATATTTATCATGTAATCGAGTTAGTTTTGTTAGGGTTTGATCCCTAGTATCCACTATGTTCTGAGATTGATGTTGCTATGACTTTGCTATGCTTAATGCTTGTCAATAGGGCCTGAGTGCCATGATTTTAGATCTGAACCTATTATGTTTTCATCAACATATGAGAGTTCTTGATCCTATCTTGCAAGTCTATAGTCACCTACTATGTGTTATGATCCGGCAACCCCAAAGTGACAATAATCGGGACCACTCCCGGTTATGACCGTAGTTTGAGGAGTTCATGTATTCACTATGTGTTAATGCTTTGTTCCGGTACTCTATTAAAAGGAGGCCTTAATATCCCTTAGTTTCCAATAGGACCCTGCTTCCACGGGAGGGTAGGACAAAAGATGTCATGCAAGTTCTTTTCCATAAGCACGTATGACTATATTCGGAATACATGCCTACATTACACTGATGAACTGGAGCTAGTTCCGTGTCACCCTATGTTATAACTGTTGCATGATCAATCGCATCCGACATAATTATCCATCACTGATCCATTGCCTATGAGATTTTCATATATTGTTCTTTGCTTATTTACTTTTCCGTTGCTACTGTTACAATCACTACAAAACCCAAAATATTACTTTTGCTACCGTTACTTTTGCTATCATTACCACTACTATCATATTACTTTTCTACTAAATACTTTGTTGCAGATATTAAGTTATCCAGGTGTGGTTGAATTGACAACTCAGTTGCTAATACTTGAGAATATTCTTTGGCTTCCCTTGTGTCGAATCAATAAATTTGGGTTGAATACTCTACCCTCGAAAACCGTTGCGATCCCCTATACTTGTGGGTTATCACCTTGCTCAAAGCTCCATTCACAAAACTGCTTTGCGGGATTGTTCTATGGTATGTGACTCCTCCATTGGTCCAATTAGTTTTTGTTCTAGTGCTTTATTTATTGCAAATTTTTGCTGCTTAGGTGACCCTGTTCTTGAGCTTGCATGTCAAATTTATGTTGTCAAACGTAGTTTTAATGCATGATATAGCCTCTAGGCACTTGTAGGAGTAGTTGCTATCAATTTTGTTGAGTTTGGTTCACTTTTATTTTGAGTTACTAAAATTTTTAGAAATTTTTCAGAGGAAGAAATATGTTTAAGAAAATGTACCAAGGTGGTTCCTCAAGGAAGCAAGGCCCAAGGCCCACAATACGCGAGCCGGACAATGAATTACCAAGAGAAGCTCAAGTGCGGCCTTGTGAATGGCCGTCTGAAAATTTCATGGTCGAGGCAGGAATTAAGGAGGAATTTGAAGCATATGTGCGTAACACTGATCTTGAGAGCTTCGAGTCAGATAAGTGCCGTCAGTACCTCTATTTAACTGATTCATTTGTGAGAAGGTTTAAATTTACATCATCACGCAATTCTCAAACTGTCCTATTTGATCTTTACGATAAATCTTATACCATGGACTTAGAAGATTTTAATACTGCTTGTAAACTCCCTCAGTGGGGTAGTGCTAGTGAGCCTCACAAATCTGAATATAAAGACTTTCTTGCTAGTATAACTGTGGGGGAATCTAGGGAGATCACGCAAGCTACCATAGGGAGCATTCATTTCCCTTCCATACATTATTTTGCTCTGTTTATAGGTAGATGCATTAACGATAAGGACGAGGCATGTCACATGTGCGTTCCCTATCTTAGTGTTCTCAAGAGTGATGTATTAGGAGATAGACAATATAACTTGGGGACCATTGTTGCACGTAGGTTGCATAATAATAGTATTAATGTAGATTTCTTTGGTGGAATTTATGCAACCCGTTTAGCTGATTTTCTTGAGATACCCATACGTGGAGATGATATTGAGTTGCCTCCTGCTTATTTAGATTATAATGCTATGGTTCATCATCAGTTTGTTGAGAGGAACGATCAGTCCCTCCAGTACCGACTAATCTTTGACAGACGACGCACCTATCATGTCGCTCTCCCTGCTCCTACTTTCTTTGACTTTTAGGCAAAAAGGAGATATGTTATAACCAGGGAGGAGGCGAACGAGTATGAGATGAGGACGGAGGCAGCCCGCCTCCAAGCTGCAACCCTTCAGGCAGTAGCTGATGCATCTCAGTACGACTCCAGCTTCAACTTCGGATATCCACCAGGCCATCCATGGGCATAGACCAACTTAGGCCAAAAGCCTAAGCTTGGGGGAGTACGTATTTCTCACCGACATTACATTCATGTTTTCATACTCATGCCAGTTGTCGGTGCTCATACTTTTTCATTGTATCATCCATGCTAGTTTATTTTCGTTTTAAGCTTTCTTCTTGTGTGTTTGAAAAACCTTAAGAAAAACCAAAAAAATTAGTTGTAGTTTTTAACTAGTTTACTTTCCATGCCTGTAGTAGTAGTAATTAAAAAGAAAACCTAAAAAGATTTCTTGTTCTTCTTTTGCTTGTTGGGAGCTTTCCCGTGTAAATAGTTTTGTTCCTTTCCTTTTCTTTGGGGGTCGAGTGGAGAAGACCATGATGAAATTGTTGAGTGGCTCTTATATGCATTGTTGTTGATCTAACAAAGAGTCCATATTATCTTGTCTTCTCCCTTGAATTGAATGCTTGCAGATTACAGCTTAGTCCAATGCACGTGCACTATTATTATTATCCACACTATTCGGTCATGCAAGTGAAAGGCAATAATGACGATATATGATGAACTAATTGAGATGAGAAAAGTTGGTATGAACTCGACTTCTCTTGTTTTTGTAAATATGATTAGTCCATCGTTCCTGATTCAGCCTATTATGAATGAAACATGTTTGCAATGACATTTAGAGATTATAGTTGCTTATGACATGCTTAATTTGCTAGGAGTTTATAATGGTTTACCTTGCATGCCAACATGCTATTAAAATGGTCGTGATGTGGTATGATAGGGTGGTATCCTCCTTTGAACGATTCGAGTGTCTTGACTTGACACATGTTCACGCATGTAGTTGAAACAAAATCAACATAGCCTCCATGATATTTATGTTCATGGTGAATTATATCCTACTCATGCTTGCATTCAGTGTTGGTTAATTTTAATGCATGTTCACGACTGTTGTCGCTCTCTAGTTGGTCGCTTCCCAGTCTCTTTCTAGCCTTCACTTGTACTAAGCAGGAATACTGCTTGTGCATCCAACTCCATAAACCCCAAAAGTTATTCCATATGAGTCCACCATACCTTCCTATATACGGTATCTACCTGCCGTTCCAAATAAATTTGTATGTGCCAAACTCTAAACCTTCAAATAAACATTCTGTTTTGTATGCTCGAATAGCTCATGTATCAACTAGGGCTGTCTGTATACTCCATGCTAGGCGGGTTATTCTCAAGAGGAGTGGACTCCGCTTCTCACTCACGAGAAAATGGCTTGTCACCGGGATGCCCAGTCCCATGCTCAAATCAAATCAAAATGATTGCAAACAAAACTCCCCCAGGATTGTTGTTAGTTGGAGGCACCCGTTGTTTCAGGCAAGCCATGGTTTGATGCTTGTTGGTGGTGGGGGAGTATAAACTTTACCATTCTGCTTGGGAACCGCTTATAATGTGTGTAGCATGGAAGATATCGAGATCTCTCGATTGTTATGTTGACAATGAAAGTATACCGCTCAAAATATTATTCAGCTCTATTTCAAAACTGAGCTCTGGCACCTCTACAAATCCCTGTTTCCCTCTGCGAAGGGCCTATCTATTTACTTTTATGTTGAGTCATCATCCTCTTATTAAAAAGCACCAGTTGGAGAGCACCGCTGTCATTTGCATGTATTATCGTTAGTTTACATTGATTGTGACTTGACTAGATCTCTTTTACCATGAATTACAATGTCTACTCAGTCCTTGATCTTTAAAGGTGCTCTGCATTTATGTTTTGCGGTCTCAGAAAGGGATAGCGAGATACCATCTTGTTATATCATATTATGATTGTTTTGAGAAAGTGTTGTCATCCGAGATTTATTATTATTGCTCGCTAGTTGATTATGCCATTAATATGAGTAAACATGAGACCTAAATGTTATTGTGAATATGGTTAGTTCATAATCTTTGCTGAAAACTTGAATGGTGGCTTTACATATTTACAACAACAAGAGCAAACAGAGTTTGTAAAAAAAATTGTCACTTTGAGTTTGTCAACTGAATTGCTTGAGGACAAGCAAAGGTTTAAGCTTGGGGGAGTTGATACGTCTCCAACGTATCTACTTTTCCCAACACGTTTGCCCTTGTTTTGGACTCTAACTTGCATGATTTGAATGGAACTAATCCGGACTGACGCTGTTTTCAGCAGAATTGCCATGGTGTTATTTTTGTGCAGAAATAATAGTTCTCGGAATGACCCGGAAATCAATGGAGATTATTTTTGGAATATATAAAAAATGCTAGCAGAAGAATCAACGTCAGGGGGCCCACACAGGGTGGGGGCGCGCCTACCCCCTGGGTGCTCCCCCTGCCTCATGGGCCCCCTGACGCTCCACCGACCTCAACTCCAACTCCATATATTCGTGTTCGGGGAGCAAAAAATCAGGGAGAAGGATTCATCGCTTTTTACGATACGAAGCGGCCGCCAAGCCCTAAACTCTCTCGGGAGGGCTGATCTGGAGTCCGTTCGGGGCTCCGGAGAAGGGAATCCGTCGCCATCGTCATCATCAACCTTCCTCCATCACCAATTTCATGATTCTCACCGTCGTGCGTGAGTAATTCCATCGCAGGCTTGCTGGACGGTGATGAGTTGGATGAGATTTATCATGTAATCGAGTTAGTTTTGTTAGGGTTTGATCCCTAGTATCCACTATGTTCTGAGATTGATGTTGCTATGATTTTGCTATGCTTAATGCTTTTCACTAGGGCCCGAGTGCCATGATTTCAGATCTGAATCTATTATGTTTTCATGAATATATGTGAGTTCTTGATCCTATCTTGCAAGACTATAGTCACCTTTTATGTGTTATGATCCGTTAACCCCGAAGTGGCAATAATCGAGATACTTACCGATGATGACCGTAGTTTGAGGAGTTCATGTATTCACTATGTGTTAATGCCTTGGTCCGGTACTCTATTAAAAGGAGGCCTTAATATCCCTTAGTTTCCAGTAGGACCCCGCTGCCACGGGAGGGTAGGACAAAATATGTCATGCAAGTTCTTTTCCATAAGCACGTATGACTATATTCGGAATACATGCCTACATTACATTGATGAACCGGAGCTAGTTCTGTGTCACCCTATGTTATAACTGTTGCATGATTGATCGCATCCGACATAATTATCCATCACTGGTCCATTGCTTACGAGCTTTTCATTGTTCTTCGCTTATTTACTTTTACGTTGCTACTGTTGCAATCACTATAAAATCAAAACTGCTACCATTTCTTTTGCCACCGTTACCACTATTAACATATTACTTTGCTACTAAATACCTTGCTGCAGATATTAAGTTATCCAGGTGTGGTTGAATTGATAACTCAGCTGCTAATACTTGAAAATATTTTTTGGCTCCCCTTGTGTCGAATCAATAAATTTGGGTTGAATACTCTACCCTCGAAAACTGTTGCGATCCCCTATACTTGTGGGTTATCAGGACCTAATTAGACAAACTATGTGGACCATTGACGCACAATGGATTCTTTCAATCCCAATTTCGCAACATAATATAACAGATTTTATTGCTTGGAGTTATACGAAAAATGGTCTATTTTCGATACGGTATGCTTACTCCGTGGAGTGGAACTATCAGTATGGGAGCAAACCAAAATATTCCAACAGGATGGGACGGAGCACACCTAACCCTATATGGTGTCAGATATGGAAGTTATCTTGTCCGGCTAAAGTCAATTTTTTTATGGCGGACACTACATGGTACTCTCCCATGTCGGGCAACACTCACTAATAGACACATGAAGGTCTCACCCTCTTGTCCTACATGCTCTCGGGGTGTAGAAGATACGAAGCACTTGCTTTTCCTATGTAGAAAAGCGAAGGAGGTTTGGAAAATACTAGGGTTGTATATGATTATGGAGAGAGCTTGTGACATTGATCGTGCTGGGAGACAATACTGGAATACTTATTACTCCTTCCAGGTCAAGATCTGCGCATTATGGGGTACGAAAATGTTCAAGAAATGATAGCTATCTCTGCTTGGTATCTATGGTGGGAAACACGAAAATTAGTGCACAAGGAATTCACTCAAAATGCGACTCAGGTCTCAATGGGGATCATAGCTCTTACATATAATTTTGTAAATGCATGATCTTCAAATGCGTCCATGAAAAAGGGGGGTTGGCAATGTCCTCCTAGGGGCTTTGTGAAACTCAATGTTGATGCCTCTTTTAACCACGACTTGGAGGATACGATGGGGGCAGTATTGAGAGACGACAAAGGTAGGTTTATTGCAGGAGGGAATGGAAAGATAGACTACTGCGCGGATGTTCTCATGGTGGAGGCCTTAGCTCTCAAATTTTGCCTAAATTTAGTGCAAACGGTGGGATGTAATCGCCTAATCATCAACTCTGACAATCTGGAGGTGATTGAGACCACGCAGAACGAAGGACAGTCAACGGGAGCGGCGGTGGCAATCTTCGATGACTGCTATCACTATGCTTGTGATTTTATCATGACTAAATTCGAACATTGTAATAGAGAGGCAAATAAAGTAGCACATGAACTTGCTAGATTAGCTAGATTTTTCGACTTCGGATTGGTTTGAGGAGCCTATTAGTTCTGATAGGGCTTTCAAAGCCCTTCACCATGTAACTTAATACCGTGATGAGTCGGTGATGAAGGTGCCCGGGTGCTCTACTCTCTTGTCGGGTGCATACATGATGCTGCGACTGCGTGGCGTTTTGGTAAATATCCGTCTGAGTGTGGTTATGGTGACTACATGCGATCCCAATCTGAGAGGGAGCACCCTTTCTCTTGGGTACCCTATCTACGTCTCCACTCCCACTCTATGCTACTGCCCTTATGGCTATCGCTACCATTGGCCTAAAAGTATTCATGAAACCTCTCATTCCTAACTATACGCCCGGCGTAACTCATCGAGCAACGCAAAAGAGTGGGAGAAATAGAGCGTGTCTCATTCCTGGCTCGATGTGTAGTTGTGTAGGAGGAATGTTGTGAAACAATTTATAACCTATAGGTAGAAGCAAACATGGTGGGTGGAATGCAATATGAAATTCAAGTCATCAATAAAAGATACGCATCGAATAACATGAGATTTGATATTACCCTCGGGACTGACTAGTATAATTATGACCACATGGGGTGAGAACAGAGGCCCAGGTTACTTTGACTTCCAGGTCATCAAAGTAATTTTTACATCAAGGAACATGATCTAATTTTAAAGTTCCTTCACTCAAGTTAGTCGGATCTTTTTCTTTTTTGCGAATCAACGAGCTTTATTGATAAAAACAAATTAGGATTACAACCACCGTGGAGAGTTTTGGTGAGGAAGGAAGGGATACATTTTAGGCAAAGACATCTCCTCCCCGACTCACCTGCTAGTTTCGCACAACGGTGAGCCACTTCATTTGCAACCTGATTAACAAAGCTCAGATGGAAACTGTTGAAGCTTCCCCTCATCTCATCAACTTCATGGAGAACTCCAGCAAACAAAGAAATCAGCAGAGCGGTTAGCCACTCCTTTTTAGGAGTTTTCACGAGGGCGTTTCTACTGGCCAATGATAAAATTTTTCTTTATTTCTTTTATTTTTAGGAAAGCTTGCCACGATAGAGTGGGGAACAGCAAACGGGAGACGGACCGTGTGCCCGGGGCAAACGGACGCTGTGAAACGGCTACAAAAATGGACGTGTTGAGACTTTTTGGGGCCGTTTTGCAGCGTCCAGTTGTCACGACAGGACTTCTTTTTTTACAAAATATACTGGTAGGACTTTCAAAGCCCTCCACCGTGTGACTGGATACCATGATGAATCAGTGATGAAGGTGTCGGGGTGCTTTACTCTCTCGTCCTGTGCATACATGATCTTACGGCCACGCGGGGTTTTGGTGAACAGCCGTTCCATGTTAATCATGGTGACTACAATTGTCCCTCCTCCGTGAGGGAGCACGCTTTCTCTTTGCGCTCCTGTCTATATCTGTACTCCCACTCCTTGCTACCATCCTTGTGGCTTTGGCTATCATCGGGCTAAATGTTTTCGTGAAACTTCCCATTCCTAACTATACACTTGGGCGTAGCTCATCGAGCAACGCAAAAGAGTGTGAGAGAGATATTGTGTCTCATTCCTGGCTTGGTGTATAGTTGTGCAGGACGAACATTTTGAAACAATATATAGCTTAGAGATAGAAGCAAATGTGCTGGATGGAATGCATCATGAAATGCAACTCATCAATAAAGAGATACACATCGAATCACATTAGATTTGAGATTATCCCAGGAAGTGACAAGTATAAAGGCCATAAGATCTGACGGTAGAGTATAAAGGCCTACCGCCGAGACCCGTGGTGGTAGCCACTTATCGAAGTCAACAACCATGACGGCGCTCGCACGTTGACTAGGTCCCTTCCACAATAGCCCATGGAGACAGCATGCACTACCATACCGCCAAGGAGGACAGAGGTAGAAAAAAGGCAGATAGCAAAAATGTCCAAAACGGTGTCAAATCGCACGAAGTTTTGCCCAAAGGTCAGAACAACAATTTTGGCGGGAGCATGCTGAGCTTTACCTCAATGTCTTGTGTGTCAGGAACTCCACTGTCTGCTTCAAGGAATTTGTATCGTCAGAGCATCGTCTCCAATTGATCCTGGGTCTATTACCCGAGTGACAAATCAATATTTCTATAATCCTTTCAGATTCTGGGGTCACCCTATACTCCGACAATAGCAACCCCTTCGACAGAGCCCCGTATAATATTTCTGTAATCATGGTTATATGTTCTAAAATAGAAGTCAAGTTTGGAAACTATTTATTTTCCTCATAATTATGTTTTTGGAAAATATACCTATTGTAATTTTCCAAAAATAACTTTGATCAAGTATATACACATTTATGTGTTAATTGAATATTTTCTTACTCTTCATATCAGAAAAAAATGTTGTTCTCCTAAAATAAACCATTTCTCAATTATGGATGTATATTCTTCCATTATGTATGCACATTTATACTAATATGCAATGAGCATTTTCTCAAAGTTTCTAAATATTTCCCGAGAAAGCAGGAAAATTCTTGCAACACTTTTTTCTAAAGTATGAACAATTTATTTTAACATGGGGCTAAAATATTTCCTGATATGTATGATCTTTTTCTTAGCATGCGACAATCATTTTGAAAAAGGATTACCAAAGAAAAATTTCTATCGACCTTTCAGGAAAAATGATAAAATTTTGATTTTGATTTTTCCCATCCAAAATACCATGAAACTCATTCCTTGGCGAAAATTCTTATACGAACACAACATAAGGTCAAGTTTGTTTTCCAAAAAGTTTCATACTTCCTCCGCTTCTTTTTACTCAACACATAAGATTTGTTGGAAGTCAAACTTCGTAAAATGTAACCAACTTTATATGAAAAATATCAACTTTCACAATACAAAATCAATTTTATTATATGCATCATCAAATTAGTTTTCATATTACTTGCCGATTGTTGGTATTAGGTTTTCGGGAACAGGGTTTAAAACATTGATTAAGACAAAGAAAAGTAAACAAGGGTGTTCACCAATTGGAGTACAAATATGCGACTTGGGTCCGTAGGGGTCGAAAGGCTATGTACAAGGAGGTATTTTATTCATAAACAACTCGCAACTTAGGCTAGTCATAGTGGAGTAATTTTTTCATCACATAGTTCATCACAGAAATTCAATAAAAATCGAATAGTTCAACAACAAATAGTTCAATACAAATTATATAATTCAACAAATAAAAACCCATATTTCATCACACGTCGAGCTAGGCGTTGCCCTTGAGCCTCCATAGGTGCTCCACCAAATCCTACTGTAATTGTTGATGCACATGTGGGTCTCGGATTTCCTGACGCATATTGAGAAAGGAAGTCCAGCATGCCGGTAGCTGATGATCAACTTATGCAAAAGGACCCTGCCTGTAATATGGTTCAGTGTCAAATACTGGCTCTCTTGCTCGCTTTCAATGATTATGTTGTGCAAAATGACACAGCAAGTCATGATCTCCCACATTTGATCTTTCGACCATGTCTGAGCAGGGTACCGGACAACGGCAAATCGAGATTGGAGCACACCAAATGTCCGCTCGACATCCTTCCTGCAAACCTCCCAAACCTTCGCAAAGTGGGACTTCTTGCCTCCTGGCACAGCGTTTGAGATAGTCTTCACAAATGTAGACCATCTCGGATAGATGCCATCAGCTAGGTAGTACCCCTTGTTGTAGTGCCGCCCATTGACCTCGAAGTTCACCGGAGGAGAATGACCTTCAACAAGCTTGGCAAAGACAGGGGAGCACTGCAGCACGTTGATGTCATTGTGAGTTCCTGGCATACCAAAGAAGAAGTGTCAAATCCAAAGGTCCTGTGTGGCCACCGCCTCAAGTACCACAGTGCAACCGCCTTTGGCGCCTTTGTACATCCCCTGCCAAGCAAATTGGCAGTTCTTCCATTTTCAATGCATGCAGTCGATGCTTCCAAGCATCCCAGGAAATCCTCTTGTTGCATTATGTGCTAGGATCCGAGCAGTGTCTTCCGCATTGAGTGTTCGCAAGTATTGCGGTCCAAACACTGCCACCACTGCCCTGCAGAACTTGTAGAAACACTCAATGGTCGTGGACGCGGCCATGCGCCCATAGTCGTCGAGTGAATCACTGGGAGCTCCGTATGCAAGCATCCTCATAGCTGTCGTACACTTCTGAATTGAGGTGAATCCAAGTTTGCTGATGCAATCCTTCTTGCACTTGAAGTAGCTGTCGAACTCCCGGATGGAATTCACAATCCTGAGAAAAAGATTTCGGCTCATCCGATAACGGCGTCGAAATACTTTGTCGCCGTGCAGTGGAGTGTCGGCGAAGTAGTCGGAGTAGAGCATGCAATAGCCTTCCAAATGATGTCGGTTCTTTGCTTTCAGCCGCCCCAGCGCCGAGCCACCTCACCGCGGCTTTTCATTGCTCGCGAGCAGGCCGGCGAGGGCAGCGAGGACCATGAGGTGTTCCTCGTCTTGGACGTCGGCATCGGCTTCCTCCTACAGCAGCGTCACGAGCGCCTCCTCGTCGTCCGAGTCCATCACTGAGCAGACAAAACGCCGAACACCTGACGGGCGTGGTGGGCGCACAACCGTCGGTATACCGCCCTGCGAGGTCGGAGAGCCGGAAAACTCGGCCGGACGGTGGTGGAGAGGCTGCCGCGGCGAAACCTTCTCTCTTTTCTGGCGAGGAGTGGCCTATCTAGCGGTGCTGGGCGGTGGGAGGCGTCAGGATCGGCAGGGTGGTGGCCGAGCACGTGGGGGGTGGGGCGAGTCTAGACGACTGGCTTGACTTTTTGCCTGACCGGGTGGCCCAGGCGTGGTTTCCCCTTGTGCCGGAGCCCCCGAGCGCCCCCAGTGCGCTGGATTTGGCCTGCGATCGTCGGACCCAAAAACGGGCCGAGCCGGCAGATTTCGGCATTTTGGGAGACGCGAGTGGGAGGTTTTTTCAGCGCCGGCACGTAAAAAGGCGCCCTGAAGGGCCTGTTGGGGGCGCGGCTGGAGATGCTCTGAGTGGCAAATCCCTGTCGGTGCTTAGCCACAACGCTCCTCCCGGCGGTTCCTAGCCTTTTGGCTACCAACGGTACGTCGAGGCCCTAGTGCCCCATAGAATGCCACCAGCAACTTCCACTCGCCCATTCCCTTCTCCTTGAACAAAGCCGGCGCAAGGCCGCAGCGGGCGGTACCATCTTCTGCGATGGCCGGCCTTCAGCGATTCAGCCTTGACGCCCTCGTGGCACTCAGCCCCAGCGTGCTTGCGCTCGGTGGCAGCAGTGCGGCACCCTGTGTTCCATCACTGCTTTCCTCGGGCTCGTGACACACAACGCTGCATCCTTGACCTGCGGACGCAAAGAGTAGCAGAGTAGCGGCATCAACCTCCTGGCAGCGTCGACGCGGCGGTCGACCTCCCAGTAGGGAGGCGCCCTCTAGCATCAGCCCGTGGCGGCCACGGCCCCGTGCACGCATCCCAGCAGTGCCGCTCCTCCTGACATCCTGGTCGGGAAATCCTATACCCCGCTCGATGTGTCGTAAAGTCAACGCTTCGCACAGGGGGTGCGCGAGCGAACGACGTAGTGGGCCGGCCCAACTTCTAGCAATGTTTTTTTCTTCTTCTTTTTGTTTTTAGTTATTTCTGTTTCTTTTAGTCTTTTTTTCCTTTTTCTGTTTGTTTTCTTTCTTTGCTGTGTTATTTCTTTTTTTCTATCTCCTCATTTTTTTCCAAAATATATCAAATTGAGTTTGTGTTTCCATAAAATGTTCAGTTTTCAAAAAAATGTTCTCAAAATTCAAAAATTGTTCTCTTTACACAAAAAAGTTCAAAACTTTCGAAATTCATATAATGTACCAGATTTCAATTTTTTGTTCGCATTTTCAAAAAAATGTTCATGCTTCCAAATTTGTTTGGTATTTTTCAAAATTGTTCTCTGTTTCAAAATTTGTTCTCAATATTCAAAAAAATGTTCGTGCTTTAAGACATAGTTCACGCTTCCAAATTTGTCTCCGTTTGAAAATTTGTTCTCAAGATTCAAAAAAATGTTCATGCTTTAACAAATTGTCCGCGCTTCCAAATTTGTTCTCCGTTTCAAATTTTGTTCTCAAGATTCAAAAAAAATGTTTGTGCTTTCAAAAAATCTTCATGTCCAGATTTTGTTCTCTAAATTCAAAAAATGTTCAGGATTTTAACTTTTTGTTAAAATTAAAAATATTCAGAATTTTTCAAAATTTGGTTGTTTTTGTTCATAATTTCTTAATTTGGTCCATAATTGAAAAAAAGTGTTCGAAAGGAATTTTGTTCGTAATTTCGTAAGCAACGTTCAGTTTTCGCCACTCCTTTTAGTTCTTTAAATCCAGCACTACAAGTTAGTCAACAACTATCTTCGGTCGCACTGGCAAAGCTAGTTGCCTGCATAGCAGGAGATTAACGGTTTGACTCCCAGTTCTCGCATCTGTTTATTTTTTTGCGCATTTTTCTGCCCGATCGCTCGCTTCTGTTCAGCCGCAATGGGCCGGCCCAGTTCAGGCACGCCTTGTGCGAAGCGACCGCAATTTGCCGCAGAACGCGGCGAATAGGAGCTCTTATCCTGGTCCACGGCCCAATCATAAACACGCCGTTCTGGTCAAGGCCATCGCGCGCCTGGACGTCCCTCTCTATGAAATTGGCCCACCACAACGCACTGTTTTTTTAAGGTAAAGCAAAGCTTTATAAATCAATGGTGTCTGGGCATATCGCCCAACACACGATCAGCCACATTGGGCGGTACAACAGTGTTCCACTCCATGCAAATGTCCGGCAAACGCATCCAACCTATTTGAGCTAGTTCATGAGCTACAGAATTTGCCTCCCGACGACATGATTTAATAGTGAACTTTGAAAACCACATTTTAAGTTGTAGTTTTATATCCTCGATGGCTGCAGCATACGGTGAAGAATCCACTCTCCCAACATCCAGAGCCTCCGCGAGCAGCAATGAATCTGTTTCGAAAATCACTCTAGTGGCGCCTAATTCCGATGCTGTCGCCACTGCCACCGCCATTGCCCCGATCTCGGCCGCAATGGCGTCCGCCGTGTGCTCCAGCCTCCCCGCTCGGGCTGTTATGACATGTCCTTCTTCGTCCCTAGCGACGACGCCCCAGCCACCCATGCTCCCTCCCGGCATAAAGGCTCCATCAATATTGATCTTTATCTCATCATTATTGGGAGGGACCCATGCAATAGGAGCCGCTTTCCCTGGCCGGTTATACACTTCTTCATATTCCATTGCATCGCATCTCGTGCGTCGAACTACCTCCGATACGTGGATAGGTTGCTCCCCTTCTCGTTTTTTGTTCCTGTTATTCCACCAGTGCCACCAGAATATCACAATGAGCATCCTCTTTCTCTCATCTAGCTCCCACAACTTATCAAGCATTGCATGCACCCCCCTGATACCTTCAAGCTGCATACGTTCTTTTTCCAGGCCCATTGTGCAGCATCCTTCCTTCACCATTTTACACTTGATGAATAAATGTGCCCCATCCTCTTCCGCCCGTCCACACAGAAAGCAGGAAGAACTCTCCACCTTCATCCCTCTCCTCACCAGATTAGTGCAAAGTGCTAAAGCTTGGTGCTTCATACGCCAAATAAACATCTGCAATTTCACTGGACATCGCATCTTCCATATTCGTTTCCACGCCGGATCTTCATACCTCTCGAGTTGCCCCACGCCAGCACTGCTCGACCCGGGCGCCCCTGTTTGTGCTTGTTGACGTAATTCAACATGGAGCTTATAAGCACTCTTGACTGAAAACTCGTCGTTTGAATTAAAATGCCACGCAATAAATCATCTACCCCCTCTCGAAGGGGTATATTGAGGATCTGTTTTGTGTCCTCCTCGCAAAAGTTGTCCCGGACTAGCTCCTCATCCCAGTTGCCAGTAATTGGGTTAATGAGCTCACTGACTGTGGTGAGAAGGCTCGCTCCCCTTGGAGTGATTACCCGCCTTGACCATGATCTGGGTATCCAAGGATCAGCCCAAATATTCATCGTAGTCCCGTCCCCGATCCTCCGGATATAGCCCTGTTTCACGAGATCTAGGCCATGCAGAATACTACACCATGTGTAAGAGATTCCATCATGAGCTACAGCCTCGAGCACGGCCCGTCCTGGGTAGTACCTCGCCTGCAAAACCCTTGCGCATAGACTGTCAGGGTACTGGAGCAGACGCCATCCTTGCCTCGCCAACATCGCCATATTGAAGCTATACATATCACGGAATCCCAAACCCCCCATTGCTTTCGACCTTGCAAGTTTTTCCCAGCTGATCCAATGCATTGGGTTTTGCTTGTCCTGTTGACTCCACCAAAACTTTCCCATCATCGTGTTCAATTCAGCACAGAAGGTCATGGTGAGATCGAAGCATGACATGGCAAACGCGGGAATGGCCTAGGCCACGCCCTTGACGAGTACTTCCTTGCTTTCTTTTGCTAGGAGCCTTTCTTGCCAACCATGGACTCTCCCACACATCTTCCGTTTAATATAATTAAACGCCTGCCTCTTCGATCTGCCGACATGTACTGGTAGACCTAGATATTTCTCATTCCAATCCTCATTCTGGATCCCAAGGGATCCTTTGACTGATGCCCTCTCAGCATCGTCCGTGTTCGGGCTGAACATGATGGCGGATTTCTCCGTATTAATGCACTATCCAGAACTATCCTCATATAGTTGTATGGCCTCCCGGAGAGCCATAGCCTCCTCCTGATCCGCTCTAATTAGCAACATGGAGTCGTCCGCAAAAAAGAGATGGGACACGCACGGCGCCCTTGGACAGATTTTAACACCATGCAATGCACCCCTCCTTTCTGCATCCATCAGCGCTGCTGTCAAGCCCTCCGCACAGATCACAAACAGATAGGGGGACGCCGGGTCTCCTTGCCTTAGACCCCGAGATGGGCAGAACTGTTGAGTAACCTCACCGTTTACTTTGATCTGATAGCGCACTGTCCTTACACATTTCATTACAAGCTCGACCCACCTTCTGCTGAAGCCTAGCTTGATCATCATGGCCTCTAGGAAACACCATTCCACCCTATCATAGGCTTTACTCATATCAGCTTTGACCGCCGCGTAACCACCCTTGCCGGTTCTCTTGTTCATCAAATAATGGGACAATTCATAGGCTATGAGCACATTATCTGTGATGAGCCTTCCCGGCACAAAAGCGCTCTGGTTCTCTGAAATAATGTCAGGGAGGATTATTTTCAGGCGATTTGCAATGACTTTTGACACCAATTTGTACAACACGTTGCAAAGGATGATTGGTCTTAGGTCCTTGATCCTTCTCGGGTTTTTAACCTTTGGTATGAGCACGACCATTGTATCATTCCATCCTTCCGGGATTTCTCCTCCCTTCAGGACCGCAAGCACCTCTTCCACGATCTTGTCTCCCATAAAATGCCAATTCCTTAGACAACAGCCGGCATCCCATCAGGTCCCGGCGCCTTAAGATCGCCAATATGGTCTAGAGCTGCCTTGATTTCTTCCCGAGTAAACTCCGCATCCAGTAGTGCATGCATTTCCGGAGTCACTCGCGGTTGAACTTTGTCGATCAATTCCGGCATTCGGTGGGGGTTAGATGACGTAAAAAGATCCTGAAAAAAGGAGCACACATAATTAGTTAAATCCTCTCCCTCCGCTACTTCTTCCCCATTTTCCTTCCTGATCTCCTTGAGCCTATTGGTTCTCTTCCTAGCCGACGCCACCGACTGCAGGTATTTGAGGTTACGGTTGCCTCCCTTCAGCCACCACATGTGAGCTCGTTGTTTCAACTTCGTATACTTCTTTTCCTTTAGGTCATGGACAAGAGCCCTCAACCTTGCTTCCTCCTTAATTTTCCACTCCGACACTGGCTCCTTCATGCACCTCTCCAACTCCCGCCGTGCCTTCTTGATCCTCCCTTCTAGCTCACCCACCACCTCTTTACTCCACGTCCCCATTTGCCCAGCAATCAATTTTAAACCTTCGGTTACATTCCCCCTTCCTCCCTCACAACCTCGCTCCCATGCATTCTTGATCACCTCCTCACACCCCTCCTCCTACAGCCATCGGGCCTCAAACCTAAAATTATTATCACCACCTCTCCACCTCTTTTCCTCCCCTTCCAGATGCACAATTATCGGTCGATGGTCTGAGTGTCTTGGTTCTCCGTTGATAACTACAAACTTTGGAAACATGTCACACCACTCCTTATTTGCCACTGCCCTATCAATTCGTTCACAAATGTATGTCCGCAGCTCCTTACTATGGTTTCTCCAAGTAAAAGTATCTCCCTCATACCCAATATCCCGCAAACTACAATGATCAAGTGCCTCCCTGAAAGCATCCAAGTATTGCTGCGGCCGATCTACACCTCCCACCTTTTCGTTGCTTGCTAGGATCTCATTGAAGTCGCTAACGCACAGCCAGGCCCTGCCTGTTTGATGTTGTTGTTTCAGAATCCTTAGAAGCCTCCATGTTTCAGTTTTCCTCTTCAATTCAGATTCTCCATAAACCCCCGTGAATCTCCAGATTACTCCATCCTCTTTGGTTACATCCACATCCACATGCCTCCTCCCATATGAGCGAAGAGTAACATCAACTCCCTTTCTCCAGAACAATGCCACCCCTCTACCACTACCTTCCTCCTTCCAAGCGACCATGTTGGCGAGCCCCAACATCCACCGAAATCTCCCCAACTCCTTCTCCTTTAGCCTAGTATCACACAAAAATAAGATATCGGGATCCTCCATTCTTCCTAGTTCGAGAAGAGATTGAACTGCCGGGCCGTTCCCGAGCCCCCGGCAGTTCCAACTTACGAGTTTCATTGCTCCCGGCAGGGCTGCACTTGCAACCCGGCCGATATGATCGTATTGTTCTCTCCTGCTTCCACTCTACTTTTGATGACGCCTCCAACCATTTTGCTTTTCTTCGCCTTGGCTGATTCCTCCACCTCCATACAATCACCATCCCTTCTTCCGAGTTTGACCCCCAGAAGATTATGTTGGGCACCGCTTTCCACCCTCACTCTCCTTTTGAACTTCTTCCCTTCTATCTTGCCGTTATTCCCTTCTTCACTCGACTCCGTTTGGCCTACAATATCCATCTTGTCCTGTCCATGTTCTCCTTCTATAGCCAACTCTGTTGGTTCTATGGCCGCTCCTGCGCCCCTAGTCGCAACCTCTTTCACCTTCTCCAGTGCAGCATCTTCTGAGTTGTTCGTGTTATGCTCGAATAGAATAGCTTTGACAGTGCTACCTCCTGTTAGTACCCCTCCTTTCTCCTTTAGCTTTCGCGGGCTTGTTACTTCCTTCTCCTCCACTCCTGCGATCTTATCAAAGCTTCCCACTTCAGCTCCCTCCTTCCTCCAAGATAGGGCATCGCTGCCCGACCCACCAGAGCCTCTGCCCCAATTATACTGCCTCCGATCTCCGTGGGAAAAGTTCCCCTCACTTCCCCTCCCTCCACTCAGATTTCTACCACTGTTGCTATGTCTCCCCTCATCCCATCTTCCTCTCCCTCCTTCCTCCCTCTTATGGCTCACCTCTGCCCTCATCCATGGGCCATACTAGGGTTCTTCACCTCTCACAGGTTTCCTCCTGCACTCCTTCTCCCCATGCCCAATAATCCCACAGGTGTAACAGAAGTCTGGCATATGTTCATACTCAAAACGGCACTAGAGCAGATCCTTCTTTTTCTTCTTCTTGCTGCTATCCTTCCCTCCGCTACCTCCACCATCATGTTACCGTCTGACTTCTTCTCCCTATCCAGCACGAAGCCCCTCATGATCGGTTCTTTAATATTCAGTTTCACTTTCACACGGAGATACTTCCCCACAGCTCTCCCATCATGCCCCACATCCACGTCTACTATCTCGTGGAATCCTGCGCCGATTCTCTCGCCTGTGGTTCCATTCATATGCCCGAGTGGTAGCCCAAATACACGAAACCAGATTGGGATCAGGTTGAAGTCATACTCATCTACCATCTTCTCTGGGTCGAATTCCTCCATGACCAGCAGCTCCTTGTCAAACCACCACGGTCCTTCCTCCAGTGCTCGCCTCCATCCTGCCGGTTGATGGAAGGTAAACAGGAACACATTGGACTCCACCTCCTTGC
The DNA here is from genome assembly GCA_034509565.1 of Triticum monococcum. Lineage (NCBI taxonomy): Eukaryota > Viridiplantae > Streptophyta > Magnoliopsida > Poales > Poaceae > Triticum > Triticum monococcum. The sequence continues at coordinate 112,485,880 of CM067847.1, read as the reverse complement.
AATCCACCCCCTAAATGGGACACCAAATCCTTCCCAAGGTTTGCCCAATCACACTGGCATGCGCAGATTTCTCCGAAAAAAGTTTACCCATTGCCTGAGGATCATCTGGCGTCCCGTCGACTGTCTTCCCCTTCTTCGCCTTCCCGATCTTCAGTCCCCTCTTCTCCGCCTCAGACAGCTTCAAGCCCCTCATCAGGCGCTCAACTCCCTCCATCCTCTCACCGCCGACTCCACGCCTCCTAACACAGAACCCTGCGAAGACGATGGATGGTTTAGAAGAGATCGCCGCTTTCGAGGAGGAGCAGGATCAGCGATCTAGGCCACACTGCCGCCAGAAACCCTAACACCGATGCGATCGCCTTTGTACGCCAACCTCCACCGAACGGGGCAGACTGCACGTCATATATCTGATGTATCCATTTCTTAAAAAAAAAATCTAATGTATCCTTATTATTCGGTGCTGCCGTTCTGACGGGCCACCTAGAATTGTTAGATTCCCGAAACAGCAGCCAACGTCGACGATTTCGGGAGCAGCTAGGCTCGAGCGCTGAATCGTTGCGTCTGTTACCCCCTTTTGTGAGGAAGCACCCTTTTTCTTTGCTCTCTTATCTGTCTCTACCCTCACTAGATGACCCGTTGCGCCCATGGCGCAAGAGGCTAACTCAAACAATGTACGGAAACCATTATATTTGCGAGTAATAATGATTTCAAAGAAGATACTTGAATGGTATCTTTATAGTGGTGGTTTATATTGCTGTTCACCGAAGCATGATAGACCAACAAAATTAACCCACACCAAAAGGAAGTTTTGAAGGTAGTTTATGATTGCTTGTTTACATCGGCTCTATAAAGCAAAATACATATCTACCTACATCATGTAGATCCTTCTTGTGATTGGTTGTGGCTGAGCTTTCTTGGCCGCATTGATACATGGATCTGATTAAGATTGTTTGGTACTCCCTTTGTAAAGAAATATAAAAGCGTTTAGAACGCTACTTTAGTGATCTAAACCCTCTTATATTTCTTTACGGAGGGAGTATCAGGCAAGGATCTGTATAATGTGTTGAAAAGGCAATAGAAAAATGGTGCATGAGGGATAAGTTGGCCCTAAAGCATAAGTAACCTTGGTTTGTTATTGTTCCATATATTTCTGACCATGTTTTTATATACTATTGTAATTAGACTGGGGTAATCTATAAAGCTGATCTGCCATGGAAAACAAATATGATGATACATGAAGTAGACACTTCATATAGACACTGAATTAATTGTTTTATGATTAATCATAGATACAGAGGCGATAAATATTACTACTGGCCACACTTCATCGTAAGCCCATTACTGCACTAAATATATCTTGGTTGTCCAATTTACAGAAAATAAGAAATGAGAGCACACACAAACCTTTAGACGATGCTAATGTAACTTGTCAAAGATCCAAAAAAATAGGCTACTATTTTTCACTGTTGAACTAAATAAAATACAAAATAAGGCATTAAAAAAAGTACCCACCTTGAATAAGGCAATACAACAAACTTGTGGTTGGAAAACATGTACACAACTGCCACATCTCTCCTATAAACCTCGCTAGGCTACCCGCCTAACCAGCACACTTCGGCGCGCAGCTACTTGGGGTTGTTTGATCTTTTTATCATAGCACGTTTTTTGGCGCTGGCACTCTGTCAACCGGACATCCATTCTAGACGTTTAGGCTGACTTCACAGGTAGAAGACCGGCGGACCTTCCTAGGTTAGGGTTTCTCGTCATGTGGCAAGGTTTGATGTCAGGTGCTTTAGATCTATGCAAGGGTTCAACGGCGACGACTGCGACTCCAGGGCGTTGGTCCTTAAGGCACGTGCATGAAGACTTCATGTCTATCATCGACAATGTCAAGCTGGCTCTAGTAAAGGAGCAGCGAGTGCGGCGTGTTGGCGTCTCATTCTAGCGGCAACAGTGGTCTCGGTACTTGATGTAGTTTTTATTATGTTTGAAATGTTTTGTACTTTCGGTGAACTTTTATAATATATCCATTTTTCAAGAAAAAAAACTCCTAGATAGGAACTTGCTCGTTCAATTGGCGGCATATATCGATTTTGTCGTCATACCTTGATCATCATGCATATCATATTTTCTTGCATTTTGGTCGATCCTAGAAATTTCACGCAACTCAAGGACCCCCGGAGAGAGTTGGAGATTTTGTTATTTTCATATTTGAGTTTTCTCAAACTTTGAAAAGAGGATCATTTGATTTTATTTATTTCATCTTCAATTATTTTCCCAATATCAAATATGAGAGAGGGGAATAACATGACTTTCCCAAATCTAGGAAAAATGAAGATTTAATAAGTAAATCAAATTTCATTTTCCGGTGTTCTTTTGCATTTTATTTGGATAGGGAAAAATGCGCGTTTTCAAAATTTGCACCTAGGCCCCGAGAAAAGTTCATTTTGTTCGACTCATTTTTAGGAGTCGGGGAAAATTTACTTTGGGAATTTTGGAGTTCGTTTAGATTTTCTTTTCTTTGTTTTTCTGCGCGCGAAACCTCTTTAAAAAAAATCTGCAGCGCCCGCCTGGGCCAAGGCCCAGCCGGCCGGGCCGGCTCCTCCTCGCGCGCGCCTGCGCCGCGCAGCCAGCGCCGCCGCCAAAGCCGAGTCCTAGTAGGACTCCTCTCCGCCACCTTTTCTTGCCCCTCCCCCAAGTTTTCTCCCCCCCCTCCCCCCTTTAAATACCTAGCTACCCCCCCCCTCTCCCCACACCACCCCCACCACCTCCCCACCCCGCGCGCAGCCCCGCCGCCGCCGCCTTACGCCGCCGCCGCCCTCTAGCGCCGCCGCCGCCGGAGCCCCTCACCGGAGGTAGCCGCGCCGCGCCTCTCTTCTTTTCCCCGGTTCGGTTTTTCTTATAAACCGTTCCGGCTTTTTCTTTTGGTTCTTTGTTTCGGTTTTTTTTTCGAAACCCTAGATCGGTTTCGTTTTCCTTTCCGGTTTAGTTGCCTAGAGACCGTTCACCGGACCGTTCGTTTTAACGAATGTGATCACCGGATTATTCTCGGTTGACGAACGTCCGTTCGTTTAACCGTTCTTCTTTTTCTTTACGTCGGATTTATTCCGCGATCGCGATTTCCGATCCGATCTTCGTTCTAGTTTTTCTCCTCACTCGTTTATCGGAATCAGGTGATTCAAGCGCCTGGAGTTTCGTTTCGAAACCGCCGTTCCGATTAATCAACTTAAATAAGGTTTTGCTATTGTAAAATTTGACCTAGTTTCAACTTGCTAGAATCGAGTTGTTTTCTTCCGCCGTTTGTTTTCCGTTGCTTTGTTCGGTTCTTTCTTTCTTTCTTTGCAACCGGAGTTCCTAAGTTGAACTTTCTGGTTCGATCTCTTGTTCGAGTTTTACCTATGCATTAGAGGTTCGAGTTTTACCTATGCATTAGAGGAGTACTTATTGTATGCTTGTTGTTTGTCTGTGATAGATCACCCGGATTGCGCCGCTTGTTACTTCGAATCTCTAGGTCTCGCGGATCATCAGCAAGGCAAGTAACACTTTGATCATACCTTTTCTACAACCCAGTTTTATTGCATTAGATCTATCCTCACACATTGCATGATTAGGATCTAATTAAATTGTGGGATGGGAAGTAGATGAGGTGGTACCTATTACTTGTTTATTATGAAACCTTTGGGAGTTACTTCTACGTTTTCTTATTATGCCATGCTATGCCAGTAGACGTGGATTGGGTGAGTGATATCCATGACAGATGTGAGTGTGATAATTTTAAGGGTTTATCTAAGGTGGCAACTTAAACACACATCTGGGTGGATTGAGGCACCTGATGTCTATCAGGACTTGCCTGTTTTCTTTTGGACCGCCACCCAGGCTCAAAGGGATCATAAGATCTTTCATGCTAGAAACTTATGTGTGCAGCCACAAGCCATTATGGGCTCTGGCATAGTTGACTAAGTCGTGCAAACTCTGACAGGGTAGACTAGCAGATGTAGGGGAAAGTAGGTGTACCGGTCTATCCATCGTAAGGTGCTAGCGCTTCTGAAAGACTGTGTCTCGGTCATCCGTTTCTCAAACACCGTGTAGTGCGAGAAACCCAACGGAGGCGATCGAGTCTTGTGGGGAAAAGTGCGCAAACCTCTGCAGAGTGTAATAAACTAATCATGATTAGTCGTGTCCCCGGTTATGGACATCTTGAGTACCTAGTACTTGAATATCATGTGAATCTCATCATGTTACTTCTAATTAATATTGTTGGGTTTTAATTGTTCACTTAATTGGGAACGGAATGCTGTCAACCATTCTCGATGTTCAACTACCATGATGGTTAAATAAATTCATTCCTTTGCAGTAGGGAAAAACTGGCTTTACGCAAAACTGTAACCATTGAGCTTTCCACCAGCCATACATGCATATAGTATATCTCATTACTGTTCAATACTCTCTATGTGTTACCTTGCCAGCATATTCCATGTGCTGACCCGTTTCGGGCTGCAACTTTCATGTTGCAGACATTTCAGACGACGAGTGAAAGTGCGTTATATCGACTAGAGGGGGGTGAATAGGCGATTTTTACGAAAGTCTTCAAAACGTGAAAGTTGTGAAGACAAACAGAGTGGACAAGCCTATCACTATGCAGCGGAAGTTAGATTACACAACGCAAGCCATAGTCAAGTATACAATATAGTGAAAGCACAGTGACAAACAGCTTCAGTGTAATGAGGATCAGGTAGGAAGAAGTTATGAAGCCAAACAGATCATACAGTCAAGTTGTGAAGACAGAAGACAAAGCAAGCATGCAATAGCTTCACAATGTGTACTGGTACGTAAAGGGAGGTGAAGATGAAACCAGTGTCACGTTGAAGACAATGATATGTTGGACCAGTTCCAGTTGCTGTGACAACTGTACGTCTGGTTGGAGCGGCTAGGTATTTAAACCAAAGGACACACAGTCCCGGACACCCAGTCCTAAACACGCAGCTCAGGACACCCAGTCCTCACCGTTTTCTCCTTGAGCTAAGGTCACACAGACCTCGCCCAATCACTCTGGTAAGTCTTTAAGGTAGACTCCCAAACCTTCACAGACTTCGTTCACCGGCAATCCACAATTTCTCTTGGATGCTCAGAACGCGACGCCTAACTGTCTGGAGGATGCACAGTCCTCAAGTGTAATAAGTCTTCAGATCACTCAGACAAGAAGACTTAAGTGATGCCCAATTACTCTGGCTCTGGGTGGTTAGGGATTTTCTCCTCGCTAGGGATTTTCTCTCAAAGGCTTCGAGGTGGGTTGCTCTCAAACGACAAAAGCCGTGCACTGAAATCTGAGCAGCCAACCGTTTATGGTTGTAGGTGTGGACTATTTATAGCCACTTGGCAACCCGACCTGATTTGTCCAAAATGACCCTGGGTCACTAAGGAACTGACACGTGTACTAACGGTCGAATTTCGAACTCACACGACAACTTTACTTGGGCTACAAGTAAAGCTGACTTGTCTGACTCTGGACAAGATTTTCTCTCATTGTCTTCACTCAAAGATATAGGATTTGAATTAGGCATCACTTCAGTCATCCTGACTAGTTCTCTCGGACCCCACTTAACAGTACGGTGGTTCCTATGACACAACATGAATGAAGTAAAACTATGAAGGATCTAAGTCTTCGAGTTCCATGGGCTTCATGGGGAGTCTTCATATGTCATTGTCTTCGACATGAATGTCTTCATGAACCACCATTGTCTTCAATGTCTTCGTACATTTTTAGGGGTCATCTCTGGTAGCTAAACCGAATCAATGAGGGACTTCTACCTGTGTTATCCTGCAATTCTCACAAACACATTAGTCCCTCAACTAGGTTTGTCGTCAATACTCCAAAACCAACTAGGGGTGGCACTAGATGCACTTACAATCTCCCCCTTTTTGGTGATTGATGACAAACTAGTTGAAGTTTTCAACAGGGAATATAATTTGTGAAATTGTAAAGGAATTGTCTTCATAAGCTGCAAGGGCTCCCCCTGAAGATGTGCATATAAGTTATTTGCTTCTGGAACGCAAATGCACATAGCGGGTTGTATTTTTGGGAATCCACTTCAACTTATGATGACAATCCACCATGCATGTAAAGATATATGAAGATAATGACATGCATAATGAAAAATGGACGTCTGCGAAATGATATAAGTGCGGAAATTATCGTCGTACATGCGGAATTTATCTTCGCAAAAACACAGTGGCAAACATAGTAGCAGACGACCATCAAGTTTAAGTGTTACAACTCAAAGAACCAAATGTAGCAAAACGAGAGTTGTAAGCACGAAGCAAAATGCAAAATATAAAGCACCCGCCCATATTATTGACCCGCTTGAAGACTATAGACATCATATGCTTCTCCCCCTTTTGTCAGTGATGACCAAAAAGGTTTGAAGACATAGAGTTTTCTACGCGTTCCCAGGCGCAGTAGGGTCGGTGGAGGCGTTTGGTGGTGCTGACGAGCTTGGTGCAGTGACGACGCGCGCTGAAGAAGGTGGTGGTGATGTAGCGTCGTCTTCTTCCTCAATGATTTTTCCAGTCACTGTGGCAGCAGAGGAAGAGAATTCTGATTCTTCAAGCGACGGAGTTCCGCGCAGCACAGCTCTTCTGGGAGGTGTGGAGTCAAACTTGAATCTCTCTTTGAAGCCATCCTCTTGCAGTTCAGCTTCACTGCACATCATGGTGAGGCCTTTCCAAGTGCGGCGACAGGTTTCATGTGCGACAAAGGCATTCTTGGTGGCCAGATTCCTGATGCGATTGACGTCTTGCATGATACTGCGCATCTGCCGTTTGAGCCAGTCGTGATGCCTATCTTGCTTTTGGTGCAGAGCCACAAGAAGTTCACGGTCAGTGAGTGTACGAGCGCGTTTCTTGGGTCTCTGTGCAGCTGTGCTGTCAGTGGCTTCAGTTGATGCAGGGGCACGTGTGGTGCCAGCCATTGGATACACTTTGGAGATGGCTTCAACACCTTCATCATTCTGCGTGAAGCTCTGGTGTTCTGCATTCTGAAGACATAGTGGTTGTTTGGCAGGCTCGGGATAGATGGCTTCAGCAGAGGTGTCCACATCAGGTAAGAAGATTCTGTGGTTGCGGGCAGAGGGCTGATATGAGATAGCAGAATGGAGCTTGATTAGCCTCATAACCCATGGAGCATAAATCTTCAAACCAAAGAGATCCGAGCCAGACGCTGCAAGTTGGCATATAAAGAGATCCTGAGCATTGAAGCATTTGCCATGCAGGATACAGAAGATGAGAGTCTTCATGGCACCTTCAACCTTGGCATATCGAGAGTGCCCCTTAATGGGCCATAGAGTCCGCCTGACGATGTGATATATAGTTCTGGGCAGGTACTCTAAGTCTTCAACGAAGAACTCAGTTGGGTAAGGTGCATCAGGAAGCAATGGCTTCATCATTGAGAGCATCTGACTCATATTTGGCTCAGGTCGCTGAAATATGCTCTCAATTGCTTCAGCATGGAGTTGGCAGCCTTCTTCGAAGAGTTCGCCAGGAGTGGGTAGGCCGGTAAGCTCAATGATATCGAATGCATTGGCTTCATGATGGACATTGCCGGTCATCCACTCCAGGATCCAAGTCTTTGGATCTCTGTTGTAGCCTTTGATGTGCAGTGTGGCATAGAACTGGAGCAGAAGCTCTTCATTCCAGTGCTCTTCATCTGTGATGAACGGCAGCAGGCCAACTTGCTTGAAGCAGTCCAGTGCTTCTTCCAGACCAGGCAGACCAGCAACAGCTTCAACCTCAAGGCGCTGGTGAGGAAAGATACGGCCTTGGTTGTATAGGACGCAGGAGTAGTAGCTGCGCTGTGGGTAGCTCCAGAACCTATCTGATACAATCCGTTCCCTTGAATAAGGGTTCTTGGAGCGGTTGAAGAAGGTGTTATCTGCCCTGAAGCTATTGACATTAAAGGAGCCAGGAGCTGTTGCAGGACCTGGGAACCTTGGCAGTCGTGGGATTGGCTTCTGGACCTGGGGCATGTGCGCAACATGATAGTTGAACTGTGGACCGGCAGCAGACTCAGGCACAGAAGGGTCAGAGGCAGTAGCTTCAGTGTCTCTTGAAGCTGTTGGTTGGTCGGGCTCCACACTTGCTTCAGTGTTGGTTGTGGCAGCTAGAATGTTTTTAGCCTCAACACGTGTAGTGAGAGGAACGGATTCAGGTACGTTCTCCTTGAGAACTTCTTCTTGTTGGTGCGGGGGAGATGGAGCTTGAGGTTCTTCATGCTCTTCTTCATGTTCTTCGGCTGATGCAGCCGGAATGTCGTCAGCAGCCTGAGCCCTTGGCCTTTTGCGAAGCCTACGGAATGCAGGCGACGCTGGTGGAGTTGCAGTGGGCTGGGGCTCATTCTCTTCCTCCTGTGGGCGATCTGCCCACGATGCATCTTGGGTGATTGGCGTCAAGGGACGACCAATGCTGATCACTTCGCTTGGTTCAAGCTGAGGAAGGACTGCATCATCTTGCAGATTGTCTTGGAGACCAATGTCTTCAGCAGCGTTGGGGTCGGCTGCTGGAATGTCTTCAGCGTGCGGAGCCTCTGTGGAAGCAGGCTCATGCACGGTCAGCTGACGATCTTCGTTAGGAAAGCGGACGGAGAGGGGTTCGACTATCAGGGGCTCTGTGGGAGCAGCCCGAGACTTCTTAGTCTTGCGCTTCTTGATGGTGGGGTCTGAAGGAGAGGCTTCAGGGTGTTTCCTCTTCCTTGCTTCAGCTTCGGCTGTCCTTGTCTTCTTAAGCTCTGAAGCGGTTGAGCGGTGCTTTGGCTTCGAGCCAGTCTTGGTAGTGGGGAAGACAATCGGAACAGCTTCTTGCCTTGGGGCCTCTTGTTCAGCCACAGTGGGCTTCTTCTTTTTCTTCGCGGCCATCCTGGGGTCGATGCCGGGACGCCCAAGTGCCTTGCGCTTCTCGGCCTCATTGTAGGTCTGCACACAGAGGTCAGCCAAAGTCTTCATGCGCTCACGCGAACCCTGAGCTTCTGCACGTTTCTTCATAAAAATTTCTTTCAACTCGTGCAGCATGACCTTGAAGTCCTTGACTTCTTGGACGCTGAGCTGGGCCATATTCTTCTTGAACTAAGCCTTTTCAACATCTATTTTCTGCTTCAGTTCAACTATGCGCTGGGCAATTGCGAGTTCTGAAGCAATAGCGCCTTGGAAGGCTACGCTGAGGCCAATGGGCAGCTGCAGATCATCGAAGCTGATGTTGGGTGTATCAAACCACTCATCAATGAAGTTGTGGATGATTGCTGCATCAAATAGAGGCAGATTGTTGAAGATTTCAGCCTCCTCCTTGCTCTTGATGAGCTGCTCAAGAGCGTCATCGGCAAGATCTTCGTCACTTGACAGATCAATGGCCTCGCAGCGCAGAATGGCAGCGGCAGTGAGCTCTTTGCCAGTGTGTGGCTGAGGCTTCTTGGCTTCTTGGGGTTTGGAGACTCGTGATAAGTCTTCAGACTGCACACTTGCTTCAGGAGGTGCAGTGGCCAATGGCTTCGCTCTGGAGATCTTGGGAGAAGTGGTTGGCTTTGAAGCTTTTGGCTTCTTCTTCGTCTGCTTCGGCTCCGGGGCAGCAGGAGCATCATCAGACTCAGTGTCTGCTGGAGGGTCATTCACGGCAGTCCCTTGGACTAGAATGCGAGTGATGAGGCCTTCGAGATTGGCATACGGCCCGATGACATTGGGATTTACATCGCGTGTGCCATCCGCCCTTGGCTTAGAGGGACCAGGGTTGAAGTCCAGCCCAAATTCCTTCTTGTTTTGCTTCGCAGAGTTCTGAGCAAATTGGAAGTTGCGCTTGAATAGATTGTCATCGCGACACCAGAGAAGGGATGACGGATGTGCTTCAGCTGGCTGTGGTCCTCTGACCATGCATGGATAGAAGCCTTGAGCAATGGCTTCGTCTCTGGACCGGGGTACGAGATTTTTGTACAATACATCTCCCCATGGTCTCTTGATGGCGCACTTCTCTGCATATTCCTTTGTGACGAAGCGGTATTGGAACCACTGCTCTGCCCAATATCTTCGAATCCATTGGATTCGTGTCTTGCGCTGACCATAGCTCTCTTTAGGATCAGTTTGGTACATTTCTGCCAAGTCTTCAGACAGATCTTTAGACGTTTCACCACGTCTCTGTCTGCCTCCCTTCCTTGCTGGTTTTTCTGCTGCCATGAAGCTTAACTTGGAAGGCTTCAAGAGATTCAAAGTCTTCAAAGGCTTCCTTTTGCTTGACCAACAGGAACTTGCTTCGGGTGAATTGATGTGACGCTGTAGGAACTCTGCAAATGAATGCAGACTATGAGAACCAAAAGATTCTCCCACGGACATGTACCTGTGACAGCATTAAGGTGCGAGGGAAGGGGAAGAGGTCATATGCATTCTCAGAAGATTTTGAAGATAAATCAGTTTAGAAGATATTGACCTCATCATGCGAAGACATTCACTTTATAGAAAAGAAGTTGGTTCCAGATTTGTACGAACCCATAGATCAGTACAAGTGAGGAATCTAACTACTTCATGAAGAACAAGTGAATATACTAGGCAAGTTATGAGATGCAGATGAGAGAGATGAAACTTGTGTGAATAGAAACCTCTTATGGCAGAAAGTGACTGAGCTATAGGATCAAAAGAGGCTGTAAAAAGAGGTTTTATTTACCACACTTGGAACTACTAGACAAGGTGAGAGTTGAGGCCGAGCAGTTCGATCCTCCGTGCCCTAACTTGGCAACGGAAGACACCTACGGCGACGGCGGAGAGACCGATGTCCGCAGTCGGCGTGAAAACGGCGTCGGAGAGGTTGCGGCAGTGAAGCACTTCGTCGCCGGCGTCGTTGAGAGTTAGCGGTGGCGCTAGGGTTCGTGCGAGGGTGGAAGAAGAGATAATGACCACAGTGAATCGTGTATTTATAGGGATATGGGCGGCACTGCGCTATTACTCAGGTGCCCCTGGCGATTCGCATGTGATCAGTACGTGGCCAGCATGCGGAATTGTGGGGGCAGTTTCACCCCACGCACGCCTTGTTTGTCGGGAGCCGTTCCTACTTCTTCGGATTTCTTGTTGATGGAATAACATTGAAAGCGGTTTTAAATTTTGTCTCTGTGTCTTCATCTAACAAGGATGCAGTGAAGACATTCGACAGTTTCAGTAGAATGCATATGACTTGGAGAGATAGAGTTTGAGGTAGGAAGCATGGAGAGGTTAGGGTCCGATCACATTCACTTAGTTCAAAAGATTCAAACAAGAAGGCATAGCTATAAGTGAATGCTGTAGAGGACAGAACACCAGTACATATATATAATCTACATAGTGAAGATAATCATGAAGACAAATTGAGATTGAAGCCAAACCAAATGTGAAGACATAGCAAATGTGACGCTATGAGTGGAACGCTTCAAACAAAAAATTTGGTGGTGGCGTTACCCACCGTATAGGAAGTATTAGACCCAGACACGGTGCACATTATCGTGGCGCTCCGAAGTCAAATTCCATGTTAATGTATTCACACTTAGAATGTATGTCTTCATTGATTGAAGATATACGTTACTTCGTGTGTTGCACATCTAAGTCATCAATATGCATAAGTGTTAGGATGTGTGCCTGATCACAGGACATTTGAGGATTCCAGGATATTTAGCTCACACCGTAACTTGCAAAATCTCTTCTCGTCCAAGGGCTTGGTGAAGATATCTGCCAATTGCTCTTCAGTGTTGACGTGTATGATATCAATATCTTCCTTTGCAACATGATCTCTGAGAAAATGATGACGAATTTCAATGTGCTTTGTCTTCGAGTGCTGAACTGGGTTGTTGGCAATCTTGATGGCGCTTTCGTTGTCGCAGTAAATTGGCACTTGCTTCAGATGAATGCCATAATCCTTGAGGGTTTGCTTCATCCATAGAAGCTGAGCGCAGCAGGATCCAGCAGCAATGTATTCAGATTCAGCAGTGGAGAGAGATACACAGTTCTGCTTCTTTGAAGACCAACATACAAGTGATCGGCCCAGAAAGTGACATGTGCCTGATGTGGACTTCCGATCGACCTTGTCACCAACGTAATCAGCATCCGAAAATCCAACCAGATCAAACTCTGAGCCCTTTGGATACCATAACCCTAGAGTTGGGGTGTGAGCCAAATATCGAAGAATTCGCTTCACAGCTAAGTGATGCGACTCCTTTGGTGCCGCTTGGAATCGAGCACACATGCAAACACTAAGCATAATATCTGGCCTAGATGCACATAAATAAAGCAAAGAACCAATCATGGAGCGGTATACCTTTTGATCAAACTCTTTACCATTGTCGTCAGGACCCAGATGATGTTTGGCTGGCATTGGTGTTGTGAAGCCTTTGCAGTCTTGCATACTGAACTTCTTTAGGCAATCTTTGAGATACTTCTCTTGAGATATGAAGATGCCATTGCATTGTTGCCGTATTTGAAGACCGAGGAAGAATTTCAGCTCCCCCATCATAGACATCTGATATTGCTCTTGCATCATATATCCGAATTCCTCACTGTACTTCTTATTGGTGCAACCGAAGATAATGTCATCCACATATATTTGGCACACAAACAGTTCACCATCATATGTCTTCGTGAAGAGAGTGGGATCTAGGGAACCAGGTATGAAGCCTTTGCTCTTCAGGAAGTATTTGAGTGTATCATACCAGGCCCGAGGGGCTTGTTTGAGGCCATATAGTGCCTTATTGAGCTTGTAAACCATGTCAGGATGTTTTGGATCTTCAAACCTAGGTGGTTGTGCAACATACACTTCTTATTCAATTTTGCCATTGAGGAAGGCACTCTTTACATCCATTTGATACAGAATTATGTTGTGATGATTTGCATAGGCCAGCAGTATACGGATGGCTTCAAGTCTGGCAATAGGAGCAAATGTTTCATCGAAGTCAATGCCTTCCACTTGAGTATATCCTTGAGCAACGAGACGAGCCTTGTTTCTGACGACTTGGCCATGCTCATCTTGCTTGTTGCGGTATATCCATTTGGTGCCTATTATGTTATGCTTCCATGGATCAGGACGCTTAACCAACTCCCATACATTGTTCAGCTCAAACTGTTGAAGCTCTTCTTGCATAGCTTGAATCCATTCAGGTTCCATAAAAGCTTCATCAATTTTCTTCGGTTCTGTGATTGAAACGAATGCGAAGTGTCCGCAGAAATTTGCCAGTTGAGTTGCCCTTGAACAAGTCAGTGGACCAGGTGCATTGATGCTATCAATTATTCTGTTAATCTGCACTTCATTGGCAACACGAGGATGTAGGGGTCGAAGACTTTGCTCTTGCTGATCTACGTTGTCATGGGGAGGAATGTCTTCAGGCTGAGCATTGTCTTCATGTGGATCAGGTGCTGAGATGATAAGTTCTTCTTCAGGATGAGCTTCAGAAGGTATAATTTCTCCAGTTCCCATTAGCTTGATTGATTCACTGGCTGGAACTTCATCTAGCACATCTGGTAGTTGCTCTCTTTGTGACCCATTGGTCTCATCGAACCGCACATCCACTGTAGTGAAAGAGATTGAAGACTCTGTAGGAGTGCGAATCCTTTCCATATCCAAGCATAAAGCCCTCATGTGCATTTGGAGCAAATTTTGAGGTGTGGTGAGGGTCCTTGATCCAGCATCTTGATCCAAATACTCTGAAGTAACTAACATTTGGCTTCTTGCCAGTCAGAAGTTCATAAGATGTCTTGTTCAGTAGCTTGTGAAGATATACACGGTTGATAGTATGGCATGCAGTGTCAATGGCTTCAGTCCAGAATTCTGTGCCATTGTCACTTCTGATGTGCTTTATCTTGGCGCCATAATTGTTCATAGCCCGATTTGCAAAGCGTCTGAAGACATCCTGCACTTCAGTCTTGTAAAGGATTATGTGCACCCAAGTATATCTAGAGTAATCATCAACAATGACGAAGCCATAGAGGCAAGCAGTAGTGGAAAAAGTTGAGTAGTGAGTGGGACCGAAGAGATCCATGTGAAGCAGTTCGAAGGGTTGAGTAGTGGTCATGATTGTCTTCGAAGGATGTTTTGCCCTTGTCATCTTCCCAGCTTCACAGGCACCGCATAAGTGATCTTTCTTGAACTTGACGCCCTCGATGCCTATGACATGCTTCTTCTTCGCAAGGGTGTGGAGGTTCCTCATGCCAGCATGCCAAAGTCTTCGATGCCAAAGACAGCATTCTAAAGCCTTTGCGAGAAGACATACTGCAAGCTGTGGCCCTGCTGAGAAATCTACCACGTACAAATCATCTTTCCGATACCCTTCAAACACTAGAGACTTGTCAGATTCCATTAGTACCAGGCAACGATATTTTCCAAAGATTACAATCATGTTCAAATCGCAAAGCATTGAGACAGACATTAAGTTGAAGCCAAGGGATTCAACAAACATGACTTTATCTATGTGTTGATCCTTTGAGATTACAACTCTACCTAGACCTAGTACCTTACTTTTACCAGTGTCAGCGAATGTGATGTGGCTCTTGTCAGATGGACGTAAGGTTGAGTCCATAAAGAGACTTCTTTTGCCAGTCATGTGATTTGTACACCCACTGTCAATAATCCATTCTGAAGACTCTGAAGTCACTGGTGTCGTACCCTACAGTGCAGTTAGGGGGATAGGCTTCACGAAGAGTGTTGTGAAGCAAAAACATTTGACGAACCAGTGGATTATGAAAACTTAGATCCAGGTTAGGACAAGTAGGGAGAGTAGCATGCGATTCAGGTATGAAATACATAGTGATGCCATTCGGGCATTTGATCTTGCGCCCCACAAGATTTTTAAGGTCCCCAGCAATAGCGTCAGAAGATTTTGGTTTTCTGCTGGAGACCTTTCCCTACAAAAGAGATTTAAGCTTTCTTAACCACCCACATCTTCAAGGGTGGCTTAGAAGCAATAAGTCTAAGTGCAGCATCTGAGAATTTTGGCTTTGGAGCCCTAGCAAACAGTATAGCAGGTGGGCAATAGTACTCATAAGAATAGGCAGAATAGTTCTTGGTCATATGAGCATGACGGTTTGAAGAACCGCTCTCATATGCCTGAGCATGGTTTCCCTGCAAAACATTTGCGTTAGTGCGACTCAAGTGAATCCACTGCCTGTATGAAGCCTTTGGACCATATGAAGCCTTTGGTCTGAGGTTTGTCTTCTTCATGTGAGGTGTCATGAGGACATTCACAGGAAGATTCTCAAGACACGTTTTTGGAACCCAGATCTTCTTCATAGGCGGTCCATTCCTGCAGTTAGTACCAATGTACCTGGCAAATACTTCACCATTCTGATTCTTAAACAGACTATAGTTTGCATCAAAGGATTCATCAATGATAATAGGATTAGCACAAGTGAAGCCAGATAGATTGGATGGATCTGCTGAGGATTCCTTTGCAGCAACCCATGTGGTTTTGGGGTACTGCTCAGGTTTCCTGTAAGAGCCATCTGCATTAATTTTCCTCACGAACCCAACACCCTCTTTCCTAGGGTTTCGGTTCAGAATCTGCTTCTTGAGGACATCACATAATGTCTGATGTTCTTTGAGACTTTTGTACATCCCTGTTTCAAGCAATGTCTTCAACCTAGCATTCTCATCAGCAATAGCAGTGGTATCCTCAGCAGAGGGGTTAGTTACCACTTCAACAGTTGAAGATATTGCAACAGCAGTAGCAGTGGAACATTCAGCAACAGAAGTAGCATTATCACGCTCAATGCATTTAAGGCATGGTGGTTCAAATCCTTCCTGAGCAGAACTGATCTGTTCGGCTCGAAGTGACTCGTTTTCCTTTTGAAGATCTTCATGATCCGCTCTCAACTTCTCAAGATCTTTCTTCTTTTGAAGATAATCATAGGAAAGCTTTTCATGAGTAGTTGAGAGAGTCTCAAGATGATCCTCGAGTTCCTGATACTTAACATGAAGATTTTTTTATGTCTTCAATTAAGGATTCAGAACGAGTCATTTCAGCACCCAACATATCATCGCTTCTGTCTAACAGTTTTTGAATATGTTCCATGGCCTTTTGTTGTTCAGTTGCAATTTTAGCAAGTGTTTTGTAGTTGGGTTTTGAATCACAATCAGAGTCATCGTCACTGGATGTTTGATAGTGAGTAGTGCGTGTGTTTACCTTGGCACCACGTGACATGAAGCAGTAGGTAGGAGTAGAGTCGTCCTTGTCATTTGCATCGGTGTTGGTGATGAAGTCATTGTCTTTAGTGTTGAAGATGGACTTGGCGACGTAGGCTGTAGCCAGACTCGCAATGCCTGAATCAGACTCCTCCTCAGACTCCACCTCTGCCTCCTCAGAAGCAGACTCCTCCTCTGAATCCATTTCATTGCCAACAAACGCACGAGCCTTGCCAGATGAACTCTTCTTGTGTGATGAAGACTTTGAGGAAGACTTGGACGAAGACTTTGAGTATTTCTTTGTCTTCTTATCGTCAGAGTCATATTCCTTGCTCTTCTTCTTCTTTCTGTTCTCATTGTCCCACTGTGGACACTCAGAGATGAAGTGTCCAGTTTTCTTGCACTTGTGACATGTTTTCTTCTTGTAGTCATGAGCAGAAGCTTCATCATTCCTTGAGCTTGATCGTGAAGACTTTCTGAAGCCTTTCTTCTTGGTGAATTTCTGGAACTTCTTCACTAGCATTGCAAGTTCCCTTCCAATGTCTTCAGGATCATCAAAACTGCTGTCAGATTCTTCTTCAGATGAGGACACAGCTTTTGCCTTCAAGGCACGAGTTCGCCCATAGTTTGGACCGTAGATATCTCTTTTCTCAGAAAGCTGAAACTCATGTGTGTTGAGCCTCTCAAGTATGTCAGACGGATCGAGTGTCTTGAAGTCTGGACGTTCTTGAATCATCAGGGCTAGGATGTCAAATGAACTGTCAAGTGATCTCAGCAGCGTCTTGACGATTGCATGTTTGGTGATCTCAGTGGCGCCGAGGGCTTGAAGCTCATTTGTGATGTCAGTGAGCCGGTCAAATGTGTGCTGGACATTCTCATTGTCATTTCTCTTGAAGCGGTTGAAGAGATTGCGAAGAACACTGATTCTCTGATCTCTCTGGGTTGAGATGCCTTCATTGACCTTGGAGAGCCAGTCCCAAACCAGCTTGGATGTCTTCAAGGCACTCACACGGCCGTACTGTCCCTTGGTCAGATGACCACAGATAATATTCTTGGCAGTGGAGCCCAGTTGAGTGAACTTCTTGACATCAGCAACAGTGACACCTTCTCCAGCCTTGGGAACGCCGTTTTCGATGACATACCATAGGTCGACGTCAATGGCTTCAAGATGCATGCGCATCTTATTCTTCCAGTAGGGATATTCAGTTCCATCGAAGACGGGGCACGCAGTGGAGACTTTAATTATCCCTGCAGTCGACATAGCTAAAACTCCAGGTGGTTAAACCGAATCACACAGAACAAGGGAGCACCTTGCTCTAATACCAATTGAAAGTGCGTTATATCGACTAGAGGGGGGTGAATAGGCGATTTTTATGAAAGTCTTCAAAACGTGAAAGTTATGAAGACAAACAGAGTGGACAAGCCTATCACTATGCAGCGGAAGTTAGATTACACAATGCAAGCCATAGTCAAGTATACAATATAGTGAAAGCATAGTGACAAACAGCTTCAGTGTAATGAGGATCAGGTAGGAAGAAGTTATGAAGCCAAACAGATCATACAGTCAAGTTGTGAAGACAGAAGACAAAGCAAGCATGCAATAGCTTCACAATGTGTATTGGTAAGTAAAGGGAGGTGAAGATGAAACCAGTGACACGTTGGAGACAATGATATGTTGGACCAGTTCCAGTTGCTGTGACAACTGTACGTCTGGTTGGAGCGGCTAGGTATTTAAACCAAAGGACACACAGTCCCGGACACCCAGTCCTAAACACGCAGCTCAGGACACCCAGTCCTCACCGTTTTCTCCTTGAGCTAAGGTCACACAGACCTCGCCCAATCACTCTGGTAAGTCTTTAAGGTAGACTCCCAAACCTTCACAGACTTCGTTCACCGGCAATCCACAATTTCTCTTGGATGCTCAGAACGCGACGCCTAACTGTCTGGAGGATGCACAGTCCTCAAGTGTAATAAGTCTTCAGATCACTCAGACAAGAAGACTTAAGTGATGCCCAATTACTCTGGCTCTGGGTGGTTAGGGCTTTTCTCCTCGCTAGGGATTTTCTCTCAAAGGCTTCGAGGTGGGTTGCTCTCAAACGACAAAAGCCGTGCACTGAAATCTGAGCAGCCAACTGTTTATGGTTGTAGGTGTGGACTATTTATAGCCACTTGGCAACCCGACCTGATTTGTCCGAAATGACCCTGGGTCACTAAGGAACTGACACGTGTACTAACGGTCGTATTTCGAACTCACACGGCAACTTTCCTTGGGCTACAAGTAAAGCTGACTTGTCTGACTCTGGACAAGATTTTCTTTCATTGTCTTCACTCGAAGACATAGGATTTGAATTAGGCATCACTTCAGTCATCCTGACTGGTTCTCTTGGACCCCACTTAACAGTACGGTGGTTCCTATGACACAACATGAATGAAGTAAAACTACGAAGGATCTAAGTCTTCGAGTTCCATAGGCTTCATGGGGAGTCTTCGTATGTCATTGTCTTCGACATGAATGTCTTCATGAACCACCATTGTCTTCAATGTCTTCGTACATTTTTAGGGGTCATCTATGGTAGCTAAACCGAATCAATGAGGGACTTCTACCTATGTTATCCTGCAATTCTCACAAACACATTAGTCCCTCAACTAGGTTTGTCGTCAATACTCCAAAACCAACTAGGGGTGGCACTAGATGCACTTACAACGAGTAAGGTGCTTTTAGGTCGTGGTTCTATACTCAGTGATGCCATTGGAGTTGATGGACCCATTTATCTTTCAAGTCTTCCGTTGTTATCGATATTAGATGGCCTTAAGCCATATTTATTGTAATAAGTTCTCTTTTGAGACACCGATGTAATAAGTGTGTGATTGCTACTCTGCTATAAATCCTTCGAAGTAATGTGTGGTGTCAGCATTACTGATCCAGGGATGACACCGGAGCACAGAGACTTGATCCATTCGGATCGGGTCGCTACAGAGATGGTATCAGAGCACACGCTGACTGTAGGACACGACCACTAAGTTAAAGCCATAGATCACCATTCTCTCCTCATTTTCTAACTCCTCATCTTTTCTACTCTTTAGGATGAAGGACGCGAAGATCAAGTACGCTCAACCGGATGAAGGCACACCTTTTGGATTTCACTTGAAGGAAGTCACCAAATACCTAAACATTGGATTACCAAGTTTCACGGGAAGTTTCAACGCCACTCTGCCCAAAGAGGAGCGCTGGAAGATTCATGATCATGTTCCGGGAAGGACATTCGCGCCAATCACGAAGCCCATAGATAGTGTTTTCAATGCACCAACCTGGAGTCTGGGAAAGAGCATGGCAGGCCATATCACCATAGGACGCATTGGAGAAGTTTATCAAGAAGACCTCAAGGACACTATCTACCAGATTTGCGGACGCCGAGATGAACAATGGGAGTTAGTCAGCACCAAGAAGGATAGATCCATTGCAGCATTCATCCAGGAGTTAAACCAGCACATTCGACGCCACGAGAACCAAATGTGCAATGATATGATAGAGTTGAAGAATGCGAAGGCTAGGATCATCGAGTTAGAAGGAGAACTGAAGGATACACGCAAGGACTACATGGACGAGATCGTAGCTCTAGCAAGGCACAATGGCGATCTTAAACAGGATATTGAAGAACTCAAGAGGGAGTTAGCATCCAGGAAGGAAGACATGTACGTCGCTTCTCCGGACAACTACATCATTCTCGACGACACCGGTTCGGATCCAAGTGAACCCGACTTTGAAGACGAAGCTGGAGCGGACATCATGGAGTCTTCCACCGGTTCAAATTTCTAGATGACCACCAAATATTAGTAGTATTTCCCCCATGTATACATTATAGTTCGAGCACTTTTGCGATAGCTAGATCGATTGTAAGCCCTTGTTTGAATTGAATGAAGTGAATTTGTGTGCATTTGCTCATGTGCATTGGGGTAGTGTTTTCTCTTTAGACCTCTCTCTATTCTTATATCTCATCTTTTCTAAACCCTCAGATGCCTCCGAGACGTGACAATGGATTTCCACCGGAGCTCACTCAGTTGATCCAGCAGCAAAATCAATTGATGCAGATGTTAGTCCAGAACCAGCAAAACAACAACAACAACAACCCACCACCACTGCCGCCACCTGTTGACCACTTAGCCCGTTTCCTTAGGCTGAATCCGCCGGTGTTTTCTAGTAGCACCGAGCCGATAGTAGCAGACGATTGGCTCTGCAAGATAGGAAGGGAGTTGACCACTGCAGGATGCACAGATGGTGAGAAAGTGAAGTTTGCCGCACATCAGCTTGACGGACCCACGGCAGCATGGTGGGAGAATTTCACAGCCACCTTCCCAGTTGACACTGTCACATGGGATCAGTTTCAGCAAGCTTTCCGCACTGCCCATGTTTCAGCGGGAGCTATGGCCATGAAGAAGCGTGAGTTTTGCAACTTACGCTAAGGAGGAAGGACAGTTGGCCAGTACATTGATGACTTCAGCAAGTTAGCACGTTATGCCCCAGATGACGTTGCTACGGATGCAACCAAGCAGGAGAAATTCCTGGAAGGACTGAATGATGAGTTGAGTATGCAGTTGATGGTAGCAAGTTTCAACAACTACCAGGAGTTGGTAGATTGTGCCATCATGATTGAAGGGAAGCAACAGCAGATAGAGAACCGCAAGAGGAAGTATGGACAAGGGAAGTATAACTCTGGAGCCCAGCAGAAGCCCCGTTTTACCCCTAAATCAGGATTTCAGTTTCAGCATACCCATGGAGGAGGTAGTTCGCACAACCACAATGGCCACAAGAATGGTAATGGGAATGGAGGAAGCAACGGCCAGAACCGGACCATCCCATCAACCCCATCCAAGAGAGATCTGAGTCAAGTCACCTGTTTCAAGTGTTCCAAGACCGGACATTATGCAAATGAATGTCCTGAAGGCCAGAATGGAAATGGCAATGGAAGCTCAGGGAAGAAACCGAACCCTTTCAATAGGGGACAGGTGAACCACGTTAACGTGGAGGAGGTTGAAGATCAGCCTGATGCAGTAATCGGTAAGTTTTTGGTTAAGTCATTTACCGCACTCGTTCTTTTCGATACTGGTGCATCGCATTCATACATATCAAGGGGATTTGTGGAAAAATATAGCCTGCCCACTAGGATTCTTAAAACACCTATGCTAGTAAGCTCGCCAGGAGCAGAGTACATGGCGAGTCAAGGATGCTTGCAAGTGCCATTAAGCATAGGAAGGCATGTTTTCCCAACAGATTTAATTATTCTGGAATCCTAGGGTCTGGATGTAATTCTTGGTATGGATTGGCTTCGATGTATGGAGGAAACATCGATTGTGCTAGTAAGTCAATTTTGCTCACAACGCCAGAAGGAAGAAGGATCAAGTATGTATCCCGGCATGTGCCAAATAGGACACAAGTAAATTGCCTAACAGGAGTTGTGCAGGAGGAAGTACCAGTGGTAAAGGATTTTCCTGATGTATTTCGAGAAGAGTTGCCAGGCATGCCACCGGATAGAGACATTGAGTTTTTGATTGAGTTATTGCCAGGTACAGGCCCAATATCAAAGAGACCGTACAGGATGCCTGCAAAGGATTTGGTAGAAATTAAGAATTAGATTAAGGAGTTATTGGAGAAAGGTTACATACGCCCAAGTTCTTCGCCTTGGGGATCACCCGTACTTCTAGTGGAGAAGAAGGATGGATCATTACGGATGGTTGTCGATTACCGTGGATTGAACGAAGTAACCATCAAAAACAAGTACCCACTGCCAATGATTAATGATCTGTTTGATCGATTGCAAGGAGCTAAAGTGTTTTCCAAGATCGATTTGCGATCAGGGTACCACCAGTTGAAGATTTGAGAGCAGGACATACCTAAGACAGCATTCACCACAAGATATGGATTGACTAACGCGCCTGCCTATTTTATGAACCTGATGAACAAAGTGTTTATGGAGTTTTTGGATAAGTTCGTCGTAGTGTTCATTGATGATATCCTGGTTTATTCAAAGAATGAAGAAGAGCATAAGGAACATTTGCGTTTGGTTTTGGAGAAACTAAGGGAACATCAGTTATATGCCAAATTTAGCAAATGTGAGTTTTGGTTGAAGAAAAGGAAGTAGGATTCCTCGGACACGTTATATCCGGAAAAGGGATAGCAGTTGACCCCACAAAGGTTGACACCGTAACCGAATGGGAAGCACCAACGACAGTTGGAGAGATCCGGAGTTTTCTTGGACTCGCAGGATACTACCGGAGATTCATTGAGAATTTTTCAAAGATTGCGAAGCCTATGACGGAGTTGTTGAAGAAGGATACCAAGTTCAATTGGACTGAGGAGTGTGAGGCTAGTTTCCAGGAGTTGAAGAAACGTTTGGTTACCTCACTAGTGTTGATTTTGCCAGATCAGACCAAGGATTATGAGGTGTATTGCGACGCTTCACGTCGAGGACTTGGAGCATTGCTTATGCAGGAAGGGAGAGTTGTTTCATATGCTTCACGACAACTGAAGCCTCATGAGTTGAATTACGCCACACATGATTTGGAGTTAGCAGCCGTAGTGCATGCATTGAAGACATGGAGACATTTCCTCATTGGAAATCATTGGGAGGTGTACACGGATCACAAGAGTTTGAAGTACATTTTCGCGCTGAAGGAGTTGAATCTAAGACAAAGGAGATGGTTGGAGCTCATCAAGGATTATGATATGAGATTGCATTACCATCCCGGTAAAGCTAATGTAGTAGCTGACGCATTGAGCCGTAAGAGCCACGTCAATACGTTAATAACGGAGGAAATACCCAAGGAGTTATTAGAAAACCTTCGTGAACTAAGTTTAGAGATAGTTTCGAAAGGCTATGTAGCAGCATTGGAGATTCAGTCAACATTGATGGATAAAATCAGAGAGGCTCAAAAATCTGACAAGGAAATTGCTGCTATAAAGGAGAAACTAAGCAAAGGAAAAGCAAAAGGATTTCGTGAGGATGAGCACGATACCCTATGGTTTGAGGACCGTGTTTATGTGCCAAATGACCCGGAGATCAGGAAGTTGATTCTGTAAGAGGCACATGATTCACCATATTCGATTCACCCAGGAAATACCAAGATGTATTTGGATTTAAAGGAAACATTCTGGTGGACCAGAATGAAGAAGGACATTGCAGCATATGTAGCAGTTTGTGGTGTGTGTCATAGAGTGAAGGCAGAGCATCAGAAGCCGGCCGGATTGTTACAACCATTGCCGATACCTGAATGGAAGTGGGATAAGATAGGCATGGATTTTATCACAGGACTACCCAGGACAAAGGCAGGATATGATTCGATATGGGTAGTAGTTGATCGTTTGACGAAGGTAGCACATTTCATTCCAGTTAAGACCACTTACACCAGTGCTAAGTTGGCAAAGATATACATGACTAGGATCATTTGTTTGCATGGAGTTCCGAGGAGTATTGTATCAGATAGAGGAACCCAATTTACCTCAAAGTTTTGGAATCAGTTGCATGAAACTTTGGGAACCAGGCTGGAGTTCAGTACCGCTTTTCATCCGCAGACAGATGGACAAACTGAGAGAGTAAATCAGATTTTGGAAGATATGCTGAGAGCTTGTGCACTAGATTATGGATCTAGTTGGGACGATAACTTGCCGTATGCGGAGTTTTCTTATAACAACAGTTACCAAACCAGTTTGAAGATGGCACCTTTCGAAGCTTTGTACGGAAGGAGGTGCAGGACACCGTTGTCATGGGACGAGGTTGGAGACCGTTAGTTGTTTGGACCCGATTTGATTAAGGAGTCTGAATGGAAAGTTAAGTTGATACGCGATAGGCTCAAGGTAGCCCAGTCCAGGCAGAAGAGCTACGCAGATTCTAAACGCAAGGAGACAGTTTACAAAACCGGAGACAGAGTCTATCTCCGAGTATCCCCACTACGAGGAGTTAAGCGCTTTGGAGTTAAGGGAAAATTAGCACCGCGTTTCGTTGGACCGTATAAGATCTTGCAACGTATGGGAGAAGTCGCTTATAAGTTGGAATTACCTGAGGGACTGTCGGGAGTACATGATGTATTCCATGTTTCTCAGCTGAAGAAATGTCACGCCGAGATGGCGGAGGTACCATTAAGAGATACAGTGCCGCTTGAAGCGATTCAGTTGAAGGACGACCTAACGTATGAGGAGAAACTAGTCAAGATTCTCGAGTTTGCCAGCAGAGTTACCCGCAGCAAGGTTATCAAGTTTTGTAAAGTTCAGTGGAACCACCACTCCGAGGATGAAGCCACCTGGGAGAGAGAAGAAGATTTGCTCAAGGACCACCCTCACCTATTTTCTAGCCAACCCGAATCTCGAGGGCGAGATTCATCTTAAGGGGGGTAGGTTTGTAACATCCCAAATTTTCAATTTGGAATGTTATACAATAGATCATCATGCATATCATATTTTCTTGCATTTTGGTCGATCCTAGAAATTTCACGCAACTCAAAGACCCCCGGAGAGAGTTGGAGATTTCGTTATTTTCATATTTGAGTTTTCTCAAACTTTGAAAAGAGGATCATTTGATTTTATTTATTTCATCTTCAATTATTTTCCCAATATCAAATATGAGAGAGGGGAATAACATGACTTTCCCAAATCTAGGAAAAATGAAGATTGTAAATCAAATTTCGTTTTCCGGTGTTCTTTTGCATTTTATTTGGATAGGGAAAAATGCGTGTTTTCAAAATTTGCACCTAGGCCCCGAGAAAAAGTTCATTTTGTTCGACTCATTTTTAGGAGTCGGGGAAATTTTACTTTGGGAATTTTGGAGTTCGTTTAGATTTTCTTTTCTTTGTTTTTCTGCGCGCGAAACCTCTTTAAAAAAATCCACAGCGCCCGCCTGGGCCAAGGCCCAGCCGTCCGGGCCGGCTCCTCCTCGCGCGCGCCTGCGCCGCGCAGCCAGCGCCGCCGCCGAAGCCGAGTCCTAGTAGGACTCCTCTCCGCCACCTTTTCTTGCCCCCTCCCCCAAGTTTTCTCCCCCCTTCCCCCTTTAAATACCTAGCTACCCCCCCCCCCCTCTCCCCACACCACCCCAACCACCTCCCCACCCCGCACGCAGGCCCGCCGCCCGCGCCTCCCTGCAGCCGCCGCCGCCTTACGCCGCCGCCGCCCTCTAGCACCGCCGCTGCTCAACGCCGCCGCCGCCGGAGCCCCTCACCGGAGGTAGCCGCGCCGCGCCTCTCTTCTTTTCCCCGTTTCGGTTTTTCTTATAAACCGTTCCACCTTTTTCTTTTGGTTCTTTGTTTCGGTTTTTTTTCGAAACCCTAGATCGGTTTCGTTTTTCTTTCCGGTTTAGTTGCCTAGAGACCGTTCACCGGACCGTTCGTTTTAACGAATGTGATCACCGGATTATTCTCGGTTGACGAACGTCCGTTCGTTTAACCGTTCTTCTTTTTCTTTATGTCGGATTTATTCCGCGATCGCGATTTCCGATCGGATCTTCGTTCTAGTTTTTCTCCTCGCTCGTTTATCGGAATCAGGTGATTCAAGCGCCTGGAGTTTCGTTTCAAAACCGCCGTTCCGATTAATCAACTTAAATAAGGTTTTGCTACTGTAAAATTTGACCTAGTTTCAACTTGCTAGAACCGAGTTGTTTTCTTCCGCCGTTTGTTTTCCGTTGCTTTGTTCGGTTCTTTCTTTCTTTCTTTGCAACCGGAGTTCTTAAGTTGAACTTTCTGGTTCGATCTCTTGTTCGAGTTTTACCTATGCATTAGAGGAGTACTTATTGTATGCTTGTTGTTTGTCTGCGATAGATCACCCGGATTGCGCCGCCTGTTACTTCGAATCTCTAGGTCTCATGGATCATCAGCAAGGCAAGGAACACTTTGATCATACCTTTTCTACAACCCAGTTTTATTGCATTAGATCTATCCTCACACATTGCATGATTAGGATCTAATTAAATTGTGGGATGGGAAGTAGATGAGGTAGTACCTATTACTTGTTTATTATGAAACCTTTGGGAGTTACTTCTACGTTTGCTTATTATGCCATGCTATGCCAGTAGACGTGGATTGGGTGAGTGATATCCATGACAGATGTGAGTGTGATAATTTTAAGGGTTTATCTAAGGTGGCAACTTAAACACACATCTGGGTGGATTGAGGCACCTGATGTCTATCAGGACTTGCCTGTTTTCTTTTGGACCGCCACCCAGGCTCAAAGGGATCATAAGATCTTTCATGCTAGAAACTTACGTGTGCAGCCACAAGCCATTATGGGCTCTGGCATAGTTGACTAAGTCGTGCGAACTCTTACAGGGTAGACTAGCAGATGTAGGGGAAAGTAGGTGTACCGGTCTATCCATCGTAAGGTGCTAGCGCTTCTGAAAGACTGTGTCTCGGTCATCCGTTTCTCAAACACCGTGTAGTGCGAGAAACCCAACGGAGGTGATCGAGTCTTGTGGGGAAAAGTGCGTAAACCTCTGCAGAGTGTAATAAACTAATCATGATTAGCCGTGTCCCCGGTTATGGACATCTTGAGTATCTAGTACTTGAATATCATGTGAATCTCATCATGTTACTTCTAATTAATATTGTTGGGTTTTAATTGTTCACTTAATTGGGATCGGAATGCTGTCAACCATTCTCGATGTTCAACTACCATGATAGTTAAATAAATTCATTCCTTTGCAGTAGGGAAAAACTGGCTTTACGCAAAACTGTAACCATAGAGCTTTTCACCAGCCATACATGCATATAGTATAGCTCATTACTGTTCAATACTCTCTATGTGTTACCTTGCCAGCATATTCCATGTGCTGACCCGTTTCGGGCTGCAACTTTCATGTTGCAGACATTTCAGACGACGAGTAAGGTGCTTTTAGGTCGTGGTTCTATACTCAGTGATGCCGTTGGAGTTGATGGACCCATTTATCTTCCAAGTCTTCCGCTGTTATCGATATTAGATGGCCTTAAGCCATATTTATTGTAATAAGTTCTCTTTTGAGACACCGATGTAATAAGTGTGTGATTGCTACTCTGCTATAAATCCTTCGAAGTACTGTGTGGTGTCAGCATTACTGATCCAGGGATGACACCGGAGCACAGAGACTTGATCCATTCGGGTCGGGTCGCTACAGCAGAAAAAATGTCCCTGAGAATATAGACCCTCAAGAAAAGAAAAACTCCTTGGGAATAGATTTGTTTTTTGGCTGGGAGCGCTCCGACATGCGTTTGCCTTGTGGTCCAAGCCCGGGTGTCGGGTGTGTGCGTGTCCTCTCAACGGGTTAGGGGGGGTGTGGTCGGAGGACTCCACTATCGTGATGTTCCGGCAGTCCATGTTGGTTCCGTGGTGCTGCTTCGCCGTTCATGTGATCTGCGTCACTGTTGTTCTGGTCATCTGTCTCACCCTTCTATCTACTCGGCGTGCTGCTCCGCCCTGCATGCGTGTCGGGTGTGATGGCCTGAGAAATACGGGAGACTGGATGCATGATTGGCCCCGCTTTATTTGGGCACTTATGGTTCGCCCCTCTTTACGTTGGGTTAGATGATTTGCCCTGCCGGGAACCAACCTCTGATTGAGATGGTTAGGTGGACAGTGGTATCCCCAACCCACCAGGGTTCAAATCCTGGTGCTCATATTTATCCTGGATTTATTTCAGGAATTCCGCGCGATACGCTTTCAATGGGAGGAGACATTCCCATCGACTACGAGGCGCCTACAGTGACTTCGTAAAATCTGATGATGATATGCCGGCTCAGTCTCTCGAAGGTGCTCATAGAAATAGGGTGTGTGTGTGTTCATAGGGGGTGAGTGTATGCGCGTTTATATGAGCGCTTGCGTTTGTACTGTGTTCAAAAAAAGATGATTTGCCCTGCCTTTTCTTTTCCTATAGATAATATGCCCCTTGTTATTACTACAATCATTTTTTTTATCCCTACTTTGACCATGTGAAATGACTCTACTGCCCCAGTGGCAAATGTAATTCTGTCGTGTAGGGCAGTTGCTGAGAAACGCCTGTCCTCTTGGACCCCCACCACCTAATAGCACATTTTTTATTTTGTTTTGTAATTTAATACTAAAGAATTGCTTTCCCTTGCCTCATTCGGCGGACACTTCTAGGTTCCATTATTTCACTGAAGTGAGCTCCATGAGAGAGGATTCCACAAGGTAAGGTCCGTCGTGAGGGGTGGCCACCGATGTGAGGGAGCAGCCGCGACCAGCGCTAGCAGACTCCAACGCGCCCAAGCCCCGGCCAAGGCTGTAGCAGCTGCTTTCGCTTGCCGTCGTTCCCCTCCTGGACCGAGCAGATCCCTGGGAGAAGGCGGGGAAGCGTCCGACCGGCTGGGTGAAGCGCCGCTTCACCGTGATGTCGCAGGAGGTCGTGTAGGCGCACATCACCACTACGGCCACCTTTTCTGCTCAGGTAAAAACTAACTTCCTTCGGCGTTCGATGAATCTGTAGAATGTTTTGTGAGCTACAGTGGTTGCTACTATGCTAATAGCAGAAGTCTGGAGGGCAGTGTTGATAATTAGTAGCACTAATTAGTGGCTGGAACTGCTCCAATTATCCAGCTGGTTATATTGTACGTAGTATAAAATACTTGGTTGAGTGATTGCCTTTTCCTAAAT
Organism: Triticum monococcum; assembly: GCA_034509565.1. Classification (NCBI taxonomy): domain Eukaryota; kingdom Viridiplantae; phylum Streptophyta; class Magnoliopsida; order Poales; family Poaceae; genus Triticum; species Triticum monococcum. The sequence goes on along the minus strand of CM067847.1, from coordinate 112,457,100 downwards.
AGTATTTTCCAATTAAATCACGAATGATTTTGAGTTCATCTCTTCCTGGATCTCCTCTAGTTATATTATAAATGCTATGCATCCTGACATATGCACTTCCTTAGAATTGTTGATACGTACTCCCTCCGTTCTAAAATAAGTGTCTCAACTTTGTACTAACTTTAGTATAAAGTTGTACTAAGGTTAAGACATTTATTTTGGGACGGAGAGAGTATGTATCATTGCTAGCAGCCGTTGTGGGCCTACTTGGAGAACAAGCATTTGAACATAAGGGCATCACACAATTACAAAATCCAAATACAAAAACTATGCTAGGTCTGCAGTTTTTTTCATGCATCACCTGAGTTTACTGCACTTTCTGTGCAGCACCAACCTAAAGCCAAAAGATCACAAAACTGTACAAACTAAAATAAAAACATGTCCACATGCCTAATAACTTTGAAAGTCTGAGTCCTACTACAACAGTTCAAACAGAGGGAGTAACAAAAATGCATTTCCTCCGGACGACGAATATCCTGAAAGAAGACAGTAGTAGTCATAATGATGGTGTTACTTTCATGTGCAAGCACTAAAACTTCACCAAGAAAGTAAAATATATTGGGAGCAATGTACCTTTATTTTCCCTATAATCCTTGCCCTTGCTTCTAGACTATATGATGGTGGTGCAAGCTAGCCAGCATCTTCAGATTAGTCCATCCAAAAAGCACACCAAAGGTAGTAGTTGGATTGAGTGTATTATTCCTGAAACGCCAGAAATTCAGTTGGCGGTTAATAGTAAATAGTAGTGCAGGGCTTGCTTATCACGCTTACGACTCATCACTCATAGGCCTTATCTAATCCCTCTCCAAAGCATACCATCTATCGATTCAAAATAGGCAAGAGGTAGGCAAAAATGATATATACTACTCACTAAAGAAATAGAGAATAGCAATTGCTCCTCAACTATTTTTATGCATCCACATACACTCATTAGAAAAACAAAGTAATGTGTGTGTATTATATAAGTTAGTCGGCTACCAATCGTACTCCTTTAGAGCATTATTGGTGCGATCTCTTTTGTACATAAAAGATAGAATTATGTTCCAGGGCCCAGCGTGCATGTGTGCATAGCACAAATGAATAATTAAAGGTACATCATTGGTCATTCTGATAAGTAGCAATTTACAAACAAAACTTTTTTGTTTTGGGGCAGGAATTTTCTCATTTTACTATATGTTAGATTTTAATGTAAGAGACAGAATATCGTCTCGAAGGGGGCTGGTAAGGTGTAGTAAACTACAGAAGATCGCACTGCATAGTTCCATTGTTAGGTAAATGAATTTTAGAAATCCATAATCATAGAAACACAGCAGATCGGCCCTTGTCCTGAGTCTTTAATATGCAGGCCTTTTCCCCTTTCCAAGCAAAGATCACAACAAAAAATCTCTGGCGTACCAAAACTGTAGTAATAGGTCTGCCTTGAAGTTCACAGTCGTTGTTAATTATCATGGTGAGGTTAAACTGCTAGATTTGGACATATTTTACCGAGGCTACGTGCACTTAAAACTTCTGCGGTTCTACCCAGCCCGAAGAGGGGGGGGGGGGGGGGGGGGGATGACCATGGATGCTGCAGATCATACACACTGCGAGAGCTAAGACCTCCCAGCCCGAAAAAAGGGAGGACTTGACCACTGCAGAACATACAAACTGCAATAGTTAAGACCTCTGCCTAGCCTAAAGAAAGGGAGGACTTGACCATGGAGGCAGCAGAATTAGCGCCTCTAGTACATATATGATTCACTCTACACTCTAGGAGATCAATAAATCAAATATGAGAGCAATTTCCCAATTCTTACCTCATCCATATTCCACCGGGATGCTATATTTCTGAGTGACGCACATACTATTTATACTTGGCAGCTAGGCATGCTAATACGGCCATCGCGGACAAAAGGCTAACATGTACACACTGTTTGTCCGTTAATATATATGTTTGCAGAGGACAAATGCAAAAGAACAACCGAAAGCTATCTGTAGAATAACACTTCAGTATCACTATCTAAAATAGTACAGCAACATAAATCATCTATCCTCATCAGTATGCGGTATACCACCTGTCATAGCTGGAAAGAGACCATATGAATCCTAACCAATTACCTGGAAGTGATCAGAACAGGAGTTTCCGGAGTAGCCACTGCTCTACGTGGTTCCAACTTTAGCTACGGGTTGACTGAATTTTTTAACACTGGGCTAGGGGCAGGCTTTGAGCTGAAGTCTAGGGTTTTCTGTCGAAACAAATGAAACATTGTCCTCTCACCTGATCTTGGCTACACCTCGGATAGATCAAACCATGGAAATAGAATCAACAATCCATAAAGCCTTGTATGATCAAACTAGTCTTAGTCGAAACCATACACATGATCTGTTTCATCACAAAGAAGAAACAACATATGATTTCTCTTCCAGTTTCTAAAAATATAGAATAGTTAATAAACCGAGGCCCTAACAATCAATAATTTTATCTCCAAAAGTCCTTTCATCAGTTTCAGGGCAATAATTCTATAGAGTAAAGGACATCAAAGGACACTTCAGATGCAAATAGCAAATCCCCGGTTCAGTTCTACTCAAAGACAAAGATGATGATACGGATTGTAAGCTAGCTGGCACATCTACACAAAGAACCAGCATGACAAAATGCAAGGAAACCGGAGATAAATCTTCAGCTAAGACTGAAGAAAGAAAATAGGATGAGCTCACCTTTGATCTGCAATAGCGCATTTGGTTTCTTCCTAAATTATGCAAGTACCCAGGAAATCTTACAGTCCGTTGGTGAGCAACCCTTCTAAAGCTCCTACAAATAGAAATTTTGTACTCATGAGGGAAAACTTTTTCTTGTAAAGTAGATCACAAATTGAAGTTCAAACTCATTAGCTTCTTGTATACCTAGAAAGAAAACATGTACTTCAAACTCGTCTCCTCACCTCCGAGTACACTGTAGTCCAACATCTAGTCCAAAAAAGGCAAGCACATTAAAATGGAATAATGGAACAACAACATAGTATGGCTTTTTTATTACAGCAATAAGACTTTATTCCGCAAACAATAGCCACGAGCTAGCCAAATATTCTCATAGTAATAGATCATCTAGTTTCTGGGAGTCTGGGACAGAGGAAAACAACATAGTAAGGCTTTGCCAAGCATCCAAGATCGAACTTTATGCCTACACATAATAACAGGCAAATAGATTTCCATTTGAATAAGTAAATAATGGCTGCCTGTCCTCCAATTTAGAAGTAACTGTACATAATGACAGGCAAATGGATTTACATACAGAAGTAAATATTGACTACCCATCCTCTGCTTTAGCAGTAACCCACTCTGAATAATCTGAACCAACACAAATGATTACATATTGCCTTTTTCATGAGATCATTTGCATTTAGAAAGCATTTAACTCGACCTATCTGGTAGGAGCTTCAAATTTTTGTATCTGTACTTGCTACTCATTCCAACATGCGTAATGGCCTACTAAACCAAATCCTCCAAAAGAAATGAGATAATCTTCCCCACTGTCATTGTTGTACAATAAAGTTATGCCCTAAATATAAATAAGAATCCATGAGGCAAATAAAAGTAAAATATACTGATCTCCTTCAATACCTAAATCGCAAAAAGCTAGCCGGACTACTCAACTTGTTATCTTTGACTGGAACTAAATTACAGAAGAATGAAATCACATGACGTACATAGATTAATCCTCCCGTGTCAGCCTTTTTGGATTTTCATCAAACACCTTGTAGGCAAAGAGAACCAAACCTGCACAAACAAAGATGTGAAGCTGTGGGAGTAGGGGACTGGAAGAAAGGGAGAGGAAAATATCAGGAAGAAGAGAAGGGTGATTGTATACCTGAAGCCAAAGCTGAGACCAGGCGGATGCTCGGTTGCACCGGCTGCTCGTGATTCTCCTGTTGAGCACCCACAACGAGGAAGAGGTCAAGCAGAGCAACCACACAAGATGGAGGAGAAGGCAGACTTGGACCAGTGTAGGCGCATAGTCCGGATCTGACGGCCCCGAGAACCAAGATGATGCCTCATAATCCGCCTCTCATGTTCACCTTGTAGATAGATGGCAGCGCAAAGCACGGTGGATGAGGTAGCACCGCCGGCTGCTGCGGCTGCTCGTCCCGTCTACTCAAGTGGCACGGGGGAGGCCGAGTACTGGGCGGCCGCAGCTCATCGCCGTCCGAGAGGAAGAGGTGCAGAGACGCCCGTCGGCGAGGCGGGGGGAGAGGCGCGGCGACCACGCGCTGGAGCAGAAGAGGAGGCGGCGGCGGGTGGGAAAGGGGGAGAGCGCGGGGCTCGAGGACGCGAGAGGATTGGTGCGGTAGGTTTTCTCGTCCACTCCGCCTCTAAAACGCTACACGCTCACCCAAAACTGCAGTAATTCCATATCTTTCTTTCGACCCCACGCCTAACCAGCCTCACCTGTCATCCATCCGTGAAACAATGGTGAAGGTGAAAAACTACCAACGGCTGACCACACACCAGCAGCCAAAAATCAGTCAACAGTAAAAAATCGAATGGTTGACGAAGGTCTCGCAAGTGACTCAGGATGGCGGTTTGCCTAGCGTGATTTATATGTTCGATTCCTTGCTAGTTCCCTTATGATGTTTACTATCATTGGGCTAAAATTATTCATGAAACCTCCCATTTCTAACTATATACTTGGGCGTAACTCATCGAGCAACGCAAAAGACTGTGAGTGAGATAGTGTGTCTCATTCCTAGCTCGATGTATAGTTGTGCAGGAGGGATGTTCTGAAACTATATATAGCCTAGAGTAGAAGCAAATGTGGTGGGTGAAATGCAATATGAAATGCAACTCATCAATAAAAGATACACACAGAATCACATGAGGTTTGAGATTATCCCCGGGAGGGACTTACTTTGACTTCCGGTCATAAAAACAATTGACATTAAAGAACACAATACAACTTTAAAGTTCCGTGACTCAAGAATCTAACCTGCTAGTGTGTACGTGTAATCGGTAATCGTTATTTCTAAGAAATCAAAATAATTTCTATCTAATGGTCTAGATTATGACTACTTTGGTGCTTTGGTAAGTACTAGTTGTGCGGAGGCGCGGTGTCACGCCGCGCCATGTGACAATCCATGGCTAATTGAGTTATAGCGTGATGCTTTATTGTTCAGACTGTGGAATTCTTCGGCATATAGAGGGGGACGAATGAAAAAGCATAAAAAACTAGTTAGAACTTATTTAGGCAGCACAAAGAGCTTAAGTGAATAAATTAGTTTAGAGATGTCTTAAAACTTGTTCCTTCTTTTCTTTGGCCCATTGACTCAAATCAGATTTGCACTGAGTTTAATTACTATACAACATGATACCAGACATTTCTCCACAGATTAGAAAAAATAAAGGTACCTATTTTCCTTTTCAAATATCATTTTCCTTTTCGGCTTTACTTATCCAGTTACACTTGATAGTGCACAACAGGACACCAGACAGCCATGCAAAAGGGTAGTACTGGGTGCCGGCGCACCGGCCTAGTTTTCCGCCGGTCGAGCCCCAACCGTTCGATTTGGGATTAAATAGCCGTCAGATCTGGCATCTCCCCCCTCCCTGAGTCGTCTTCAACCTTTGATGTGTGCGCTTCCACCCCTCTGTCCCATGCGCCTCCGCCCCTCTGCCCCACGCGCCTCCGCCTCCTTGCGCGGCTCCGCGAGGGCGACGGTCGCCGGCCGCTCGCTGCTCGCGCTCGACGGTCCACAACCCCTCGACCGCTTGCACCCGATGCCTCACAGCCCCCTCATGCAGCTCCGCCTCAACCTGATTACAACTCCATCATAGATCGGTTGCGATTCCTGCCATTGACGCTCCATGGATGTAGCACCACCGCCGCCGCCGCCGCCTATTGTCAACCCTCGTTGCATGAATTGTGCAGTCGACGACCACCAGTAAAAAACGACGTTGAATGGATGTAGCAAAATACATCGCCTATAGTAGCAAAAAACATCGACGGTTGCAGCAAAAATACAACCCCCTGCTACAACCCCCTTGCGACTGACGGATTCAGAGAAAGCTTCAACCATGAAAAAAGCTACAACTGGCGTGAAGAAAAAGCTTCAAACATGGAAAAAAGCTCCAAGCGACATCAAGAAAAGATTCAACCGGTGTGAAAAAATGTTTCGATCTGAATGGGAAAACGCTTCAGCCATGGCAGAAAAGCTTCAAGCATGGAAAAAAGCTTCAAGCGGCATCAAGAAAAGATTCAACCGGTGTGAAAAAAATGTTTCAATCTGAATGGGAAAAAGCTTCAGCCATGGCAGAAAAGCTTCATCCAGTGTGGAAAAAAGCTTCGAGCGGCATCAGGAAAAGATTCAACCGGTGTGAAAAAATGTTTCGATCTGAATGGGAAAAAGCTTCAGCCATGCCAGAAAAGCTTCATCCGGTGTGGAAAAAGCTTAAATCGGTATGGAAAAAAGCTTCCACCATGAAGCTTTCAAAAAACGAGTATTGATGAGAGCTACGGGCGACGGCGAAAGCTGCAACGAGCGTCGACGAGAGCTACAAGCGGCTATGGAAAAAAGCTTCAACAATTGCAGCTCCGACGTGGTCGGTTGCAGCTCCGGCATGGCCGGGTCCGGCGAGGCAGAGCTCCGGTGGGGCGGATGCAAGCAGATCTGGCCGAGGGCCGCCGGATCGGCTGATTCCCGTGGTCGTGGCACCCTGGGAGGCCTGTAGGCAATGATGGTAAACCATGGCGGCAGGGCCTGAGAAGGAAGGAGAGAAGGAGTGAGGGAGATGAGCGATAAAGAAGAGAAAAAAAAAGAGAAGGATAGGAGGGATGTATGCGTGCGGGCCCCTTTGACTGCGTGGCGCGTGCGTGGACGCGTGACCGGCCGAACGCTCGGCCGGTGCACCGTCCCCAAATGTTTCTCCATGCAAAAACTGGAAAAAGTAGTTCTTTCATCTACTGGGTACCCACCAAGTGCTAGTAAACAACATCATGCTACACTTAAAATACAGTAATATTTGTGGACAGATTGAAAAAGGGAAGAACAACAAATAAATGTAATATTATCAATTACATGCTTAAAATATAGTAACTGTTTATACATGCATTTTGTTGTTTACACAACAGAGAGAAGCAATGGTTACGCAGTACACTTCTGCACTCAACGATCAAGTATTGGAGGATGACAAAAGGCCAAAACAGAGACTTCACAGTTCCATCACTAGGTGATGGCTTTCGGCAAGAAGCTATTTTTTTTAAAACATTTACAAACGGTGCACCGGCCGAAACTTCGGCCGGTCCCGCGCACGTCGCTCGATCGCATAGCGATCCAGCGCTCCCGCATCTCCCGATCCACGTTTGCATGTTGGTTTTCTCTTTCTTGGCCCATCACGTGGCTTTGGCCCACCACATTTACTCCGTCAGCTCTATTTTCGCCAACCGCTCAAGCTGTAGGGTGGGAAAAAGAGCTACAACTGCAAGGACGAAGTTGCATCTGTTTTCGCCAACCGCAGGGTCGAATTTTGCTACAACTGTCGTCGGATTTTGCTACAACCGATGAGGAAATTTGCTACATCAATTCATGGGATCGATGCGACCCGCGATGACGACGACGATTTTTGCTGCAACTGTCGTTGTCTTTTGCTACGACCAGCGTGTTTATTTACTACATCCATTTTTAATGGTGATGATTGATGGCCGACATTCGTGCAGATGACTGGGAAAACGATTTTTGCTGCAATTCTCGTCAGATTTTGCTACAACTGACGAAGAAATTTGCTACATCACTTCATGGCAGAGATGCACCCGTGACAATAATGACGATGATTTTGGTTGCAAATGTCGTTGTCTTTTGCTACCACCACCAAGTTTTTTTGCTACATCTATCTTAATGGTGATCATTGGTGGCCATCATTCGTGCAACCCTGTGCAGCGAACGTCGACGGTGGAAAAAAGCTTCAACCAACATGGGAAAAAGTTTCAACCGATGCGAGAAAAGGTTCAACGGGGTGTGAGTGGTGCTGCTGAGAGTTGCGGCCGGCCCCAGAGCTCCATCTCCCCGCGCCCCGCCTCCTTGTCGCTCAGCCCCGCCGCCTCGCCGGCCGCTCGCCGTAGGGCGCCGCCACCGTCGGGTCTCCACCCCATCCACTACTTTTTCCAACTACTCAAAGCGCCGACGAGCTACTACCTCGACCGGCAGCTGTCGGTGTCAAAATCGGCGGATCTCGGATAGGGGGTCCCAAATTGTGCGTCTAAGGCGGATGGTAACAGGAGGCAGGGACACGATATTTACCCAGGTTCAGGCCCTCTTGATGGAGGTAATACCCTACGTCCTACTTGATTGTTCTTGATGATATGAGTATTAGTAGAGTTGATCTACCACGAGATCGTCGAGGCTAAACCCTAGAAGCTACCCTATGGTATGATTGTATTATTGCATTTTGTCCTACAGACTAAACCCTCCGGTTTATATAGGCACCGGAGGGGGCTAGGGTTACACAGAGTCGGTTACAAGGGAGGAGATCTACATATCCGTATTGCCTAGCTTGCCTTCCACGCCAAGGAGAGTCCCATCCGAACACGAGACGAAGTCTTCAATCTTGTATCTTCATAGTCCAACAGTCCGGCCAAAGGATATAGTCCGGCTGTCCGGAGACCCCCTAATCCAGGACTCCCTCAATAGCTCCTGAACCAGGCTTCAATGACGATGAGTCCAGCGCGCAGTATTGTCTTCAGCATTGCCAGGCGGATCCCTCCTCCGAATACTTCATAGAAGATTTTGGACACCATAATAGTGTCCGGTTCTGCAAAAAAAGTTCCACATACTACCGTAGAGAGAATAATATTTCCACAAATCTAATCTGCTGACACATTTTGATAGCATGACATCACGCCATGGCTCGGTCATTATTCGAACCATTTTTCTCAACCAGCACCGCACATATCGCGAGGCGGTTTTCTTGACACGTCTTGTCAAAGTAGAGATCGTGTTCCCCTTATTACGGGATTCTCATCAATACGGACATGGGTAACCCAACCGTGCCATCAATTACGGTGTTTGGGGAATAAGCGATTTTACCAGGCAAGTGGGGAGGCGCATCGCCTCTTCCGCCCTTATAAAGGGACAAGGATTCACCCTGTTTTACCCATGCCTTCTTCCTCCTTGCTTACCCATTCTCGCACACTCGAGCTCCAGCGCCCAAGTTCGCGTCTTTCTTCTCAAACCACTCCAAGCATGTCCGGAGCGGGAGGCAAGTGGATGGTCTCCTTCGTCATGGAGGAGAACATCACAAAGTTACGGGAAGCCGAATATTTGACCGCGGATATTGCGCACCGGCTGCCAGATGCAGGGTAGCTCATCCCTACGCCCGAACCCCATGAGAGGGTAGTTTTTCTTACCCACTTCATCCGCGGACTGGGATTTCCCCTACACTCGTTTGTCCGCGGGCTCATGTTCTACTATGGGCTGGATTTTCATGATCTGACCCCAAATTTCGTCCTCAACATCTCGGCGTTTATCGTCGTGTGCGAGGCCTTCCTCCGCATTAGGCCCCACTTCGGCCTGTGGCTGAAGACCTTCAATGTTAAACCGAAGGTGGTGGTCGGTCAGCAAGCAGAGTGCGGAGGCGCCGTGGTGGGCAAAATGCCTAACGTCACCTGGCTTGAAGGCTCCTATGTGGAGACCATAAAGGGGTGGCAATCGGGGTGGTTCTACATCACCGAGCCGCGCGACACCAACTGGGTGGCAGCCCCCAATTTTCGATCCGGAATCCCCACGCGGCTCACCTCCTAGAAAGAGAAGGGCCTGTCCTGGGGTTCTTTGGTAGAGCTAACCGGACTCCAGACCTGCATCAGGAACATGATGAGCAAGAAAATCAAGCTCGTCAACATGGTCCAGGTCATGCTCTTCCGCCGGATTCTCCCGTGTCAACGACGGGCATTCAATTTGTGGGAGTTCGACCCGGCCCAGCACCAGATGCTATGAGAGCTCTACGACACGACGCACAAGGACGTCTGGAGGGTGCTGTTCAAGGGCGCCGAGGTACCTCCTTCCCTCACCGAGGACCGTGAACTCAGCGCGAAGTGCCATGCCAATCCGGTAAGTTTTTGTATCTCACAGGGTATTTATTTGCCCCAGTTAAACGATGTGCAGGATCTAAGCTCCCATGCCATTAACAGGACTGGATAAAGACAGTGGAGCAGCTCATTGCCCAGCCCCCCTGCCTGAAGATCCTGCAGATGCTCTCCTAACGGAGATGCTAGCTCCGGCACCTTATGAGGTGCCGGCGAATAAGACCAAGAAGAAGGCCATGTGGACCCGAAAGGGTCTCCAGCGCAAGGTTGTATCGGACTCATCGTCCGATGATTCTGACGCGCCCTCCTCCCATGAAAACGAGGAGGAGGAGGAAAGTCCCCCCCAGCCAGGTGAGATAAGAAAAGGAAGGCCGACCCAACCGGGGAGGCCGAAGGGTCCAAGAAGGGAAGGACCCTCCCTCCGGACTGCTCCACGACGGCCGCCTACAGTGGCGACGAGTGGCTACCCAGGGTCAAGCCCCTGGCGAAGTCGTAAGTATCCGGACACCATAGTAATTCATGCTATGTTTTATTGCATTGCTTCTCCTCATGCCGAACATGATTATGCAGTCCGTCCCGAGCTCATCTCGACGTATCCTCGTCGAGCGGTTCATTGGACTCGTCGGATATGAACAGTGGTTCTCTTCCGACCGCCTAAACCCCTCGCCCTACGGACAACGTCGAGGTGTTGTCTTGAAAGGCACCAAGCTGAGGGGAGGTGGTCCTGGGGGCGCCTCGAGGCGGCCTCCCGGACCCTGGGTACAAAGGGAGCAAAACTCCCACAGGCTCCGAGTTCAGCCCCCAGCCGAACACCGCGCCGAAACCTTCGATGGTTCTGGACTCCGGTAGGCGATCCCCCGTTAAGGGGGGCCAGCCGCCCGTGCCGGTGTCCTCTGTCCATCCAGAGGCACCAGACAACTTGCTGGAAGCGCTTCGCAGCGCCTCCATCGACGAAGAGCACCGCACTATCATGAGTGCGGTGATCGAGAAAGTTCAGTCCGCCAAAAATGGACTGACCGAAGCTTGCGCCAGCCTCCTAACATGCTTTGAGGTAAGCAATCAAAATATAAGAAAATATTACCGCATAGATAGTAGCCCCTGATGCTCTGTTCGGTATTCGAGAAGAAAGGTCAAATAGAGGATCAAATGATGACTCATGAGTCTAATCAGAATATATCTATGTGTATGTGCAGGCTTCACTGCTGGCCGCTGTCGCACATACTGCGGAGGTCTCTGCACTGAAGTAGGACCTGGAGCGGTCTGAGAACGAGCTCAGCCTTACCAAGAGGCAGCTCGAGGAGAGCAAAGGTAAGCAATACCTTGTCTACGCTTTTAAAAAGAAGTTCGGTTGTAAAATAATAGGATCATCATGAATTTGTCAGGGGCCACGACCGAGGTGGCGACCCTGAAGAAGGCGTTGTCCGAGGCCGAAAACAAAGCGGCCAAGGAGCGCCTTGAGCGGAAAAAGTAAGAAGCCCGAGTAGGTGAGGTGCAGCAAGAGCTCGAGGCTCTCGCCAAGAAACACGAGTCCTTGGAGCTTGACTCTAAGGCGTGAGAGTCCGAGCTCGCGCAGGTGCTTGAAAGTTCCCGGAGCGCCAAGGCTGAAGCCCACAAGGCCCTCCAGGAGATTGATGAGGTGAAGAAGATAGCAGCGGGTAAGGCATTCATTATGCAAAGCAAGCATGTGAAGGAAACTTTCCTATTTCTTACCCGAGTTCAGAGCTCTCCAGGAGCGTTCGCAGATCTTCCCCGCAGTGTACTGGATGCCTCGGAGTTTTACTGAGCTCAGGAGGGGAGCTCGACGAAAAAGTTGTTCTGGTCTCAGTATACTAGGACCGAACACCCAATGCCCTTGAGCGACCAGCTAAAGCAATTAGTCGAGCTTCACAAGGCGGTCGAACAAGCCATGAGGGGCCTTATAGTCCGGATGTGGCCTGGCGAGCCCCTGTCCGGCAACTACTTTGGTCTGGTGCGGCGGCTTGTGGATGCCTGTCCACGGCTTGAAGTTATAAAACGGTCCGTCTGCATCGAGGGTGCGCGCAGGGCTTTTGCCCGGGCGAAGGTGCACTGGGTGAAGCTGGACGCCGTGAAGCTGGTGAAGGAGGGGCATCCGGAGGGCAAGGAGCATCGCTGCCCCGAGATGTATTATGAGAGTGTCCTGAAGGGTTCCCGCCTTGTGGCGGATGGATGCGCCAAGGATGTAATTTTTGAATGAACATGTTCATGTGATCCTGTAATGTGAAACGAGTTTATCTGCGCTATGCAACGCTTTTTTAATTTAAAATATTACCTTTTGTGCGGCCGTTCATAAAATCTGAGAGTTGGCCATTCGTCGGCTTCTGCCCCCATGTAACTAGTACTAGGGTGTTCGGGATAAACCTGAGCACTTTTTACCCCAATTTTGGGTCCTTCAAGGGAGGTGTTCAGCGCAACGAACCAGGCAATCGGACTATAAGGCTTTATCACTCTCACTTAGCCATAGAAGTCTACAATTTTAAATTTTGGCGAAGCCCCTAATATTTGGAAGACCGAATTTGGAGCGCTATACATGCCTAAGCCGGACAAGGCTGGCTCCTCGCCCGAAGCGGAAAAAGTCTTTAAGGACTTGAGACCTCTCGAATAGCGACCAGTCTCTCGCCTTATCATGACAGTCAGTTTTCGGCTTTCTCTACTGAGGTGCTCGTCTGGAAGAACCAAGACACAATCGCAGTAGTTCTCCCACTGCTACCTTAACCGATATAGCGGAACATAAGGTACCAAAGCATGGGAGCCAGGCAAACCCAACTATTGACCCAAGACATGATTCGGAGCTAATGCATATAGTGCTATAAGTTCGGGGTGCCGCACTGTCGAAAGTGTTCAGACTTCTCGCGCCGTATTATGGGGTAAACGAAAGCCCTTGGCGTACTGACCGTACCCGAATGTATGGGTGCGGATTCTCATAAATGGACATATAAGAGAAAAAAGGATAAATAATGCAATAATAGACTAATGATATGCATTGTTATTTAAATAATACGTCGAAGCGTACTGGTATAAGTAGTGCAATAAGCGGAAAGTGGGACTATTTGACATGTCCTATCCAAGGGCAAGTTGTGTATGGATAGTAGAAAGCGGGTATATCGATTAATATTAGAGACCACCTGAGGGTTTTCGTGTACATCTTAGCTTCTTACCGCCTTCGTTGTTCCTTCCCGTAATGTGTCCGGTAATCGTTCTGCTGGAAAGGGCTTCCAGAGAGTTAGGCCCTGAAAGAGAAAAGAAATGATAAAGGTATACAGCCCCTAGGGCGGTTAAGCCGCATTGCGGGACGTGCCTTGATCGTGCCCCCGCCTATGTCCATGGTATTTTCAGTGTGTAATTATGTACGCGCGGCACGGATTTCATCGCTTGGCTGGGACTGGGACGGGGGCCGAATTGCTAGGCGAGCTCTGAACATGCCAGACGATCCTGTTGCAGTTTACTCCGGACTCGCTTGAAGGTGTCCGGGGGCTGTAACGCCGAATTAGTGGTTTGCCTTAAAAGGCTGCTTTGTGCTTCTGCTGCGAGGGCCGCGGTGTGCTCTTCCATGTGGAGCGAGCGTTCTATGTTTCCATTTACTGTTATGACCCCCTAGGTCCTGACATCTTGAGCTTGAGGTATGCGTAATGCGGTACTGCATTAAATTTTGCAAATGTTGTTCGTCCGAGCAGTGCATGATAGCCACTGCGAAACGGGACGATATCGAAGATTAACTCCTCACTTTGGAAGTTGTCCGGTGATCCGAAGACCACTTCCAGTGTGATTGAGCCCGTGCAATGGGCCTCTACACCTGGGATGACGCCCTTAAAGGTGGTTTTGGTGGGTTTGATCCTCGAGGGATCGATACCCATTTTTCGCATTGTATCCTGATAGAGCAGGTTCAGGCTGCTGCCGCCATCCATAAGGACTCGGGTGAGGTCAAATCCGCCGATGATGGGGTTTAGGACCAGTGCGGCGGATCCACCATGACGGATACTAGTGGGGTGGTCCTTGCGATCAAAAGTGATTTGACAAACAGACCATGGGTTGAACTTTGGGGCGACGGTCTCCATCGCATAGACATCCCTTAATGCACGCTTCCGCTCCCTCTTGAGAATGTGGGTTGCGTATATCATATTCACCGTCTTCACCTGTGGGGGGGGGGGGGGGAACCCTTCTGTCCTCCCGTGTTCGGCGGCCGGGGCTCCTCCTCGTCATCACTATGCAGCCCCTTGTCCTTGTTTTCGGCATTTAACTTGCCGGCCTGCTTGAACACCCAGCATTCTCTGTTGGTGTGATTGGATGGCTTGTCGGGGGTGTCGGGGATTTGACACGAGCGATCCAGTATGCGATCCAAACTGGACGGAGCCGGAGTACTTCTTTTAAATGGCTTTTTCCGCTGACCGGATCTAGAGCCTCTGAATCCGGCATTGACTGCCGTATCATTGTTGTTATCGCCGTTGTTGCGGCGCTTTGGTCTGTTACGACGTGGTATGCCATTGGCATCTTTGGTATCCGAAGTGCTCGGATTCCTTGATGTGTTGTTGCTGCGAGCCAGCCAGCTATCCTCGCCCGCGCAAAAGCGGGTCATGAGTGTCGTGAGGGCTGCCATAGACTTCGGCTTCTCCTGGCCAAGATGGCGGGCAAGCCACTTGTCGCGGATGTTATGCTTGAATGCCGCTAGGGCCTCTGCATTCGGACAGTCAACAATTTGGTTTTTCTTGGTCAGGAACCGTGTCCAGAATTGCCTGGCCGATTCCCTTGACTGTTGGGTTATATGGCTCAAGTCATCAGCATCCGGTGATCGCACATAAGTGCCTTGGAAGTTGTCAAGGAATGCGTCTTCCAAATCCTCCCAACTGCCGACGGAGTCTGCTGGCAAGCTATTCAGCCAATGCCGAGCTGGTCCTTTGAGTTTTAGTGGGAGGTACTTGATGGCATGTAGATCGTCACCGCGAGCCATTTGGATGTGAAGGAGGAAATCCTCAATCCATACAGCGGGATCTGTTGTACCATCAAACGATTCGATATTAACGGTTTTAAAACCCTCCGGGAATTCGTGATCCATAACTTCATCAGTGAAGTATAGGGGGTGTGAGGCGCCTTTGTGCCGGGCTATATCACGACGCAGTTCATATGAGTCTTGTCTGCTGTATTCGGCCCGGCCGGATTTATCTTTGGTGTATCCGGCGCGACGATCATCGTCCCGTGTTGGCGCGCGCGCCCATGACCCGTATATTGACCTTGCGAGTTTTGCCCTGTTGTCCAATACGTCTGGCAGGTCCCGTGTGTTGCCCCGGGCCTTGGTATTTTTGATTGAGTGGCGGCGGGGTGCAGGCTAAACTTCAGGCTGGAATGCCTTTCTGTCTCGTCCACGCGGTGGCCGGTCAGCCGCATCGTACACTGATGATGGAGTTTCAATGCTTCCTCCTCTAGGTGAGGTAGCAACCTGCGTTTTGGGTAACTCTTGGAGGGGCGCTCGAGTTCGTATTCCTCGGCCTCAAGGACTTCATTCCATCTATTTGCTAGCAAGTCTTGATCATCTTGAAGCTGTTGTTGCTTTTTCTTCAGGCTATTTGTTGTGGCCATAAGCCGGCGCTTGAAGCACTCCTGCTCGACAGGGTCGTCACGCATGATAAATTCCTCGTCGCCGAGGCTCACCTCATCTTCGGAGAGAGGCATATAGTTGTCCTCCTCCGGTTCTCCATCTGCCGCCAGCTCTGGAGGGCTAGCTTGGTCATCCTCCCGCTCTACATCGTACTGTAGGGGGTTGTGGTTATCTTCGGCACTATCTGGAGTTTTATTATCTCCTGTGCCGATATCACTACTTTTGCTGTGGTGGGACTTAGAGCGGCGCCGCTGACGTCGACGCTTGGGTTGCTTCTTGGAGGGGTCTGATACGTCTCCATCGTATCTACTTTTCCAAACAATTTTGCCCTTGTTTTGGACTCTAACTTGTATGATTTGAATGGAACTAACCCGGACTGACGCTGTTTTCAGCAGAATTGCCATGGTGTTGTTTTATGTGCAAAAAACAAATATTCTCGGAATGACCTGAAACTCCACGGAACATCTTAGAAAAAACAATAAAAAAATCCTCGCCAAAGATGAAGACCAGGGGCCCCACACCCTTCTCACGAGTGTGGGGGACGCCCCCCCTAGGGCGTGCCCCCTACCTCGTGGGCCCCCTGGAAACCCTTCGACGCCAACTCCAACTCTATATATTTGCTTTCGGAGAGAAAAAAATCAGAGAGAAGAAATCATCGCGTTTTACGATACGGAGCCGCCGCCAAGCCCTAAAACCTCTCGGGAGGGCTGATCTGGAGTCCGTTCGGGGCTCCGGAGAGGGGGATTCATCGCCGTCGTCATCATCAACCATCCTCCATCACCAATTTCATGATGCTCACCGCCGTGCATGAGTAATTCCATCGTAGGCTTGCTGGACGGTGATGGGTTGGATGAGATTTATCTTGTAATCGAGTTAGTTTTGTTAGGGTTTGATCCCTATAGTATCCATTATGTTCTGAGATTGATGTTGCTATGACTTTGCTATGCTTAATGCTTGTCACTAGGGCCCGAGTGCCATGATTTCAGATCTAAACCTATTATGTTTTCATGAATATATGTGAGTTCTTGATCCTATCTTGCAAGTCTATAGTCAGCTACTATGTGTTATGATCCGGCAACCCCGAAGTGACAATAATCGGGACCACTCCCGGTGATGACCTTAGTTTGAGGAGTTCATGTATTCACTATGTGCTAATGCTTTGTTCCGGTTCTCTATTAAAAGGAGGCCTTAATATCCCTTAGTTTCCAATAGGACCCCGCTGCCACGGGAGGGTAGGACAAAAGATGTCATGCAAGTTCTTTTCCATAAGCACGTATGACCATATACAGAATACATGCCTACATTACATTGATGAATTGGAGCTAGTTCTGTGTCACCCTATCTTATGATTGTTACATGATGAACCACATCCGGCATAATTATCCATCACTGATCCGGTGCCTACGAGTTTTCCATATACTGGTTTACGCTTATTTACTTTCCCGCTGCTACTATTACAATCACTACAAAATACCAAAAATATTACTTTTGTTGTCTTTACTTTTGTTGCTGCTACCACCACTATCATATTACTGTGCTACTAAACACTTTGCTGCAGATACTAAGTTTCCAAGTGTGGTTGAATTGACAACTCAGCTGCTAATACTTGAGAATATTCTTTGGCTCCCCTTGTGTCGAATCAATAAATTTGGGTTGAATACTCTACCCTCGAAAGTTGTTGTGATCCCCTATACTTGTGGGTTATCAAGACTAATTTCCGGCGCCGTTGCCGGGGAGCATAGCTCTATTCTTTGAGTCACTTGGGATTTATATCTGCTGGACACCATGAAGAACATGAGAGATCCAAAAACCAAGATCTATCCCTCAACCACGAGGGGAGGTAAGGAACTACCATCTAGCTCTGCACTTGATTCACCTTCTGTTATGAGTAAGTTTGCGACACCTACACCTGCTTCTGCTATTCATTCTGAT
Organism: Triticum monococcum; assembly: GCA_034509565.1. NCBI lineage: Eukaryota > Viridiplantae > Streptophyta > Magnoliopsida > Poales > Poaceae > Triticum > Triticum monococcum. The sequence goes on along the minus strand of CM067847.1, from coordinate 112,439,473 downwards.
ATGTTGCATGTTATTGATGATGCCACTTCTGCTATGCATGATACTTATGATGAAACTGCTTCTATGCCTGATACTACTGTGCCCCTTAGTGAATTTCTTGATGAACAAATTGCTAGGGCTAGAGAAAAAGAAATTATTGAATCTGAATATGATGATGATGATGAAAATATGCCTGTTATTCCTGAGGGCTATCTTTTTGATATGGAATCTTCTGCCTCTATTTCAGCTTGCAAAGATAGATATGAGCTTAAGATGTTATTAGTTAAATGGAACAAATAATCACTTAGAGATAAAATGAAACCCGACCCTGCTTTTGCTACTTCACCTATATGTGTTCCTAATAAGGATTATGAATTCTCTGTTGATCATGATATAATTACTTTGGTTGAATCTGATCCATTTTATGGCTATGAATCTGAAACTGTTCTGGCACATCTTACTAAGTTAAATGATATAGCTGCCCTGTTCACTAATGATGAGAGATCTTGTTACCTCTATATACTCAAAATATTTCCGTTCTCATTAAAGGGTGATGCTAAGATATGGTTTAATTCTCTTGATCCTGGTTGTGTGCGTAGTCCCCAGAATATGATTTATTACTTTTCTGCTAAATATTTCCCTGCTCATAAGAAACAAGCTGCTTTGAGGGAAATATACAACTTCGTGCAAACTGAAGAAGAGAGTCTCCCACAAGCTTGGGGGAGGCTTCTCAAGTTACTTAATGCTTTGCCTGATCATCCTTTTAAGAAACCTGAAATACTTGATATCTTTTATAATGGACTAACCGATGCTTCCAGAGATTACCTGGATAGTTGTGCTGGTTCTCTTTTCAGGGAAAGAACACCGGATGAAGCTGAAATCTTATTGAATAATATGTTGACAAATGAAAATAATTGGGCACCTACTGAGCCTATTCCTAAACCAACTACGAAGAACAGAGGTGTTCTATTCCTCAGCCCCAAAGATATACAAGAGGCAAAGAAATCTATGAAAGAGAAAGGTATTAAAGCTGAAAACGTTAAGAATTGCCTCCTATTGAAGAAATACATGGTCTTAATATACCGCATGTTGAAGAAACATATGATCTTAATTCTTTATTTATTAAAGAACCCCCTGATCCCGATATCCCGACACAGGTAGTAAAGGTAAATTCTCTCTATAGATATGATAAAGTTGAAGTCTCTCCTACTAAAATTGCTAGTTAGTGCTTGGATGAGTTTGATAACTTTATGTTTAAGCAAGACGACTTCAATGCTTATTTTGGTAGACAATTAAAAGAAAATGCTTATATGATTAGACGCTTGGGTGATTATATGGCTGATATTAAAGGTGAACTTAAACTTGTTAGCAAACATGCTTCTATGGTTACCACTCAAGTAGAACAAGTACTTAAGGCTCAAAAGGAAGTGCTTAATGAAATGAATAGTAAGAAAAATTATTATGCTGTTAGAGTGGCTACTAGAACTGGTAGAATGACTCAGGAACCTTTGTATCCCGAAGGCCACCCTAAGAGAATTGAGCAAGATTCTTAAAGAAATAATATTGATGTTCCTAGTTCTTCTAAAAAGAAGAAGACGAAAAATGATAGAACTGTGCAAACTTCTAGTGAACCTATTGCTGAACCACCTGATAATCCAAATGATATTTCTATGTCTGATACTGAAACACAATCTGGTAATGAACATGAACCTAGTAAAAATATTAATGATGATGTTCATGATGATGCTCAACCTAGTAATGATAATGATGTAGAGATTGAACCTGCTGTTGATCTTGATAACCCACAATCAAAGAATCAACGTTATGATAAAAGAGACTTTGTTGCTAGGAAACATGGTAAAGAAAGGGAACCTTGGGTTCAGAAACCCATGCCTTTTCCTCCGAAACCATCCAAGAAAAAGGATGATGAGGATTTTGAGCGATTTGCTGAAATGATTAGGCCTATCTTTTTGCGTATGCTATTAACTGATGTGCTCAAAACAAATCCTTATGCTAAATATATGAAGGATATCATTACTAATAAAAGAAAGATACCGGAAGCTGAGATTTCCACCATGCTTGCTAATTATACTTTTAAGGGTGGAATACCAAAGAAACTTGGAGACCTCGGAGTACCTACTATACCTTGCTCCATTAAAAGAAGTTATATTAAAACTGCTTTATGTGATCTTGGAGCCGGTGTTAGTGTTATGCCTCTCTCTTTATATTGTAGACTTGACTTGAATAAACTGACACCTACTGAGATATCTTTGCAAATGGCTGATAAATCAACTGCTATACCTGTCGGTATTTGTGAGGATGTGCCTGTTGTGGTTGCAAACGTTACTATTTTAACGGACTTTGTTACACTTGATATTCCCGAGGATGATAGTATGTCTATTATTCTTGGAAGACCTTTTCTTAATATTGTAGGGGCTGTTATTGATTGCAACAAAGGCAATGTCACTTTTCATGTTAATGGTAATGAGCATACGGTACACTTTCCGAGGAAACAACCTCAAGTTCATAGTATGAACTCTATTGGAAAAATTCCATCGATTATATTTGGAGATTTTGAATTTCCTCTTCCTACTGTCAAGAAGAAATATGATATACTTATTATTGGGGATGTGCATATCCCCGTTGAGGTAACTTAGTGTTATTCGAAATTTCTCCGGTTTCATGATTATCGGAATGAGTTTGTTAACAAGACTTGATCAACCTTGCTAGTGGATTCTTTTTGATGAGCATGAGATGGATGAAACTAGAAGCACAACTTTCTGTACCCTCTCTATACTTTCTGTTATCTATATTAAATAAAGTAAAAGTAGTATTTTCTGTCTGTTTCCTGACTTATCCGTGCAATATAAAAATATCCCAAAAATAAAAGTCCTCAGAATGACATGCCAATTTAATATGATTTTTCAGAAATATTTGAGGATTTATTGTGCAAAAATTACCGCGGGAGGAGCTGCCACCTGGCCACGAGGGTGGTGGGCGCCCCCCTAGGGCGCGCCCCCTACCTCGTGGGCCCACGGTGGCCCTTCTCCACTTATCCCAGCACCCATCTTCTTCCTCTATCTCACACAAACCCAAAAAACCAACTCAAGCACGAGTTCCAGCCACTTTTGCTGTGATTTTCGATCTCCTTGCTCAAAACACCTCTCGCAAAACTGCTTGGGGAGATTGTTCCTTGGTATGTGACTCCTCCATTGGTCCAATTAGTTTTTGGTCTAGTGCTTTATTCTTTGCAAATTTGTGATGCATAGGTGACCATGTTCTCGAGCTTGCATGTCAAATTTATATGGTTCCAAGTAGTTCTAATGCTTGATATAGGCTCTAGGCACTTGTAGGAGTAGTTTCTATCAATATTATTGAGTTTGGTTCACTTTAAATTGAAGTTACTAAAAATTTCAGATTATTTCAGAAAAATAATGAGGAGATTTTTTAGGGGCTCATCGAGCCAAAGCTCGAACGAAAAGGCACCAAAGTCTAAGTATAATTTGCCGCGCACCGCGGAGATTCGGGCGTGTGAATGGCCTTCTGAAGATTTCTTGAGAGCAGCCGGTATCTATGAAGATTTTCATGAATTGGCTCACAATGCAGGCCTCACCGCTTTCCTCCACGACCAATGCGATCAGTATCTCCTACTCACAAATACTTTTGTGCAAAACTTTCATTTTCATTCTAGGAACTCACCACCTACGGTGGAGTTTCATTTATATGATGAGCATAAGGAGATGTCACTTTATGATTTCTGTTGGATTTGTTTAATCCCTTTTGAGGGCAAGACAGAAGAACCACATCATGATGATGTGGCTGGGTTTATTGATACTATCACTGTAGGAGAAACTAGGAAGGTTTCCGATGCACGAATCACTAGCATACATTTTCCTGTTTTACGCTACTATGCATTATTTGCTAGTCATTGTTTAATTGGACGCGGAAACAGTGGAAACCTTAGTATCCCTGATATAATTATTCTGCACCACGGTTTATACAGTGATAACACTTTTAGTATGGATGGTATTATTGCTAGACGGTTAAGTATGAACCATACTAAGGGTCCCATCTTTGAAGGCGTCTATGCCACACGCCTAGCTGCACATTTTAACATACCTATTAGGCATGCTAAGAAGGAAGAAAAGGTGTTGCCCCATGTTTATTGATGTCTACTACACAACCTTCTTCTTGTAGACGTTGTTGGGCCTCCAAGTGCAGAGGTTTGTAGGACAGTAGCAAATTTCCCTCAAGTGGATGACCTAAGGTTTATCAATCCGTAGGAGGCGTAGGATGAAGATGGTCTCTCTCAAGCAACCCTGCAACCAAATAACAAAGAGTCTCTTGTGTCCCCAACACACCCAATACAATGGTAAATTGTATAGGTGCACTAGTTCGGCGAAGAGATGGTGATACAAGTGGTATATGGATAGTAGATAATAGTTTTTGTAATCTGGAAATATAAAAACAGCAAGGTAACAAGTGATAAAAGTGAGCGTAAACGGTATTGCAATGATAGGAAATAAGGCCTAGGGTTCATACTTTCGCTAGTGTAAGTTCTCTCAACAATACTAACATAATTGGATCATAAAACTATCCCTCAACATGCAACAAAGAGTCACTCCAAAATCACTAATAGCGGAGAACGAACGAAGAGATTATGGTAAGGTACGAAACAAACTCAAAGTTATTCTTTACAATCAATCCATTGGGCTATTCCTATAAGTGTCACAAACAGCCCTAGAGTTCGTACTAGAATAACACCTTAAGACACAAATCAACCAAAAACCTAATGTCACCTAGATACTCCAATGTCACCTCAAGTATCCGTGGGTATGATTATACGATATGCATCACACAATCTCAGATTCATCTATTCAACCAACACAAAGGACCTCAATGAGTGCCCCAAAGTTCCTACCTGAGAATCACGACGAAAACGTGTGCCAACCCCTATGCATAGGTTCATGGGCGGAACCCGCAAGTTGATCACCAAAACATACATCAAGTGAATCACGTGGTATCCTATTGTCACCACAGATACGCACGGCAAGACATACATCAAGTGTTCTCAAATCTTTAAAGACTCAATACGATAAGATAACTTCAAAGGGGAAACTCAATTCATTACAAGAGAGTAGAAGGGGGAAGAAACATCATAGGATCCAAATATAATAGCAAAGCTCGCGATACATCAAGATTGTCTCAAGAACACGAGAGAGAGAGAGAGAGAGATATCAAACACATAGCTACTGGTACATACCCTCAGCCCCAAGGGGGAACTACTCCCTCCTCATCATGGAGAGCACCGGGATGATGAAGATGGCCACTAAAGAGGGATTGCCCCCTCCGACAGGGTGCCGGAACAGGTCTAGATTGGTTTTCGGTGGCTACGGAGGCTTCTGGCGGCGGAACTCCCGATCTATTGTGCTCTCTGGAAGTTTTATGGTATATGGAGTTATATAGGCAGAAGAAGCACGTCAGGGGAGCCACGAGGGCCCCATGAGGCAGGGGCGCACCCCAGGGGGGGTGGGCGCGCCCCCTATCCTCGTGAGCTCCTCCTTCCTTCCTTGACGTGGGGTCCAAGTCCATCGGGTGGCTTTCGTTCCAAAAATAACTTCTCTAGTTGATTTCGTTCCGTTTCGACTCCGTCTGATATTCCTTTTCTTCAAAACACTAAAATAGGCATAAAACAACAAATCTGGGCTGGGCCTCCGGTTAATAGGTTAGTCCCGAAAGTAATATAAAAGAGGATAATAAAGCCCAATATTACCCAAAACAGTAGATAATATAGCATGGAGCAATCAAAAATTATAGATACATTGGAGATGTATCATTTATCTAGATCATAAAAGTATGGTGGCACATGATTTTATTGTTAAGAATAGGGCAGGAGAGCTTAAATATCAATTGTTCTTTAACAAACATCATCCTGAGACTATTATCCTGCCTGCTCCTTCTTTGTTTAATTTTGTAGGACCCTACCTCGTTACGTGGGCTGCCATCCAAGCTTACAAGAATCCTGCACCAGCCCCGGAACAGGAACCACAAGATGAACCTCCACGACAATCTATTTATTCTTGGGATCCAGAGATGACTGTCAGCCAGTGGCAGTCAGAGTCTTCTTCTTCATCACAGTATGACCCCAACTATTCCTCCTCATCATAGTACGACCCCAACAACTATTATTATGGATATGCGCCAGGCCAGCCGTGGCCATAGACCAACTTAGGCCAAAAGCCTAAGCTTGGGGGAGTACGTATTTCTCACCGACATTACATTTATGTTCACACACACTCATTGCTAGATGTCGGTGCTCATACTTTTTCACTGTAATATCCATGCTAGTTTATTTTCTTTTTCCTGCTTTCTTCTTGTGTGTTTGTTAAACCTTAAGAAAAAAACAAAAAAAACTAGTAGTAGTTTATTTTTCTGTGTAGTAATAATAATTAAAAAGAAAACCCAAAAACATTTCCCGTTCTTCTTTTGCTTGTTGGGAGCTTTCCTGTGTAAATAGTTTTATTTCTTTTCTTTTCTTTGGGGGTCCATAGGAGAAGACCATAATTAAATTATTGAAGTGGCTCTTATATGCATTATTGTTGATTTAACCAAGAGCCCATATTGGCTTGTCTTCTCCTGTTTATTGAATGCTCGCAGATTCCAACTTAGTCCAATGCACGTACACTCTTATTATTATTCACACCGTTCGGTCGCACAAGTGAAAGGCAATTATGATGATATATGATGGACTAACTGAGATGAGAAAAGCTGGTATGAACTCGACCTCTTTTGTTTTTGTAAATATGATGAGTCCCTCGTTCTTGATTCAGCTTATTATGAATAAACATGTTTGCAATGACAATTAGAGATCATAGTTGCTTGAGCCATGCTTGATTAGCTATGAGTTATAATGATTTACCTTGTGTGCCAACATGCTATTGAGATGATTATGATGTGGTATGATGGGGTGGTATCCTCCTTTGAATGATTTAAGTGACTTGACTTGGCACATGTTCACGCATGTAGTTCAAACAAATCAACATAGCCTTCACGATATTTATGTTCATGATGGATTATATCCTACTCACGCTTGCATCCAATATTTATTAATTTTAATGCATGTATATGGCTGTTGTCGCTCTCTAGTTGGTCGCTTCCTAGTCTTTTGCTAGCCTTCACTTGTACTAAGCGGGAATACTACTTGTGCAACCAATCCCTTAAACCCCAAAGTTATTCCAGATGAGTCCACCATACCTTTCTATATGTGGTATCTACCTGCCGTTCCAAGTAAATTTGTATGTGCCAAACTCTAAACCTTCAAATAAACATTCTATTTTGTATGCTTGAATAGCTCATGTATCAACCAAGGGTGTCCTTATCTTTCGTGTTAGGCGGGTTATTCTCAAGAGGAGTGGACTCCGCTCCTCACTCACGAAAAAATGGCTGGTCACTGGGATGCCCAGCCCCATGCTTTATGCAAACTAAATCAAAATTAATTGCAAACAAAACTCCCCCTGGGACCTGATGTATGTTGGAGGCACTCGTTGTTTCGAGCAAGCAATGGATTGATGCCTGTTGGTGGAGGGGGGGTATAAACTTTACCATTCTGTTTGGGAACCGTCTATAATGTGTTTAGCATGGAAGATATCGCCATCTCTTAGTTGTTACGTTTACAATGAAAGTACACCGCTCAAAATACAATTTATCTCTATTTCAAAACCGAGCTCTGGCACCTCTACAAATCCCTGCTTCCCTCTGCGAAGGGCCTATCCATTTACTTTTATGTTGAGTCATCACCCTCTTACTAAAAAGCACTATCTGGAGAGCACAGCCGCCATTTGCATTCATCACTGTTAATTTATATTGGGTGTGACTATGATTGGATCTCTTTTACCATGAATTACAATGTCTAGTCAGTCCTTGATCTTTAAAGGTGCTCTGCATTTATGTTTTGCGGTCTCAGAAAGGGCTAGCGAGATACCATCTTGTTATATCATATTATGATTGTTTTGAGAAAGTGTTGTCATCCGAGATTTATTATTATGACTTGCTAGTTGATTATGCTATTGATATGAGTAATTATGAGACCTGAGAATTATTGCAAATGTGGTTAGTTATGATCTATGCTGAAAACTTGAATGTTGGCTTGACATAGTTACAACAACAAGAGCAAACAGAGTTTGTAAAAGTTTTTCTTTCTTTCTTTTAGTTTGTCAACTGAATTGCTTGAGGACAAGCAAGGGTTTAATCTTGGGGGAGTTGATACGTCTCCGTCGTATCTACTTTTCCAAACACTTTTGCCCTTGTTTTGGACTCTAACTTGTATGATTTGAATGGAACTAACCCGGACTGACGCTGTTTTCAGTAGAATTGCCATGGTGTTGTTTTATGTGCAGAAAACAAATATTCTCGGAATGACCTGAAACTCCACGGAACATCTTAGAAAAAACAATAAAAAATCCTCGCCAAAGATGAAGACCAGGGGGCCCACACCCTTCTCACGAGGGTGGGGGACGCCCCCCCTAGGGCGCGCCCCCTACCTCGTGGGCCCCCTGGAAACCCTCCGACGCCAACTCCAACTCTATATATTTGCTTTCGGAGAGAGAAAAATCAGAGAGAAGAAATCATCGCATTTTATGATACGGAGCCGCCGCCAAGCCCTAAAACCTCACGGGAGGGCTGGTCTAGAGTCCGTTCGGGGCTCCGAAGAGGGGGATTCGTCGCCGTCGTCATCATCAACCATCCTCCATCACCAATTTCATGATGCTCACCGCCGTGTGTGAGTAATTCCATCGTAGGCTTGTTGGGCGGTGATGGGTTGGATGAGATTTATCATGTAATCGAGTTAGTTTTGTTAGGGTTTGATCCCTAGTATCCATTATGTTCTGAGATTGATGTTGCTATGACTTTGCTATGCTTAATGCTTGTCACTAGGGCCCGAGTGCCATGATTCCAGATCTAAATCTATTATGTTTTCATGAATATATGTGAGTTCTTGATCCTATCTTACAAGTCTATAGTCACCTACTATGTGTTATGATCCGGCAACCCCGAAGTGACAATAATCGGGACCACTCCCGGTGATGACCTTAGTTTGAGGAGTTCATGTATTCACTATGTGCTAATGCTTTGTTCCGGTTCTCTATTAAAAGGAGGCCTTAATATCCCTTAGTTTCCAATAGGACCCTGCTGCCACGGGAGGGTAGGACAAAAGATGTCATGCAAGTTTTTTTCCCATAAGCAGGTATGACTATATACGGAATACATGCCTACATTACATTGATGAATTGGAGCTAGTTCTGTGTCACCCTATGTTATGACTGTTACATGATGAACCGCATCCGGCATAATTATTCATCACTGATCCGGTGCCTACGAGTTTTCCATATACTGGTTTACGCTTATTTACTTTCCTGTTGCTACTATTACAATCACTACAAAATACCAAAAACATTACTTTTGTTGTCTTTACTTTTGTTGCTGCTACCACCACTATCATATTACTGTGCTACTAAACACTTTGCTGCAGATACTAAGTTTCTAGGTGTGGTTGAATTGACAACTCAGCTACTAATACTTGAGAATATTCTTTGGCTCCCCTTGTGTCGAATCAATAAATTTGGGTTGAATACTCTACCCTCGAAAGCTGTTGCGATCCCCTATACTTGTGGGTTATCAGGGTCATCCTCCGCTGTCTCGTCGTCGTTGCCTTCTTTGGGAGTGTCCACCATGTATATAGCATATAATGAGGTGGCGGTCCAGCGCCCTGTGGGCGGTGGTTCCTGTTCGTCTCCTGCATCGTCGTCCATATCGTCGATGTCTTCGGAGTCGAGCATGTCGGTTAAATCATCGACAGTGGCTACTAAGTGGGTGGTGGGTGGGTAGCGAATTTCTTTGTCGTCCGCATCCCATTCTAGCCGGACATAGTTCAGCCAAGGCTCTCCCGACAAGGAGAGAGACCTTAATGAATTTAGCACATCGCCGAAAGGCGAGTGCCGAAAGATATCTGCGGAGGTGAACTCCATGATCGGCGCCCAGTCGGATTCGATGGGCACGGATGCAGGCGGCTCGGAGTTCGTGGCCGGAGACGAGTCCAGTGGTTCGGCGACACGGCTCTCGTAAGGGGTGAAGTCAGTATTCGGCTCTATCGCCACTAAGAGTGCAGCCTCCATGGCGGGGTCTATCCCTCCGATCTCGGATGGCGCAATTTACCCCGAATTGACGGCTGGAGTAGTTGCAGATGCGATCTCCCGAATATTGTCCGACGGCAGAGTTACGTCATGCTCATCGTGACTGTGCGGCGCACCTGGCATGGGGTCGAATCCGTTGAAGATCAAGTCTCCGCGGATGTCGGCAGTGTAGTTTAAGTTTCCGAATATGACCTGATGGCCAGGGGCGTAGCTCTCGATCTGCTCCAGATGGCCAAGCGAATTGGCCCGTAGTGCGAAGCCGCCGAATACGAAGATCTGTCCGGGAAGGAAAACCTCACCCTGGACCGCATCGTTACCGATGATCGAAAGAGCCATCAAGCCATTACGATGACGGCACAGTGGAACTCTCAATGAAAGCACCAATGTCGGTGTCAAAACCGGCGAATCTCGGGTAAGGGGTCCCGAACTGTGAGTCTAAGGCGGATGGTAACAGGAGGCAGGGGACATGATGTTTACCCAGGTTCGGGCCCTCTTGATGGAGGTAATACCCTACGTCCTGTTTGATTGTTCTTGATGATACGAGTATTACAAGAGTTGATCTACCACGAGATCGTAGAGGCTAAACCCTAGAAGCTAGCCTATGGTATGATTGTATGTTGTCCTACGGACTAAACCCTTCGGTTTATATAGGCACCGGAGGGGGCTAGGGTTACACAGAGTCGGTTACAAGGGAGGAGATCTACATATCCGTATTGCCTAGCTTGCCTTCCACGCCAAGGAGAGTCCCATCCGGACACGGGACGAAGTCTTCAATCTTGTATCTTCATAGTCCAACAGTTCGGCCAAAGGATATAGTTCGGCTGTCCGGAGACCCCCTCATCCAGGACTCCCTCAGCAACCACGACGGTGGAGCACACAGATGCTAAAACTGGCCGGGGACAGAGCTGCAATCGCATACTGTTTTGCTGGAACCAGTAACGGCGGCGAGCTGCTGGGGTCACCACAGCAAGTTGAACTGGAGTGGGCGGGGTGATGCTGCAACCACGGATCACCTTTGCTGGAACTGATTCAGTGTTTTGCTGGAAGTAGCACCCAAAAATGCTTCCATCGGAGTCATTTTTGCTGGACCAACAGAATTTGCTACATCTGGCATCATTTTTTGCTACAGCAGGCATCATTTTTTGCTAGAACTAGTCAAGTGTCTATCTTCCACCCAGGAGAAAATGCTTCACCCGTTTGTGGAAAAGCTTCATCCAGCTAGAAGAAAAGTTTCAGAGTGGCATGAGGAAAAATCTTCCACCGCGGGAAAAAGATTCAATGGTGGAAAAAGCTTCAAACGGCAATGGAAAAGCTTCAACCGCTAGGAGAAAAAGCTTCAAGCGATAATGGAAAAAAAGCTTCAACCAGGGGCGCCGGGCGGACGACCGGTGGCGACGAGGACGGCGACCGACGACTGGGGCCATGAGGACGGCGACTGGGGGCGAGGACGGCGACCAGTTGGTGACAAGGACGGAGATCGGCAACCGGGGGCGAGGACGGCGACCTGGCGGCAACAAGGACGGCGACCGGGGGCCGCGAGCCAGCGACGAGGACGGCGACTGGCGGCAAGCTGGTGATGCGTCCATGGTGGGTGCCCTTCACGAACAGCGCCGCGGGGATGAAGGACACCATTGTCGTTCGTGTGCAAGGAAAAGGGCGATAGAAGGGCGTGATCTAACGGCCCTGGGCAAAACGATCTGACGATGGGTAGCCGACCGGCCGAATCGTTCGGTCGGCGCGCCGGCACAGATCGCTGCCCATTTTTTTTCTTCAGAAAAATGTTATTAGGAAAACAGAGTAATTGCCACTTACAGAAAAGAGAAAATATTAAAGTAACCATCCAATTAACAACCAGCCACACTGAAGCGCTCCAACTCCATCAATAAAACTTGCAACATATCCAAGAAATATCTCTCTGGAAAAAATAATAGATTGAATAAAACAGTATTAGAGAACAGAGGTATTATATATTAACCATGGGCTCACAGGTATGAAAGTGGCTCTTAACAAAAGATCACAGCAGTACACGACTGTGCCATGGATGAGTGAAAGAGTACTGTATATTTGAATGTTTACTTAGAAACAGAACATACTCCCTCTGTTCCTAAATATAGGTCTTTAGAGATTCCAATGCGAACTACATATGAAGCAAAATGAGTGAATCTACACTCTACAATATGTCTATATTCATCCATATGTAGTCTTTATTAAAATCTCTAGAAAGACTTATTATTTAGGAATGGAGAGAGTAATATGCATAAATATACAGGCACAGAAGTTGTTCTTGATGGACGATTACAACAGTACATAGCTATTTCTTCTAGGGATAGCATGACATAGGCACAAAAGTGGTATTTGCTAAACCTTTGAACTTCATAGTGTTACACGAGCAGCAAGCTTGTGAAGGAGTACCCTAACTGGAACGCTTTTTAATATCGATGTCCATGGTCCATAGGCCAGGTGTTGCTTCATTGGAGAGTGTCCATGGATCTGCAAGGCTTAGTGGCAGCTGTTTGATTCTCAGATGGCAAGGAATGTATGTCATCTTTGTGCACCAGACTAAACAGTGAACACTTGACTGTAATTAATTTTCCATGTGGTCGACGGCTGTCTCTGGGTACTGTGGTGTGCGCTTTTATACTATACTAAAGGAGCTAACAATGTATCGTTCTATTATTTTTGGTGTGCACAGGCTGCAACATGGTGTCTCCAGTTTAGCTGATTTTGTGGCAGTGTATGCGGCGGATCCAAACTATATGGTGTCCATGGCTCGATCATGACTTCACTGGTGGTTATCTCTGTGGACAGTAAGTGTTGCAGCACTGTTAACAATGTGAGTTCTGCAGGCAGCCGTGTAACCCAGTGCAGAAATGCTGATTCAGTGAGCTTTCGTCAGCATTTTTGACCTTTACGCGGACAAATGAAGTATCATCAAGTGAGGCCTGTACGCTCTCTAGTGTACCGAGAGGGGATCCTTCTCGTGGAGTTAATATGACCATCTGTGAAAACTAGGAAATAAGTTGTTTGTCTAGTCATTTGAAAGAGATGAAGCATTCTGCTGAAACTTGAGTTGATGTTGTTGCCTGGCTATTCACAATGAATTCATTTATACGTCCTGTAAATGCCAAGCTAGCAGTGATGATGTGGTTTCTAGCCCATGAGTGGCGTTTGGTGTGTTGAGGCGTTTCTACCTGACACTGATGGAGTGTGCAACTGGAAGGAGTCGAACCGTGTGCCCCGGGGGAAATAGTTGCAGCGTCCAATTATCATGTCTCTACTCCCACTCCTTGCTAGTGCCCTTGTGGCATTCGCTAACATTGGGCTAGAAGTATACGCAAAAGAGTGTGTGTCTCAGTCCTCGCTCGATGTATAGTTGTGTAGGAGGAGCGTTTTGAAACAATATATAGTCTAGAGATAGAAGCAAAGGTGGTGGGTGGAATGCAATATGATTGCCACTCATCAATAAAAGATACACATCAAATCACACGAGATTTGAGATTATCCACGGCTGTGACAAGTATAATTACGATCACAAGGGTGAGAACAGATGTTCGAGTTACTTTGACTTCTCGGCCATAAAAATAATATTTACATTAAAGAACATGATTTAATTTACAAGTTATGTGACTCAAGTTAGTTGAATCTTTTTTTCCTGTGAATTAATGAGCTTTATTGATAAAAGTAATTAAGGTTACAATCACACTAAAAAGTTTCAACAAGGAAGGAGTTCTCCATGTAGTTGATAAAGCTTCCCCTCAGCTCATCAACTACATTGAGAACTCCATCAATACTAGTTCTTAATAAATCGGTAGATTCCACAACTCAGGGGCTGTTTGAATTGTGACTATTTTTGCCATATATTATCATATGATTTTTGCCACACTTGCTACACTTGGCTTAGTTGAGTTGCTCAAATTGTTAGCCACATTTTGGCCTGCTTAAAGGAATCTTGCCACACTTTTTATGTCTATAACATGTGGGTTTACTGCTCATAAAAAAATCATTGCCTTAGATGTGGCTAAAACCAAACACTTACCTAACTTGATCAAATTTGCCTAAGATTAGGTGTGGCAAGCTATGATTGGGAACCAAACAGCTACTTAATAACCTGTTGGGCGTCGCTCTCCACATGGACCTGTTGAAGCCCTCTTTTTACTACTAGCCTGTACGTGTCAACGGTTCAATCACTGTTTCTAAAAAATCAAAATAATTTATATCTAATGCATTATGACGAGTCTGGTCCTTTGATAAAATTATTCAAAAGTAATTATACCCGAAGCGTTCTACATGCTCTCTTAAACATTTTTCTTCTCCCGGGCGGCGATGCTGACGTCTTTTGATTTACATCAGCGACTTCTCGGTACTTCTTCTACAAGCTCCTAGGTTTCAACAAGTTTGCTCCGCTGAAACGGAGACCCAGAAGCGGCAACGAGCTAATGGATGCAGGAAGAAGACTTCGACATCCACAAGGATCTGGATGTATTTTTCACTTTCTCTAAGGGTGCTTTAGAAGAGTCCGTGCTACTTAATTTATGGTCTTCGACCTTTTCGCCGCCCCATAAAACCAGTCATCATGTAATTTCCATCTAATTAATTACATCTAATTATTGGAGCCTCTTTTAGAAAAAATAACATTTGATTACCAAACCTGACATGTTAGGACTATGGAAGCCCTTCACCAAGTAACTTAATACCGTGGTGCTCTCTTCTTTCATCAGGTGGATACATGATCCTACGATGAAGCGGGGTTTTGGTAAACAGCCATCCAAGTGTGATCTTTGTGACTACATCAGCCACCCTTTGGAGAGGAAGCACCCTTTCTCTCTGCTCTCCTATCTCTGCCTCCACTCCCACTCCTTGCTAGTGCCCTTGTGGCATTTGCTATCATTTGGCTAAAAATATTCATAAAACCTCCCATTCCTAACCATACACTTGGACGTAACTCATCAAGCAATGCAAAAGAGTGTGAGAGAGATAGTATGTCTCATTCCTGACTTGATGTATAGTTGTGTAGGAAGAATGTTTTAAGACAATATATAGTCTAGAGAAGAAGCAAATGTGGTGGGTGGAATGCAATATGAAATGCAACTCATCAATAAAAGATACACATCACATCGCATTAGATTTGAGATTACCCCCAGTAGTGAGAGCATTTACGGTCGGGCTCCCCAAACCTCACATATACGCCCGGGCGGACGGTTCGGTCACTGACCGGCCAAAAAAGTGTGACTCAGACGGACGCTTTATACATGCACTAAACGGCCGGGCTGACTGACACCCTCATATCCAGCCCAAATCTAGAGCAGATACGGTGAGCCCCGGGTGCGTCCGCCATGTTGGATTGGGCCCACACTAGCCCACCCCGACTCCACATGCATTCGTCAGATCCAACATTGGTAGTGATGATCTTACAGAACATATGATCGCAACAAGAGAGCTGAGTGCAAAGTAATGGTTGCTTACAATGTTTGATTCACAGCGACATGCCACCGTCATAAGATTGGTAGTTACTTTGTGGGCCATTTGGACTATGAGAAGGAAAGCAATACACGAATAAATTTACCAAACTCCTTTGGCGACACATTAGTTCATTGATCAATATATTGCTGGGTTGGAAAGCATTAAACGTCCATCAGGTGCGGTAGTTCATGCACCACCATGTGTCAATTGAGCACGCTTAGGCATGGATTCCTCCTCCGAGTGGGGTGGCAAAGATCAATGTTGATGGAGGGTTGGCGCGCAATGGCATTGTTGGAGCATCTTCTGTTGTCTGCCATAATTGTATGGGAGTGTTCCTAGGTTCCTTAGCAATGGTTTTCCCAGATATCGATGATCCCGCATGCCTTGAAGCTCTAGCATGTCGAGAAGCTCTAGCTCCGGCTCATGATCTTATGTTGGACAAAGTGGTTATCTCATGTGCTTGCAAGCCGGTAGTGGAGGAAATCAAGAATGAAACTAGTACAAGACAAGTAATCAGTCCTCGTGTCGCTCCCTCCCTGGGGCGACATGGGCGGCGGCGCAGTCCCCTTCCACCGCTCCCCCTCCTCACTCCCCACCCCTCGCCGTCGCGCGCGCGGGGGGGGGGGGGGTGTTGGGGAACGTAGTAATTTCGAAAAATTTCCTACGCACACGCAAGATCATGGTGATGCATAGCAACGAGGGGGAGAGTCTGATCTACGTACCCTTGTAGATCGCAACGGAAGCGTTGACACGACGTAGAGGAAGTAGTCGTACGTCTTCTTCCCGATCCGATCGATCCAAGCACCGTTACTCCGGCACCTCCGAGTTCTTAGCACACGTTCAGCTCGATGACGATCCTCGGGCTCCGATCCAACAAAGCGTCGAGGAAGAGTTCTGTCAGCACGACGGCGTGGTGACAATCTTGATGTACTACCGACGCAGGGCTTCGCCTAAGCACTGCTACAATATGATCGAGGTGGAATTTGGTGGCAGGGGGCACCGCACACGGCTAAGGAACGATCACCAAGGATCAACTTGTGTGTCTATGGGGTGCCCCCTGCCCCCGTATATAAAGGAGCAGGGGAGGAGAGGCGGCCGGCCTAGGAGTTGGGGCGCCAAGGGGAGTCCTACTCCCACCGGGAGTAGGACTCCTTCTTTCCTAGTCCAACTAGGAGAAGGGGGGAAAGGAGGGAAGTGGAGAAGGAAGGGAGAGGTGGGCCGCGCCCCAAATCCCTTGTCCAATTCGGACTAGACTTGGGAGGGGCGCGCGCCACCTCCTGGCTCCTTCCCACTAAAGGCCATTAAGGCCCAATACTCTTCCCCGTATTCCTGTAACTCCCCGGTACCTTCGAAAATACCCGAATCACTCGGAACCTTTCCGATGTCCGAATATAGTCGTCCAATATATCGATCTTTACGTCTCGACCATTTCGAGACTCCTCGTCATGTCCCCGATCTCATCCGGGACTCCGAACTCCTTCGTTACATCAAAACTCATAAACTCATAATATAACTGTCATCGAAACCTTAACCGTGCGGACCCTACGGTTCGAGAACAATGTAGACATGACCGAGACACGTCTCCGGTCAATAACCAATAGCGGGACCTGGATGCCCATATTGGCTCCTACATATTCTACGAAGATCTTTATCGGTCAGACCTCATAACAACATATGTTGTTCCCTTTGTCATCGGTATGTTACTTGCCCGAGATTCGATCGTCGGTATCCAATACCTAGTTCAATCTCGTTACCGGCAAGTCTCTTTACTCGTTCCGTAATACATCATCTCGCAACTAACTCATTAGTTGTAATGCTTGCAAGGCTTAAGTGATGTGCATTACCGAGAGGGCCCAGAGATACCTCTCCGACAATCGGAGTGACAAATCCTAATCTCGAAATACGCCAACCCAACATCTACCTTTGGAGACACCTGTAATGCTCCTTTATAATCACCCAGTTACGTTGTGACGTTTGATAGCACCCAAAGTGTTCCTCCGGCAAACGAGAGTTGCATAATCTCATAGTCATAGGAACATGTATAAGTCATGAAGAAAGCAATAGCAACATACTAAATGATCGGGTGCTAAGCTAATGGAATGGGTCATGTCAATCAGATCATTCAACTAATGATGTGATCCCGTTAATCAAATAACAACTCTTTGTCCATGGTTAGGAAACATAACCATCTTTGATTAACGAGCTAGTCAAGTAGAGGCATACTAGTGACACTCTGTTTGTCTATGTATTCACACATGTATTATGTTTCCGGTTAATACAATTCTAGCATGAATAATAAACATTTATCATGATATAAGGAAATAAATAATAACTTTATTATTGCCTCTAGGGCATATTTCTTCAGTCTCCCACTTGCACTAGAGTCAATAATCTAGATCACATCACCATGTGATTAACATCGATAGTTCACATCATCATGTGATTAACACCCATAGTTCACATCGCACCATGCGACCAATACCCAAAGGGTTTACTAGATTCAGTAATCTAGTTCATATTGCTATGTGATTAACACCCAAAGAGTACTAAGGTGTGATCATATTTTGCTTGTGAGAGAATCTTAGTCAACGGGTCTGCCACATTCAGATCCACATGTATTTTGCAAAAAAAATTATGTCAACAATGCTCTGCATGGAGCTACTCTAGCTAATTGCTCCCACTTTCAATATGTATCTAGACCGAGATTTAGAGTCATCTAGATTAGTGTCAAAACTTGCATCGGCGTAACCCTTTACGACGAACCTTTTGTCACGTCCATAATCGAGAAACATATCCTTATTTCACTAAGGATAATTCTGACCGATGTCCAGTGATCTACGCCTAGATCACTATTGTACTCCCTTGCTAAATCAGTGCAGGGTATATAATAGATCTGGTATACAGCATGACATACTTTATAGAACCTATGGCCAAGGCATAGGGAATGATTTTCATTCTCTTTCTATCTTCTGCCGTGGTCGGGCTTTGAGTCTTACTCAACTTCACACCTTGTAATACAGGCAAGAACTCTTTCTTTGACTGCTCCATTTTGAACTACTTCAAAATCTTGTCAAGGTATGTACTCATTGAAAAAAACTTATCAAGCGTCTTGATCTATCTCTATAGATCTTAAAGCTCAATATGTAAGCAGCTTCACCGAAGTCTTTCTTTGAAAAACTCCTTTCAAACACTCCTTTATGCTTTACAGAATAATTCTACATTATTTCCGATCAACAATATGTCATTCGCATATACTTATCAGAAATGCTGTAGTGCTCCCACTCACTTTCTTGTAAATACAGGCTTCACCACAAGTCTGTATAAAAGTATATCCTTTGATCAACTTATCAAAGCGTATATTCCGACTCCGAGATGGTTGCACCAGTCCACAGATGGATCGCTGCAGTTTGCATATTTTTTTTGTTAGCAACTTTAGGATTGACAAAACCTTCTGGTTGCATCGTATACAACTCTTCTTTAGTAAATACATTAAGGAATGCAGTTTTGTTTATCCATTTGCCAGATTTCATAAAATGCGGCAATTGCTAACATGATTCAGACAGACTTTAAGCATAGATACGAGTGAAAAATCTCATCGTAGTCAACACCTTGAACTTTGTCGAAAACCTTTTGCGACAATTCTAGCTTTGTAGATAGTAACACTACTATCAGCGTCCGTCTTCCTCTTGAAGATCCATTTATTTTCTATGGCTTGCCGATCGGGCAAATCCATCAAAGTCCATACTTTGTTCTCATACATGGATCACATCTCAGATTTCATGGCCTCAAACCATTTCGTGGAATCTGGGCTCATCATCGCTTCCTCATAGTTCGCAAGTTCGTCATGGTCTAGTAACATAACTTTCAGAACAGGATTACCGTACCACTCTGGTGCGGTTCTCACTCTGGTTTACCTACGAGATTTGGTAGTAACTTGATCTGAAGTTACATGATCATCATCATTAGCTTCCTCACTAATTGGTGTAGTAGTCACATGAACAGATTTCTGTGATGAACTACTTTCCAATAAGGGAGCAGGTACAGTTACCTCATCAAGTTCTACTTTCCTCCCACTCACTTCTTTCGAGAGAAACTCCTTCTCTAGAAAGGATCCATTCTTAGCAACGAATGTCTTGCCTTCGGATCTGTGATAGAAGGTGTACCCAACTGTCTCCTTTGGGTATCCTATGAAGACATATTTCTCCGATTTGAGTTTGAGCTTATCGAGATAAAACTTTTTCATATAAGCATCGCAACTCCAAACTTTAAGAAACGACAACTTTGGTTGCTGGCTAAACCACAGTTCATATTATGTCGTCTCAACGGACTTAGATGGTGCCCTTTTTAACGTGAATATAGCTGTCTTTAATGCATAATCCCAAAATGATATTGGTAAATCGGTAAGAAACATCATAGATTGTACTATATCCAATAAAGTACGGTTATGACGTTCGGACACACCATTATGCTGTGGTGTTCCGGGTGGCACGAATTTGTGAAACTATTCCACATTGTTTTAATTGAAGACCAAACTCGTAACTCAAATATATGTCCGCGCGATCAGATTGTAGAAGTCTTATTTTCTTGTTACGATGATTCTCCACTTCACTCTAAAATTCTTTGAACTTTTCAAATGTTTCAGACTTATGTTTCATCAAGTAGATATACTCATATCTGCTCAAATCATCTATGAAGATCAGAAAATAATGATACCTATTGCGAGCCTCAATATTCATCGGACCACATACATCAGTATGTATGATTTCCAACAAATCTGTTGCTCGCTCCATTGTTCCGAAGAATAGAGTCTTAGTCATCTTGCCCATGAGGCATGATTCGCAAACATCAACTGATTCATAATCAAGTGATTCCAAAAGCCCATCAGCATGGAGTTTCTTCATGCGCTTTACACCAATATGACCTAAACGGCAGTGCTACAAATAAGTTGCACTATCATTATTAACTTTGCATCTTTTGGTTTCAATATTATGATTATGTGTATCACTATGATCGAGATCCAACGAACTATTTTCATTGGGTGTGTAACCATATAAGGTTTTATTCATGTAAACAGAACAACAATTTATTCTTTTACTTAAATGAATAACCGTATTACAATAAACATGATCAAATCATATTCATGCTCAACGCAAACACCAGATAACACTTATTTAGGTTCAACACTAATCCCGAAAGTATAGGGAGTGTGCGATGATGATCATATCAATCTTGGAACCACTTCCAACATACATCGTCACTTCACCCTTAACTAGTCTCTGTTCATTCTGCAACTCCCGTTTCGAGTTACTACTCTTAGCAACTGAACTAGCATCAAATACTGAGGGGTTGCTATAAACACTAGTAAAGTACACATCAATAACATGTATATCAAATATACTTATGTTCACTTTGCCATCCTTCTTATCCGCCAATCACTTGGGGTAGTTCCGCTTCCAGTGACCAGTCCCTTTGCAGTAGAAGCACTTAGTCTCAGGCTTAGGATCAGACTTGGGCTTCTTCACTTGAGCAGCAACTTGCTTGCCGTTCTTCTTGAAGTTCCCCTTCTTCCCTTTGCCCTTTTCTTGAAACTAGTGGTCTTGTCAACCATCAACACTTGATGTTTTTCTTGATTTCTACCTTCGTTGATTTCAGCATCACGAAGAGCTTGGGAGTTGTTTCCGTTATCCCTTGCATATTATAGTTCATCACGAAGTTCTACTAACTTGGTGATGGTGACTAGAGAATTCTGTCAATCACTATCTTATCTGGAAGATTAACTCCCACTTGATTCAAGTGATTGTAGTACCCAGACAATCTGAGCACATGCTCACTAGTTGAGCGATTCTCCTCCATCTTTTAGCTATAGAACTTGTTGGAGACTTCATATCTCTCAACTCGGGTATTTACTTGAAATATTAACTTCAACTCCTGGAACATCTCATATGGTCCATGACGTTCAAAACGTCTTTGAAGTCCCGATTCTAAGCCGTTAAGCATGGTGCACTAAACTATCAAGTAGTCATCTTATTGAGCTAGCCAAACGTTCATAACGTTTGCATCTGCTCCTGCAATAGGTCTGTCACCTAGCGGTGCATCAAGGACATAATTCTTCTGTGCAGCAATGAGGATAAACTTCAGATCACGGATCCAATCCGCATCATTGCTATCTTTCAACACAATTTTCTCTAGGAACATATCAAAATAAACACAGGGAAGCAACAACGCGAGCTATTGATCTACAACATAATTTGCAAAATACTACCAGGACTAAGTTCATGATAAATTTAAGTTCAATTAATCAAATTACTTAAAGAACTCCCACTTAGATAGACATCCCTCTAATCCTCTAAGTGATCACGTGATCCAAATCAACTAAACCATAACCGATCATCACGTGAGATGGAGTAGTTTTTAATGGTGAACATCGTTATGTTGATCATATCTACTATATGATTCACGCTCGACCTTTCGGTCTCTGTGTTCCGAGGCCATATCTGCATATGCTAGGCTTGTCAAGTTTAACCTGAGTATTCTGCGTGTGCAAAACTGGCTTGCACCCGTTGTAGATGGACGTAGAGCTTATCACACCCGATCATCACGTGGTGTCTGGGCACGACGAACTTTGGCAACGGTGCATACTCAGGGAGAACACTTCTTGATAATTTAGTGAGAGATCATCTTATAATGCTACCGTCAATCAAAGCAAGATAAGCTGCATAAAAGATAAACATCACATGCAATCAATATAAGTGATATGATATGGCCATCATCATCTTGTGCTTGTGATCTCCATCTCCGAAGCACCATCATGATCACCATCGTCACCGGCGCGACACCTTGATCTCCATCGTAGCATCGTTGTCGTCTCGCCAATCTTATGCTTCCACGACTATCACTACCGCTTAGCAATAAAGTAAAGCATTACATCACGATTGCATTGCATACAATAAAGCGACAACCATATGGCTCCTGCCAGTTGCCGATAACTTGGTTACAAAACATGATCATCTCATACAATAAAATCAGCATCATGCCTTGACCATATCACATCACAACATGCCCTGCAAAAACAAGTTAGACGTCCTCTACTTTGTTGTTGCAAGTTTTACGTGGCTGCTACGGGCTTAAGCAAGAACTCATCTCACCTACGCATCAAAACCACAACGATAGTTTGTCAAATAGACTCCGTTTTAACCTTCTCAAGGACCGGGCGTAGCCACACTCGGTTCAACTAAAGTTGGAGAGACAGTCGCCCGCAAGCCATCTATGTGCAAAGCACGTCGAGGGAACCGGTCTCGCGTAAGCGTACGCGTAAGGTTGGTCCGGGTCGTCTCGTCCAACAATACCGCCGAACCAAAGTATGACATGCTGGTAGGCAGTATGACTTGTATCGCCCACAACTCACTTGTGTTCTACTCGTGCAAATAACATCAAACCATAAAACCTAGGCTCGGATGCCACTGTTGGGGAACGTAGTAATTTCAAAAAAATTCCTACGCACACGCAAGATCATGGTGATGCATAGCAACGAGGGGGAGAGTCTGATCTACGTACCCTTGTAGATCGCAACGGAAGCCTTGACACAACGTAGAGGAAGTAGTCGTACGTCTTCTTCCCGATCCGACCGATCGAAGCACCGTTACTCCGGCACCTCCGAGTTCTTAGCACACGTTCAGCTCGATGACGATCCTCGGGCTCCGATCCAGCAAAGCGTCGAGGAAGAGTTCTGTCAGCACGACGGCGTGGTGACAATCTTGATGTACTACCGATGCAGGGCTTCGCCTAAGCACTGCTATAATATGATCGAGGTGGAATTTGGTGGCAGGGGGCACCGCACACGGCTAAGGAACGATCATCAAGGATCAACTTGTGTGTCTATGGGGTGCCCCCTGCCCCGGTATATAAAGGAGCAGGGGAGGAGAGGCGGCCGGCCTAGGAGTTGGCGCGCCAAGGGGAGTCCTACTCCCACCGGGAGTAGGACTCCTTCTTTCCTAGTCCAACTAGGAGAAGGGAGGAAAGGAGGGAAGTGGAGAAGGAAGGGAGAGGTGGGCCGCGCCCCAAATCCCTTGTCCAATTCGGACTAGACTTGGGAGGGGCGCGAGCCACCTCCTGGCTCCTTCCCACTAAAGCCCATTAAGGCCCAATACTCTTCCCCGTATTCCCGTAACTCCCCGGTACCTCCGAAAATACCCGAATCACTCGGAACCTTTCCGATGTCCGAATATAGTCGTCCAATATATCGATCTTTACGTCTCGACCATTTCGAGACTCCTCGTCATATCCCCGATCTCATCCGGGACTCCGAACTCCTTCGGTACATCAAAACTCATAAACTCATAATATAACTGTCATCGAAACCTTAAGCGTGCGGACCCTACGGTTCGAGAACAATGTAGACATGACCGAGACACGTCTCCGGTTAATAACCAATAGCGGGACCTGGATGCCCATATTGGCTCCTACATATTCTACGAAGATCTTTATCGGTCAGACCGCATAACAACATATGTTGTTCCCTTTGTCATCGGTATGTTACTTGCCCGAGATTCGATCGTCGGTATCCAATACCTAGTTCAATCTCATTACCGGCAAGTCTCTTTACTCGTTCCGTAATATATCATCTCGCAACTAACTCATTAGTTGTAATGCTTGCAAGGCTTAAGTGATGTGCATTACCGAGAGGGCCCAGAGATACCTCTCCGACAATCGGAGTGACAAATCCTAATCTCGAAATACGCCAACCCAACATCTACCTTTGGAGACACCTGTAATGCTCCTTTATAATCACCCAGTTACGTTGTGACGTTTGGTAGCACCCAAAGTGTTCCTCCGGCAAACAGGAGTTGCATAATCTCATAGTCATAGGAACATGTATAAGTCATGAAGAAAGCAATAGCAACATACTAAACGATCGGGTGCTAAGCTAATGGAATGGGTCATGTCAATCAGATCATTCAACTAATGATGTGATCCCGTTAATCAAATAACAACTCTTTGTCCATGGTTAGGAAACATAACCATCTTTGATTAACGAGCTAGTCAAGTAGAGGCATACTAGTGACACTCTGTTTGTCTATGTATTCACACATGTATTATGTTTCCGGTTAATACAATTCTAGCATGAATAATAAACATTTATCATGATATAAGGAAATAAATAATAATTTTATTATTGCCTCTAGGGCATATTTCCTTCAGGGGGCTCCACGGGGCGAAGCCCGCGCGGACCCGGCGGCAGCGGGACCTCTTCTTCCCGTGCCGTCTCTCGCGAGGGGGAGCTCGCAGCGGAGAGCGATGGATGGCGGGCGGCGTGTGGTGATGGCGTCGGCCGCGGGCGGCGGCCTCGATCCGGGCTCCGGCATGGCTTGGGCGTGGACGGCATGCGTGCGCGCGGCGGCGCTTGGTTCCGGATGTGTGCGTGGGGCACGGTTTGACAGCCGGGCGCGGCAGCGGCGGGCGTGGCGGCTGTGCTGCTCTGGAGCGTGAGGTGCGCTGCAGGTGGAGGAGCTGCTCGTCTGCATTGCTGCTCTGTTGGTGCGGCTCCGATCTAGATGTAGTGTGAACTAGCTCTTCGATCTGGGTAATGCACTTCGCGTTGTGACTTTGGTGGCTGCGGTGGTGGTGGTCGCGGTGGTGCTGCGATGGTGGACGGCGGCTACGGCCAGGGGGTGGTGAGTGTATCTAGTCATGATGGATCGTGGGATCCCGTGGCCAGAGTGAGATCGGCCTCGGCAGGTGGTGGTCGATGGGCAGCGATCGGTGGTTGCATGTGGTCATCTCCAGGAGAAATCCTTTGCTCCAGTCCTCTCCGGAGCCGGTGACGGCAGCGCCCGCGGGAGACGTGGTCTTTCTTGGAAGCTTAGCAGGCGAGGTGTGCTCCTCCTCCGCACGGCTTTGGCTCCAGAGGGAAACCTCAGATCCGTTGGATCGGGTGATGGAGGCCTCTTCGCTTCTTTCTCTTCCTTGGGGGCATCGTCTCGGAGCCAGCCACGACTGGGAGACTGGTGGAAGGCGGCATCTTCGCCGTGGATGGGCGACATCTTTGCTATGTGATTTGCTGAGGCGGGGTGCTGGTTTCTGTTTGGCAACGATGATGGCGTCGCGAGGAGCTTGGGTCGCGGCGTGGACTTCGGTAGTCGGCTCTTCCCGGCGTGTCTGAGGTGCTCTTTTGTGGTTTGCGGAGGCACGTTCGGCGCAAGTCCTGCATATTTCCCTTGCGATGCTCGTCGTCAAAGTCGGAGATGTCGGTCGCTTGCGCGTGTGGCCATCTGTTGGCATGTGCCGCCATGGTTTCTGCAGCTGTTTGTGTGTGGCTTCGATGATGGAGCTCTACGATGAAGTCGGAGTCGCCCGTTCGAGGCAACCGGTGATGACGATGACGCTTGCGACTCCTCGGCGGATGCCTTTCTTCTTTGCAGCTTCGTGTTCTATGTCGGTGGCCAGGTTGGCCGGAGGTATCCATGTCATATGGGTTGGATTGTACCGGTTTTAGCCCGGTTTTTCGTTAATTAACCAGGCAATTCTTTTTTTCTTAATCAATGAAAATGACAAGTCTGTTGCCCCGTTTCATAAAAAAAATTAGAAATAGTGGTAGGTATGGTTCTATTATTCGTGAAATCCAAGAGGGTCGACATCAGTTTGCAAGTTGCGATTTCATTCATGAAGGTATGGCGAGGAATTCGGATGCTCATTTTTTGGCCAAATTTTCGGGTTTTTAGACCAAGGTCGCCACTTGTGGCTAAGTGCTCCGCATGACCCCTTTGTGTATCCCTATGAACCGATTGGTTAATGAAAAAAGTTGGCCTTCCCGCTCAAAAAAAAAAAAAGCTCCCCTAAGGCGGCGCCTTGCTCTGGTTGGTTGCCACGTTCAAAGTGGATGGCAACGCGAAAGATTTCTAGTCCGGAGCTTAAATGTTACTATAAATAGTAAAATAGAAAATATCAGAAGATCTAATACGTAATTTTACAACAAAAATTGCTTAGTTTTCTGCTTGTGTGCAAATGCTTCGTGACGAAATCACATTCATGGAGTTAAGCAGAAATAACCAAATTTGCAAATATTTCTTCATGGAAATTTGCACGTGCATAAAACATTGAGTGCATTCAACAATATTTATTGCCACAAAAAATCAGAGTTTTTTTAGTAATCTTTACTATTTTTCAAGAGCAGAAACTGCACGTTCCATCACAACGGTGCATCACGGCACTAAGAGAGCAACATTGACATACAATCAAAGTAACCTACGCGATGCATCAAACAACTCAAATGTTCATGCGAGAGAAGAAAATGGCACCATCATCATCATCATCCTTCCTTCCATTTTGACATTCCAATATTCTGACGGTACAATCCACAGTAACATATGATGCAGTTTCTATTGGACAGGGAAAGAAAGCAGAGCAACAAACAACCACCCCGTAGAAGAAGGGCCCGAGCGGCAAAGATACACAGGAGGCTAACGTCAGGCTATCTAGTTATAGACCATGTACTTTGGCGTGGCACTGAACTTTTGGTAACCCTTAATGACCTTGTTGACTGCATCAAGGAAATCCTTCTCCGTGACGGTCTTCCTGCGCGCACGGATGGCATACATTCCCGCCTCTGTGCACACGCTCCGGATATCAGCACCTGTTGCAACACACAGAGTCATACATGGATACATGAGAAGACTGTTGCTCATGACACACGAGGCATGGATGGGATCAGATCATCTGAGACTCGTGTCATGCCAGAGTACTAGAACTCTTACCAGTGGAGTTGGGGCAGAGGCGGGCCAGCAGCTCAAACCGGATGTCCCGCTCGCAGTTCATCGCACGGGTGTGGATCTTGAAGATCTGGGTGCGGCCCTCCAGGTCTGGCAAGCCAAACTCAACCTTCCTGTCCAGCCGCCCTGGACGCAGCAGTGCCGGGTCCAATGTATCAGGCCTGTTGGTAGCCATGAGGACCTTGATGTTTCCTCTCGCATCAAACCCATCGAGCTGATTGACAATCTCGAGCATGGTGCGCTGTACCTCATTGTCACCCCCAGCGCCGTCGTCAAACCGAGCACCACCAATGGCATCAACCTCGTCAAAGAAGACAATGCATGCCTTCTTTGACCGAGCCATCTGGAAGAGCTCACGAACCATCCGTGCCCCTTCACCAACATACTTCTGGACCAACTCACTGCCTATCACGCGGATAAAACATGCATCGGTCCGATTGGCCACTGCCCTGGCAAGAAGAGTCTTTCCAGTTCCTGGAGGACCATAGCAAAGTACTCCCTTTGGAGGATCAATACCCAGCTTGACGAACTTCTCGGGGTGAAGCATAGGAAGCTCCACAACCTCCCGCATCTTCTCAATCTGCTCCTTGCAGCCACCAACATCATTATATGTTACATCCGGCTTTTCTTCAACTGTCATCATTGTAACACTTGGATCAATCTTGGGCGGCAAAGGAATTTGGATCTGGTATTTGTTTCGATCAACCCTGCATAATACACAGGAGGAGAATCAACATATATAATGCAACTCATTCAAGAAAAAGTAAAGCACAATAAGATGTTTTATGCAATAACCTTTGGTGATCCTATATATGAACCGATAGGAATAGAACAAGCGCAAAGCACAACAATAGTACATAACAGCAGTTACAAATCACATTTCTAGTAGGTGATAGCCACAGCTCAATTGAAGGGTTATATTAAGATGCTTCTTTGGAAGTAGTACCCAGTCCACTATTGCACATCAGTGATGTGGCTTAGCACTCAAAAGTCAAAACTATTGTTATCACTCTAGATTTCCGTTAAAAAGGAGTTCGCCCTTACAGCTACACTCTAACTGCAAGTGTTGACACAAAGCATAACAGGTAGAAAAAGCTTTTTGAGATCAGCCAAATGGAAGATGTTATACTCATTGGAGATAACAGACAACTTACCCAACTCTCATTCCTTCCTCGATATCAGTGGGGGAAACTTTGTCACCTAAGCCGACCACAAACTGCAATATCCCCCAAAATCAACATCATCAATATTCAACCTCCAGAAGATATGATTGGGCTAAGATGGTACAGTACTGACATACCTTTGCAATTTGTTTGACGTTGATGACATATTTGGCATCATCAGTATTTGGATTTATGATCTTTGTGCATCGAGCGACCTTCACAGCAGAATTTAATTGACTATTAATTCACGGCGGAGGTTATGATAAAGCACAAAGGTCACAACAAAGCCGCTAATTCTATGCATTCTGCAGAAGGTTAAGGCGGACATCAGGCTAATTCACCTGCAGTGGTTGCTCCTCCTGCATCATCTGTTTATCTGACACAAGATCCCACTGGCTTGGTGGAGCCAACCCAGTATCAGACTCCTTTATCCCTGAAATCAAATCAAACGTGAAATGAGCTAGATAGAACACAACAAGGTGGGATCGCACAGGCACTTAGAACTGATAATCAAGTACAGCCAACAATCAGACTAGCCAAAACTGGTGAGAACTTGGGAATGCAGCTGCATATGTTTGAGCATCCTGATCCTAGACCCAGGATTAAGGGGTGGTCAGAGGACACATGGATGTGCACGTACCGCACAGGTCATTGATCTTCTTGGCCATCTCCTTTATCTCCTTCTCGACCTTCTTGATGCTGTTCGAGTACGGCCCAAGCCCCTGTAAGAGCAGGAAGCCATCCATCCAAAATTAGAAAATTCCACCCAAATCGAGACGCTGCAATTCAGCAACACGGTATATGCCTCGCTGTAGACCACGAGAATCGAAACCAAACATTCTTCTCCCCTGTCAAAAACCCTAATTCCCGACGCACAAATCGTAACGACACAAACTACGCGGCCAGCAGTTTCCCCCAAATACACACGACAACAGAAGTTGAAAGCCCTAGATGGCTAGATCTACGCGGCGCACGACTCCCTAGCCCCCAGAACAAGCCCGGGCGGCGGAGAGCTCCGGCCGAGACGCGCCGGGCGGATCGATCCAGTGCGGGGGGGAGGGAGGCGCTTACGTAGGTCTTGAGGAGGGCGATGTCGTCCTCGTCGAGCGGCCTCGGGTTCTTCTCGTTCAGGAAGTCGTCCTCCGGCTCCGGCGCCATGGCTCCTGCACCTCCTCCGGCGACGGCGAGCGGCTGCGCTGCGGAGGCGGGGTCTGGCGGCGAGAGCGAGCGAGATGTGTCTCTGTCTGGTGCCTGCTCCTGTATATATGACTCGTTTTTCCTTTCTCCTCCGATCCGAGTCTCTTTCCTCTTAGGCAAGCCACGCTCACGTGCCCGTACGATGCAAATCGGACGGCTCGGAAATTTTGGCCTCCGAGTCGGACCGCTGCGTCAGCTCGTAGGCGAACCGGTTTGCTTTCTCCGTGCACATTCGAGTTCCGGATGACTTACTGGCTCGTCACACTGCGTTGAGGTGAGCTACCAATTTCCTTACAACAACAAACAACAACGCGAATCAACCTGTGATTAAATTGGTTAGGTGGATAGTGGTATTCCCAACCCGTTAAGGTTCAAATCCTGCTACTCGCATTATTCCTGAATTTATTTCAGGATTTCCGGCGATGCGCTTTCAGTGGGATAAGACGTTCCCGTCGACGACGAAGCGCCTACGGTGACTTCGTAAATCTTAAGATAGTATGCCGGCTCAGTCTCTCGGAGGTGCTCATAGGGGTAGGGTGTGTGTGTGCGTTCATAGGGGTGAGTGTATGTGCGTGTATATGAGCGCTTGTGTCTATACTGATGCTAAAAAAAAAACAAAGTCTTTAGTCCCAAACAAGTTGGGGTAGGCTAGAGGTGAAACCCATAAGATCTCGCAACCAACTCATGGCTCTAGCACATGGATAGCAAGCTTTCACGCACCCCAGCTTCTCTTCAATTGGTGCTACCCCAACTCTATTTCGTATATCATCATTCCGGACTCGATCCTTCCTCGTGTGGCCACACATCCATCTCAACATACACATCTCCGCCACACCTAACTGTTGAACATGTTGCCTTTTAGTCGGCCAACACTCAGCGCCATACAACATTGCGGGTCGAACCGCCGTCCTGTAGAACTTGCCTTTTAGCTTTTGTGGCACTCTCTAGTCACAGAGAATGCCAGAAGCTTGGCGCCACTTCATCCATCCGGCTTTGATTCAATGGTTCACATCTTCATCAATACCTCCATCTTCCTGCAGCATTGACCCCAAATATCGAAAGGTGTCCTTCTGAGGTACCACCTGGCCATCAAGGCTAATCTTCTCCTCACACCTAGTATACTGAAACCGCACATCATGTACTCGGTTTTAGTTCTACTAAGCCTAAACCCTTTTGATTCCAAGGTTTGTCTCTATAACTCTAACTTTCTATTTACCCCCATCCGACTATCGTCAACTAGCACCACATCATCCGCAAAGAGCATACACCATGGGATATCTCCTTGTATATCCCTTGTGACCTCATCCATCACCAATGCAAAAAGATAAGGGCTCAAAGCTGGCCCCTGATGCAGTCCTATCTTAATCGGGAAGTCATCAGTGTCGACATCACTTGTTCGAACACTTGTCACAACATTATCGTACATGTCCTTGATAAGGGTAATGTACTTTGCTGGGACTTTGTGTTTCTCCAAGGCCCACCACATGACATTCCACGGTATCTTATCATAGGCCTTCTCCAAGTCAATAAACACCACATGCAAGTCCTTCTTTTGCTCCCTATATCTCTCCATAAGTTGTCGTACCAAGAAAATGGCTTCCATGGTCGACCTCCCAGGCATCAAACCAAACTGATTTTTGGTCACGCTTGTCATTCTTCTTAAGCGGTGCTCAATGACTCTCTCCCATAGCTTCATTGTATGGCTCATCAGCTTAATTCCACGGTAATTAATACAACTCTGAACATCCCCCTTGTTCTTGAAGATTGGTACTAATATACTCCGTCTCCATTCTTCTGGCATCTTGTTTGCCCGGAAAATGAGGTTGAAAAGCTTGGTTAGCCATACTATCGCTATGTCCCCGAGACCTTTTCACACCTCAATGGGGATACAATCAGGGCCCATCGCCTTGCCTCCTTTCATCCTTTTTAAAGCCTCCTTGACCTCAGACTCCTGGATTCGCCGCACAAAACCCATGCTGGTCTCATCAAAGGAGTCGTCCAGTTCAATGGTAGAACTCTCATTCTCCCCATTGAACAGCTTGTCGAAGTACTCCCGCCATCTATGCTTAATCTCCTCATCCTTCACCAAGAGTTGGCCTGCTCCGTCCTTGATGCATTTGACTTGGCCAATATCCTTCATCTTCCTCTCTTGGATCTTGGTCATCTTATAGATGTCCCTTTCACCTTCATTCGTGCCTAACCGTTGGTAGAGGTCCTCATATGCCCGACCCCTTGCTTCACCAACAGCTCGCTTTGTGGCCTTCTTCGCCATCTTGTACTTCTCTATGTTGTCTGCACTCCTATCTAGGTATAGGCATTTGAAGCAATCTTTCTTCTCTTTAATTGCCTTCTGGACATCATCATTCCACCACCAGGTATCCTTATCTTCGATTCTCCTTCCCCTGGTGAAAGGATCGATATGGTTGACTAGAGGGGGGGTGAATAGGCAACTACCAATTTTAGCTTTTCTTTAGCAAATTAAAGTTTGCATCAAAGTAGGTTGTCTAGATGTGCAACTAGGTGAGCAACCTATATGATGCAATAACAACAAGCATACAAGCAAGCAAGGGAACAAACACTAAAGAGCTTGCACAAGCAAAGGCAATAGATAACCAAGAGTGGATCCGGTGAAGACGAGGATGAGTTACCGAAGTTCCTTCCTTTTGAGGGGAAGTACGTCTCCATTGGAGCGGTGTGGAGGCACAATGCTCCCCAAGAAGCCACTAGGGCCACCGTATTCTCCTCACGCCCTCACACGATGCGAGATGTCATGATTCCACTTTTGGTGCCCTTGAAGGCGGCGACCGAACCTTTACAAACAAGATTGGGGCAATCTCCACAACTTAATCGGAGGCTCCCAACAAGACCACGAAGCTTCACCACAATGGAATATGGCTCTGAGGTGACCTCAACCGTCTAGGGTGCTCAAACACCCAAGAGTAACAAGATCCGCTAGAGATGAGTGGGGGAATCGAAAATCCCTTGGTGGAAGTGTAGATCGGAGCCTTCTCAACCACTCCCAAGCAAATCAACGAGTTTGATTGGCTAGGGAGATAGATCGGGCAAAATGAAGCTTGGAGTATTTAATGGAGCTTGAGCAATAAATGGAGCTTGGGGGAAGGAAGAGGTAGGTGAGAAGGAAGAAGAGGACTCCCTTTTATAGTGGGGGCAACAATCCCGTTGCCCCTCCCCACCAACCAGCCCCGCACAGGGCGGTACCACCGCTGAGAGGGGGCGGTACTACCACCAGGACAGCGGTACTGCCGCGCCAGCTAGCGGTACTGCCGCGCTGAGGAGACTCGAAGGGAAAAGACCCAAATGCGGTACTACCGCGGTGGTAGGGCGGTACTACCGCTCCTGGAACGATACTACCGCCTCTACAACCGTGACTAGTGCCGCAAAACCCGACACGAAAAAAAGACCTCTCGAATCGAGGCGGTAGGAGCTAGACTGCCCAGCGGTACTACGACAGTGGGGTCAAGGGCGGTAGTACCGCTGTGGAGCGGTACTGCCACTTGTGATCCTTCGGCCGTAGTACCGCAGGCAGTGCGGTACTACCGCTGGGGCGCGCGAGAGAGAAGGAATCTCTCAAAAGATGCTGAGGACACGGCGGAGGTGCCAGGCCCCCAGCGGTACTACTGCTGCGGAGCCATGGGCGGTACTACCGCTGTGGAGCGGTACTGCCGCTTGGCTCCTCAGCGGTACTACCGCTGGGTGCGCGGTACTACCGCTTTGACCCAGACAGGACAAGGAAGAGATCTCTTCAATGGAAAGGAAATGTTCGGAGGGTGAGAAGATGATGTGTACGTGATGATTCCACCCATGCTATACCCCAGCGGACCCCCTCTTAATAGTACGGTGCCCTCTACGCAACTAGTCCACCGAGAAATAAACGAAAGAGCTACACCGTCTTGAAATACACTCCGAGGGAAAGAAAGCGTCTCGTGCCAGGGGAGAATCTGTGAATTAATCAAAGCACAAGATTAGTCCGCAAACATGTTGTCATCAATCACCAAAACTACCTTGAGAGAGATATGCTATAACAATCTCCCCCTTTTTGGTGGATTGATGACAACTAGGGATTTGCGCAAGGAAAAGAAATAAAATGAAGAAAACTAAGAACTACAAAATAGAGACGGGCTCCCCCAGAATGTGTGCACCAAGATAAGGCATGACACACATATTCAGATCAACACTCCC
Source organism: Triticum monococcum (assembly GCA_034509565.1). Classification (NCBI taxonomy): domain Eukaryota; kingdom Viridiplantae; phylum Streptophyta; class Magnoliopsida; order Poales; family Poaceae; genus Triticum; species Triticum monococcum. The sequence goes on along the minus strand of CM067847.1, from coordinate 112,405,519 downwards.
CCTATATTTTATAGTCCAACAATACTAAGCACAAGATATATGAGAGAAGTGAATAGACAGGACAAGCATGCATCTCATAATAAACTACAGTACTCTGAAATGACATATGTAATAAGGTAGCGATAGGGAGCATATTGAAGGAAATATGCCCTAGAGGCAATAATAAAGTTATTATTTATTTCCTTATTTCATGGTAAATGTTTATTATTCATGCTAGAATTGTATTAACCGGAAACATAATGCATGTGTGAATACATAGACAAACAGAGTGTCACTAGTATGCCTCTACTTGACTAGCTCATTAATCGAAGATGGTTATGTTTCCTAGCCATAGACATGAGTTGTCATTTGATTAACGGGATCACATCATTAGGAGAATGATGTGATTGACATGACCCATTCCGTTAGCTTAGCACTTGATCGTTTAGTATGTTGTTTCTTCATGACTTATACATGTTCCTATGACTATGAGATTATGCAACTCCCGTTTACCGGAGGAACACTTTGTGTGCTACCAAACGTCACAACGTAACTAGGTGATTATAAAGGAGCTCTACAGGTGTCTCCGAAGGTACATGTTGGGTTGGCGTATTTCGAGATTAGGATTTGTCACTCCGATTGTCGGAGAGGTATCTCTGGGCCCACTCGGTAATGCACATCACTATAAGCCTTGCAAGCATTGCAACTAATGAGTTAGTTGCGGGATGATGTATTTCGGAACGAGTAAAGAGACTTGCCAGTAACGAGATTGAACTAGGTATTGAGATACCGACGATCGAATCTCGGGCAAGTAACATACCGATGACAAAGGGAACAACGTATGTTGTTATGCGGCCTGACCGATAAAGATCTTCGTAGAATATGTAGGAGCCAATATGGGCATCCAGGTCCCACTATTGGTTATTGACAAGAGAGGTGTCTCGGTCATGTCTACATAGCTCTCGAACCCATAGGGTCCGCACGCTTAACGTTCGTTGACGATATAGTACTATGAGTTATGTATGTTGGTGACCGAATGTTGTTCGGAATCCCAGATGAGATCATGGACATGACGAGGAGCTCTGGAATGGTCCAGAGGTAAAGATTCATATATTGGATGATATGGTTAGGCCAAGGGGTCAAGCCCACAGGGCTATAAGTCGGTGCAAAAGGAGTTTTGCGGAGGCCAAGGGGCCAAACGCCAGAGACCCTGGCGTCTGGCCCTGGGCCAGACGCCGAGGCCCATGGCGTCTGGGCCAAACGCCAAGGTTTGTGGCGTTTGGTCCTGGAGTCTGAGTGGGACTCTTGCCTTTCGGGCAAAACCGACTTTGAGGAGGCTTTTGCTCCAAGTTTCGACCCCAAGGCTCAACATATAAATAGAGGGGCAAGGCTTGCACCAAAGACACATCTGTAGGATCGAAAGTATGTCTAGAGGGAGGGGGGGTGATTAGACTACTTGACCAAATAAAAACTTAACCTTTTCCCAATTTTAGTTCTTGGCAGATTTTAACTATCTTAGGACAAGTCAAGCAATCATCACACAATTCAAGCAAGCATGCAAAGAGTATATTGGCAGCGGAAAGTAAAGCATGCAACTTGCAAGAATATAAAGGGAAGGGTTTTGAGGATTCAAACGCAATTGGAGACACGGATGTTTTTCCCGTGGTTCGGATAGGTGGTGCTATCCTACATCCACGTTGATGGAGACTTCAACCCATGAAGGGTAACGGTTGCGCGAGTCCACGGAGGGCTCCACCCACGAAGGGTCCACGAAGAAGCAACCTTGTCTATCCCACCATGGCCATCGCCCACGAAGGACTTGCCTCACTAGCGGTAGATCTTCACGAAGTAGGCGATCTCCTTGCCCTTACAAACTCCTTGGTTCAACTCCACAATCTTGTCGGAGGCTCCCAAGTGACACCTAGCCAATCTAGGAGACACCACTCTCCAAGAAGTAACAAATGGTGTGTTAATGATGAACTCCTTTGCTCTTGTGCTTCAAATGATAGTCTCCCCAACACTCAACTCTCTCTCATAGGATTTGGATCTGGTGGAAAGAAGATTTGAGTGGAAAGCGACTTGGGGAAGGCTAGAGATCAAGATTCATATGGTTGGAATGGAATATCTTGGTCTCAACACATGAGTAGGTGGTTCTCTCTCAGAACATATGAGTTGGAATGGTGTATGTGTTCTGATGGCTCTCTCCACGAGTGAAGAGGAGGTGGAGGGGTATATATAGCCTCCACACAAAATCCAACCGTTACACACAATTTACCAATCTCGGTGGGAGCGAATAAACAAACTCGGTCGGACCGAAATAGTAAACCTAGTGACCGTTAGAGATTTCGGTGGGACTGACATGCAACTCGGTAGGACCGATTCGGTTAGGGTTTGGGCATAACGTAATCTCGGTGAGACCGATTGCACAAACTCGGTGAGACCGAGTTTGGCAATAAGCTAACCAGAGAGTTGGTCAGGCAAACTCGGTGGGACCGACTCGCTCTTTCGGTGAGACCGAAAAGTTACAAGAAGGAAACAGAGAGTTTACATTGCAATCTCGGTGGGACCGATTCGCTCTTTCGGTGAGACCGAAAAGTTACGAAAGGGAAACAGAGAGTTTGCAATCCCATCTCGATGAGACCGAGATCCTTATCGGTAGGACCGAATTGCTAGGGTTTGGCAGAGGCAAATGACAAGTGAAACTCGGTGGCGTCGGATTGAAAGAATCGGTATGACCGAGTTTGGCTTAGTGTTTAGGTCATTTGTGGCTATGGAAAAGTGGTTGAGGATTTTGGAGCATATCACCAAGCACATAAAGCAAGAGGCTCATTAAGCAACACCTCATCCCTCCTTGATAGTATTGGCTTTTCCTAAAGACTCAATGTGATCTTGGATCACTAAAATATAAAATGAAGAGTCTTGAACTTTTGAGCTTGAGCCAATTCTTTGTCCTTAGCATTTTGAGGGTTCCACTTTCACATCCATGCCATGCCAATCATTGAGCTTTCCTGAAATAATCATCTTGAAATAGCATTAGCTCAATGAGCTATATGTTGTTATGAATTACGAAAACCACCTAGGGATAGTTGCACTTTCAATCTCCCCCTTGTTGGTAATTGATGACAACATATAGATCAAAGCTTCGACAAATTATAATAATCATGAAATACATCGTCGCTTTGATAAGTATGTGACAAGTAAGAGCTCCCCTTAAATTTGTGCATATTTAGAATTTGCTTTGGACTGCAAATGCACAAGGAATTAGAGTCATGGGTTACTCTTCCGTGTCACATACATCTTGATGGAGCGCTCAAAAATGATAAGAAAGAAGTACATGCACTCATCACCAAGAATAGTGAGTGATCACATAAGATAGATAGAATGATAATATTAAGAAAACATTAAGTGTAGCTTATGATCAAACACATGATCATCGATGTCTCACAGGCATAAGGACATAGTATCTCACACACAAGCAAATAAAGTTCGAAAAACCACCAAATAAAACAAGAGAGAATAAAAGCAACACTCTCTCTCGAAGCCTATGATCTATACATTTTCTCCCCCTTTGGCAACAAGTTACCAAAAAGTTCCTAGAAAATGCATAGTGCTAAGTCGACGCTCAGGCTTGATCTTCAGGTGGTGGTGGAGTCCGGAGCACGCCAAGGACGAAGCCTTCGGTAGACGTGGTCGGAGTTGAGGCTGAGTGGACGCTGGAGCTGGTGGAACTGAGGCTGTGGCTGGCGCAGACGTGGTAGCTCTGGTGTCAGCAACTGGCATTGCAGACGACCTCGGACCTCGTGGCACCCTGGCAAAAGCATCAGTCGTAGTCCTGCCTCTCCTCTCATTCATGTCATCCTGGAGCTGCTCCACGGCAGTCTGTATCTCTGTCACCTTGATGTCCAAATCATAGAACCTCTGTTCCATGATCCTCTCTAAGCTTGCCTGGTTCTGAGTTAGGGTGGCTAGTCCTTGCTCAATCCGCAGGGTGGACGCAATCAGGTAACCAAGCTGCTCTTGTTTGGTTTTCAGAAAATATTCAGATGCCTCCTCTTGAGTAGGCATCCTAGCAACTTTCTCCTTCTTCGCCTTCTCCTTCTTGGCTTGTGCTCTCTATTGGAAAAGGCAGTGCCTAGGAGGCGCTTAGGCACGCCTAGGCGCTAGGCGATGGCCAAACGCCTCGCCTAGGGCATAAATGGAAGTCTAGGCAGGGCAAGCAAAGAATTGTCTCCCCAAGCGACAAACGATGTCATATTGCATTCATATATATGCCAAATGGGCCATATGCCAATGGTAGTAGTTGGTAGTTAACTTATTTATATGCCCTAAATTAATATCGGCATGCATATCATATCCACAAATATGCCCTGATAGTAAAACTATATTACCGCCTAGGCCACGCCTAGGGCGCTTAAGCACCGCCTAGGCACTAGGCGAAGGCCAACCGCCTCGCTTACGCCTACCGCTTTTTCTAACCTTGCTTGTGCTTGGGCAGATGATGGATCATTCTCAGTCATGATCACTTGATTATCTTTGAAGTCTGGACGGATGGGCAGGTGTTCCTTATCCAACAATTATGTGCCCGTGCCCATCTTTGAGTTGATGAGCTCCTGAATCTGTGGGGCATACCCACAACTCCTCTTCTGGTCGGCAGCTGTCCTCTTGACTGTTTCCACTATGAGGCTCATGACTTTGAATTTCTGAGGTACATCAAAGATATGTAGCAAGTTAATGGCATGACTTCTGATCATCCTGTGATCTCCAGACTTGGGCAAAAGAGTGTGCCTAAGGATCCAGTTGATCGTAGGCAATCCTGATAGCAAGTGTTTCACAGACCCAAACTGGTGAGTGTCAAGATCATCTGTTGGAATCTCCTTGTACATATTTGCCATAGAGTTGTGATGCATCTTCTTCTTGGAGTAGACATCTAAGTCATCTTCATTTTCCTCGGGGGCATTGATAAGCTATGCCCATTCAGCAAATGTGGACTGGTACCTCATACCTTCTGACATCCAAGTGATCCTCCCATCTGGGTAGAAGTGTGTTGTGGAGTAGAATTGCATGATTAGCTCCTCGTTCCACTTTGTGAGCTTCTGCCCAACAAAGTCTGCAACTCCACACGCACTAAAGCTGTCATACACTCCAGGATAGTGTTCCTCATTTTCCTTCATGTAGGTCCAGTCGACCCATCTCATGTCACATACTATTGGCTTCTTGTCAAGCAAAACTGTCTCATAGAAATCCTGCTGCTCCTTGGTGTGAAACCTGTAGTCCACTGTAGTCCTCCTTATGGTAGCATAGGGATCTGTCTCTCTCCACTTCCTCAGCCCTGAGTCTTTCCTGAGCTTCATATTCTCAGCCACAGGATGAGCATCGTTGTGGTCTGGGATCTTGGGCTTGAGCTTCCTAAGGACATGCTCTTCCTCTTCCTCTGCAGCTTCAGGCACTGGGGCCTTGTTCTTTTCAGTGGCTGGAATGCTTCTTGTGTTTCTCTTTGGTGCACTCTTTGGCTTAGATGCAGCCTTGGGTGCTTCCTTGGGCCTGGATGCAGTTGCCCCTGACCTTATGGCATCTCCCATAAGTTTGGGTGCCTTGGGTGCTGGTGCAGCAACCTCTTCTTCTTCCTCCTCATCTTCCATGATGGAGGCCTTGCCAAGCACTCTGGCTACAGTCTTCTTGACCCTTTCCTTCCTCTTTTTGCCCTCAGCAGCAACTGGCTCTGTGGGTGCAGGCTTCTCAGTTGAAGCTCTAACTTTAGACATGGGCTGCCTGCCTGCTGGCCTTTTGATTTTCAGCCCTGGCTTTGTGCCTTGAGCTGGCTCAACTCTCCTTGATGTGGCCTCTTCCTCTGCCACATAATCTTCATCTTCAGAATCAGAAGTTCTCTTCTTCCTTTGTCTAGTGGCAGCTTTAGGCAGATTGCTGGGGGTGCTCCTGCTGCCATCATCTGAAGAGCTAGAGGGACTAGTGCCCTCACTCATCACCACTTGATGCTCTGAGAGGTTCTGGCTGTCACTTTGGTCTGACATGATGCAAACTCTGACTGCAGACCCTGTGAATAGATTATAGATGAGATAGAGTGGATGAGCATCACAAAGTGCAGAGATTTTGCAAAAGAGTAATTCAAAAACTTAGTTTTAGTTTCCCACTGAAATCATCTCGGATCTACCGATTTTCAAACTCGGTGACACCGAAGCAGTTTTGGCACCAGAACTAGTGAACTCGGTCAGACCGAGTCATAGTTCGGTGGCACCGAGACTGCTAGGGTTTCACAGAGTTCCAAAATTGGTCACACCGATAAGTAATTCTCGGTCAGACCGAGTTTTACTTGTGCAATGGCATAAGCCAAATCGGTGGGACCGAGTTTTTCAACTCGGTGGGTCCGAGATGGTTTCGGCGGAAACCTAACCCTAATTTTTTTGAATTAAACCTAATCTACGAGTTCATTGACTGGATAGGAGTTTATCAAACGTGGCAAGAATCATGATGATCACAATGTGCTAGGAATCGGATTGGAGAATAGCACAAAGATCGAGTCCATACCCTAGTTCGGTGGAGACTTGCTACGGTGGCAACGGCGGGGCAGAATTCCCGTTGACGGCGACGGAGACCAGCGACTGGAGGCGGCTGGCGGCGAGGAGGACGATCCAGAGACCCAGGAGGTAGAGCGAGCTATGCGCGGGCGAAGAGGTTTCGGAGAAATTTCCAAAATTTTGCCCGTCACTATATATAGCCCGACCCTGTCGGTGTGACCGAGTGGAACAACTCGGTGTGACCGAGTGGTTCAAATCGGTTGCACCGAGATCGAAAACCTAGATCAACTTAATGATCTCGGTAGGACCGAAAGTATGGTATCGGTCAGACCGAGAATCACAAAGAGGTTTTGGAAGTTTAAGTCTATGATGAATCGGGGACTCCGAGCGCTCCTCACACAGAGTGGTTCGAATCTGACTTGATCAAATTTTGTGATGCAGCATGAATAGAGTTTGAGACGAGAAAAGCATAGATAGCTAGAGGAGGTTCTTAGGCATTCTTGTCCATCCACTTGGCAAAAGAAGATAAAGCCAAACAATCAAAACAACAAGTGGATGTCCTCAAATGAGTAAAATATGCAACCAACATGCTCACACAATAAGATGGCAAATGAAATATGTGGCAAAGCATGCACAACCAATTCTAGCATCTATCAAGCAATTTGCGATGACTAGGTCATCTATATATGAGTATATTGACTTAGGAGTCAAGTGAGAACACTTGATCGTAGGTCATACTCATCGTTTAAGCTCAAGTGGGGTTACCACTTTTACATAAAGCATTGTTGTATTCACATCTTTAGAGTTGCTTTAGCTCAAGTTTTAGAGTAAAGCTCCCCCTAGATGTGATATCCCCCCTAAGAGGGATGAACTAACCTTGGATTTTGTCGATGATGACTTCATGTAGATGTTGAAGATGTGGATGCTCAATGTTGATGTAGATCACTTGGAGCTATCCATTTGAGTGAATTGCACTTTCAATACCTACATGGGTTAGTCCCACAAGGAACAAACAAGGATATCCATAGACATAGAGTGATGCATACAAAAGATGATGTCCATGAAAACTTTAGGTTACCTTGTCCCTTGTCTGACCAACAAGAGGGTTTGTGACTCCTTGAACTAGTGCATGATGTGGAAGTTGATTGCACTTGTTCTTGCCAAAATGATGAGAGTGAAATATGTTGGCGGAGTCACCCTCAAGAACTCTCTAGCTCTTCTTCTTTTGGATCCACACCATCTTGATGGGAATCCTTGGAGTTGTAGTCATACTTGATGAAGTGGAACTTGACGTGGTCTTGGGAATCCACTTGACTAAGGTCTTAGGAGCTTCTTCAAATGCATCAATCTCCTCTTGAAGCTTGTCCTTGCCTTTTTGCTTGTAGTCTTGTGGTGGAAGATCATCTTGAGCTTGTGTCCCCTTGAAAGAAGTATCAGACTTCTCTTGTTGAGGAACAAACTTTGTCTTGGGGTATTGATCTTCTTCCCACTCAACTCCATTGGCATTGAACTTTCGTTCAAAACCAACACCTTGATTCTTCCGGTGCATTCCTTGCTTGCGCACAATTTCCTCGAATTGCTTACTCCCGGCAAGGCTTTTGTACACTCCTTTCTCTATAATCCCCTTCAATAAGCTATTTTCTTGCTCAAGTGTAACTTGGCTGAGAGAATCATTAGTGGAATCAAGAGAACTACTAGAAGCAACAATATTGGATTTAGCATGATCATTGTTACTACTAGAGGAAGAATCTTTCTTGTTCTTGTTACTAGACTTGACTTGAGGCATGTAAGTGGATAATAGTAAACGCTTGGCAATGTAAGAAGAACTTTTCTTGCGGAGATCATCATTGATTGCTTTTAAGAACTCATGCTCTTGCTCAAGATTGAGCTTTTCAAAGCGTAATTTCTCATGAGCTCTTAAAAGTTCTCGATGATCTTCGAAGATAGTTTCATGAGCTAACTTAAGAGTGTTTAGTTCTTTAGTTAGAGACTCAATCTTCTCCTTATCATTGTCATTCGTTTTATCTTGATTAGCATGATTAATTGATGTTTCATCATAGTACTCATCACTAGAGTTGTCAACAAGCAAGTCATCATCACCTAAGAAGTCATCTTCATCACTATTAAAATCAACATACTCGGGGTGTGTTACCTTAGGACCTTTGGCCATGAAGCATCTTCCAATTCCTTCATTTGGTGAGTCAAATATGTCGTAGGAGTTGGTTGACACAAGTGCTAGACCGGAAACACCTTCATCTTGAGTATCTTCGGAGTCGGAGTGATAACTTTCTCGGAGTGGCTGTCGGAGTCGGAGCCGGATACCCATTCACCAACATGAGCTTGATGTCTTCGTTTTGTGTAGCTCCTTGATGATTTTTCCTTCCTTTCCGAATCCTTGCTTCTCCGTGAGTATCTCCGTTCATAACGATCATCTCTACTCCTTCTCTCTCTTGGTGGTGATTCTTTGCTTCTTCCTTTTGGAGAATCTTCTCTTCTCTTGTAGGGAGCCGTACACTCATTGGAATAGTGTCCGGGTCTTCCACAATTATAGCAGTTTCGCTCTCGACTAGAAGATCTTTTGTCATTGTAGGACCTTGACTTGAAGCTTCTATCTTTGCTTCTACTCTTGTAGAACTTGTTGAAGTTCTTCACCATTAAGCTCAATTCTTCATTGAAGTTTTGTTTCTCACTTGATGATGTGGGGACTTCACATGAGGCTTTGTAGGCACCACTTGATTTGTTGTGAAGTTCCTCTTTATCCTTGAGTGACATCTCATGAGCAACAATCCTTCCAATCACTTCCATTGGTTTGAGATCTTTGTAATTGGGCATCATTTGAATCAATGTGCACACGGTATCATATTTCCCATCCAAGGCTCTTAGGATCTTCTTGATGATGAATCTATCGGTCATCTCTTCACTTCCTAAGCCGGCAATCTCATTTGTGATGAGAGCAAGCCTAGAGTACATTTCGGCGACACCTTCACCATCCTTCATCTTGAACTTGTCAAGTTGACTTTGGAGCACATCCAACTTGGATTCCTTGACGGAGTCGGTACCTTTGTGCATATCAATCAAAGTGTCCCAAATTTCCTTTGCATTCTCAAGACGGCTGATTTTGTTGAATTCTTCGGGGCACAATCCGTTGAAGAGAATATCACAAGCTTGAGCATTGTATTGCAACATCTTCAACTCATCCGCGGTAGCTTCACGGTTTGGTTCTCTCCCATCAAAGAACTCACCTTGCAAACCAACACAAACAATAGCCCATACGGCGGGGTTATGTCCAAGAATATGCATTTTCATTTTATGCTTCCAACTAGCAAAATTAGTGCCATCAAAGTAAGGACCTCTATGGTGATAATTTCCCTCACTAGACGCCATACTCTCCTAGGTTATGAAACCAAGGCTATGACCACCAAAAGCTATGGAGATCAAGGCAAATGGAGACCAAAGCTCTGATACTACTTGTAGGATCGAAAGTATGTCTAGAGGGGGGGGGGGTGATTAGACTACTTGACCAAATAAAAACTTAACCTTTTCCCAATTTTAGTTCTTGGCAGATTTTAACTATCTTAGGACAAGTCAAGCAATCATCACACAATTCAAGCAAGCATGCAAAGAGTATATTGGCAGCGGAAAGTAAAGCATGCAACTTGCAAGAATATAAAGGGAAGGGTTTTGAGGATTCAAATGCAATTGGAGACACGGATGTTTTTCCCGTGGTTCGGATAGGTGGTGCTATCCTACATCCACGTTGATGGAGACTTCAACCCATGAAGGGTAACGGTTGCGCGAGTCCACGGAGGGCTCCACCTGTTGGGGAACATAGCAGAAATTCAAAAAATTTCCTACGTATCACCAAGATCTATCTATGGAGAGACTAGCAACGAGGGGAAGGAGAGTTGCATCTACATACCCTTGTAGATCGCTAAGCGGAAGCGTTCAAGTGAACGGGGTTGATGGAGTCATACTCGTCGTGATTCAAATCACCGATGACCAAGTGCAGAACGGACGGCACCTCCGCGTTCAACACACGTACAGCCCGGTGACGTCTCCCACGCCTTGATCCAGCAAGGAGAGAGGGAGAGGTTGAGGAAGACTTCATCCAACAGCAGCACAACGGCGTGGTGGTGGTGGAGGAGCGTGGCTATCCTGCAGGGCTTCGCCAAGCACTACACAAGAGGAGGAAGAAGAGAGATGCAGGGCTGCACCAACGAGAGATTTCATCGCGTGTTGTGGGCAGCCCCCAGGCCTCATATATATAGGGGAAGGGGAGGGCTGCGCCCCCTCTAGGGTTTCCCACCCCTAGGGGGGCGGCAGCCCTAGATGGGGATCAAGGGGGCGGCCAAGAGGGGGAAGAGGGGAAGGAACCCACTAGGTGGGCCTTAAGGCCCAACTAGACTAGGGTTTGCCCCCTCCCACTCATCCTTGCGCCTTGGGCCCCTTGTGGGGGGCGCACCAGCCCTCCTAGGGGCTGGTCCCCTCCCACACTTGGCCCACGCAGCCTTCTGGGGTTGGTGGCCCCACTTGGTGGACCCCCGGGACCCTCCCGGTGGTCCCGGTACGTTACCGATAAACCCCGAAACTCTTCCGGTGTCCAAAACAGGACTTCCCATATATAAATCTTTACCTCCGGACCATTCCGGAACTCCTCGTGACGTCCGGGATCTCATCCGGGACTCCGAACAACATTCGGTAACCACATACTAACTTCCTTTATAACCCTAGCGTCATCGAACCTTAAGTGTGTAGACCCTACGGGTTCGGGAGACATGCAGACATGACCGAGACGTTCTCCGGTCAATAACCAACAGCGGGATCTGGATACCCATGTTGGCTCCCACATGTTCCACGATGATCTCATCGGATGAACCACGATGTCAAGGACTTAATCAATCCCGTATACAATTCCCTTTGTCTACCGGTACGATACTTGCCCGAGATTCGATCGTCGGTATCACGATACCTTGTTCAATCTCGTTACCGGCAAGTCTCTTTACTCGTTCCGTAACACATCATCCCGTGATCAACTCCTTGATCACATTGTGCACATTATGATGATGTCCTACCGAGTGGGCCCAGAGATACCTCTCCGTCACACGGAGTGACAAATCCCAGTCTCGATTCATGCCAACCCAACAGACACTTTCGGAGATACCTGTAGTGCACCTTTATAGTCACCCAGTTACGTTGTGACGTTTGGTACACCCAAAGCATTCCTACGGTATCCGGGAGCTGCACAATCTCATGGTCTAAGGAAATGATACTTGACATTATCAAAGCTTTAGCATACGAACTACACGATCTAGTGCTATGCTTAGGATTGGGTCTTGTCCATCACATCATTCTCCTAATGATGTGATCCCGTTATCAACGACATCCAATGTCCATGGTCAGGAAACCGTAACCATCTATTGATCAACGAGCTAGTCAACTAGAGGCTTACTAGGGACATGGTGTTGTCTATGTATCCACACATGTATCTGTGTTTCCTATCAATACAATTATAGCATGGATAATAAACGATTATCATGAACAAGGAAATATAATAATAATCAATTTATTATTGCCTCTAGGGCATATTTCCAACACCACCCACGAAGGGTCCATGAAGAAGCAACCTTGTCTATCCCACCATGGCCATCGTCCACGAAGGACTTGCCTCACTAGCGGTAGATCTTCACGAAGTAGGCGATCTCCTTGCCCTTACAAACTCCTTGGTTCAACTCCACAATCTTGTCGGAGGCTCCCAAGTGACACCTAGCCAATCTAGGAGACACCACTCTCCAAGAAGTAACAAATGGTGTGTTGATGATGAACTCCTTGCTCTTGTGCTTCAAATGATAGTCTCCCCAACACTCAACTCTCTCTCATAGGATTTGGATCTGGTGGAAAGAAGATTTGAGTGGAAAGCGACTTGGGGAAGGCTAGAGATCAAGATTCATATGGTTGGAATGGAATATCTTGGTCTCAACACATGAGTAGGTGGTTCTCTCTCAGAACATATGAGTTGGAATGGTGTATGTGTTCTGATGGCTCTCTCCACGAGTGAAGAGGAGGTGGAGGGGTATATATAGCCTCCACACAAAATCCAACCGTTACACACAATTTACCAATCTCGGTGGGAGCGAATAAACAAACTCGGTCGGACCGAAATAGTAAACCTAGTGACCGTTAGAGATTTCGGTGGGACTGACATGCAACTCGGTAGGACCGATTCGGTTAGGGTTTGGGCATAACGTAATCTCGGTGAGACCGATTGCACAAACTCGGTGAGACCGAGTTTGGCAATAAGCTAACCAGAGAGTTGGTCAGGCAAACTCGGTGGGACCGACTCGCTCTTTCGGTGAGACCGAAAAGTTACAAGAAGGAAACAGAGAGTTTACATTGCAATCTCGGTGGGACCGATTCGCTCTTTCGGTGAGACCGAAAAGTTACGAAAGGGAAACAGAGAGTTTGCAATCCCATCTCGATGAGACCGAGATCCTTATCGGTAGGACCGAATTGCTAGGGTTTGGCAGAGGCAAATGACAAGTGAAACTCGGTGGCGTCGGATTGAAAGAATCGGTATGACCGAGTTTGGCTTAGTGTTTAGGTCATTTGTGGCTATGGAAAAGTGGTTGAGGATTTTGGAGCATATCACCAAGCACATAAAGCAAGAGGCTCATTAAGCAACACCTCATCCCTCCTTGATAGTATTGGCTTTTCCTAAAGACTCAATGTGATCTTGGATCACTAGAATATAAAATGAAGAGTCTTGAACTTTTGAGCTTGAGCCAATTCTTTGTCCTTAGCATTTTGAGGGTTCCACTTTCACATCCATGCCATGCCAATCATTGAGCTTTCCTGAAATAATCATCTTGAAATAGCATTAGCTCAATGAGCTATATGTTGTTATGAATTACCAAAACCACCCAGGGATAGTTGCACTTTCAACATCAAGAAACACCAAGCCGTGTGTCGGCAACCCCGTCTCCTCTAGTTTATCCTCCGTCATAGTTTTCGTAGTGCTTAGGCGAAAGCCCTGCGGAGATTGTTCTTCACCAACACCGTCACCACGCCGTCGTGCTGCCGGAACTCATCTACTACTTCGCCCATCTTGCTGGATCGAGAAGGCGAGGAGGTCACCGAGCCGTACGTGTGTAGAACTCGGAGGTGCCGTGCTTTCGGTACTTGGATTGGTCGGATCGTGAAGACGTTCGACTACATCAACTACGTTGATATAACGCTTCCGCTTACGGTCTACGAGGGTACGTAGACAACACTCTCCCCTCTCGTTGCTATGCATCATCATGATCTTGCGTGTGCGTAGGAAAATTTTGAAATTGTTACGTTCCCCAACAGTGGCATCCGAGCCTAGATTTTATGGTTTGATGTTATATGCACGAGTAGAACACAAGTGAGTTGTGGGTGATATAAGTCATACTGCCGACCAACATGTCATACTTTGGTTCGGCAGTATTGTTGGATGAAGCGGCCCGAACCGACATTACGCGTACGCTTACACGAGACCGGTTCTCCCGACGTGCTTTGCACACAGGTGGCTGGCGGGTGTCAGTTTCTCCAACTTTAGTTGAACCGAGTGTGGCTTCGCCCGGTCCTTGCGAAGGTTAAAACGGCATCAACTTGACAAACTATCGTTGTGGTTTTGATGCGTAGGTAAGATTGGTTCTTGCTTAAGGCCATAGCAGCCACGTAAAACTTGCAACAACAAAGTAGAGGACGTCTAACTTGTTTTTGCAGGGCATGTTGTGATGTGATATGGTCAAGACATGATGCTAAATTTTATTGTATGAGATGATCATGTTTTGTAACCGGGTTATCGGCAACTGGCAGGAGCCATATGGTTATCACTTTATTGTATGCAATGCAATCGCGCTGTAATGCTTTACTTTATCACTAAGCGGTAGCGATAGTCGTGGAAGCATAAGATTGGCGAGACGACAACGATGCTGCAATGGAGATCAAAGTGTCGCGCCGGTGACGATGGTGATCATGACGGTGCTTCGGAGATGGAGATCACAAGCACAAGATGATGATGGCCATATCATATCACTTATATTGATTGCATGTGATGTTTATCTTTTATGCATCTTATCTTGCTTTGATTGACGGTAGCATTATAAGATGATCTGTCACTAAATTATCAAGAAGTGTTCTCCCTGAGTATGCACCGTTGCCAAAGTTCGTCGTGCCCAGACACCACGTGATGATCGGGTGTGATAAGCTCTACGTCCATCTACAATGGGTGCAAGCCAGTTTTGCACACGCAGAATACTCAGATTAAACTTGACGAGCCTAGCATATGCAGATATGGCCTCGGAACACGGAGACCGAAAGGTCGAGCGTGAATCATATAGTAGATATGATCAACATAGTGATGTTCACCAATGAAACTACTCCATCTCACGTGATGATCGGACATGGTTTAGTTGATTTGGATCATGTGATCACTTAGAGGATTAGAGGGATATCTATCTAAGTGGGAGTTCTTAAGTAATATGATTAAATTGAACTTAAATTTATCATGAACTTAGTCCTGGTAGTATTTTGCAAATCATGTTTTAGATCAATAGCTCGCGTTGTTGCTTCCCTGTGTTTATTTTGATATGTTCCTAGAGAAAATTGTGTTGAAAGATGTTAGTAGCAATGATGCGGATTGGATCCGTGATCTGAGGTTTATCCTCATTGCTGCACAGAAGAATTATGTCCTTGATGCACCGCTAGGTGACAGACCTATTGCAGGAGCAGATGCAGACGTTATGAACGTTTGGCTAGCTCAATATGATGACTACTTGATAGTTTAGTGCACCATGCTTAACGGCTTAGAATCGGGACTTCAAAGACGTTTTGAATATCATGGACCATATGAGATGTTCCAGGAGTTGAAGTTAATATTTCCCGCAAATACCCGAGTTGAGAGATATGAAGTCTCCAACAAGTTCTATAGCTAAAAGATGGAGGAGAATCGCTCAACTAGTGAGCATGTGCTCAGATTGTCTGGGTACTACAATCACTTGAATCTAGTGGGAGTTAATCTTCCAGATAAAATAGTGATTGACAGAATTCTCTAGTCACCATCACCAAGTTCGTAGAACTTCGGGATGAACTATAATATGCAAGGGATAACAGAAACGATTCCCAAGCTTTTCATGATGATGAAATCGATGAAGGTAGAAATCAAGAAAGAGCATCAAGTGTTGATGGTTGACAAGACCACTAGTTTCAAGAAAAGGGCAAAAGAAAAAAAGGGGAACTTCAAGAAAAACAGCACGCAAGTTGCTGCTCATGTGAAGAAGCCCAAGTCTGGTCCTAAGCCTGAGATTAAGTGCTTCTACTGCAAAGGGACTGGTCACTGGAAGCGGAAGTACCCCAAGTGATTGGCGGATAAGAAGGATGGCAAAGTGAACATAAGTATATTTGATATACATGTTATTGATGTGTACTTTACTAGTGTATATAGCAACCCCTCAGTATTTGATACTAGTTCAGTTGCTAGGATTAGTAACTCGAAACGGGAGTTGCAGACTAAACAGAGACTAGTTAAGGGTGAAGTGACGATGTGTGTTGGAAATAGTTCCAAGATTGATATGATCATCATCACACACTCCCTATACTTTCGGGATTAGTGTTGAACCTAAATAAATGTTATTTGGTGTTTGCATTGAGCATGAATATGATTTGATCATGTTTATTGCAATACGGTTATTCATTTAAGTTAGAGAACAATTGTTGTTCTGTTTACATGAATAAAACCTTCTATGGTTATACACACCAACGAAATGGTTTGTTGGATCTCGATCATAGTAATACACATATTCATAATATTGAAGCCAAAAGATGCAAAGTTAATAATGATAGTGCAACTTATTTGTGGCACTGCCGTTTAAGTCATATTAGTGTAAAGCGCATGAAGAAACTCCATGCTGATGGGCTTTTGGAATCACTTGATTATGAATCATTTGATGCTTGCGAACCATGCCTTATGGGCAAGATGACTAAAGACTATGTTCTCCGGAACAATGGAGCGAGCAACTGACTTATTGGAAATAATACATACTGATGTATGCGATCCGATGAGTGTTGAAGCTCGCGGCAAGTATCATTATTTTCTGACCTTCACAGATGATTTGAGCAGATATGGGTATATCTACTTGATGAAACACAAGTCTGAAACATTTGAAAAGTTCAAAGAATTTCAGAGTGAAGTGGAGAATCATCGTAACAAGAAAATAAAAATTTCTACGATATGATCGCAGAGGTAAAATATTTGAGTTACGAGTTTGGCCTTCAGTTAAAACAATGTGAAATAGTTTCACTACTCACGCCACTTGGAACACCAGAGTGTAATGGTGTGTCAGAACATCGTAACCGTACTTTAGTGGATATAGTACAATCTATGAAGTTTCTTACCGATTTACCAATATCGTTTTGGGATCATGCATTAGAAACAACTACATTCACATTAAAAAGGGGGCACCATCTAAGTCCGTTGAGACGACACAATATGAACTATGGTTTGGCAAGAAACCGAAGTTGTCGTTTCTTAAAGTTTGGGGTTACAATGCTTATAAGAAAAAGTTTCATCATGATAAGCTCAAACCCAAATCGGAGAAATGTGTCTTCATAGGATACCCAAAGGAGACAGTTGGGTACACCTTCCATCACAGATCCGAAGGCAAGACATTCATTGCTGAGAATGGATACTTTCTAGAGAAGAAGTTTCTCTCGAAAGGAGTGGGAGGAAAGTAGAAAACTTGATAAGGTAATTGTACCTTCTCCCTTATTGGAAAGTAGTTCATCACAGAAATCTGTTCTTGTGACTACTACACCAATTAGTGAGGAAGCTAATGATGATGATCATGTAACTTCAGATCAAGTTACTACCGAATCTTGTAGGTAAACCAGAGTGAGATCCACACCAGAGTGGTACGGTAATCCTGTTCTGGAAGTCATGTTACTAGACCATGACGAACTTGCGAACTATGAGGAAGCGATGATGAGCCCAGATTCCGCGAAATGGTTTGAGGCCATGAAATCTGAGAAATGATCCATATATGAGAACAAAGTATGGACTTTGATGGATTTGCCCGATGATCGGCAAGCCATAGAAAATAAATGGATCTTCAAGAGGAAGACGGACGCTGATAGTAGTATTACTATTTACAAAGCTAGAATTGTCGCAAAAGGTTTTCAACAAGTTCAAAGTGTTGACTACGATAAGAGTTTCTCACTCGTATCTATGCTTAAGTCTGTCCGAATCGTGTTAGGAATTGCCGCATTTTATGAAATATGGCAAATGGATAAACAAAACTGCATTCCTTAATGGATTTATTAAAGAAGAGCTGTATATGATGCAACCAGAAGGTTTTGTCAATCCTAAAGGTGTTAACAAAATGCGCAAGCTCTAGCGATCCATCTATGGACTGGTGCAAGCATCTCAGAGTTGGAATATACGCTTTGATGAGTTGATCAAAGCATATAGTTTTATACAGACTTGCGGTGAAGCCTGTATTTACAAGAAAGTGAGTGGGAGCACTACATCATTTCTGATAAGTATATGTGTATGACATATTGTTGATCGGAAATAATGTAGAATTATTCTGCAAAGCATAAAGGAGTGTTTGAAAGGATTTTTTCAAAGAAAACTTCGGTGAAGCTGCTTACATATTGAGTATCAAGATCTATAGAGATAGATCAAGACGCTTGATAAGTTTTTTCAATGAGTACATACCTTGACAAGAATTTGAAGTAGTTCAAAATAGAGCAGTCAAAGAAAGAGTTCTTGCCTGTGTTACAAGGTGTGAAGTTGAGTAAGACTCAAAGCCCGACCATGGCAGAAGATAGAAAGAGAATGGAAGTCATTCCCTATGCCTCAGTCATAGGTTCTATAAAGTATGCCATGCTGTGTACCAGATCTATTGTATACCATACACTGTGTTAAGAGAGGGAGTACAATAGTGATCTAGGAGTAGATCAATGGACAACGGTCAAAATTAACCTTACTGGAATAAGGATATGTTTCTCGATTACGGAGGTGACAAAAGGTTCGTCGTAAAGGGTTACGTCGATGCAAGTTTTGACACTAATCTAGATGAATCTAAGTCTCAATCTAGATACATATTGAAAGTGGGAGCAATTAGCTAGAGTAGCTCCATGCAGAGCATTGTTGACATAAATATTTGCAAAATACTTACGGATCTGAATATAACAGACCCAATGACTAAAATAATCTCACAAGCAAAACATGATCACACCTTAGTACTCTTTGGGTGTTAATCACATAGCGATGTGAAGTAGATTACTGACTCTAGTAAACCCTTTGGGTGTTGGTCACATATCGATGTGGACTATGGGTGTTAATCACATGGTGATGTGAACTATTGCTGTTAAATCACATGGCGATGTGAACTAGATTATTGACTCTAGTGCAAGTGGGAGACTGAAGGAAATATGCCCTAGAGGCAATAATAAAGTTATTATTTATTTCCTTATTTCATGGTAAATGTTTATTATTCATGCTAGAATTGTATTAACCGGAAACATAATACATGTGTGAATACATAGACAAACAGACTGTCACTAGTATGCCTCTACTTGACTAGCTCGTTAATCGAAGATGGTTATGTTTCCTAGCCATAGACATGAGTTGTCATTTGATTAACGGGATCACATCATTAGGAGAATGATGTGATTGACATGACCTATTTCGTTAGCTTAGCACTTGATCGTTTAGTATGTTGCTATTGCTTTCTTCATGACTTATACATGTTCCTATGACTATGAGATTATGCAACTCCCGTTTACCGGAGGAACACTTTGTGTGCTACCAAACGTCACAACGTAACTGGGTGATTATAAAGGAGCTCTACAGGTGTCTCCGAAGGTACATGTTGGGTTGGCGTATTTCGAGATTAGGATTTGTCACTCCGATTGTCGGAGAGGTATCTCTGGGCCCACTCAGTAATGCACATCACTATAAGCCTTGCAAGCATTGCAACTAATGAGTTAGTTGCGGGATGATGTATTACGGAACGAGTAAAGTGACTTGCCAGTAACGAGATTGAACTAGGTATTGAGATACCGACGATCGAATCTCGGGCAAGTAACATACCGATGACAAAGGGAACAACGTATGTTGTTATGCGGTCTGACCGATAAAGATCTTTGTAGAATATGTAGGAGCCAATATGGGCATCCAGGTCCCGCTATTGGTTATTGACAAGAGAGGTGTCTCGGTCATGTCTACATAGTTCTCGAACCCGTAGGGTCCGCACGCTTAACGTTCGTTGACGATATAGTACTATGAGTTATGTATGTTGGTGACCGAATATTGTTCGGAGTCCCGGATGAGATCACAGACATGACGAGGAGCTCCGGAATGGTCCGGAGGTAAAGATTCATATATTGGATGATATGGTTAGGCCAAGGGGTCAAGCCCACAGGGCTATAAGTCGGTGCAAAAGGAGTTTTGCGGTGGCCAAGGGCCCAAATGCCGGAGACCCTGGCGTCCGGCCCTGGGCCAGACGCCGAGGCCCATGGCGTCTGGGCCAGGCGCCAAGGTTTGTGGTGTTCGGTCCTGGAGTCCGAGTGGGACTCTTGCCTTTCGGGCAAAACCGACTTTGAGGAGGCTTTTGCTCCAAGTTTCGACCCCAGGGCTCAACATATAAATAGAGGGGCAGGGCTTGCACCAAAGACACATCAAGAAACACCAAGCCGTGTGCCGGCAACCCCGTCTCCTCTAGTTTATCCTCCGTCATAGTTTTCGTAGTGCTTAGGCGAAGCCCTGCGGATATTGTTCTTCACCAACACCGTCACCACGCCGTCGTGCTGCCGGAACTCATCTACTACTTTGCCCATCTTGCTGGATCGAGAAGGCGAGGACGTCACCGAGCCGTACGTGTGCAGAACTCGGAGGTGCCGTGCTTTCGGTACTTGGATCGGTCAGATCGTGAAGACGTTCGACTACATCAACCGCGTTGATATAACGCTTCCGCTTACGGTCTACGAGGGTACGTAGACAACACTCTCCCCTCTCATTGCTATGCATCACCATGATCTTGCGTGTGCGTAGGAAAATTTTGAAATTACTACGTTCCCCAACACATATGTCTCACACCATATGTCTAGAACTGAGGTCTCACACCAAACCAAACCAAAAGAAACACACAAGAAACCACAAGACGACTCAAACCACGACACAAGAAGCAAATCCCTACACTCTCTCCCCCTTTGGCAGCGAGACACCAGAAAGGGCAAAGAGTGACACTACGACTCCAGGTGATGGGAGGTGGAAGAGCTCGAACATCACATCTCTGCATCTTCATCGTGGGTCGAAAACTGCTCGGCATCGGAGCCGGTCTAGTGGCAATTCTGATGAATCCAGTCCTCCTCTTCAGTGATTTGACCCTTAGACCCACTGGCAACTGTTGCTCCCATCTGACGCATGAGCTCCTTGTGGCGCGTCCTGGCATGCTTCTCCGCCACATGAGTCATGTACTGACCATGAGACTCCATGCAGAAAAGCTTCTTCATCTTGCGCTTAAGCTTCTGTGCCCACGGCGGTTCTGCACTAGAGGGGCCAAAGTTCTCCTCATGATCATCAGTAGCAGCCTCACCCTCGGTCCCCATGGCAGTATCAGCAGCAGCAGACGGACCCCCCGTGGCAGCAGGAGCAGATGGACCCCCTGTGTGAGGCGCTGTCTAGTTGTCCTTCTTCCTAAGACGCTTGATCTCATGAGAAACCAAGTCTCCAGTCTCTAGCAGCACTCTGGGATAAGTCTGTGCCCAGGCCTTCTCAATGAGCCTCATGATGAATGGACCATAGATAGGACACTTGCGCTCAGACACGGCAGATAGAAGTTCAGACCACATGACATGAGAGATATCCAGGCTCTCTCCAGTGCTTGCTTCCTTCTCATGCTGACAGAAAAGGAGCATGTCCACGAGGTAAGAGTGGACCATATACAGATTCCCGATCCTAGGGAAGAGAGTCTCACGGAATATGCGATGAAGAATGTTCAGATACGGAGACAGCTCATGGGTCTTCTTCTTAGTAACTGGGTGAACCTTCACAGTGCAGTAGGGCCAGAGGGCTTGCTTGTGGGTGGATGTAGCATTGCGGTGAGGACGGAAACCGACAGGAGTCTCAAGTCCATTGTCCACCACATCAAGTAACCCCATGAATGCCTGCCACTTGATGGAAAGCTACTTGCCATTGGTCATCCATGTCAGAGTCCTGTCTACATCCGTCCCAAGATAGACGATGGCATAGAATTGAGCCACCAAATCCGCATCGAAATCCTTGTTGAATTGCATGATCCTGAGAATGTTCAACTGAGTGCACATCTGAAGGGCTTCGCCAAAGTACTCTGGGTCCTTCTCCATAGCATCAGTATCAATGGAGCGAACATCAACAAAAAGATTCTTCTTGGCCTTGATCACATCAAAGTAGATGGCAAACTGAAAACGGTTCCAGAACGGGCGGTTGACCAAAGTGGGTTCTTGGTCCACCACATAGGGGTTGCGGCAACGCTTCTCCCAAAACTCCTTGTTGGTCATCTCAGTCACAGTCTTCCCTTTGGGCTTGTGAGCGGCTCGCTTTGATTGCTGAGGAGGTGGAGGAACACTTGCAGATGCACTTGCTGGAGGCGGTTGGGTGCTCGAGGAACCACCAGCTGGCTCTGAGGTGCGGTAGCGTTTTGATGTGGCACGTCCGGGGTTGATACAGCGACCTTGCTGCTCGGAAGGGTCATCACCTGGAGCCAAACACAAGAACACGCAAAATGACCAGAAAGAACAAGCATAAGCCAACAAACTCAACAAAAAGATCAAGGTAAGGCAGGAAAATGATGGAAATTGGCATGCAGCGGTAGTACCGTGACCTGCCCGCGACAGTACCGCCCCCAAGCAGTAGTAGCGTTCCAAAGGGAGCGGTAGTACCGCTCTAGGTCAAGCGGTAGTACCGCCCCAAAGGGAGCGGTAGTACTGCTTGAGGCGGATAAACAGCAGTTTCCTAGCACAAGGCGGTGAAACAGCGATTTCCTACAACTGTGGTCAGATCCGGCACTACCGGCCTACCAAATTCAAAAATAATCCTACCAAACTCTAATCTAGATAGTCTAGTTGCCTTCTCCAACCAACTCAAGCCTAGATTTAGCCAAAAATCTAGAGATGCAACCACTATTGCCCCTAAGAAACAAGAACTGAAAAAAGAGACAAAACGAAAGAAGGAACGGGGGCAATATCGGCATCCATGGCAAGAGAACGAGGTGGGGATCGATTCCACCAAAGGGAATGGAGAGGGACGCCCCGGAGACGGAGATCCGCCGGAGCCCTCCCGCGGCGAGAGGAGGCTGGAGAGAGAGGAAGATAAAAGAGGGGCGAAGTGAATGGGTATGGGGGAGAAGAAACCTCCCCTTGCCCCGACTTAACCCCCTGGTCCCGTCCCTCAGCGGTAGTACCGCGCTGGGGGTGGTAGTACTGCTTATGAGCGGTAGTACCGCGCACCACCGGTGGTAGTACCGCCCAGCACGCCACGGCAACTAAACAGACACGGCTTTTGCTCGATGAACCAAAAAAACAACGGCAAGAGAAAAAAGCACATCAGCAAACGACCAAGACACACCTCTTCAAAAGAGGGCGGTGGCCGAGGCCACCTATGTTTGAGTCAAAAGGTATGGCACCGCGAAGATTTTAACCTTGGGCCCATGACCAAAACTCGTCTTTGAAGCACAAGAGCCATCAACAATGGCTAAAGTGAAAGACTTGATCAATTTATGCATAATGGGGGGAGGGAGAGTTCATTGAGAGAACAACACTCCACCTATGTCCATGCCTACACGTAAACTAGACAACAAATTGAGCGGTGGTAGGGTGTGCAAGGGTTCAAGCCACATTGCTCGAATCAATGATATTTAGCTCATGCCTTAACTCGCGAAATCTTGCTTCATCCAAGGGCTTCGTGAAAATATCTGCAAGGTTGTCATGAGTGTTGACATAGTTGAGCTCGATCTCTCCTCGCCTAATGTGATCCCGGATGAAGTGATACCGAATCTCAATATGCTTCGTCTTGAAGTGTTGCACCGGGTTGAGAGAAATCTTGATGGCACTTTCATTGTCACACCAAAGAGGCACTTTGTCACAAGTGACACCGTAATCCTTTAAAGTTTGCCTCATCCATAGAAGTTGTGCACAACAACTACCGGCGGCAACATACTCCGCCTCAGTGGACGAGAGAGACACACAACTTTGCTTTTTGGAAGACCAACTTACCAAAGAGCAACCAAGGAATTGGCATCCTCCGGAAGTGGACTTCCTATCCACTTTGTCTCCCGCCCAATCGGAATCCGAGTAACCTACAAGCTTGAAGTTTGATCCTCTTGGGTACCATAAGCCAAAGTTTGGGGTATGAGCCAAATATCGAAAGATTCGTTTGACCGCCACATAATGACTTTCCTTAGGTGCGGCTTGAAACCATGCACAAATACCCACACTCAACATGATGTTCGGTCTAGATGCACAAAGGTAAAGCAAGGATCCAATCATGGAACGATATACCTTTTGATCCACCACTTTACCATTGGGATCTAAGTCAAGTTGGCACTTGGTGGGCATTGGAGTGGAAGCCAGCTTGACGTCACTTAGCTTGAATCTCTTGAGCATGTCTTGAGTGTATTTGGATTGATTGATGAAGGTTCCTTCTCTTCTTTGCTTCACTTCGAACCCTAGAAAGAACTTCAACTCTCCCATGGAGGACATCTCGAACTTTGAGGTCATGAGAGCGGCAAATTCCTCATTGAAGGCTTTGTTAGGAGAACCAAAGATAATATCATCAACATATAATTGGCACACAAACAATTCCCCTTTGACCTTCTTAGAAAAAAGAGTGGGATCGATTAGCCCAACTTCAAAACCACGGTCTTGTAACAACTCGGTAAGGTGGTCATACCACGCACGTGGGGCTTGTTTAAGGCCATAGAGTGCCTTATCGAGTTGATACACATGATCGGGAAAGTAGGGATCCTCGAACCCGGGGGGTTGCTTGACGTAAACCAATTCATTAATGGGACCATTAAGAAAAGCACTCTTCACATCCATTTGTTGTAACTTAAAGTTATGATGAGAAGCATATGCAATCAACATGCGAATGGATTCAAGACGAGCAACGGGAGCAAAGGTTTCACCGTAGTCGATACCCTCGACTTGGGAGTAGCCTTGTGCTACCAAACGAGCCTTGTTGCGAATGATAATCCCATGGGCATCTTGCTTGTTCTTGAATATCCACTTGGTTCCAATGACATTGTGGTTCCCTGTTGGCCTTGGCACCAATCTCCACACTTTGTTGCGCTCGAAGTTGTTGAGTTCTTCATGCATGGCATTGAGCCAATCCGGATCTTCTAGCGCCTCATAGACCTTGTGGGGTTCCACACAAGAGACAAACGCGTGATGCTCACAATAATTTGCTAATTGTCTATGAGTGCTTACCCCCTTTCTTAAGCTTCCAAGCACATTCGTCATGAGATGATCCTTGGTGGAGAGCTTGGAAGCAACCTTGGCGGCACGACGCTCTAATTCCTCCTTGGTGGTGAGTTGAGGAGCGGTTACTTGATCATCTTGAGCGTTGTCATGAACTTGTTCTTGATCTTGAACTTGCTCGGGGGAGAGAACTTGACTTTGGGCATCACTTGGTGTGTCACCACCGTCTTGAGTATGATCTTCCCCTTGGTCTTGTTCATGGGGTTGAGGGCCTTCACTTTGTTCTTCGGAAGCGTGTGGGCCTTGGGTTGGTGATGGCTCCACTTGAGTGGAGCATTGTCCTTCTCCTTCGGCCACAAGGGGTTCCTCAATGGGCAGGATGAAACCAACACCCATTCTTCTTATGACTTGAGGAGGAATTTCATCACCTACATCACAAGCGCCACTTTGCTCCACTTGGGAGCCGTTATTCTCATCAAACTCCACGTTACACGTCTCCTCAATAAGTCCCATGGATTTATTGAGGACACGATAAGCATGAGAGTTTGTAGCATAATCAACAAATATGCCCTCATAAGCTCTAGCCTCA
Source organism: Triticum monococcum (assembly GCA_034509565.1). Classification (NCBI taxonomy): domain Eukaryota; kingdom Viridiplantae; phylum Streptophyta; class Magnoliopsida; order Poales; family Poaceae; genus Triticum; species Triticum monococcum. Next base: position 112,379,938 of record CM067847.1, on the reverse strand, counting down.
AATTTAGACAACCGAATACCTTCCTTGAGAATGAAACACTTACACCCGAATACCCGGAAGTACTTGAGGTTGGGCTTGTTACCGGTGAGTATCTCATATGGAGTCTTGTTCAAGCCCTTGCGGAGGTAGAGCCGATTGGATGCATGACACGCGGTGTTGATGGCTTCGGCCCAAAAGTTGTACGGAGACTTGAACTCCGCCATCATGGTCCTTGCCGCATCCATCAACGTCCGGTTCTTCCTCTCCGCAACACCGTTTTGTTGAGGGGTGTATGGTGCGGAATATTGATGCTTGATTCCCTCATCACTAAGTAATTCATCCAAGGTGTAGTTCTTGAACTCGGTGCCGTTGACACTTCTTATTGTCAAGATCTTTGCATTGTGTTGACGTTGTGCTTCATTTGCAAAGTCAATGACGGTTTATTGGGTATCGCTCTTCCTCTTGAAGAAATACACCCACGTGTACCTTGAGTAGTCATCCACAATCACCAAGCAATACTTTCTACCTCCAAGACTATCGAAGGATGGGGGCCCAAAAAGATCCATGTGAAGGAGCTCCAAAGGCCTCTTTGAATAAATGATAGTCGTGGGAGGGTGAGCCTTCTCATGTAGCTTTCCTTCGGTACAGGCACTGCAAGCACGATCTTTAACAAAACTAACATTCGTTAGTCCACGGACATGGTCCCCCTTGAGAAGACTTTGCAAAGATCTCATATTGACATGGGCTAAACGGCGATGCCAAAGCCATCCCACATCAACTTTAGCCATTAGGCATGTCGCGGTCTTAGTGGGTCGCTCCGAAAAGTTAATCACATATAGACCATTCTCGACATGCCCAACAAAAGCTACTTTAAGAGTCTTGCTCCACAAGAGGGCCACGGTATTGATATCAAAGAAAGTGGCAAAGCCCATGATTGCAAGTTGACGAACGGAAAGTAAAGTGTATGCAAGGGACTCAACAAGCATGACCTTCTCGATCGTGAGATCATGAGAGATGACCACCTTGCCAAGTCCCAATACCTTAGAGGATGAGGCGTCACCCCACTCGACATTGGTGGGCATAGATGGAACTTTGTGCACGTCCACCACCAAGTCCTTGCTTCCGGTCATATGATTTGTAGCTCCGCTATCGAGCAACCATGATCCACCACCGGAAGCAAACACCTACAAGAGATCAATGCTTGGTTTTAGGTACCCATTTTGTAATGGGTCCTTTGATGTTAGTAACAAGGGTCTTAGGAACCCAAATAGACCATTCAAATATACTCATGAAGAGAACCAACAAATTTGGCGTAAACATGCCCATCACTAGCACGGCATAACACACAAGAAGGATTAAAATCGCCGGCTTTGTTGGGAGGGATGACATTGCCCTTCTTGACATTGTTCTTCTTCTTCTCCTCGGGGACACTCTCTCCCTTCCTCACAAAAGTTTGCATGAGGGGAGGAGGTCGCTTGGTCTTGTCATTCTTCTTCTTGTTCTTGGAGTCGGGCACGTACCCAACCCTTTCCTTGGCCACACCTCCCTTTTGGTTGATCAAGAGATCGTTGAGGTTCTTCTTGCCTTGTATGCAAGTCGCAAGACCTCTCTCAAGTTGCTCCTTCAACTTAGCATTTTCCTCAACAAGATGTATATGCTCACAACACGGGTTAGTAGCATTTGCATTATCAATTAAAATCATATGAGGAAAAGTTGCTTTCTCCTTAGTTAGCTTCACTTGGAGTTGATCATGAGACTCTTTGAGACTAGTGTGAATACCCTTTAAGGCCTTGTGGGCCTTGTCTAGTATATCAAACTCCTCTTTGAGTCTAGCAAGATCAACCCCGAGTTTGGCCTTCTCGGAATTTAGCACACGAGAAACGACGAGGGCATGATCATAATCTTTCTCTAACTTAGCATGATCAACGTTGTGTGACTCCTCAAGAGCCAAACAAAGACCACGCTCTTCCTCAAGAGCATTGGAAAGATCCGAAATCTCATCGGCATAGTCACGACTATGCCCTTCCATCTTAGAGATGGTGTCTTCGTGAGCCTCGATCATGTCATTGGCCTCACCAAGTTGTTCCAAGAGAGCAACAAAGTGCTTCTTGGATTTTCCCTTGAGTTTGCCCATAAAGGCCTCAAACTCATTAGCCTCCACATTAGCTCCCTCAAATTCATTAATGCTATCCGTTGGGGAAGGATGATTAATGATGGTAGTTTTGATGTTGGAGGTTACCTTGTTGGTGGCTTTAGCCATGAGGCACTTGGCGGTGGTGCTCTCGTTGGGTGAGTCAAAGAGAGACACCCGTGACGTTGTTGCAATGGCTACGGAGGCCATGGCAACCGACTCATCATCTTCATCATCATCATCATCATCCTCATTGTACTCTTCTTGCACAACCAAAGCCTTGGGAGGAGTCTTCTTGGTGAAGTTGTTCTTGTTGTGGAATGACTTGGCCTTGTCCTTTTGGATGAGTTTGCCACCATTGTCTTCCCTCTTCTCATACGGGCATTCCGCAATGAAATGACTCATGTTGCCGCAACTGTAGCAAGTCCTTACACGTTGCTTGCCCCTTGTGCCACTCGAGTTGTTTTTGCTAAAGTTGGATCTCGAGTTTTTCTTGCTCCAAAATTGCCTTGAAGCAAGTGCCATGTGTTCATGATATGCATACTTCGTATCTTCGGGGTTGCTCTCCTCTTCTTCCTCTTCTTCTTCTTCTTCCACGGTGAGCTTGGCCTTCAAAGCAAGGTTAGGCTTCTTTGCCCGTTGAGAACGAAGCACCGCATTGTCGGCGGTCTTGTCCAAAATGTTCATGGCCACAAACTCATCCAACACTTCGCTTGAGGTTAAAGTGTGGAAGTACGGTCTTTGACGAATGACGGAGGACATGGCCTTGTGGTAGGGCATCATTGCCTTGAGGAATTTGCGCTTGATCCAATTGTCTTACGTGTCCTTGCTCCCGTGATCTCGTAGCGAGACCGCGAGTTTGGTTACTCTCCGATAAAGCTCACGAGGTTCTTCATCTTCCTTCATTGCAAACTCATCGGCCTCATCTTGTACCACTTCATAGTTGGAGCGTTGATTGCTTGCGCTTCCCCGGTAGAGAGACACGACACAATGCCATGCATCTTTGGCCAAGGCGAAGGGACGAAGATGAGGTAGGTCTTCGGGTGGAATAGCATCTTGAATGATGAAGAGAGCATTCTCATTGAATTGATTGTCCGCGGCTTCTCGAGGAGTGAAGTTGCTTGGATCATGTGGATAGAAAACTTCTTCAATGATTCTCTAAAGGTTAGTGTTCACATGATTTAAATGACGTTTAAAGCGGTAAACCCAAGAATCAAAATCCTCATTTTTCACAATCTTGGGGGGAGGACCGGCATGATTCAAATGAGTGGAAGGAACCGGTCCACCATAAACAAGTGGTGGTTCCACATGGGCAAAGATGCTGGTGCCATTCTTGCCACTAGAAGAAGGAGCCTTTTCACTACTAGCTTCCCCCTTGTCGGGGAAAGCATCCGACACCTTGTTGGCGGGATCACCCACTTTCAACGGTGCGGTGGATAGTTTAAGCCCCTCAAGAAATTTAGTAAACATGCTTTCAATTTCGGTCGTCATGGAGGTTTTCAATGTCTCCAAGGCTACATTGAACTCCTCACGAGAGACCGAAGTTCCCCCATCTCCCGTAGACGAGATCGGGTTCACACCGGAGTGTTCCTCCACACCGTCTACGGTATCAACCATACTCTTTGGACGGTAAAGTCCTTAATAAAGAGACGAGGCTCTGATACCAATTGAAAGGATCGATATGGTTGACTAGAGGGGGGGTGAATAGGCAACTACCAATTTTAGCTTTTCTTTACCAAATTAAAGTTTGCATCAAAGTAGGTTGTCTAGATGTGCAACTAGGTGAGCAACCTATATGATGCAATAACAACAAGCATACAAGCAAGCAAGGGAACAAACACTAAAGAGCTTGCACAAGTAAAGGTAAGAGATAATCAAGAGTGGATCCGGTGAAGACGAGGATGTGTTACCGAAGTTCCTTCCTTTTGAGGGGAAGTACATCTCCGTTGGAGCGGTGTGGAGGCACAATGTTCCCCAAGAAGCCACTAGGGCCACTGTATTCTCCTCACGCCCTCACACAATGCGAGATGCCGTGATTCCACTATCGGTGCCCTTGAAGGCGGCGACCGAACCTTTACAAACAAGATTGGGGCAATCTCCACAACTTAATCGGAGGCTCCCAACAAGACCACGAAGCTTCACCACAATGGAATATGGCTCTGAGGTGACCTCAACCGTCTAGGGTGCTCAAACACCCAAGAGTAACAAGATCCGCTAGGGATGAGTGGGGGAATCGAAAATCCCTTGGTGGAAGTGTAGATCGGAGCCTTCTCAACCACTCCCGAGCAAATCAACGAGTTTGATTGGCTAGGGAGATAGATCGGGCAAAATGAAGCTTGAAGTATTTAATGGAGCTTGAGCAATAAATGGAGCTTGGGGGAAGGAAGAGGTAGGTGAGAAGGAAGAAGGGGACTCCCTTTTATAGTGGGGGCAACAATCCCGTTGCCCCCCCACCAACCAGCCCCGCACAGGGTGGTACCACCGCTGAGAGGGGGCGGTACTGCCGCGCCAGCTAGCGGTACTGCCACGCTGAGGAGACTCGAAGGGAAAAGACCCAAATGCGGTACTACCGCGGTGGTAGGGCGGTACTACCGCTCCTGGAACGATACTACCGCCTCTACAATCGTGACTAGTGCCGCAAAACCCGACACGAAAAAAAGACCTCTCGAATCGAGGCGGTAGGAGCCAGACTGCCCAGCGGTACTACGGCAGTGGGGTCAAGGGCGGTAGTACCGCTGTGGAGCGGTACTGCTGCTTGTGATCCTTCGGCCGTAGTACCGCAGGCAGTGCGGTACTACCGCTGGGGCGCGCGAGAGAGAAGGAATCTTTCAAAAGATGCTGAGGACACGGCGGAGGTGCCAGGCCCCCAGCGGTACTACTGCTGCGGAGCCATGGGTGGTACTACCGCTGTGGAGCGGTACTGCCGCTTGTCTCCTCAGCGGTACTACCGCTGGGTGCACGGTACTACCGCTTTGACCCAGACAGGACAAGGAAGAGATCTCTTCAATGGAAAGGAAATGCTCGGAGGGTGAGAAGCTGATGTGTACGTGATGATTCCACCCATGCTATACCCCAGCGGACCCCCTCTTGATAGTACGGTGCCCTCTACGCAACTAATCCACCGAGAAAGAAACGAAAGAGCTACACCGTCTTGAAATACACTCCGAGGGAAAGAAAGCGTCTCGTGCTAGGGGAGAATCTGTGAATTAATCAAAGCACAAGATTAGTCCGCAAACATGTTGTCATCAATCACCAAAACTACCTTGAGAGAGATATGCCGTAACACCTGGACACTCCAAGCTCCTCCGAGGCCACCTTACGAATGCAAGTCGCCATCTTCGTCCACACATTGTTCACATCTCCTCCTTCCTCCCAAGGGCCCTCCTTAATGACCCTCTCCTTGAACGCTAGAGCTACCTCCCCCTTGAGCTTCCACCACTTCGTTCTAGCGGCTTTGGCACGCTTATCCCGCTGGACACGAATCCGAAAGCGGAAGTCGGCAACCACCAGCTTATGCTGGGGTACAACACTCTCTCCAGGTATCACCTTACAGTCTAGGCACGCACGCCTATCTTCTCTTCTCGAGAGGATGAAATCAATCTGGCTAGAGTGTTGGCCACTACTAAAAGTCACCAGATGTGATTCTCTCTTTCTATAAAGGGTGTTAGCTACAATCATGTTGTAGGCTAGAGCAAAGCTTAAGACATCTTCTCCTTCTTGATTCCTGACGCCATAGCCAAAGCCCCCGTGCGCCCCTTCAAAACCTGTGTTAGATGTACCCACGTGGCCATTGAGGTCTCCTCCTATGAAGAGCTTCTCACCAATCGGTACACTCCTAACCATGTCTTCCAGGCCTTTCTAGAACTCCCTCTTGGTGTTCTTATTGTGGCCTACTTGCGGGGCATACGCGCTGATAACATTGAGAACCAAGTCCTCAACTACCAGCTTGACCAGGATAATCCGGTCCCCATGTCTCCTGACGTCTGCCACTCCATACTTGAGGCTCTTGTTGATCAAGATGCCTACGCCATTTCTGTTTGCAGCCGTCCCTGTGTACCATAGCTTGAAGCCAGTATCCTCCACCTCCTTCGCCTTCTGCCCTCACCATTTGGTTTCTTGGACACAAAGGATATCAACGCCTCTCCTCACCGCTGCATCAACTAACTCCCGAAGCTTCCCTGTCAGAGACCCTACATTCCAGCTACCTAAGCAAATCCTCCTAGGCTCGGCTAGCTTCCTTACTCCATACTTGAGCTACCAATTTCCTTACAAAAAAATATTGATCTCACGCGATGTTTATGTTTGTGGTTCACTTTTAGATGAAAATACAGAGGTGGGCATGGTTTCATGCATTTCTAGAAGGAATGACAGCGGGGTATTCTCCAGTGAAGAAAATTAGGATCCCTTCAAACAGTAGCGGTTTTTAAATATATCTTTGATTTTTCATTTTTGCCCAGAATGCCATGGGTGTCATTATCTTGTGAAGCTTCATACATACACGAGTAGAATGGTCGACCATGTATGCTACAAAAAAAATCAGTTTTTTTTTTCTAATATTTGCTTCGAATTTACTACATTCATAGTGGCGACTCACGGTCTCACACCCAGATTGGCTGATAACTGCAAAGACAATAAAATCCATGTAGCAGTAAGATTCTTCCCACCTTACAGCGGCCGGGCGTCGACCTCATTTGGCATACATGTCGTCGTTACAACTTACAAGGAACTACGGCTAAAGAAGAAAAACTAGTCTTCGGTGGCGTAGTACTGCGGGGCGAGCTCGGCCAGCCACAGCGGGTCGATGCGGGTGAGGTTCTTGACATAGTTCTGCGTCGTCCGGACCAGCTCATTGAAGATGACGCAGTCCGGCTTGGTCCGGAACAGCACCGACGAAGGGTGCATCTGCACGCTCTGCCCCGTCGCGAGAGCCCTGCCAAAACCAACAACGCACCAAGCCATGAGCTCTTGAGAGATTTGAATTATCTAGCATACATCTCATTGGAACTTCCAAGTGTGTCGGAGAGATCGTGACAGAGTTCTCGGGTTCAGATAAACCACATGCTGAATGAAATCGGAGCAGTACCTGAATGATCCATCTGGCTGTCGCATTGCCGCGTTCAGGAAGAAGGCAACGGTGAGGCACCTCCGGAACTGGACCATGTCGTCTCCACATGATGACAGGTTAAGCCCCATTTGTTGGACATGGCCCTGGATTTGGCTGCACCACACAGAACGTCTCCATGTCAGCTCACTGTGTCATCTGAAAATTGCTATTTAACTGCAAACACTTCCCAGATTTTGGACGACTATATGTATTTGGTTTAGCTCTTAATCTTTGCTCATGGTCCAAGAACAAATGGCAATAGAATTCCAACAGAAAGATTTGCCTACTGATATTTCAACTGCTAATGCTGCAAATACACGGCATGCTCAAGCTGATTGCAGCACTGTGAAACAACATTCAAAAAGGCCATTGTGCTCAAGCTGGGTGCAATTTTTTTTAAAATTAAAATTCGTTAGCAGGAGTCTCTGACTCAAAACCTCTTGTTCTAATAACATGTTGAGTTTCATGCACTAACCAGCTCACCAAAGAGCTTACGCAGTTGACAAAAAGCAGACAGTATACTCCCAGTTCAACAGTTTCAGAATAATAATCACTCAAAGCCCACGGCAGCCATAGTATTTTCCATTTCATCATTTAAGAGAATGCATCTAATCTGATCCAATAATTCAAGCCTTCAACAATATTGTAATAACTAACCTGTGAACATCACGAGCATGTCTTAAAGACCGATAATTGATGAAGTTTTCGAAGCACCATCTGTTCAAAGCCTTTTCCATTGTCTTCTCTTTGGCATTTGCGTTTTTGCTCTTTTCCAAGCATTCTGCGGCAGCTCGATATACATTCACCAAAGTTATATGGTCTCCTTCAGAGCTTTCAAAACTCTTCCTAGCAGCTCTTGCCTGAAAATGGTTTGAGGTAAAAGGATCAATGAATAAACACACTTGTAATTCCTCAAGAAAGAGACAAGTGCACTATTAATTGGTGGTAACAGGGGAAGAGCCCAACCAAATACAATTTGAAGCTTAGAATTCCTCTTTGGTGTGCAAATTGAAAATCATAAGTTAGAGGCTAAAGGTACCATTTTGGTGGTAGCCTAAAGGTACTTCAATACAGACATCAATAAAACAGTATATGATTCCACCACATAACTATGAAAATGATTCAATCACCATTACAAAATTCTTCGGCACCAATAAATTTTGCACTCTGGGGACTTAATAATGGAAGCAATGAATGCTAGTCTTTCTAGCCACAGGGAAACCCAAGTCCATAGAGATAATGAGAGCAAGTGTTGCAGGAAAAATGTAAACACCAGTTTCTCAGAAGTTAAATACTGATAACTACATGAACATTCAATGAGATTTAGGCTGTGTTTTCGGAAAATATATTCTTGGCAATTAATCAATGATCGCCAGTTCATCAAGAACCTGAAAAGCATGCAGTGCCACGCACCAGGGTGATAACTCCATTTATAAAAGTAAACTAAATCTGAGACCCACTACATAAGATGGTAACTACTCATGGTCATGGCTGGACCCAAAGTCCATTCCCCCAATTTTATTCAAAACATTCTAGCATTTTCAACTTCAAACAACATGTGATCACAAATACCATTCAAATCGATACAAAATAATCTGAAACAAAACAAATGCCATCAGTATAGTGTTCATCCAGGACAGGAAAATGGGTAATGATCCAGTTCCCGCTGGTTTTTCAACCCTCCCTGCCTCCCTGGTCTTGCATTATGTCTTAAAAATACATCCAATGGTCTTATAACTACATAATGTCCAGTAAGAACCTATTGTGGAACACACATACATCAAACCAGTTTCTGGGGACTCATGAGAATACCTCTTCCAACTTCTCACGTGGGGTGAAGAAAATTGACTCCACTGAAAGCATAGAAACAACAATCAACATTTCTTCCAAGCACTTGAATTCGCTCGACACTATCAATGCCTTGGAGTACATGGGATCTAAAGGCAGCCTAGCCATCTGTTTACCCACTGGATCTGACAGCTTATAATCATCAGTCAAAGCTCCTAGTAAAATCAATTGCTCCAATGATTTCAAAATGGACGTCCTGCAGTAGGTTTGGCACAATTAGCAAAACTTGATGTCCATATAAAGCAACTTGCTATTCAGCTTATACTAGAGATTTCTGCAAAGCTTATAAAGAATAATGTTGAAGTTTCCAGTGAATGCATTCATCATAAGGTTCGTAACAACTTAACAAGTCCAGACACAAGTTTGCTTTAGCAGCAGATTTAAGCAGGTTGGGATCATCGTCACGAATAATGAAATATTTCAAATACAGTATTACAAGTGAAATTACTTGCACATATCTTCTCAGTGCTATGATATTTGAGTTCTGCATAGGCAGCAATTGTCTAACATATAATTATGCACAGCAGCGCACATGAAACAAAACATCAAGCTCACACATTGCCAGATAAATTTCATATGAGTAATTTTGAGTTTATCTTTTGCCATGTTGATTGCACTTTTTGCATGATGTGACTTCACTATACTGTAATCAGATAGGGGGCAAAATCTGCTTTTACATGTGAGCAGGAATAAGAAAACAGAAGCACGAAAACTCACCTTGATGGTTTCTCCATAAAATCAAAACCTATGATGTCATCAATCCCAAGAGCTTTGAGCTGTAGTACAACATTTGCGAGGTTACATCGTTTAATCTCAGGAATAGTCGATTCCGCCAGTTTATCAAACTCACATTCTTGGAACAACCGAAAGCACTTCCCTGGCCCCTCACGTCCAGCACGGCCACTGAGGGTAGAATAAAAAGGTAAGAGAAAGCACACAAAAATTATATTTTCTTGAAAATTTCTACCTCCTTTGAAGAGCCTGTGCTTTAGAGACAGGGATGATGATTAGGGACTCCATTCCAGTTACAGGATTGTAGGCGCGTGCTTTGACCATACCAGGATCAATAACATATTTAATACCAGGTATTGTTACAGAAGTCTCTGCAATATTCGTTGCTAGAACTACCTGACAGACAAACTGGACATTAGCAAAATGCTCCAAGCCTTGCATACTACACGAGCCATGTTTAGTGAAAGGAAATTATGGAAAATGATAACAAGAAAATGCATTGCTCAATGAACCTTGCAAAAGGTCGAATTTGGAGATGCAGATGCAACAGATGTTGCATGGTGCAGGAATACAGGAAAACATAGGGCGAGAAATCAAGGCTACCTAAAAAAGTAACAGGCTGTTGGCTACACACCACCACCAAGTGTGACAAAACCAGCTCGAGCAAAAATGAGGCTCGGCTCACAGAACCTATAAACAAGTCACTAAGCATCACGATACAGCCAACAGCACAGAAAACACGAACAATAAAAAAGCGTGCTCCCACTGTGGCTTGTGCAACCAGGAGTTGTAGGCTGTAGGCACTCTGCCAACGCTGCGTCTCCACCTTCATGCCCATAGTCACTGCGCATAGATCATGGTTTTCTTGTGCCAAACGAACCAAATTAGCAGAGCAACCATGGAATCCAGGTCCTAGCACCACTGCTTCGGAGCCTGTTTGTGTTTGGCCAGCCACCAATCTGCTTAAGTGTCCTCCGCCGAGGCCGGCTCAATGGGCATAATTTGTTTCCATGTCTAGCAGAGAACTAATTAACTGTCCGCTCAACCCTCTTTTTTTGCAACTGAAGCTAATATGATGTGGGTTTTTTATTAGCAATAACATAAGTAGTTGTGTACAGAAGTGTAATTCTCAACCAAACCTAAGTAACAGAGCACTACAGCAGATATAAAGAGCAGCAACTAAAGTATTTGTCATATAAATATGTTGGAAGTGGAAGAAAGGAAAAGTAAGCATTGAAAGAGCATAAAGGTTCACCTTCCGGGCTCCAGATGGTGCTGGCTTAAATGCATTCATTTGCTGTTCTGATGGAAGAGATGAGTAGATAGGTGTGATCCATATCTTGCTACTATCTGCTGGAAGTTGACGAGCACGCTCTTGAATAAGCCTCTCTAGTGATTCAATCTCCTCTTGACCAGTTAAAAATGCAAGAATGTCTCCAGGTCCTTCCTCCAAATGGATCTGAAAAAGCAAACATCCAAGCATGAAGTTCATAATCAAAGAGGGCTGGCTACATTAAGTCACAGTTGAAACAATAGGCTCTGCTAATTAGAAGATACTAAAAAATTTAGGCCCAGACAAGATACATTCTCTTATCCTGGTTTCTGAAGGAAGCCTTTTTCTTTCAAAAACACTTTTTAAGTTTCTATATAGACTCCAATTTTCTTTCCTCCTCCCAATCCATCCACATCTTCCATGCAAATAGGGTGATGCTCACCTGAAAGATTGTAACTAGTGTAGCATCTAGATAATCCGACTCAGGCTGATAAGTATACAGTGTGTCCACGGGGTATTGCCGTCCTTGAATATGTACAGCTTTAGCACCACCAAAATAATCAGAAAAACAGTTAGCATCCAGACTAGCAGACATAATAATCAGCTTTAGAGGTGCAATCTTTATTCCCTGGCATGCCTTCAGGGTGGAAGATTGAGAGTGATCTGGTCTGTCAGAAATCTTTCCATTTTTATTCGCATGAAGAGATCGGGAATGCTGCACTTTTTTCAACAAACCCAGCAATACATCAGTATGGACGGTTCTTTCGTGGGCCTCGTCAACAACTATAACACTATACTTAGACAAGAGTGGATCCAAAAGGGCTTCCCTGAAAATGAAAAGCAATTCTTCTATTACAAAAGTGAAAGCAATTCTTCTATCACAAAAGTAAATTCACAGATCAGACAAAAAAAGAGATAGAAAGAGATGAACCCACGCATTTATCCATCTATAACATGGCAAGATACAGCTGAAACAATGAATTGGTCAACAGTTTTTCAATAGAAACATCTCAAAAACAAAGAACACAACAATAAAAGTTACAGTTGATGAAAATAATACAATATACAACTCCGAAGCAAATAAATGATATATGGACTTTTGTGAGCGAAATAGACTATGTTGCCAGTCTCAGGTCCATGCACATGTAGGGATGACTACTGTCACAAATGACTGAAATAGAGAGAAAGCTTGAATACAATACTGGTAGATCTAGAACATCACCCATCTCAAGAAAGATAACATAGAAGTGTTTGTTCTACCTATTTTTTTTCCTTCATTCCTCCGATTTTAACTCATAAATGACTTATCCATATATCATTTGAACAGCATTACAAGGGTATTGCCATCATGCTGGTAAGTGCTACTACATACATGGTAAGAGAATTGCATGATGTAACCCTTCAAAAATTGAAACAATTCTCTATAGGAGCATACAGCATTAAATCAACAGTTACGCAAAACACTACAAAAAAGAATCAAACAGCAGGCAACAAAGTGGGTAGAATATCAGATGGACACAGGGAGCTAGCATAAAACAGAATAATAGATCATAAATAATCAAACAATAGACAGTATGGTTGAGAAAATTACCTTAGAAGCAAACCATCGGTCATGTACTTAATCCTTGTTGCATTAGATGTGGAATCATCAAATCTTATAGAGTATCCAACCTTTCTGCCCAACTGATCATTGCATTCCTCGGCGACACGCTTTGCTACTGTCACAGCTGCAACTCTTCGAGGCTGAGTGATGCCAATGACTTTTCCATCCTGACAAAACCCACCATCATACAAAAACTGTGGCAATTCTGCGTAACAAAACAAAAGAAAGAGTATGATTTTGTAACAAAATACTTGACAGCCATATGGTTATTCTTCAATAAATGATAAAGAATGCTTCTCAAAAGAAACCACATAAGCAAATGTAATCTGTGCTGGTCAAGCAATTCATAATAATAATTTCCGTAACATAAAAACGCTACGGCACAAAGAAAATATGAGGTCTTCGAGCATAGGGACCTCATTTCGTGTTTATGAAATAAATATTCCTTCAGTCACACTCTTACTCATATATACTGTCTATGAGTTAACTGAGACTAGTAAAACTGCTACTCCCTCTGTTCGGAAATAATGTCCGAACGGAGGGAATACCAGACTAACAAGTAACAGCATCAATTCCATAAATGGACAAAACAATGCACATTCATCACAGAGCTACAGTCTTTCAGAAATTACTTGACCCAAGAAACAATGAGCAATGGAAGGGGAAAAGAGTGCAGTGAAACACTTACGAGTCGTTTTGCCACTACCGGTCTCGCCAACAACAATCAGCGTGTCATTCTTCCTCACCTCATCGACAAGTCTTTTCTCCACTGCAACCACATTCACCACCACCAAGTCATGTAACAAATTTATTGACAACTATATGGTGTTTCTTCAATAACGGCTGAACAATGCTCATCAACAACAATAAATAGTGTCTCTTAACTAAAGACAAAAAATAAAACTAGGGCGCAAGGGAATCAAACATTTGGCATGCAAACTAACCTGATGCGATGGGAAGCGACTTCCTCTGCTGACGAATCAGCTGCCTCCTCCTGTTGAACCCAACAAAAGCATATGCTCAGTCCCCCGAGCAAATGGAGCAAACAAACGAAACAAAATCAGGGCGAGGGTAGTAAGGGTCGGCACCGCGCGTTATGCTGCTGCTTCTGCGGAGAAGCGCCGGAGGAGAAGGACGGCATCTCGGGTGCTGGTGCAGACGCCCGGGCCCTGAAGCTCGCCACGGCAGGCATGCAGTGCTAGCTCGCCGGATTTTTTTTTTCTGCACCAGTGACGGGAAGGAGGAAGGGTAGGGCCTCGGCAGTGGCGGATGTAGGATTTTGAAACAGGGTGGTCCACCCTGAAAAGAATTACAATAAATATGACATGCCAAAAACACAATAGTAATTGATCGATATGATCTTACAAAGATATGGAATTCTCAAATAAGTCTTGATTTTGCATTAAGAAGAGCCTAAATGCCTTGAAAAGTTCAAAGAAGACTATGTGCATGTGTTCATTCTTCCACATTTGATACACATACGTAATCATGTGGTCCTAATTGACATTCTGTTCTTCAATATGACAATGACATTTATTGATCGAAAAAGTGAGAACAATGTGCCAATTGTTTGACCCAAACTGAAACAATTCAGTAGTAATAACATTTCTGAAAACTACAGCTCAAGATGCCACATGGATTCAGAAAATGCATCCAAACTGAAACAATTCAGTAGTAAGTAGTAACGTTCCTGGATAGAATTCAGTAGTGATACGTTACAGTTTACAGAGGAGCACAGCAAGCCTAAATTCGTAACGAGAAGTAATGGCAGGTGGCAGCACGACGAGCACCGAGTAATGAGTAAACAGAAATTGGGGAGCAGGCGGAAATCTCGTCGTACCTCAAATCGGGCTGGGCGGCTGGCTACGTGCCTCCTGCGGGTGCGCAACGGGCGCCGGGCGTCGACTGCCGAGTGCGGTCTGGGCGGGGCGGCCGCGGGCTGCCGGCTGGGCGTGGCGGCGCAGGGCAGGGGCGGGGCGGGTAGAGTCGACGGCGAGCCACGGAACCAGGCGGCGTGTTAGGGCGGGTAGAATCGACTGAGCTGGGGGGGGGGGGGGGGGGGGGGGGGGAGGGGGCACGGTCCGTCGAGCGCCGCCAAGGAGGCACACCGCCAACCCACGGGGGCGAGAAGGAACCGCCGGTCGAGTGGGCAGAGAAGGCAGGCGGCGGGGTGAGGGGACGGAGATGGCTTGCGGCGGCGCGAGGGGAAGCGGGACGAGACGGCCACGGGAGGCGGCGGGACAAGAGCGCACGAATGGGCCAATGAAACTGAAGCCCAACTAGCTAGCTGGCCCGTCTGATGCAAACCTTTTCTTGCGCCCCTCCCATTCCATAAAAAAATCTCACCCCTCCCATTCCATATAAAAGAAAACATCCCTTCCCCTCTTGCACGTCTCCTCTCTGTTGGGTCTCTGAGGGTGTGTTTGATAGCATGTATGGACCTAGCCTAGTTGTTCTCATGTCATACATGCTGAGTGTAGACATGCTGAGTCCATGCAGTTGCTGTTGTTTGGCAGTGATGTATGCGTTGAGACATGCTGAGCTGAGATTTTGTTTGGTAGCCTGCATGTGTTTAGACATGCTGAACAATTTCGAATTCTGAATATATTTTTTGAATGATGAACAAAATCGAAAAAATCTCAACACAAATTTAAACATATTTTGAAAATTTAAATAAAATTTGATATTCTAAACTTTTTTGGAAAATTAAAATAAATTTTGAAATTCTTTTTTTAATTTGAACATATTTGAAATTACGAGTTTTTTTGAAAATTTAAACAAAATTTGAAAATTTTATAAAAAAAATAAAATTCTATTTGTTCAAAATTCAAACAAATTTTGATTTCCTTTTGAAATTCCGAACATTTACAATTTTTTTAGAAAAATTGAAATTTCAAATATTTATTGAAAATTCAAACAAATTTTGAAATTATGATTTTTTTGAAAATTTAATCAATTTTGAAATTCAAACTTTTCATTTTTTTGAAATTCTAAGATTTTTCGAAAATTTAAACAAAATTTGAAATTCTGATTCTTTTTGAAAAAATAAACATATCTGGACGTGGTCTGGTCGGTGGGACGAGTGTCAGGGCCAGCATAGCTGCCTCGATGCACCCTGTCTGGGGTGCATGAGATGAGCATGGCTGAGCACTTTTATGCATCAGATGAGCATAGCTCAGATGAGCCCATGCACCCTACCAAACAAGCAAAAGTGGGTCGGATTGGGAACTTTTGCCCTCATGCACCCTTCATGCACCCTACCAAACACACCCTGAGTGGCGGTGGCGTGCGTCGAGATGGGCATGCATTAGACCCGTGAAGATGGCGAGAGGGGCGGCCAAGAACAGGGGCGGAGCTGGCTACAAGGAATAGCGGGAGTTGATTTTGGATAACGGGGAGCACAGGTTGTCGTGTTTCCTCCTTCGCATGACTCTCTCTTCCCTAACCAAAAAGCTCTTTACTGGCGAACCAATCTATAGTTGGATGGCTAGAGGGACTGTGGTATCTCTAACCCATCAGAGTTCAAGTCCTGGTGCTCGTAATATTTCTGGATTTATTTCAGGATTTCCGGTGATGTGCTTTCAGTAGGAGGAGACGTTCCCGTCGACGACGAGGCGCCTACGGTGACTTCATAAATTTCAAAATGACATGCCGGCTCAGTTTCTCGGAAGTGCTCATAGGGATAGGGTGTGCGTATGTACGTTCATAGAGGTGAGTGTATGCTCGTATGTATGAGCACTTGCGTATGTACTGATGTTCAAAAAAAGCTCTTTACTATGGACATAGTTTTTTTTAACAAGACATAATAGTTCTTCTTTTTGCGGGGAAGACATGTTAGTTCTTTGAGAGAAATATTTAAGAAATGACTGTTTACTAGTACCTTATAGCTTTGAAGGTTAATTTAGAATGAGTTCTCGATTGAGAGAAAGGCCTCGAGTCTTACTAGTTACTAACTCCGTCCTAGTTTATTGGTTTTTTTCTTATTTTGTGCTAAATTTTGATCTTAGATTTAACTAAAAAATGTTAATGCATGTAACAAAAAATAATACCACTGAAAAGTGAAACTATGTTCAAATACGAATCCAAGAATATAATTTTTGGTGACATGCATTATCATTTTCTTTGTTAGATCTACGTTCAAAATTTGGCACAAAATAGGACCAATAAACCAGGACGAAGGTAGTAGGACCACTAGATGACCCGTTATGCCATTGACGCAAAGTCCAACTATGGGTAGGAAGTTAAGTAAGTTATATCTTTACCTAATAATAAAGCACCGATTGCTTTTGCCCGCTCATCGTCGCGGCATTTTTACAAAAAAGTTATTGTACTTTTTGATAATTGAACCAGCAGTCCTTTTCAAGTGAGAAAACATTTCGTTTTCGAATTTTGTGAGAGAAACCCTGTAGTTTCGGGTATTCAACCCGTGGTCCTTTTTAAAGAGGGAAAAAATATAGCCCTCAGTAATTTTGTGTTGAATGCCCTCAGTAATTTTCTACTCTTGAATGAACTTTAAACTTTCTCGATCTGTTCTGATAATCAAGGAAGTGGCAGAGAGGTAATGTCTCCACTTTTTTCACAGCTTCAATGATAGCTAGGGCCTCTTTGTCATAGGTGCTCATTGCAGCAGCCTTAGGGCCAATACTCTTGCTGAAATAAGCAAGTGGTCTGCCCTCTTGCATTAACACAACTCCCAAGCCATAGCCACAAGCATCAGCTTCCAAAATGAATGGTTTAGTGAAATCAGGCAGGGCCAACACAGGGGTATGAGTGAGCTTTTGCTTTAATGTTTCAAATGCTTGTTGTTGGTCTTGTGTCCAAGCAAAAGCATCTTTCTTTAAACAGTCAAAGAGGGGCCTGCAAATTATTTCGTACCCTTGTATGAATCTTTTGTAATATCCACTGAGTCCAAGAAAGCTTCTCAACTCTGTGGCAGTAGTGGGAGCAGGCCATGCTTTAATAGCTCCAATATTGGAAGGGTCAGTATAAACTCCCTCAGAGTTAATGACATGACCCAAATATTCAATTTCTTTCTGGCCAAAAGAACATTTTTCCATCTTAGCATACAGTTTGTTTGCTTGCAAAATATCAAACACCTGCTTGAGATGATCCAGATGCTCCTCCATGGAGAAACTAAAGACTAAAATGTCATCAAAAAAGACCACCACAAATTTAAGGAGACCAAATAGAAAATTCATCAAGGCCTGGAATGTAGGAGGTCCATTAGTAAGTCCAAAAGACATTACTAGGAATTCAAACAATCCCATGTGAGTGGCAAATGCAGTTTTAGGGATATCTTCCTCAGCCATTTTGGTCTGACGATAGCCATTTCTAAGGTCAATCTTTGAAAATATCTTTGCTCCTTTAAGCTGGTCCAATAGATCTTTAATTACAGGTATAGGATATTTGTTTTTAATGGTAATAACATTTAGCTTTCTGTAGTCAGTATAGAGCCTCCATGACCCATCTTTCTTCTTGACCAAGAGTACAGGAGAGGAGAAAGGACTAGTGTTGAGCCTGATAATTCCATTTTTGAGCAACTCCAAAATGTTTTTCTCCAGAATTTCTTTTTGGTGTTGAGGAATTCTGTAGGGTTTTTGGTCACCACCTTGGCTCCACCCACCAAAAGAAATTATGTGATCACAGGGCCTATTTGGTGGAAGCTCAGTAGGTTCTTGAAATAAATTTTCATATTGGTCTAGAAGTGGTTGTAGTCCAGCAGGGATTTCACTAGTAGAAAAAGGACCTAATGTGAGACACATTAGTGTCGGTTTGATTTTAGCCCGGTACTAATGGTACCATTAGTGCCGGTTCGAACGGCTATGCATTAATGCCGGTTCGTGTTGAACCTTTAGTACCGGTTCGTGCCACGAACCGGTACTAAAGGGGTGATGGCAGGCTGGCATCAGGCCGGGGCCCCACGATCACCTTTAGTACCGGTTCGTGTCACAAACCGGTACTAAAGGGCTAACCTTTAGTACCGGTTTGTGCCACGAACCGGTACTAAAGGGGTCTGACCTATAGTACCGGTTTGTGACACAAACCGGCACTATAGGGCAATTTTCAAACTCCCCCCCCCCCCCCTGTGTCGCCATTTCAGTTCTAAAAAAACCAAAAGAAAATGATAAAAACTTCAAAAAATAAAATCCTTCGAGAGGTAGTTATATTACTACATCTACTAGTTAGGAAAATTTGAAAACTTAAATTTGGACATGTTTTGCAAAAAGTGTAGGGAAAATGTAAAACGGCTATAACTTTTGCATACGATGTCGGAAAAAAATGTATAATATATCAAAAAATTCAGCACAAAAATCTGCATCCGATGGAGACCGCCTACGGCCTGTTTGAAATTTTTTAGAATCCTCAAATTCCAAAACGAAAAAAAGATACGGTCAAATTTCAGTTTTTTAAAAAAAAATTGGTTAAATCTGGTCAAACTACTTATTCAAGAAGTATTAATGTTACTACATAATTATTCAAGAATATTAGTGTTACTAAATAATTATTTCAATTTTTTAAATTTTGGTCAAATCTGGTCAAACTATGGTCAAACTTATTCAAGAAATATTAGTGTTACTAAATAATTACTGTTTTTTAGAATAATAGTTTCAAACTCAAACGGTGAAACGTGTGACCTAATGCTCAAGCTAAACTGCTGAGGGTTAATAGGATTGACAGCTTACATTTGTCAAGAAAACAACAAGTGCAGACTTGGAATGTAGGGGGAATAGAACTCCGAAGTTAAGCGTGCTCAGGCTGGGGGAGTGAGAGGATGGGTGACCGGCCGGGAAGTCAGGCGATTTGGAATGAGTGATCCACACTTGAGTAGTTAAGAGAGGTGATTAGAGACTAAATCATCAAATAATTCAGAAAAATTAAAAATAAAAAAATTCCAAAATTTTCAAAAAAGAACCTTTAGTGCCGGTTGGTAACACCAACCGGTACTAAAGGTCCCCCATACCAGGGCGCGAGCTCACACCACGTGGTGGCACTTTAGCGCCGGTCCGTGCCGAACTGGTACTAAAGGGGGGGGGGGCTTTAGTGCCCACCCTTTAGTGCCGGTTATGGAACCGGCACTAAAGGCCCTTACGAACCGGCGCTAAAGCTCCATTTTCTACTAGTGTTTCTTGGGAAGCTGCTACAATTTCAGGGCCACAAGTAGTGAATAAGAAAAATCCACAAACAGCTTGCTCCACTAATTTTTCAGTGTTGTCAGCAGCTTCAGTAACAGGAGTGAGAGGTACAGTTTCATCCAAAAAAGTAATAAATTGCCCAGGAGTAGCAGATATCTTCATTTCCATTTTAACAAAATCCATCTGGATGGGGCTATATTTCCTCAACCAATCCACCCCTAAGATTATGTCATAGCCTTTTAACTTCAACACTCTGAAATTGCCAGTAAAGGCATGGCCTTGTATTTCATATTGACAATTCTTTGCTTGAAATTCACTCCAGAGAATGCCTCCACTTGCAACAACCACTTTAGTTTTTTGGTGTAGGACTTGGGGTAACAGCCAACTTGCTAACCATTTCGGGAGAGATGAAAGTAGTAGTACTACCACTACCTACAAGTGTTGTAGCCATAGTACTACCCAATTTTACTGTCAATATGAAAGTATTTTTAGTTGCTCCAATTCCCATTGCAGCATGCATTGATACTTTCAACACAGTTTCATCAGTTAACTATTCAGTAGTTTCCAGTTCATTATCATCATAATCTGCCAGAAAAATAGTTTCAGGAGTTTCATCCTCTTGAGCTTGCAGAGCTTGGATTTTTGCTCTTTGGCTCATCTTGCACACCTGCCTATGACCAGGCACCCATAGTTCTCTACATTTATAACACACTTGATTCTGCTTAGCTTGTTGAATGACCACATTTCTATTAGGTGTTGTATTAGGAACCAGTGGTTTGGAATGTTCAAATATCATTTGCCTTCTAGGTTGAGGAACATACTGCTTATTTGGTAAGGTTTGAGTGAAGGGCTGAGATTTTTCCATTCTTCTAGCATACCACACAGCAGTTTGGAGATGCTTTGGTTTAAAACACTCCACCGGGCTCTTGATGTAAGGACTGAGACCTGACACAAAGCTGGAAACATATATAGTAGTCATCAGGTATAGCAGGATTTTCTCTCCTCATGATATTGAGCAGTTGCTCAAATTGCTCCTCATAGGCAGTCACTGTTGTTGTTTGATGTGCAACATGAAAGTTACTGACAATATCACATACTAATTCGACAGAAAACCTATTAGACAGGTAAGAGCGGAATTTATGCCATGGCACGTTAGAAGGTGCATATCTAGTACCTCTCCACCACTGAATTGCAGGACCTTTAAGATAGGAGATGGTCAGTTCTGTTCTATATATGTTCAATGGGAGTTCTGGCAGCAGCAAAATATTGTTCCAAGTTCTAAATCCAAGACTCAAGATCTTGTCCTTCAAATTCAGAAATGTTCAGTTTAGCTGGCTTAACAATCAGAGCATTTCTTCTTCTGTAATAATTATCAGCCCCTTCTTCCTCATGTATTTCATCCAACTGCATAACATTTCTCTGTACTGCTTGTGCACTTTCCTTTTCTTTGCTCCGTCCATAGTTTGGATGCATGTAAGGTACTTTAGGAGTACCATCCATATTCAGTTCTTTGCCTGTATGGTCTCTAAGAGTGATAGTACCAACTGAGCCCCCTTGTCAGGCATTGCAACTGAGGGAGGAGTAGGAACCTGTAACTGCTTTGGTCTGCCAGGAGCCACTATTGGGGATTGCAGCTGGTTCTCTTTCGGTTGCACACTCCCCTGTCCTTCTTCCGCTTCCTCCACCTACTCTGGCTCCGGGGCCCAACAGTAAGCGTCTGAAATTTGCTTGTATCTTGTCAAAATTCTTTTGCATAGTGGCAGAATTTCTGTTGACAACTGCATGGAATAGCTGGAACTCTTGACGATCTTCCTCTCTATCTTGCCGCAGGGTCTTGATGTCCAGCTCCAAGGACTCCAACTGCAGGTCAGCAATAGTCCCTGAATCCACAACCTCCGGCATGCTGTTGGGATTGTCAATCCGCACAATAGAGGGTTGGGAGGGAGGGATTAAGATGCCTCCAACACCCGCCGCCACATGAACACGGTCAGATCGCCGGACCTGGAATTTTACCACTTAAGAATTGTTCTTAAGCAACCAGACGGACTGCCTGACTATCGTCGAATAGTTGCCACTCCGGCTGCCACCTGCTATCACCGCCGCCCACACCAGATAGCGCAAAGGGATTTTACGGCCAAAACCAACCTTGCACTGCTCCAATCGCCGCCCTAGCCAAGGAAATACTAGCTCTCGATACCAATTGTCAGGACCAGAGTCCCAATCAACAGGTTTTGAGCAAGAACCGGGTCGAATTCAAACAAAAATTGAGAGAATTGAGCTAGGGTTTCTCTTGCATGAACGGAAAGTTAGTTTAGCACGCCACCGACGGTTTACACCCAATAATCTTTTACATACCCCAAATGAGAGAGAGCTGGCTTATATAGCCATTATAGTTGCTGGAAAGTGAAAAAGAAGAAAAAGCAGAGCACATGGTCTTGTCGGACGATGAGTGCTACCTCTTGAGCACTGCGTTGGTTTTCCCTTCAAGAGGAAAGGGTGATGCAACAAAGTAGCGTAAGTATTTCCCTCAGTTTTTGAGAACCAAGGTATCAATCCAGTAGGAGGCTACGCGCGAGTCCCTCGCACCTACACAAAACAAATAAATCCTCGCAACCAACGCGATAAGGGGTTGTCAATCCCTACACGGTCACTTACGAGAGTGAGATCTGATAGATATGATAAGATAATATTTTTGGTATTTTTATGATAAAGATGCAAAGTAAAATAAAAGGCAATGAAAATAGCTAAGTGTTGGAAGATTAATATCATGGAAGATAGACCCGGGGCCATAGGTTTCACCAGTGGCTTCTCTCAAGAGCATAAGTATTTTACGGTGGGTGAACAAATTACTGTTGAGCAATTGACAGAATTGAGCATAGTTATGAGAATATCTAGGTATGATCATGTATATAGGCATCACGTCTGAGACAAGTAGACCGACTCCTGCCTGCATCTACTACTATTACTCCACACATCGACCACTTTAAGCAAGATGACATGATGTAGAGGGATAAATTCATGCAATATGATAAAAACCCCATCTTGTTATCCTCGATGGCAACAATACAATACGTGCCTTGCTGCCCATACTGTCACTTGGAAAGGACACCGCAAGATTGAACCCAAAGCTAAGCACTTCTCCCATTGCAAGAAAGATCAATCTAGTAGGCCAAACCAAACTGATAATTCGAAGAGACTTGCAAAGATAACCAATCATACATAAAAGAATTCAGAAAATCCAAATATTGTTCATAGATAAACTTGATCATAAACCCACAATTCATCGGTCTCAACAAACACACTGCAAAAGAAGATTACATCAAATAGATCTCCACGAGAGAGGGGGAGAACATTGTATTGAGATCCAAAAAGAGAGAAGAAGCCATCTAGCTAATAACTATGGACCCGAAGGTCTGAGGTAAACTACTCACACTTCATCGGAAGGGCTATGGTGTTGATGTAGAAGCCCTCCGTGATCGATGCCCCCTCCGGCGGAGCTCCGGAACAGGCCCCGATATGGGATCTAGTGTATACAGAAAGTTACAGTGGTGGAATTAGGTTTTTGGCTCCGTCTCTGATTGTTTGGGGGTACGTAGGTATATATAGGAGGAAGGAGTACGTCGGTGGAGCAACAGGGGGCCCAGGAGGGTGGAGGGCGCGCCTCGGGGGGGGGGGGGGGGGGGGGTAGGCGCTCCCCCTACCTCGTGGCTTCCCTGTTGGTTGCTTGACGTAGGGTCCAAGTCTCCTGGATCATGTTCGTTCCAAAAATCACGTTCCCGAAGGTTTCATTCCGTTTGGACTCCGTTTGATATGTTTTTTCTGCGAAACTCTGAAATAGGCAAAAAACAGCAATTCTGGGTTGGGCCTCCGGTTAATAGGTTAGTCCCAAAAATAATATAAAAGTGAATAATAAAGCCCAATAATGTCCAAAACAGAAGATAATATAGCATGGAGCAATAAAAAATTATAGATACGTTGGAGACGTATCAAGCATCCCCAAGCTTAATTCCTGCTCGTCCTCGAGTAGGTAAATGATAAAAACAAATTTTTTGATGTGGAATGCTACTGGGCATAATTTCAATGTAATTCTTCTTAATTGTGGCATGAATATTCAGATCCAAAAAATTCAAGATAAAAGTTTACTATTGACATAGAAATAATAATACTTCAAGCATACTAACTAAGGAATTATGTCTTCTCAAAATAACATGGCTAAAGAAAGTTCATCCGTACAAAATCATATAGTTTAGTCATGCTCCATTTTCGTCACACAAGAATGCTCTCATCATGCACAATCCCGATGACAAGCCAAGCAATTGTTTCATACTTTAGTAATCTCAAACTTTATAAACCTTCACGCAA
This sequence comes from Triticum monococcum, assembly GCA_034509565.1. Taxonomy (NCBI): domain Eukaryota; kingdom Viridiplantae; phylum Streptophyta; class Magnoliopsida; order Poales; family Poaceae; genus Triticum; species Triticum monococcum. The sequence goes on along the minus strand of CM067847.1, from coordinate 112,355,773 downwards.
TACATGAGCATGAGCCATGGATATAGCACTATGGGTGGAATAGAGTATAATGATGGGGGTTATGTGGAGAAGACAAAAAAGGAGAAAGTCTCACATCAACGAGGCTAATCAATGAGCTATGGAGATGCCCATCGATTGATGTTAATGCAAGGAGTAGGGATTGCCATGCAACGGATGCACTAGAGCTATAAATGTATGAAAGCTAAAAGAAACTAGTGGGTGTGCATCCAACTTGCTTGCTCACGAAGACCTAGGTCACTTGAGGAGGCCCATTGTTGGAATATACAAGCCAAGTTCTATAATGAAAAATTCCCACTAGTATATGAAAGTGACAAAACAAGAGACTCTCTATCATGAAGATCATGGTGCTACTTTGAAGCACAAGTGTGGAAAAAAAGGATAGTAGCATTGTCCCTTTTCATTCCCTTTTTGGAACTTTTTTGGCCTTTATCTTTTTTTATTGGGACAATGCTCTATTAAATGATGATCATCACACTTCTATTTATTTACAACTCAATGATTACAACTCGATACTAGAACAAGGTATTACTCTATATGAATGCCTCCGGCGGTGTACCGGGATATGCAATGAACCAAGAGTGACATGTATGAAAGAATTATGAACGGTGGCTTTGCCCCAAATACTATGTCAACTACATGATCATGCTAAACAATATGACAATGATGAACGTGTCATGATAAACGGGATGGTGGAAAGTTGCATGGCAATATATCTCAGAATGGCTATGGAAATGCCATAATAGGTAGGTATGGTGGCTGTTTTGAGGAAGATATAAGGAGTCTTATGTGTGAAAGAGCGTATCATATCACGGGGTTTGGATGCACCGATGAAGTTTGCACCAACTCTCAATGTGAGAAAGGGCAATGCACGGTACCGAAGAGGCTAGCAATGATGGAAAGGTGAGAGTGTGTATAATCCATGGACTCAACATTAGTCATAAAGAACTCACATACTTATTGCAAAAATCTACAAGTCATCAAAAACCAAGCACTACGCGCATGATCCTAGGGGGATAGATTGGTAGGAAAAGACCATCGCTCGTCCCCGACCGTCACTCATAAGGAGGACAATCAAAGAACACCTCATGTTTCAAATTTGTTACATAACGTTTACCATACGTGCATGCTACGGGACTTGCAAACTTCAACACAAGTATTTCTCAAATTCAGAACTACTCAACTAGCACAACTTTAATATAACTACCTCCATATCTCAAAACAATCATCAAGCATCAACCTTCTCTTAGTATTCAAAACACTCATAAGAAAGTTTTTACTAATCTTGAATACCTAGCATATTAGGATTATTTAAGCAAATTACCATGCTATTTAAGACTCTCAAAAATAATCTAAGTGAAGCATGAGAGATCAATAGTTTCTATAAAACAAATCCACCACCGCGCTCTAAAAGATATAAGTGAAGTACTAGATCAAAACTATATAACTCAAAAGATATAAGTGAAGCACATAGAGTATTCTAATAATTTCTGAATCATGTGTGTCTCTCTCAAAAGGTGTGTAAAACAAAGATGATTGTGGTAAACTAAAAATCAAAGACTCAAATCATACAAGATGCTCCAAGCAAAACACATATCATGTGGTGAATAAAAATATAGCTCCAAGTAAACTTACCGATGGAAGTAGACGAAAGAGGGGATGCCTTCCGGGGCATCCCCAAGCTTTGGCTTTTTGGTGTCCTTAGATTATCTTGGGGGTGCCATGGGCATCCCCAAGCTTAGGACCTTGCCACTCCTTGTTCCATAATCCATCAAATCCTTACCCAAAACTTGAAAACTTCACAACACAAAACTTAAAGTAGAAAATCTCGTGAGCTCCGTTAGCGAAAGAAAACAAAACACCACTTCAAGGTACTGTAATGAACTCATTCTTTATTTATATTGGTGTTAAACCTACTGTATTACAACTTCTCTATGGTTTATAAACTATTTTACTAGCCATAGATTCATCAAAATAAGCAAACAACACACGGAAAATAGAATCTATCAAAAACAGAACAGTCTGTAGTAATCTGTAGCTAGCGCAAGATATGGAACCCCAAAAATTCTAAAATAAATTGCTGGACGTGATGAATTTATCTATTAATCATCTTCAAAAAGAATTAACTAAATATCACTTTCCAAATAAAAATGGCAGCAGTTCTCGTGAGCGCTAAAGTTTCTACTTTTTACAGCAAGATTAACAAGACTTTCCCCAAGTCTTCCCAACGGTTCTACTTGGCACAAACACTAATTAAACACAAAAAACACAACCAAAACAGAGGCTAGATAAATTATTTATTACTAAACAGGAGCAAAAAGCAAGGAATAAAAATAAAATTGGGTTGCCTCCCAACAAGCGGTATTGTTTAACGCCCCTAGCTAGGCATAAAAAGCAAGGATAGATCTAGGTGTTGCCATAATAGTAAGATAGATCATTAAAACTCATTTCATATTCGCTACGTTTGGCAGCAAGTTTTCTTTGAGTCAAGCAAAAGTAATCAAAAGGGCTAAATTTAATGGGACAAAAGTCCCCAAGATCAATTTTGGGATGTATAGGTTCCTCCTTTGGCCCTTCGTATTGCACAACCAATTCATCATTGTAAGCATTCTTTGGACAGAACTTTGTGAGCCTATACTCAAGAGAATATCCCAGTTCATTATTTTGAATGGCCAAATCATCATTAAGTTCAGAAATTCTATCAACTAAAACATTGGTAGGAACCCTCTTTCTAAGATTTTCATTGAAAGCAACATAGTCTAGAGATTGAAAACACATTATTTCTTCTTGACCAAAAAGGATAGCCTCTATGGGAGGACGGCAAGCGTCCACCCTATAATGCGCAAAGATTTCTTTGGCCTCTTTTATTATGAATCTAAACTCATGAGCCAAAAAGATAGTAGCGGCACGCTTAACAGAAGAATGCTCAATATTAGAAAATTCTAGGAAAATCCTTTGTATGCAAGGGTGCATGTGCATGAATTGTCTTTCAAGTTCAACTACAAGCATGGCAATAGCGTCTACAAGACTACTAGTTCTATGAAGGATAGAACTACCCATAGAAGGTAAAGCACCGGCACAAGTAAAGAAATCTTGGATAACTCCTTTTCCAATAATATTACCACTACCAATACGGAATTTTTTTGTATGTAAGATAGGGGGTTCTTCAGCAAGAGCATCAGAATTTTTCATGATATTATTATTGTCCATATCGACAATAATTTCCCCAATTTCAGACATAACGGCAGAAAGTGCAAAGGGCAAAAAGAGGCAAATAGATAAAGAGAGGGAGGATAGAGAGAGAGAGGGCGAATAAAATGGCAAGGGTGAAGTGGGGGAGAGGAAAACGAGAGGCAAATGGCAAATAATGTAATGCGGGAGATAAGGGTTGTGATGGGTACTTGGTATGTTGACTTTTGCGTAGACCTCCCCGGCAACGGTGTCAGAAATCCTTCTTGCTACCTCTTGAGCACTGCGTTGGTTTTCCCTTGAAGAGGAAAGGGTGATGCAGCAAAGTAGCGTAAGTATTTCCCTCAGTTTTTGAGAACCAAGGTATCAATCCAGTAGGAGGCTACGCACGAGTCCCTCGCACCTACACAAAACAAATAAATCCTCGCAACCAACGCGATAAGGGGTTGTCAATCCCTACACGATCACTTACGAGAGTGAGATTTGATAGATACGATAAGATAATATTTTTGGTATTTTTGTGATAAAGATGCAAAGTAAAATAAAAGGCAATGAAAATAGCTAAGTGTTGGAAGATTAATATCATGGAAGATAGACCTGGGGGCCATAGGTTTCACTAGTGGCTTCTCTCAAGAGCATAAGTATTTTACGGTGGGTGAGCAAATTACTGTTGAGCAATTGACAGAATTGAGCATAGTTATGAGAATATCTAGGTATGATCATGTATATAGGCATCATGTCTGAGACAAGTAGACCGATTCATGCCTGCATCTACTACTATTACTCCACACATCGACCGCTATCCAACATGCATCTAGAGTATTAAGTACATAAGAACAGAGTAACGCTTTAAGCAAGATGACATGATGTCGAGGGATAAATTCATGCAATATGATAAAAACCCCATCTTGTTATCCTCGATGGCAACAATACAATACGTGCCTTGCTGCCCCTACTGTCACTTGGAAAGGACACCGCAAGATTGAACCCAAAGCTAAGCACTTCTCCCATTGCAAGAAAGATCAATCTAGTAGGCCAAACCAAATTGATAATTCGAAGAGACTTGCAAAGATAACCAATCATACATAAAAGAGTTCAGAAAGTCCAAATATTGTTCATAGATAAACTTGATCATAAACCCACAATTCATCGATCTCAACAAACACACCGCAAAAGAAGATTACATCGAATAGATCTCCACGAGAGAGGGGGAGAACATTGTATTGAGATCCAAAAAGAGAGAAGAAGCCATCTAGCTAATAATTATGGACCCGATGGTCTGAGGTAAACTACTCACACTTCATCGGAAGGGCTATGGTGTTGATGTAGAAGCCCTCCGTGATCAATGCCCCCTCCGGCGGAGTCTGGAACAGGGCCCAAGATGGGATCTCGTGGATATAGAAAGTTACGGTGGTGGAATTAGGTTTTTGGCTCCGTCTCTGATCGTTTGGGGGTACGTAGGTATATATAGGAGGTAGGAGTACGTCGGTGGAGCAACAGGGGGCCCACGAGGGTGTAGGGCGCGCCTGGGGGGGGGGGGGGTAGGCGCGCCCCCTACCTCGTGGCTTCCCTGTTGGTTGCTTGAAGTAGGGTCCAAGTCTCCTGGATCATGTTCGTTCCGAAAATCATGTTCCCGAAGGTTTCATTCCGTTTAGACTCCGTTTGATATTCTTTTTCTACGAAACTCTGAAATAGGCAAAAAACAGCAATTCTGGGCTGGGCCTCCGGTTAATAGGTTAGTCCCAAAAATAATATAAAACTGAATAATAAAGCCCAATAATGTCCAAAACAGAAGATAATATAGCATGGAGCAAGCAAAAATTATAGATACGTTGGAGATGTATCAATGAGTATCCCTTCTGGCGCCGCCTGAGCCGTTGGATGATCAATCAAAGAAGGATATTAGCCAATCTTTAGTGAACCATTATCTTCTACTAATGACCACCCGATGCGAGATGGACGGTTGTAGAATCAACTGGCACGCAGGAGCGGGGGATGTTCAAACTTGGGCTTGACAACTCCGGACGCGCATGTGTTTCCATGCCCACCCCCATGCAACCAGAGGAAATTGCAGGGGAGTCACTGTATCACTAGATCACTTCTATTTTCTGCCGAGGATCACGAGTTTGTAGGATTTTGTGATGTCAGATTACTGCATATGTGATGCTTCTTGTCAATAGTGATTGAATTGGTTATATCTTGTGGATGTCACCAATTATTTTTGGCACACAAGGTGTTTGTGTGTTTGTCTGAGCCAATTTCAGTCATAGATCCTTGACAAATACTCTCACATGAATGCATTATGAGACTTCCTCTCTTTCAGTATGATTCAAAAAAGGTATGATGGTTCACTACACTATTTTGATAATGATTGTCCGACGTTAATGCGATAATTAAAACATGGATGCATCTCATGTCTTACTTTGCGATAGTAGTTGGTTGCATTTCAGTTAATTCAACCATGAACAAGCATCTCGCAACCTCCCATGCTTCTGATATTTCTCAACTCTCTTGTTGTATATCAAGTAGTATACCGAAAGAAGGGATGAGAGATAAATAGCAGACCTTCTTTGGTTTGAAGTAGCACATCTCATCTGTGTTGCTGCTAAAGCTTTTCATTATTGGACCAAACTTATGCGATGTGCATTGCAGTAAGTATCAATTATCATATTCAGTGCCGATTTAATTACTTCTTCTCTAGATTCTTTTGTTTGTGCGAAGAAAACCATCGAGTTACTTCAAAAATGTCCTTTTATCTTAGGACATAAGATTATGTTATGTGGGCAGGCTGATTGGTTTGCAGGTCAGTAAGGCTGTACATTATGTAGACAGACTGAATGTGTGACTATCCTGTCCAGTGCACATCGACAAAACTAGATTCAGAAAAGTAAAATAGAGAGGCTGGAGAGCTCGACAACCAGCTTGGGAGCACTTGTGTGGCATCTATCACCGAGCAGCGCCCTTACTGTGATGTCCTCCCCGTGGTCCTGATGGCACCATGTACATCGGCCTCGGCGCGTTCATCTTTTGTGGCCAGGGACAATGATAATGTATATAGTTTTAGAATTGGATTGCAGGCGTGATGCTCAGAATTGCTCTTTAGGGACTTGCAAAATGATCTTTCATGTTACAGAGTACTGAGTGCACTAGCTACGCAACAAAACATTCTCTAGGTGACAAATGTATATCTACATATTTTATTTAATAATGGTATAAATAAGTTACATTTAGATGTTTCCTTTTTTTGCCTAGACACAATTCTATTTTAGGTTTTGGGTGAGTTGGGAAAAATATAGAATGAGTGTTGTATGGGTTGATTTGAGCACAGGTATATTAGCTTATATAAATTCCTAATTCAGTGCATATTCCTAGTTGGTGACCAGATCTATCGAGTTTGACAGGTCAGATGGATGAGAGTGGACCATATGGAATTTGAGAAGGTGACGGAAAATCTAAAATTGTCAAAAGCCGAGAGAGTACATGGCTGTATATTTTGTGGTGTTCAGTGCACATGAAAAAGTGCGGATGACAAGACAAAAGGAGGTGGAGTGCTACAGTGGTGGGACATGTCAGTGACTATCCGAAAAAGGGATGAGACAACTGCGAATTTAACTCAGGGTGACAGAGGGCGATGGTGAAATTCCTTCAAGTTTTAGATATACGGTCAAGAAAGAGCGATGATGTTGAGTTTAGGTAACTCTTATATGTGGCATCCAATATGTGAGTTGTCCACTTTCATGTAGATCAGTGATCGGTGTGTGATGGTGTTGCACGAATACTCTGGAAGTTGGGAGCACAAAGTAGAGTATGAGGAACTTAATTTTGCTCGAGCGTTGACTGTGAAGAAGACGAGAAGGGTTGCAGTTGCAGGTGGAGTCACATGGAGTTTGGGAGTAGCAGCGGTGCTCATGGCGTATCTCGTATCTCATGTTTAATGTACATGGAAGTTTGACACATGGACGAATTCAAGGTGGTGGATAATTTTTGCCAAGGTGGAATTTGTTGGAATTGTGTCGAATATAGTATGCAAGGTAGGTTACAGTTGGACTCTGAGTTGTATTGCATTTAAGGGTATGGAGTCATGTCTAGTAGGACACTTGTATCCTAGGCCTCTCATATAATGCGGGGTAGATACACAAATGTAGCAGATGCTAACATAATAGCACAGGCATGCGGGGGAGCCGGCGGCGTGTGCTGGTGCCTGGGTGGCTGAGGTGCGGTATTGTAGAGGATTCATGGCAAGGAGCGCCTATAGTCAGGCCCTGGGATGTAGTCATATCGGTGAACCTCATAAACAAATTTCGGTGTCGTGCCTCGTGTGATTGCTTAGTCCTAGTATGATCTAAAGTGGCCTAGGATTAATTTTAACAGGGCCTATGCCCCTTTAATGGAATAGGTCAAGACAGAATCTTAAAGCAACTCCAATAGCTCCCCTAAAAACCTTCCTATAAAATTCGTTTTATCAGATGTCCATATAATCTTTTGTCTCACATAAATAAAAAGTTTTTTTAAGATATATTATCTAAATTATTTACTTTCACTCAATTTTTTGACAGATTGTAGCTCTAAAGTTTTGTTGATATGGAAAGTGTAAAAAAAATTCTCGTGTCAGACGAGGACAATGTGCGCCTATGTGCCCCGTTTGATGATAAGGAAATCTCTTATGGTCTTTTTTCAGATTGGGCCACTAAAGGCCCCAGGGCCTGACGGTCTACCAACGAGGTTTTTTCAGCGTAACTGGGAAGTGTTAAAAACTAGTGTAATAGCATCGATGAAGGAATTTTTTGTCACCGGAATTATGCCAGAAGGAGTAAATTCTACTTCTATTATTGTTCTTATTCCAAAAATTCCTAACCCTACTAGTTTGTCTCATTACAGACCTATCAACCTATGTAATGTTATATATAAGGTCATATCCAAGTGCTTGGTGAACCGTATGAGGCCTTTACTTGACGGTATCATCTCTCGAGAACAAAGTGCCATCATTCCAGGGGGTATGATTATAGACAATGCTCTTGTGGCTTTTGAGTGTACTCACCATATTAAGCAAGAGAAGGACACAACAAAAACTTTCTGTGCCTACAAGTTGGACCTCTCAAAGGCTTACGATAGGGTGGATTGGAAGTTCTTGAAGCAAATAATGCAAAAGTTGGGTTTCTCTCAACGATGGGTGGACTGGATAATGTCTTGTGTCACATCGGTGAGATATTCTGTCAAACTTAATGGGACCCTCTTAGATTCATTTGCACCATCATGTGGTCTTCGGCAAGGCGATCCTCTATCCCCCTTCTTGTTCCTTTTCATGGTAGATGGTCTGTCTGCTATTTTGAAGCATTATGTGTCTTCTGGTGATATATCTCTGATAACCCACAAGTATAGGGGATCACAATAGTTTTTGAGGGTAGAGTATTCAACCCAAATTTATTGATTCGACACAAGGGTGGCCAAAGAATATTCTCAAGTATTAATAATTGAGTTCTCAATTCAACCGCACCTGAAAGACTTAATATCTGCAACAAAGTATTTAGTAGCAAAGTAATTTTTCCAATAGAATTGATACTATGGACTTGCTACGTCTTGAGCTTCGTTGGTTTTCCCGAAGAGGAAGGGATGATGCAGTAGAGTAGCGTAAGTATTGCCCTCAGTTTTTGAGAACCAAGGTATCAATGCAGTAGGAGCCCACGCTCAAGTCCCTCATACCTGCACAAAGCAATAGCTACTCGCAACCAACGCGATTAGGGGTTGTCAAGCCCTTCACGGTCACTTACGAGAGTGAGATCTGATAGATATAATATTTTTGGTATAAAGATGCAAAGTAAAAAGTAAAAGCAAAGTAAAAAAGCAAAGCAAGATTAAAGTAATGGAGATTGATATGATGAGGATAGATCCGGGGGCCATAGGTTTCACTAGTGGCTTCTCTCAAGAGCATAAGTATTCTACGGTGGGTGAACAAATTACTGTTGAGCAATTGACATAATTGAGCATAGTTATGAGAATATCTAGGCATGATCATGTATATAGGCATCACGTCTGTGACAAGTAGATCGAAACGATTCTGCATCTACTACTATTACTCCACTCATCGACCGCTATCCAGCATGCATCTAGAGTATTAAGTTAAAAACAGAGTAACGCCTTAAGCAAGATGACATGATGTAGAGAGATAAATTCATGCAATATGAAATAAACCCCATCTTGTTATCCTCGATGGCAATGATACAATACATGCCTTGATGCCCCTTCTGTCACTGGGTAAGGACACCGCAAGATCGAACCCAAAGCTAAGCACTTCTCCCATGGCAAGAACTACCAATCTAGTTGGCCAAACCAAACGGATAATTCGAAGAGACTTGCAAAGATAACCAATCATACATAAAAGAATTCAGAGAAGATTCAAATATTATTCATAGATAGACTTGATCATAAACCCACAATTCATCAGTCTCAACAAACACACCGCAAAAAGAAGATTACATCGAATAGATATCCACAAGAGAGGGGGAGAACTTTGTATTGAGATTCAAAGAGAGAGAAGACGCCATCTAGCTACTAACTATGGACCCGAAGGGCTGAGGTAAACTACTCACACTTCATCGGAGAGGCTATGATGATGTAGAAGCCCTCCGTGATGACGGCCCTCTTCCGGCGGAGCTCCCGAACATGCCTCGAGATGGGATCTCGTGGATACAGAAAGTTGCGGCGGTGGAATTATGTTTTTGGCTCCTGTTCTGATAGTTTGGGGGTACGTGTGTATATATAGGAGGAAGAAGTACGCCGGAGGAGCTACGATGGGCCCACGAGGCAGGGGGCGCGCCCTAGGGGGGGGGCGCCCCCCACCCTCGTGACCGCCTCTTTTGTTCCTTGGAGCAGGGTCCAAGTCTCCTGGATCACGTTCGGTGAGAAAATCACGTTCCCGAAGATTTTATTCCGTTTGGACTCCGTTTATCTGAAACACTGAAATAGGCAAAAAACAGCAATTCTGGGCTGGGCCTCCGGTTAATAGGTTAGTCCCAAAAATAATATAAAAGTGGAAAATAAAGCCCAATATAGTCCAAAACAGTAGATAATATAGCATGGAGCAATCAAAAATTATAGATACGTTGGAGACGTATCAGGCATCCGTAAGCTTAATTCCTGCTCGTCCTCGAGTAGGTAAATGATAAAAAGAGAATTTTTGATGCGGAGTGCTACTTGGCATAATTTCAATGCAGATCTTCTTAATTGTGGTATGAATATTCAGATTAGAAAGATTCAAGACAAAAGTTTATATTGACATAAATAATAATAATACTTCAAGCATACTAACAAAGCAATTATGTCTTCTGAAAATAACATGGCCAAAGAAAGTTATCCCTACAAAATCATATAGTCTGGCTATGCTCCATCTTCACCACACAAAGTATTTAAATCATGAACAACCCCGATGACAAGCCAAGCAATTGTTTCATACTCTAACTTTTCCAAAACTTTTTCAATCTTCACGCAATACATGAGCGTGAGCCATGGATATAGGACTATAGGTGGAATAGAATGGTGGTTGTGGAGAAGACAAAAAGGAGAAGATGGTCTCACATCAACTAGGCGTATCAACGGGCTATGGAGATGCCCATCAATAGATATCAATGTGAGTGAGTAGGGATTGCCATGCAACGGATGCACTAGAGCTATAAGTATATGAAAGCTCAAAAGGAAACTAAGTGGGTGTGCATCCAACTTGCTTGCTCATGAAGACCTAGGGCAATTTTGAGGAAGCCCATCATTGGAATATACAAGCCAAGTTCTATAATGTAAAATTCCCACTAGTATATGAAAGTGATAACATGAGAGACTCTCTACTATGAAGATCATGGTGCTACTTTGAAGCACAAGTGTGGTAAAAGGAAAGTAACATTGTCCCTTCTCTCTTTTTCTCTCATATTTTTTTATTTGGGCCTTTTCCTTTTTATGGCCTCTTTTTATTTGGGCTTCTTTAGCCTCTTTTTTTTATTATTTTATTTTTTGCCCGGAGTCTCATCCCAACTTATGGGGGAATCATAGTCTCCATCATTCTTTCCTCACTGGGACAATGCTCTAATAATGATGATCATCACACTTTTATTTTTCTTATAACTCAATAATTACAACTCGATACTTAGAACAAAATATGACTCTATGTGAATGCATCCGGCGGTGTACCAGGATATGCAATATGACAATGATGAATGTGTCATGAACGGAACGATGGAAAGTTGCATGGCAATATATCTTGGAATGGCTATGGAAATGCCATAATAGGTAGGTATGGTGGCTGTTTTGAGGAAGGTATATGGTAGGTGTATGATACCGGCAAAAGGTGTGCGGTATTAGAGAGGCTAGCAAAGGTGGAAGGGTGAGAGTGCGTATAATCCATGGACTCAACATTAGTCGTAAATTACTCATATACTTATTGCAAAAATCTAGAAGTTATCAAAGAAAAGTATTACACGCATGCTCCTAGGGGGATAGATTGGTAGGAAAAGACCATCGCTCGTCCCCGACCGCCACTCATAAGGAAGACAATCAATAAATAAATCATGCTCCGACTTCATCACATAACGGTTCACCATACATGCATGCTACGGGAATCACAAACTTTAACACAAGTATTCTTTAAATTCACAACTACTCACTAGCATGACTTTAATATTATCACCTCCATATCTCAAAACAATTATCATGCTTCAATCTTTTCTTAGTATTCAACACACTCAAAAGAAAGTTTCACAAACCTTGAATACCAAGCATATTATTATTAAGAAAATTACCATGCTATTAAGAGACTCTCAAAATAATTTAAGTGAAGCATGAGAGATCAATAGTTTATTTAAAACAAATCCACTACCGTGCTCTAAAAGATCTAAGTTAAGCACATAGAGCAAAATTATAATGCTCAAAAGATATAAGTGAAGCACATAGAGCAAAATTATCTAGCTCAAAAGATATAAGTGAAGCACATAGAGTATTCTATCAAATTTTAATTCATGTATGACTCTCTCAAAAGGTGTGTACAGCAAGGATGATTGTGGCATACCAAGATACAAAGACACAAATAATACAAGACGCTCCAAGCAAAACACATATCATGTTGTTGAATAAAAATATAGCTCCAAGTAAATTACCGATGGAAGTGGACGAAAGAGGGGATGCCTTCCGGGGCATCCCCAAGCTTTGACTTCTTGGTGTCCTTGGATTATCTTGGGGGTTCCATGGGCATCCCCAAGCTTAGGCTCTTGCCACTCCTTGTTCCATGATCCATCAAAAGAATTCACCCAAAACTTGAAAACTTCACAACACAAAACTCAAAATAGAAAACTCGTGAGCTCCGTTAGCGAAAGAAAACAAAAGACCACTTCAAGGTACTGTAATGAACTTATTCTTTATTTATATTGGTGTTAAACCTACTGTATTCTAACTTCTCTATGGATTATAAACTATTTTACTAGCCATAGAATCATCAAAATAAGCAAACAACACATGAAAAACAGAATCTGTCAAAAACAGAACGGTCTGTAGTAATCTGTAGCTAGCGCAAGATCTGGAACCCCAAAAATTCTAAAATAAATTGCTGGAAGTGAGGAATTTATCTATTAATCATCTGCAAAAATAATTAACTAAATATCACTCTTCAAATAAAAATTACAGCAGTTCTCGTGAGCGCTAAAGTTTCTGTTTTTTACAGCAAGTTCAACAAGACTTTCCCCAAGTCTTCCCAACGGTTCTACTTGGCACAAACACTAATTAAACACAAAAAAACAGCAAAAACAGAGGCTACATAATTTATTTATTACTAAGAAGGAGCAAAAAGCAAGGAATAAAAATAAAATTGGGTTGCCTCCCAACAAGTGCTATCGTTTAACGCCCCTAGCTAGGCATAAAAGCGAGAATAGATCTTGGTATTGCCATCTTTGGTAGGCAATCCACAAGTGGCTCTCATGATAGTTTCATATGGTAATTTTATTTTCTTTCTAGGAAAGTGTTCCATGCCCCTTTTAATGGAAATTGAAATCTAATATTCCCTTCCTTCATATCAATAATCGCACCAACCGTTCTAAGGAAAGGTCTACGAAGAATAATAGGGCAAGAAGGATTGCAATCTATATCAAGAACAATGAAATCTATGGGCACATAATTCCTATTTGCAACAATAATAAAATAATTAATCCTTCCCATAGGTTTCTTAATAGTGGAATCCGCAAGATGCAAGTTTAGAGAGCAATCATCAAAATTACGGAAATCTAGTAAATCACACGAAGTCTTGGGAATAGTAGAGACACTTGCACCCAAATCACAGAAAGCATAAAACTCATGATCTTTAATTTTAATTTTAATAGTTGGTTCCCACTCATCATAGAGTTTTCTAGGGATAGAAACTTTCAACTCAAGTTTTTCTTCATAAGATTGCATCAAGGCATCAACAATATGTTCGGTGAAGGCTTTATTTTGACTATAAGCATGTGGAGAATTTAGCACGGATTGCAACAAGGAAATACAATCAATTAAAGAGCAACTTTCATAATTAAATTCCTTGAAATCCAATATAGTGGGTTTAGCAACATCTAGGTTTTTATTTCTTTCAATCCCACTTTCATCAATTTCATCATTAAGATCTAAATACTCCAAATTTTTAGAATGCCTTCTAGGTAAAGGAAGATCATATTTAGTTTCATCAAGATTCATATTGCAAAACAAAGATTTAATAGGAGACACATCAATAACTTTTAGATCTTCATCTTGATTTTCATAGGTATTGGAAGAACACGCTTTAATAAAGGCATCTTTGGAAGCACGCATCCTAGCGGTTCTTTCCTTGCACTCATCAATGGAAATTCTCATGGCTTTGAGAGACTCATTGATATCATGCTTAGGAGGAATAGATATAAGCTTTAAAGAATCAATCTCAAGAGAAATTCTATCAACGTTTCTAGCCAAATCATCAACTTTAAGCAATTTCTCCTCAAGCAAAGCATTAAAATTCTTTTGTGAATTCATAAACTCTTTAACACTAGTCTCAAATTCAGAGGGCATCTTATTATAATTTACATAAGAGTTGTTGTAGGAATTCCCATAATTATTAGAAGGATTACTAGGATATGGCCTAGGATTAAAATTCCCTCTATAAGCGTTGTTACCAAAATTATTCCTACCAACAAAATTCACATCCATAGATTCATTGTTATTCTCAATCAAAGTAGACAAAGGCATATCATTAGGATCAGAAGAAACACTCTTAGTAGCAACTAATTTCATAAGTTCATCCATCTTTCCACTCAATACATTAATTTCTTCTATCGCATGCACTTTTTATTAGAAGATCTTTCAGTATTCCATTGAGAATAATTAACCATAATATTATCTAGGAGTTTAGTAGCATCTCCTAAAGTGATTTCCATAAAAGTGCCTCCCGCGGCCGAATCTAAAAGATTTCTAGAAGCAAAATTCAATCTGGCATAAAAATTTTGTATGATCATCCATAAATTCAAACCATGAGTAGGGCAATTACGTATCATTAATTTCATTCTCTCCCAAGCTTGTGCAACATGTTCATGATAAAGTTGTTTAAAGTTCATAATATCGTTTCTAAGAGAGATGATCTTAGCAGGAGGAAAATACTTAGAGATAAAAGCATCTTTGCACTTGTTCCATGAATCAATACTATTCTTAGGCAAAGACGAAAACCAAGCTTTAGCATGATTTCTATGCGAAAAAGGAAATAGCTTCAATTTAACGACATCATTATTGACATCTTTTTTCTTTTGCATATCACATAAATCAACGAAGCTATTCAGATGAGTAGCGGCGTCTTCACTAGGAAGGCCGGCGAATTGATCTTTCATAACAAGATTCAACAAAGCAGTATTAATTTCACAAGATTCAACATCGGTAAGAGGAGCAATCGGAGTGCTAAGGAAATCATTATTATTTGTATTGGTGAAGTCACACAATTTAGTAGTATCTTGATCCATCGCGACGAACAAGCAATCTAACACACGGGCAAACAAAAAGCAAATGGGCAAAAAGAGGCAAATAGAGAGGGGGGATAAAGAGAGAGGGCGAATAAAACGGCAAGGTGAATTGGGGGGGGGGAGAGGAAAATGAGAGGCAAATGGCAAATAATGTAATGCGAGAGATAGGGATTGTGATGGGTACTTGGTATGTTGACTTTTTGCGTAGACTCCCCGGCAACGGCGCCAGAAATCCTTCTTGCTATGTCTTGAGCTTGCGTTGGTTTTCCCCGAAGAGGAAGGGATGATGCAGCAGAGTAGCGTAAGTATTTCCCTTAGTTTTTGAGAACCAAGGTATCAATCCAGTAGGAGCCCACGCTCAAGTCCCTCGTACCTGCACAAAGCGATAGCTACTCTCAACCAATGCGATTAGGGGTTGTCAAGCCCTTCACGGTCACTTACGAGAGTGAGATCTGACAGATATAATATTTTTGGTATTTTTGGTATAAAGATGCAAAGTAAAAAAGCAAAGCAAGATTAAAGTAATGGAGATTGATATGATGAGGATAGACCCGGGGGCCATAGGTTTCACTAGTGGCTTCTCTCAAGAGCATAAGTATTCTACGATGGGTGAACAAATTACTGTTGAGCAATTGACAGAATTGAGCATAGTTATGAGAATATCTAGGCATGATCATGTATATAGGCATCACGTCCGTGACAAGTAGATCGAAACGATTCTGCATCTACTACTATCACTCCACTCATCGACCGCTATCCAGCATGCATCTAGAGTATTAAGTTAAAAACAGAGTAACGCCTTAAGCAAGATGACATGATGTAGAGAGATAAATTCATGCAATATGAAATAAACCCCATCTTGTTATCCTCGATGGCAACGATACAATCCGTGCCTTGCTGCCCCTTCTGTCACTGGGTAAGGACACCGCAAGATCGAACCCAAAGCTAAGCACTTCTCCCATGGCAAGAACTACCAATCTAGTTGGCCAAACCAAACGGATAATTCGAAGAGACTTGCAAAGATAACCAATCATACATAAAAGAATTCAGAAAAGATTCAAATATTATTCATAGATAGACTTGATCATAAACCCACAATTCATTGGTCTCAACAAACACACCGCAAAAAGAAGATTACATCGAATAGATCTCCAAAAGAGAGGGGGAGAACTTTGTATTGAGATTCAAAGGGAGAGAAGAAGCCATCTAGCTACTAACTATGGACCCAAAGGTCTGAGTTAAACTACTCACACTTCATCGGAGAGGCTATGATGATGTAGAAGCCCTCCGTGATGACGACCCTCTTCCGGCGGAGCTCTGGAATAGGCCCCGAGATGGGATCTCGTGGATACAGAAAGTTGCGGCGGTGGAATTAGGTTTTTGGCTCCTATTCTGATAGTTTGGGGGTACGTGTGTATATATAGGAGGAAGAAGTACGCCGGAGGAGCAACGAGGGGCCCACAAGGCAGGGGGGCGCGCCCCCACCCTCGTGACCGCCTCTTTTGTTCCTTGGAGCAGGGTCCAAGTCTCCTGGATCACGTTCGGTGAGAAAATCACGTTCCCGAAGATTTTATTCCGTTTGGACTCCGTTTGATATTCCGTTTATCTGAAACACTGAAATAGGCAAAAAACAACAATTCTGGGCTGGGCCTCCGGTTAATAGGTTAGTCCCAAAAATAATATAAAAGTGGAAAATAAAGCCCAATATAGTCCAAAACAGTAGATAATATAGCATGGAGCAATCAAAAATTATAGATACGTTGGAGACGTATCAGGACTTGAGGTTGTTTCCTCGGAAAGTGTACCGTATGCTCATTACCATTAACGCCAAAAGTGACATTGCCTTTGGTGCAATCAATAACAGCCCTTGCAGTATTCAAAAAGGGTCTTCCAAGAATAGTAGACATACTATCGTCCTCGGGAATATCAAGAATAACAGAGTCTGTTAAAATAGTAACATTTGCAACCACAACATGCACATCCTCATAAATACCGACAGGTATAGCAGTTGATTTATCAGCCATTTGCAAAGATATTTCAGTAGGTGTCAACTTATTCAAATCAAGTCTATGATATAAAGCGAGAGGCATAACACTAACACCGGCTCCAAGGTCACATAAAGCAGTTTTAACATAGTTTCTTTTAATGGAGCATGGTATAGTTGGTACTCCTGGATCTCCAAGTTTCTTTGGTATTCAACCCTTAAAAGTATAATTAGCAAGCATGGTGGAGATTTCAGCTTCCGGTATCTTTCTTTTATTTGTAACGATATCTTTCATATACTTAGCATAAGGATTCATTTTAAGCATATTAGTCAAACGCATATGCAAAAAGATAGGTCTAATCATTTCAGCAAAGAGCTCAAAATCCTCTTCATCATTTTTCTTGGATGGTCTAGGAGGAAAAGGCATGGGTTTCTGAACCCAGGGTTCTCTTTCTTTACCGTGCTTCCTAGCAACGAAGTCTCTCTTATCATAACGTTGATTCTTTGATGGTGGGTTATCAAGATCAACATCAGGTTTAATTTCTACATCATTGTTATTCCTAGCTTGAGCATCAACATGAACATCATCATTAACATTATCACTAGGTTCATGTTCATTACCAGATTGTCTTTTAGCATCAGAAATAGAAATATCATTGGGATTCTCAGGTGTGTCAACAATAGGTTCACTAGAAGCACGCAAAGTCCTATCATTTTTCTTTTTCTTCTTCTTAGAAGAACTAGGTGCACCAACATTAATTCTCTGAGAATCTTGCTCAATTCTCTTAGGGTGGCCCTCAGGATACAAAGGTTCCTGAGTCATTTTACCCCCTATAGTCACAACTCTAACAACATTTTCATTTTTCTTATTATCTAATTCATTGAGCAAATCATTCTGATCTTTAAGCACTTGTTCTACTTGAGTGGTAACCATAGAAGCATGTTTACTAATAAGTTTAAGTTTACCTTTAACTCTAGACATATAATCACTCAAGTGCTCAATCATATAAGCATTGCGTTTCAATTGTCTACCAACATAAGCATTGAAGTTTTCTTGCTTAACAATAAAATTATCAAACTCATCCAAGCATTGGCTAGCAGACTTATTATGAGGAATGTCACCTTCATCAAATCTATAGAGAGAATTTACCTTTACTACCTATGTTGGGTTATCAAGACCATGCATTTCTTCAATAGGTGGTAAATTCTTAACATCTTCAGCTTTATTACCCTTTTCTTTCATAGATTTCTTTGCCTCTTGCATATCTTTAGGACTGAGAAATAGAATACCCCTTTTCTTAGAAGTTGGCTTAGGAGTTGGTTCAGGAAGTGTCCAATCATTTTCATTACTCAACATATTATTCAATAGCAATTCAGCTTGATCAACAGTTCTTTCCCTAAAAACACAACCGGCACAACTATCCAGGTGGTCTCTGGAAGCATCGGTTAGTCCATTATAAAAGATATCAAGCATTTCATTTTTATTGAGAGGATAATCAGGCAAAGCATTAAGTAATTGGGGAAGCCTCCCCCAAGATTGTGGGAGACTCTCTTCTTCAATTTGGACAAAGTTATATATTTCCCTTAAGGCAGCTTGTTTCTTATGAGAGGGGAAATATTTAGCGGGAAGTAATAAATCATATCCTGGGGACTACGGACACAACCAGGATCAAGGGAATTAAACCATGTTTTAGCATCACCCTTTAATGAGAACAGAAATAACTTAAGGATAAAGTAATAGCGAGTTTTCTCATCATTAGTGAACAAGGTGGCCATATCATTTAATTTAGTAAGATGTGCCACAATAGTTTCAGATTCATAGCCATAAAAAGGATCAGATTCAACCAAAGTAATTAACTTAGGATCGACAGAGAAATCATAATCCTTATCAGAAATACAGATAGGTGAAGTAGCAAAAGTAGGGTCATATTTCATTCTAGCATTCAAAGATTTTTCTTTCAGCTTAGCTAATAGTTTCTTAAGATCATATCTATCATCGCAAGCTAAAAAGTCTCTAGCAGTTTCTTCATCCATAACATAACCCTTAGTGTCGGTGTACTAGAGTAGGGGTACCCTAGTATCCCGAACTTGTGCACGGGCAGTCGCAGCATCCCGCGGTAAGGCTTGCCGGGTGACCGCCAAGATCCTCCGTGATTCCTTTGGAGCCATTCAAGAACAAAGTATCCAAACCAAGGAGACAAGACCCCGGCAAGAGGAGCTTGCCGGGAAGGCCAACCAAGGCATCTCAAGGAACTTGCCGCGACGCGCCACGCGTCCCGGCAAGGCCCGGTGAGCGACAAGCTCCCGGACGCGACGAGACAACGACCGCGGCAAGGCGCTTGCCGCGGCAAGCCACCACCCTGTACCCGCGCTCCAGCACATCTGCCAACGTGTCGCTCTGGGACCCTTCCAGGCGTACATGGCAGGAGGCTGTGCAGCCAGCGGTGCGCGGTGGCAAGCGGCGCTGACAAGATTGCCATCGTGGCAAGCGGTGGCGTCCCTGACGGCCCCTTCTGCACTATTTGGGCGACGCATATGGGCATTTAATGCCCTTGTCCCCTGCCATCAGGGTTAGGTATGATACACTATAGCAGGTAGCTATACCAACCGCAGCACCTTTCCATTTTTACCCTTGTCTACGTTGCCACCTGTCGGTGACCCCTTGAGCATATAAAAGGAGGCCCATGCGCAACGTAGGGGGGAAGGTTGGTCGAAGAGAACACTCACGCTCGGTCTCGTTAGTTGCTGGTGCGTACTGTAGCGCACAGTGCTCCCGAGCAAGAACTCAATACAAACCACAAAGCAGGAGTAGGGCTTTACGCATCCGTGCGGCCCGAACCTGGGTAAACTGCTCGTGTGTCTCGCCTCGATCTGCTCTTCGTGCGATCTCCGCCCCCCTGCTGAACCGAAAGGGGCTCGGTCCGCCGGTCCCGTAGGTGTTCGTGGATTAGTCCCCCGACATCTTTGGCGCGCCAGGTAGGGGGTGCGTCAAAGTTGTGTGAACCTGATCCGGCGTTCACACGAGCTGAATCTTCATCGTCTTCATCGACATGCCGCCGAAGAAGAAGGCTTCGGAGGCGGCTGCTCCGTCCGCGCCGAACCCACCACCGCCGGAGCAAACGGCTGGTGGGGTAGACGCTGGCAGAAGAACGGGCGTCGACGAGGGAGCTCACGGTGCTGCCAGGTCCAAGGACGAGGCTGCGCTGCCCATCGGCGGCGCAGTCGGCTCCCACAATGACCGGGCGCACTCCAAGACCTTGGCGTCCGTACATGTACCGTGCCCATCCCAGGAGGCGCGGGACCGGCAGCGTCATGGTACTCACAGTACCATATGTTTGCTGGACCAAGATCGAGCAGGTGGATCTCGGAGTGCTCAAGACCAGCATGCACGCCAACATGCTGGCACGAGCGGGGCACGGTCGCCTGGACGAGATACTGCTCCTTCTAACATAGTTAGAAGTCCGAGCATATCCCGCTCCTCGCACCGTTCGCCGCCGCCACCCGCCACTTCAGCAGAAGCTTTGGCGTGAGCTCAACTGCTCCTAGACTACCCTCCAGCGGCAGACAAGATCGACGACTGGAGGGCCACCATTCAGAGTCTCATCGGCTTCGCCAACGGCGACGCTCCACGGCAGCCGAGTACATCGCAGCCGCGGCAAGTCAGCCAGGCACGAGCCGGTGGTGACAAGACCGGTGGGGGTGCAACCACCGTGCACTCTCCGCCCCGAAGGCCAAGATCGCCGACTCGCCAGATCCACCCCGACAGCGACTCCATCGCGTCATCAGATCCACGAGCTCGTCGCGATCAGCGCCAAGTTCTTCACGAACGACAGCAAGAAGACGCTCGTACTCGCATCGAGCGCTGAAGAGAAGCGCGGCGTCAATCAGACCAGCGCGCTGGGCCCTTTGTCGACATGCATGCGCCAGGGGAACCAGGCGACTTGCCGTACGCGGTAGGTTGCCCTGCGTTTACTCGTGAGCTGCGGCAAGTCCAGTGGCCCAGCAAGAAGAATTTCAAGCCAGACGTACCAGAGAAGTACGACGGCAAGTCGCATCCGTCGGAGTTCCTCAGCATCTACACCATCGCGGTGCAAGCTGCCGGGGGGCGGGACGACAAGATCCTTGCCAACTACTTCCCATTGGTGCTCAAGCCCAACGTCAGGTCCTGGCTCATGCATTTGCCGGACAACTCCATATCCTCCTGGGCAGACCTATGCCATCAGTTTGTCGGCGCCTTTACAGGCGGCCACAAACCTCATGGCCAAGAGAGTGACCTTCACCTGCTCGCCTAGAAGGAAGGAGAGCCCCTGCGCAAGTACATCCAGAGATTCAGCCGTGTACAGCACAACATCCCAGATGTCCACCCTGCCGCGGTCATCAGCGCGTTCCATCAGAACGTGCGTAACCGCAGGATGTGGGAGGAGATGGCGATGTGCAAGATCAGAGACGTCAGTGAGCTGTATGCCCTGGCCGACAAGTGTGCACGTGCTGAGGAAGGGAGGAAACTCCCCAGAGAGAATACAGGAGCAGGAGGATCTGACAGCGAGGATGCTGCCCCGGCAAAGAAAAACCGGCGGTGGAACAACAGGAAGAAGAAAGGCAAAGATGTGCTAGTCATTGAGCAGTCCGGCAATGAAGGTGGCGCCAAGAAAGCCAAAGCTGGTAGCTCCGGCAAGGAGATTGCCGCATGCACCAACTGGCAGGCTGTGGCGGTCGTCGACAAGCAGGACGGCACCGACAAGCAGTACTGCAAGATCCACCGCACCAAGGGCCATGACCTCCAGAGCTGCAAGAAGGTCGAGCAGCTTGTCCAGCAGCAAAAAGCTGAATACGAGCGACGCGACAAGGAGAGGGCCCAAGGAGGCGCTGGAGAATCCGGCAAGAAGCATGCCGGCCGGGGAGGACGCTGTGGCAAGGCCAAGCAGCGGCAAGGAGACAGACCTCCCCGCGGCCGCGACAAGGATGAAGATGACGACGACGACGAAGACATGGATGATGTCGAGACCAGTGAGTAGGAGTTCCAGAAAGCCACAGAGGTCTTGTGCATTGACGGCAGTGCTTCTCTGCATACTTCACACCGCCAACTCAAGCAGTGGGTGCGGGAAGTCAATGCGGCGGAACCACCTGTCGAGTCACGCAAGCTTCTGAAATGGTCCAGCACGCCTATCATCTTTGATATTGAGGACCACCCTGATCGCACAACTGCGGTCGGGTGCTTGCCGATGTTGGTTTCACCAACTATCCGCAACTTCAAGGTCACTAAGATGCTAGTTAACGGCGGGGCCGGCTTGAACCTGATCTCCTCCGCTGTACTCCAGAAACTCCAGATCCCTGACAGCGAGCTTGAAGAGACCGACACATTCCAAGGAATCAACCCGGGAAGGAGCAAGCCGAAGGGGAAGGTCACGTTGCCAGTAACATTTGGCAGTGAGTTGAACTTCAGGACTGAGAGGGTCACTTTTGATGTTGCCGACTTTCCTTTGCCTTACAATGGGATACTCGGCCGTTCAGCACTCGCCAAGTTCATGGCAGCCTCTCACTACGCATACAACAAGCTGAAGATGCCAGGCCCGATAAGCATCATTTCTGTCCCTGGCGACAAGAAGGATGCTCTTATCTGCGCCGACAAGATCTACCGGGAAGCGGCAGCCGCTACAGATCGCAAGTCACCTGCCGTTGAAGCTCCCGGGGGGAAGAAGAAGACCAAGTCCGGCAAGAGTTCTGATGCCCACTCCGGCAAGCGCACCTCTTCGGAGTGCTGCGCTACCATCGAGGACGCACCATCGAGCTCCACCGGAAAGTGTAAGAAGACAATGGCAGCTCCGCCAGAGACCAAGAAGGTGTCCGCCAAGGAGGACGGCACTGGTGGTACCTTCACCATCAGTGCCACTCTTGACCCTAAATAGGAAAGCGCGCTCATTGCTTTCCTGCGGGCGAACGTCGACGTGTTTGCGTGGCAACCGTCCGACATCCCCGGTGTTCCCAGGAAAGTAATTGAGCACCATCTTGCCGTTTGTCCTCATGCGCGGCCCGTCAAGCAGAAGGTCAGGAAGCAAGCAGTGGAGCGCCAAGAATTCATCGCAGAAGAGATCAAGAAATTAGAAGCAGCAGGCCTTGTCAAAGGAGTGCTCCATCCTACGTGGTTGGCCAATCCTGTAGTCGTGCGCAAGGCAAACGGGAAATGGAGGCTTTGCATCGACTTTACCGATGTTAATAAAGCTTGTCCCAAAGACCCATTTCCCTTGCCGCGCATTGACCAGATTGTTGACTCCACGGCCGGATGTGACTTGCTTTCATTTCTTGACGCATACTCAGGATACCATCAAATCTTCATGGCAGAAGAAGATAAGGAGAAGAACGCATTCATCACTCCATGTGGCACGTACTGTTTCATACGGATGCCTTTCGGTTTAAAGAATGCTGGTTCAACATTTGCAAGGGTAGTCCATGTCGCTCTTGAGCCACAAATACACAGAAATGTGGAAGCCTACATGGATGACATAGTGGTCAAGAGCAAGGACAAGGCAACCCTGATTCAAGATTTAGACGAGACCTTTGCAAATCTGCGCAAGATTAACCTCAAGCTCAACCCCGAGAAGTGTGTGTTTGGAGTCCCTTCCGGCAAGCTTCTCGGGTTCTTCGTGTCTTAGTGGGGAATTGACGCCAATCCCGACAAGATCAAGGCCATTGAGCAGATTGAAGCACCAAAGCGCGTCAAGGATGTACGAAGACTTGCCGGTTGCGTGGCTGCTCTCAGCAGGTTTATCTCTAGGTCTGCTGAGCGCGCCCTGCCGTTTTTCAAAATTCTGAAAAAGGCGGGTCCAATGAAATGGACTCCGGAAGCGGAGGCTGCGCTGCGAGACTTGAAGAGATACCTGTCCTCCACTCCAACACTTGTCGCACCTAAGCCACAAGAGAAGTTGCTGCTGTATATAGCGGCAACCAATCAAGTGGTTAGTGCTGCGTTAGTGGCAGAGAGGGAGGCAGATGACGAGCCAGCAACCACGGCAGGCGCATCCAGCGACAAGCAGGGGGCTTCCCCGACAAGCTCTAGTCCCGACAAAGATGGATCTGCGCAGGCGCGCGAGGAGATACAGAAGAGAATGGTGCAGCGCCTAGTATACTTTGTCAGTTCCCTTCTGCAGGGGGCTAGGTCAAGGTACTCTGGTGTGCAGAAATTGCTCTTCGGCCTTCTCATGGCCTCGAGAAAGCTGCGCCATTACTTCCAAGCACATGAGATCACAGTTGTCACTCGTTTTCCGCTGAAGAAGATACTACAGAATCCAGAAGCAACAGGCAGGATTGTTGAGTGGGCACTGGAACTGTCAAGCTTTGGCCTCAAGTTTGAAAGTACTTCAACTATCCAAAGCAGAGCATTGACAGAATTCATAGCAGAGTGGACGCCAACACCAGATGAAGAAATTCCAGAAACGAGCATCCCCGCCAAGGAAGCAAGCAAAGAGTGGCTCATGTACTTTGACAGTGCCTTCTCGCTGCAAGGCGCCGGCGCTGGCGTGCTGCTTATCGCACCCACCGGAGAGCACCTCAAGTACGTAGTCCAGATGCACTTTCCCAAGGAGCAAGCAACAAACAATACTGCAGAGTATGAAGGCTTGCTTGGTGGTCTTAGGATCGCGGCAGACGCTGGGATCAAGAAGCTCATTGTCAGGGGTGACTCGCAGCTTGTCGTCCACCAAGTGAACAAGAGTTATCTGAGTCCGTTGATGGAGGCCTATGTTGACAAAGTGAGAAAGCTAGAAGAGCACTTTGACGGCCTACAGATGGAGCATGTTCCAAGAGCTCAGAACGACATTGCCGATGGCCTATCAAAGTGCGCCGCACTTAAGTTACCTGTGGAACCAGGGATCTTTGTGCTCAAGCTGACTCGACCGTCCGTAACGCCATCAACTGGACAGAGCAAGAAGAGGAAGTTGATTTCTGGTGACTATTTTCCGGTAGAGCTTCCCGAAGCCGCCACCAAGAAGGTCCCCAAGATCAACACCAAGAATGCCGAGGAGCAGTCTGCTCCGGCAAGCCCTAGGGTTTGTTCCATTGAAGCAGAGGCCCCCGACAAGTTTTGCTCTGGCAAGCTTGCCGGGGAACGTCAAGCTACGGCAGAGCCTCAGGTTCTCGCCGTAGAAGCGGATGTTCCCGTAGCAGCGGATGTGCCTTTAGTCCTTGTTGTCGAGCCACAAGCTCCAGCATGGGCACAACAGATTGTCCGTTTCCTTCAAACAGGAGAACTTCCCGAAGAGCAAGAAGAAGCGGAAAGAGTAGCCCGACAGTCAAGTATGTACCAGTTTGTCGACAACACACTGTACAGAAGAAGACTCAACGGTGTGAAATTGAAGTGTATTCACCGGGAAGATGGACAAAAGCTGTTGGCAGAGATACATGGAGGCATATGTGGTCACCACATTGGCGCAAGAGCACTTGCCGGCAAAGCATTCAGGCAATGTTTCTTTTGGCTGACAGCCCTCCAGGATGCAACTGCACAAGTAACCAAGTGTGAAGCGTGCCAGTTCCATTCCAAGCAGATACACCAGCCAGCTCAAGCTCTCCAGACGATCCCTTTATCCTGGCCATTTTCGGTCTGGGGGCTCGACATCCTCGGCCCCTTTCCCCGAGCAGTCGGGGGCTTTGAGTACTTGTACGTTGCAATCGACAAGTACACAAAGTGGCCGGAAGTGGAAGCAGTGAGGAAGGTGACAGCACAGTCAGCAGTCAAGTTCTTCAAGTCGATTGTTTGCCGCTACGGGATCCCTAACAGGATAATCACCGACTACGGTACGCAATTCACGAGCCGCACCTTCATGCAGTACGTCCAAGATCTTGGCGCCAAGGTCTGCTTCGCTTCTGTTGCTCACCCGAGAAGCAACGGTCAAGCGGAGAGGACAAATGCTGAAGTGCTGCGTGGGCTCAAGACCAGGACTTTCGACAGGCTGCACAAGTGCGGAAGAAACTGGATTGAGGAGCTGCCGGTGGTTCTTTGGTCGATCAGGACGACGCCAAATCGAGCCACTGGCCAGACACCTTTCGCTCTAGTCTATGGAGCAGAGGCAGTTCTCCCCACGGAACTCGTATACGGGTCACCTCGAGTGCTCGCTTATGATGAGCTTGAGCAAGAGCAGCTGCGACAAGATGACGCGCTGCTCCTTGAGGAAGACCGTCTTCAGGCTGCTGTACGAGCTGCTCGCTACCAACAAGCTTTGCACCGCTACCATAGCCGCAAAGTTAACGCCAGAAGTCTCGAGGAAGGCGACCTTGTTCTTCGGCGTGTTCAGTCTGCCAAGAATTCCAACAAGTTGACGCCGAAGTGGGAAGGCCCTTACCGGGTGAAACGAGTCACTAGGCCTGGCGCTGTCCGCCTTGAGACCGAAGATGGCATTCCGGTGACCAACTCCTGGAACATTGAGCATCTTCGTAAGTTCTACCCGTAAGGCGCGGTTGCCGGAACCCGTTCCGGCAACCACCTTTTGTACAAGTCTTGCCGCTGTTGCATGTAATCCTTTGTACAAAGCCGGGCGCAGACCCCGTGCATAAAGCTCATGTGCTCCGCACATCTTGTCAATTTCATGCTTTTATTTTTTTGCATGTGTTATCTGACACTTTGTGCAGCACCTACCCCCGGTAAGCAACAACGAGCCATAAGGCTCCATAGCTTTATTTTCCCCTCTTTCTTTTTTCTCAAGGAAAGGAAGGTTCCCTCGCCCGCAAGTTTGCCCGGGGGGAAAGAAGAAGATAATGGTATGGACCAGGCGTCGTTCAAGAAAGTTTCGCCTTACCGGGAAGCAAACAACAGAAAAGCTAAGTTGCCAAAGTTTGAGCAATCAGATTTCTTAAATTTTTTAAGTTATCTTCCTTGAACGACCGTGCTTTGTATGGAAAACCTGTGCGCGGAGGAACCAACTCATAGCTAGTTGCGCCCTTACTTTGTTTCGAGTCCGCTCAACAACTTAAGTGAGCTGCGACTAGTTGCGACAAGGTTTCTTGTCGGTAGCGGCACCGCCAGCAGGCTGCTGACGTCCCGCACTCAGCGCTCGCGGCTAAGGTGCTTGCGCCGGCAAGTTCCCTAAAAGCGTAGGGCAAAAACATACAAAGGAAGGAATCAAGTAAAGGAAATAACATTGCAATCATTACCCGGAATAGAGTTATATTACAAGGTAGCTTGTCGCGGCTCTAACAGATTTTTTTATAAACATGACCAGCAGCGACAAGAAAAGAAGAAAACGGGCGGCCTAGTCTACGCGATCGCCCTCAACCCTCTTGATCCCGCTCACCTTGTCCACAATGGGTGCGACAAGGGTCTTGAGCGCCTCCAGATCAGCATCCGGCGGCAGGGTCTTGAGGACGTTGGTGAGGTTGAGGCCCGGGTTGCGGAAGGCCACCTTCACCAATACCTTTTGAAGAGCTCCCGCGCAGATCTTGCGCGACTCGTCGGCCAGCTGCTTTGGGATCCTCTCCCGGAGTCGTTGGAGGGCCGTCGCCACACCTTTGAAGAACAAGGTGAGCTTGGCGCTGGGATGGAGGTTCTCGTCGGAGGGATACCCGAGATCCTCCATCCCCAGCTGCGCCAGCTCCTTGTCAATGTCTGCGGCAACATTCACGAGACCCTCCGTCCAGTGCGCCACATTCTCCCTAAAGGTGTTCTGGGCGGTAGCGGCACTCGCCAGCAGCGCCTTGTCGGCCTTGATCTCCTCCTTCAAGGCCGCCTCCTGCTCCCTGGCGCCGTCCAACGTCTTGGTCAAAGTGGTCAGCTTCAACTCAAGATCTGCGTTGGAGTCCTTGGCGGCGCTAAGCTCCTTGCCCTTCTCGGCGAGACGAGCCTGCAGCTCCGAGTGGCTATAGGCGTCCTTCTCCCGCTCACGCTTGAGCGCGGCAAGCTCTTCACCGCTCGCCTTGAGATCGGTCTCCAGCTGCGCCACCTTCGTCTCCAGCTCCTTCTTGGCGGCCTCGGCAGCTGGGGCAGCATCCTCTGCTTGCTTTAGGGCTCCGCCGAGTGTTCGCTCGCGCGCGGCAAGCTCCTCCTCGTGGCTGTCAAGGTTGACCTTCCGCTGCGCCAGCTCGCCCTCCTGCGCAGACAGCTTTTCAGCGGCAAGCCGTTGTTGCTCTTCGACTTCAGCCCTCTCGAGGAGGAAGGCCTTCTGCTCCTCGGCGAGTTGCGCCCGCTCCTCTGCCAGGGACCGGAGAGCTTCCTGGTTGAGACCACGGAGCTCCTCCGCGCGCTTTTCGGTGTCCACTCCCGCCTTCGCGACAAGCACCTCGTGGGATTCCAGCTTGGCTTGCCGGGCGCGGTAGAGCGACACCAACTTCCGCAGCAGCCGCTCCTCCTCTGGCTCGCTGCTGCTGCTGCTCGGCGTGTCAACCAGCGCCAACCCAGCGGAGGCGAGCACCTCTCCGTCGAAGCTCTCTCCTTCAACCGGCGCCCTGGAGCTTGACGCCCAGGGGAGGTTGATGAAGACGCCATCGCCGGCCTTCAAGTAGACGCCTGGCTGGGGCTCTTCGGAGCCTGACGCTGCGGCAGCGGCGGAGGGATCAGCGGTCGGCGTAGCGCCTGGCGCTCCTGCGGCCTCAGGGCCGTCAGTGCGATCGCCAGACCCCCCGCCTGCTTCTGCGGCGGTAGCTTTGGCGGCCTCTGCGCCAGCAGGATCGTCAGCGCCGGCTGCTTCTTCGGTGGCAGCGGCGTCGTCGGCGGCAACCTCGGTCTCCATCGGCTCCGCAGCAGATGGGTCTGACGGCCGGAAAAGGGAGAAGAGTCAAGCAAATATCCAAAGAAGAAGAACCCAAGGGAAGTTTTGAAGCGAGAGGATTACCTGTATCGGGTTCTGCAGTCGTGGTCTCCGCCGCCGGGGGGCCGCTGCTGCTGTCCCTTGCCGGAGACTTCTCCCTTGCCGGAGAACTCTCCTTTGCCGGAGACCTCTCCCTTGCCGGAGGACTCTCCCTTGGCATTTCGGGGGCGGCCTCCGGGCGCTCCTGGTGGGGCTGATCTGCTCCTACACAAACCAACAGTCAGATGTCAGCAAAGGAAGAGTATCCATGCGTGCCCAACAGAGGAAAGCGAACCATATACTTACACTGGGGGCTGCTCTGGAGAACAGTTGCCGGGTCCGGCAAGGTTGTCTCGGACGCACCCCCTGCTGTCGCGGTGGGTTCGTCCTCGATGATAATCACTGGGACCTTGGCTCTCTTCGCTGCTCTCTGGGCCAGAGTCCTAAAAAGGAATGAGTTCAGAGTAAAGCAAATGAGATACAAGACAAAGCAGCAAGAATTGAAGAACTACAAGTACAACAAGAGAATCTTACTCTTCTTCTTCCTCGTCGGAGCTGAACGCGGAGAAGTCGAAGTCGGGCTCACGTCCGGCGCGAGGAAGCGGAGGAGTAGGTTCCCTTGGCCGCTTGGCAGGAACAGTGGCGGTGGTCTGAGACGACCCTGCTCCGGCTGCCGCCGCGGCGTGGGAAGCGGCAGGAGCAGAAGCGGTGGTCCGGGTGGACCCCGCTCCAGTTGCCGCAGCAGCGTGAGGTGCTCCCGCGGCGCGGTGGAGCGTGTCGCGCGGTGCGGCGACTGTCGACTCGCCCGCCGCCCCGCTACGTCCCCGGCCTTGCGGAGACGCCTTCTTGGTGGAGCTGGGGGCTCTGCTTGCGGCGAGCTGTCTGATGATGAAGAGGAAGAGGAGTTGATCTCCAACGAGCCGCTCGTATCCTCGGCGGGCTCGCTCGACTCGATGTCACGCCCGGCAAGCTCCTCTCGCTCGGCACGGCTTGCCGCCTCTGCTGCCTCTGCCTCCTCCACGGTGAATCCAAACCCGCCCGCAGCTGCGGCTGCCGCCGCCTCTTCCAGCCTGGTGGCGATGCGTTTCATCTCCGCATCGGTGGTGTCGCGAGTGAGGCCTTTCTTTTCGTCGGAGCGGACCAGCACTTCTACCAAGCCGTCAAAGAACTCCTGCATGACGTCGTCTGCAGGCTCTTGCCAAGTTGGGACAATTCCATGCGAATCACACAGCGGCATCATTGCACGGATGCGGTCGAGCGCGGAGTTGTTGCATAGCGGAACGACACCCTTCGACAACCTGAACACTTTGGGATGTTCAGGGTCATACTTGAACAGTTCCTGGAGCATCGCGTTAAGCTCCAGAACAGTGAAGTTGTAGTTGAGGCCCGGACGCAGCCTCATGATATCCGCCGCATTCTTGAATTCCCAGGAGGGTCTCCTCCGTTCCTGCAAGGGGGCGATGCGGCGGCGAAGAAAATCTGCGCCAACAGTGCCTACAGTAAGCCCGGCAAGCCTGAGGCGTTGGATCCGGGTGACGGCAATCTTCAGCCTATCGTCTTCCGAGGCCACGTTGCTCCAATCGCTGTCGCGTGCTGCTGGGGCTTGGCGCCGGGCAGTGAACGGCTGCGGGTTCTCCTCGACAATCCAGCACCAGTCTGCTCTCCATTCCTCCCACTTGCCGCGGAACTCTCCCTCCAGATAAGCGTCCTTCTTGCCGGCCCTCGAGATCCAGGTGATTCCGCCGGATAAAGCCTCTCCTCTCTCTACTTGGGGCATAAAGAAGTGGCGGAAAAGGGCTACATTTGGATAGACTCCGACAAAGTTTTCGCAGAGATGTGCGAAAACTGCCATGGTCAGAACAACATTGGGGGTGAAGTCAAGGAGGCGGAACCCGTAGGTGTTCATGATATTGCAGAAGAACTCAGAGAAAGGCGGGCAGAGCCCGCAGTAGAAGAACACGGCAAAGAAAGGATATCCATTTGGAGCCATTTTCCAAGCGGCGGCTGGAAGTACCTTTGTGCACGGATGCGCTCGCGTCTCCGTTGACCAGAAGAGGTAGTAGTACTCCCTCAGCTCCCTCGCGGCGAGCTTGGGGGGGGGGGGAAGATTGCCCGCTCCTTTCGCAGCGCCGCAAGCCGCTGCGCCTCGGTCGACTTCACAACCTTCCCCTTGTCGGCTTTCGGAGCCATGGCGGAAGTGGTGGAGGAGGTCGACGGCGTTGGTGGTGCTGGTGGCGATGGGGGGCAGGGCGCTGCTCTCTTTCAGCTTTGGGAAGACGGAGGAGCGGCGGAGGTTTCCGAGATTGGAATAGCAACCGGCGAATGGGCACACTACCCCTGTTTCCCCTGCTTATAAAGAGGGAGGGGACAGACGTTCCGCCTTTCCGAATAAAGAAACCACCCATGATCTCTCCCACGACGCCGCATTCAACGCGTGCCGTTCGGGGAGGGCGCGGTGGATACGGGGAGAGATACGGCGTAACCCAGGCCGCGCGTGCCCGTGCCCTGTTTTGGGCCTGGCCCAACAGCGCTCGGCACCGTGTATGGCCCAGGCCCGGGGGCTCCTATCGGTGTACTAGAGTAGGGGTACCCTAGTATCCCGAACTTGTGCACGGGCAGTCGCAGCATCCCGCGGCAAGGCTTGCCGGGTGACCGCCAAGATCCTCCGTGATTCCTTTGGAGCCATTCAAGAACAAAGTATCCAAACCAAGGAGACAAGACCCTGGCGAGAGGAGCTTGCCGGGAAGGCCAACCAAGGCATCTCAAGGAATTTGCCGCGACGCGCCACGCGTCCCGGCAAGGCCCGGTGAGCGACAAGCTCCCGGACACGACAAGACAACGACCGCGGCAAGGCGCTTGCCGCGGCAAGCCACCACCCTGTACCCGCGCTCCAGCACATCCGCCAACGTGTCGCTCTAGGACCCTTCCAGGCGTACGTGGCGGGAGGCTGTGCAGCCAGTGGTGCGCGGTGGCAAGCGGCGCTGACAAGATTGCCATCGTGGCGAGCGGTGGCGTCCCTGACGGTCCCTTCTGCACTATTTGGGCGACGCAGACGGGCATTTAATGCCCTTGTCCCTTGCCGTCAGGGTTAGGTATGATACACTGTAGCAGGTAGCTGTACCAACCGCAACACCTTTCCATTTTTACCCTTGTCTATGTTGCCACCTGTCGGTGACCCCTTGAGCATATAAAAGGAGGCCCATGCGCAACATAGGGGGGGAGGTCGGTCGAAGAGAACACTCACGCTCGGTCTCGTTAGCTGCTGGTGCGTACTGTAGCGCACAACGCTCCCGAGCAAGAACTCAATACAAACCACAAAGCAGGAGTAGGGTTTTACGCATCCGTGCGGCCCGAACCTGGGTAAACTGCTCGTGTGTCTCGCCTCGATCTGCTCTTCGTGCGATCTCCGCCCCCCTGCCGAACCGAAAGGGGCTCGGTCCGCCGGTCCCATAGGTGTTCGTGGATTAGTCCCCCGACACTCAGTCACAATAGACAATTCATATCTAGGGGGAGAATCTTCATCATCACTTTCATCAATATTATCAGTTTCAATAATTTCATTCTCTCTAACCCTAGCAAGTTGTTCATCAAGAAATTCACCTAATGGCACAGTATTATCAAGCATAGAAGTAGTTTCATCATAAGTATCATGCAAAGCATAAGTGGCATCATCAATAACATGCGACATATCAGAATGAATAGCAGGAGTAGGTGTCGCAAGTTTACCCATAACAGAAGGTGAATCAAGTGCAGAGCTAGATGGCAGTTCCTTACCCCCCCTCGTAGTTGAGGGATAAATCTTGATTCTTTCATTTTTCAAGTTCCTCATAGTGATCAATAGATATAAATCCCAAGTGACTCAAACAATAGAGCTATGCTCCCCGGCAACGGCACCAGAAAATAGTCTTGATAAACCACAAGTATTGGGGATTGCAATAGTTTTCGAGGGTAGAGTATTCAACCCAAATTTATTGATTCGACACAAGGGGAGCCAAAGAATATTCTCAAGTATTAACAGTTGAGTTGTCAATTCAACCGCACCTGAAATACTTAATATCTGCATCAAAGTATTTAGTAGCAAAGTAATATGGAAGTAACGGTAATGGTGGCAAAAGTAACAATATTGGTTTTGTAATGATTGTAACAATGGCAACGGAAAAGTAACTAAGCAAAGATCAATATATGAAAAGCTCGTAGGCAATGGATCAGTGATGGATAATTATGTCGGATGCGATTCCTCATGCAACAGTTATAACATAGGGTGACACAGAACTAGCTCCAGTTCATCAATGTAATGTAGGCATGTGTTCCGAATATAGTCATACGTGCTTATGGAAAAGAACTTGCATGACATCTTTTGTCCTACCCTCTCGTGGCAGCGGGGTCCTATTGGAAACTAAGGGATATTAAGGCCTCCTTTTAATAGAGTATCGGAGCAAAGCATTAGCACTTAGTGAATACATGAACTCCTCAAACTATAGTCATCACCGGGAGTGGTCCTGATTATTGTCACTTCGGGGTTACCAGATCATAACACATAGTAGGTGACTATTGACTTGCAAAGTAGGATCAGGAACTCACATATATTCATGGAAACATAATAGGTTCAGATCTGAAATCATGGCACTCAGGCCCTAGTGATAATCATTAAGCATAGCAAAGTCATAGCAACATCAATCTCAGAACATACTGGATACTAGGGATCAAACCCTAACAAAACTAACTCGATTACATGATAAATCTCATCCAACCCATCACCGTCCAGCAAGCCTACGATGGAATTACTCACGCACGACAGTGATCATCATGAAATTGGTGATGGAGGGAGGTTGGTGATGACGATGGCGACGGATTCCCCTCTCCGGAGCCCCGAACGGACTCCAGATCAGCCCTCCTGAGAGAGATTAGGGCTTGGCGGTGGCTCCGTATCGTAAAATGCAATGAATCCTTCTGCCTGATTTTTTCTTCCCGAACTTGAATATATAGAGTTGGAGTTGAGGTCGGTGGAGCCTTAGGGGGCCCGCGAGAAAGGGGGCGCTCCCCAGGGGGTGGGCGCGGCGCCCACCCTCGTGGACAGGGTGTGGGCCCCCTGACGTTGATTCTTTTGCCGAGATTTTTTATAAATTCCAAAAATATTCTCCGTGAAGTTTCAGGTCATTTCGAGAACTTTTTATTTCTGCACAAAAATAACACCATGGCAATTCTGCTGAAAACATCGTCAATCCGGGTTAGTTCCATTCAAATCATGCAAGTTATAGTCCAAAACAAGGTCAAAAGTGTTTGGAGAAGTAGATATGATGGAGACGTATCAATCTCCAATCAAGTTGTGTAGAAGAGCACCAGGTATCTCACATCTTTTATTTGCTGATGACACCATGCTTTTCTTTGAGGCTAGCAGAGCCCAGACTGAGAAAGTTAAATTGGCTTTGGATCAATACGGGGTAGCAATGGGACAATTTCTTAATTTTGGTAAGTGTACCATCCTCTTTGGTATTGCATGCCCCGTAGATATCCAGGAGGAAGTTAGGGGGGTGTTGCATGTTACTAGCTTAGTGTTTGACGAGAAGTACCTTGGCCTTCTCCAGCAACCAATTAGCTATGGCCTTGATTTGTTAATGAAGGGCTTAATCTGGAGATTGGGGAACGACAGGAGTATTCGTGCGTTGGTCGATAACTGGATCCCAAGACCCTTCTCCTATAAACCCATCACCTTACAAGGAAGATGCAGAATCCGCTTTGTGTCTGATCTACTTAATGATAATGGCTCATGGAATTTTGGGCTATTGCAGGAGTACTTCATCCCGGCTGATGTAAATGAGATACTGAAAATAAGGGCATCTCCTGGGCATGAGGACGAAACCTTGGCTTGGGGCTGGGTAAGTTCGGTGTTTTTTCGGTCAAGAGTGCATACCAATTTGGTTTTGAAGAGGCTCACAGGAGTTTGGCAACGAGCTCTAGCTCACGACCTGGCGGCCTACGCTCTTGTTGGAAGCTCATATGGTCTTTGGATGTTCCTCCTACGGTCCAGAATTTTGCATGGCGGGTTGGTACAAATTCGCTGCCAACAAGGTGCAACAAGTACGGGCATGTACTTGAAACAAGTAACCTTCGTCCGGTATGTGCTAGTGAACCAGAGGACTGCTACCATGCTCTCTGTTGCTGCTCCTTTGCGAGGATCTTATGGGAAGCAATGTCTGAAGTTTGGCCACTCCCATGTTTACCTACCCTGCAAAATAATGGGGATGAGTGGTTGTTGCATGCACTTGAACCGCTATAGGAGATTGAGAGATCTACGTTATTGTTATCCATGTGGAGGGTATGTCATATACAAATGAGGTCGTACACCATAAACTAGCCCTGCCTACGGAAGCGTCGAAAAGATTCTTGGTAAGCTATTTGGAATCTCTGATTGGTATTAAAATTGATCTCTCTACTGATCCACACAAAGGCAAGTCTACCATCACATATGAAAGATGGAGTCCGCATATGATAATGGAAAAAGGTTACTAAGTGGTCAGCGCCAAAGTCCGGATGGGTGAAGCTTAGTACTGATGGGTCTTTTGCGGACGACGGAACAACTGGCGCTAGAATGGTCCTACGGGATGATAAGGGAGCGATGATTTTTCCTCTTGTAGGCAATTTTTCTCTTGTAGCGAGGCACTAGAAGATGAGTTGTGTGCCTGTATGGAAGGTTTGTCCTTTGCCATCCAGAGAAGTGAGCTACCAGTGATCATCGAAATGGACTCAATTGTGGTGGTGAAGATGATCCAAGCTTCGGAGGTTGACCGATCCATTTACTCGTCCATCATAAAGGAGATTAAATATCTTATGTCTCTTCGTGAAAGTTGTATTGCTCATGTAAATCGTAGCCAGAATAAGGTTAGTGATAGCCTAGCTAATTTTTCTCATATTGAGGGTAGAACCATGACTTGGTTGGGTTCTGGAGATCACGTATCCATATAGTTGGTTGCGATGGACTGTACAAGTGTGGAGTTTGAGTAATACAAGTTTTTTAACCCGCAAAAAAGGATTGGTTCATCTTTTTGCAAAGCAAGAGTTTTTTTAGATGTGCAAAGCAAGAGTTGATGAGTCATCTAACTACATTGGGAGGAGCTATGTCCTTCCTTGCTAAGGGGAATCAAGCAACATTATAGAATTGTCTTCCTACCCTATAATCCATGTTGAGATAGTAAGATGGGTCTGTTTTGCGCCTGCTATCCATACCCATAGGAGTCAAGACCAGAGCAACGCCTTAAGGTATGACACATGGCTTAGAGGTGGTTGATGCAGCTTGAAGCTATGTTGGTATTTCCCCAAAAAGGAAGGGATGATGCAGCACATCAGCGGTAGGTATTTCCCTCAGATATGAAACCAAGGTTATCGAACCAGTAGGAGAACCAAGCAACACAACGTAAACATCACTTGCACACAAAAAGCAAATACTCGCAACCCGACGTGTAAAAGGGGTTGTCAATCCCTTTCGGGTAACGGCGCCAGAAACTGGCAAACGACCATGAGAGAGTTGTAAATATTGATAGATCGAACGCCAAATAAAATAAATTGCAGCAAGGTATTTTTATATTTTTGGTTTAGTAGATCTGAAAATAAAAGGCAAATAAAGTAGATCATGAAGGCAAATAATATGAGAAAGAGACCCGGGGGACGTATTTTCACTAGTGGCTTCCCTCGAGAAAATAGCAAACAGTGGGTAAACAAATTACTGTTGGGCAATGGATAGAACTTCATGAAGGAAATATGCCCTAGAGGCAATAATAAATTTTTTATTTATATTTCCTTATATCATGATACATGTTTATTATTCATGCTAGTATTGTATTATCCGGAAACTTAGTACATGTGTGAATACATAGACAAACAGAGTGTCCCTAGTATGCCTCTACTTGACTAGTTCGTTAACTAAAGATGGTTAAGTTTCCTAGACATGGACATGTGTTGTCATTTGATGAATGGGATCACATCATTAGAGAATGATGTGATGGACAAGACCCATCCGTTAGCTTAACACTATGATCGTTTAGTTTATTGCTATTTGCTTTCTTCATGACTTATACATGTTCCTATGACTATGAGATTATGCAACTCCTGAATACGGGAGGAACACCTTGTGTGCTATCAAACGTCACAATGTAACTGGGTGATTATAAAGATGCTCTACAGGTGACTCCGATGGTGTTTGTTGAGTTGGCATAGATCGAGATTAGGATTTGTCACTCCGTGTTTCGGATAGGTATCTCTGGGCCCTCTCGGTAATGCACATCACTATAAGCCTTGCAAGCAATGTAACTAATGAGTTAGTTGCGGGATGATGCATTACGGAACGAGTAAAGAAACTTGCCGGTGACAAGATTGAACTAGGTATGATGATACCGACGATCGAATCTCGGGCAAGTAACATACCGATGACAAAGGGAACAACGTATGTTGTTATGCGGTTTGACCGATAAAGATCTTCGTAGAATATGTAGGAGCCAATATGAGCATCTAGGTTCCGCTATTGGTTATTGACCGGGGATGTGTCTCGGTCATGTCTACATAGTTCTCGAACCCGCAGGGTCCGCACACTTAACGTTCGATGACGATTTGTATTATGAGTTATGTGATTTGATGACCAAAGTTTGTTCGGAGTCCCGGATGAGATAACGGACATGACGAGGAGTCTCGAAATGGTCAAGAGATAAAGATTCATATATTGGAAGGCTATATTCGGACATCGGAAAGGTTCCAAGTGATTCGGGTATTTTTCGGAGAACCGGGGAGTTACGGGAATTCACCGAGGGAAGTATTGGGCCTTATTGGGCTTTAGTGGAAAGGAGAGAAGGGCCACAAGGGGAGGTAGCGCCCCCCATGGGCTGGTCCGAATTGGACTAGGAGGGGGCGGCGCCCCCTCTTTCCTTCTCCCTCTCCCTCTCCTTCCTTCTTCTCCCACTTGGAATAGGAAAGGGGGAAACCTACTCCTACTAGGAGTAGGAATGCCCCCTTGGGCGCGCCCCTTGAGGCCGGCTCTCCTCCTCCTCCCCTCCTTTATATATGGGGGAGGGGGGCACCCCATAGACACACAAGTTGATTTCTTAGCCGTGTGCGGTGCCCACTCCACAGATTTCCACCTCGGTCATATTGTCGTAGTGCTTAGGCGAAGCCCTGCACCGGTAACTTCACCATCACCGTCACCATGCCATCGTGCTGACGAAACTCTCCCTCGGCCTCAGCTAGATCTAGAGTTCGAGGGACGTCACCGGGCTGAATGTGTGCAGATCATGGAGGTGCCGTGCGTTCGATACTTGATCGGTTGGATCGCGAAGACGCTCGACTACATCAACCGCGTTACTAAACGCTTCCGCTTTCGGTCTACGAGGGTACGTGGACACACTCTCGCCGCTCGTTTCTATGCATCTCCTAGATAGATCTTGCATGATCGTATGAGCGTTCCCCAATAGTGGCATCCGAGCCAGGTCCATGCGTAGATGTTATATGCACGAGTAGAACACAAAGGGGTTGTGGGTGTGGCTATATACATATTGCTTGTCGTCACTAGTTTTTTCTTGATTCAGTGCTATTGTTGGATGAAGCGGCCCAGACCGACATTACATGACTGTGTTCATGAGACTGGTTCTACCGACATGCTTTGCACACAGGTGGTTGGCGGGTGTCTGTTTCTCCAACTTTAGTTGAATCAGATTCAATGAACATGGTTCTTTCTGAAGATCAAAAAGCAATCACTATACCACATTGTGGTTTTGATGCGTAGGTAAGAACGGTTCTTGCTAGAAGCCTGATACGTCTCCATCGTATCTACTCTTCCAAACACTTTTGACCTTATTTTGGACTCTAACTTGGATGATTTGAATGGAACTAACCCGGACACACACTGTTTTCAGCAGAATTGCCATGGTGTTGTTTGTGCAGAAATAAAAGGTCTCGGAATGACCTGAAACTTCACGGAGAATATTTTTGGAATTTATAAAATATACTGGCGAAAGAATCAATGTCAGGGGGCCCACACCCTGTCCACGAGGGTGGGGGGGGGGGGCGCCCACCCCCCTAGGGCGCGCCCCCTGTCTCGTGGGCCCCCTGAGGCTCCACCGACCTCAACTCCAACTCTATATATTCACGTTCGGGGAGAACAAATCAGAGAGAAGGATTCATCACGTTTTACGATACGGAGCCGCCGCCAAGCCCTAATCTCTCTCGGGAGGGCTGATCTGGAGTCCGTTCGGGGCTCCGGAGAGGGGAATCCATCGCCATCGTCATCATCAACCTTCCTCCATCACCAATTTCATGATGCTTACCGCCGTGCGTGAGTAATTCCATCATAGGCTTGCTAGACGGTTGTGGCACCCCGGCTCAGAGAAAACCGGAACACCCTGTATTCCAGCCCAGAGATTGAGGAGAAGTCTTCTGGAATACGAAAATGCTTAGCATAGAACAAACTAGCTTCCTATTATTACACGAATATGATTACAAGGTTTCCGATACTACAATGAATAACATCGGCACGACAACACTACGCCATCCTCAGTTGCTCTATGAAAGCAGCTGAAAAACTTCTAGCAGCGGAACAACAACAACGGTGGTGAACTCCACTCCGCAGGGACTCTGGCTGGAACGCTTATTCTAGTTCGCGAACACAGGAACAACACCAAACAAGCAAGCACTCCAAGCACGACCTGCAAGCTGGCATGACACGCCAGGTCAGTACATTGAATGTACTTGCAAGCTCACAATAACCAGAAGCATTCAAGACAAATAACAACATGGCAATTATAGGTTAAGCAGGAAATATTCATGAGGTCATCAGGATAACATGGCAGCAACAATATGAACAAGATACAGCTAGAACAACATGAGCATGGCATGAGCATATAAATCTGACGATACTGGCATGCAACATGATGACACTATA
This sequence comes from Triticum monococcum, assembly GCA_034509565.1. NCBI lineage: Eukaryota > Viridiplantae > Streptophyta > Magnoliopsida > Poales > Poaceae > Triticum > Triticum monococcum. Next base: position 112,315,912 of record CM067847.1, on the reverse strand, counting down.
TGCATTATTATTCTGCTCGGGTTACTTCGTAACCATCACATGCATCACTTACCATCCTCGGACATCACACGATCATTTCAGGATCAAATAAAGCTTGGTTTAAACAATACCGTAGTAATCATTAAATGACCACAAGGAGCTTGATCTTTACCCATGATTCTCGCACAACATCACGAATGTACAACAAGTCGGTATCCTCGATACCACGATGATCTTTTTGGCGATCACAACCATGACCAACACTTGGTCTCAAACGGTGATCTTTTCGGCGATCACAACCAACTTATCTCATCATCGAACCGGGGTTGTCATTAATCAAGTTATTATTAATATTGTTGACACATAGTGTGACCAACTATGAACTGGGCCCTTATCCGCAGGCGCGGCTATCGATAGATTTAATATACACTCTATAGAGGTTAGTACACTGTAACCACACCACGGAACCCATGGCCTCGCACTCCCATTCGGGTGGACCAACGGTGTTCTGACAAAACCGATCTACTGCCATGACACTCTCCCGGCCATTCCGACCAACTCCCCTTTGGGCTAAGTCATGGGTGGCCCCGTGTCTACCAAAGACACAACGGCCACCGTCATGGCCCATCCCAAACAGGGACAAAAGCGCTTATCATCAAATCTACGGGCACACAAGGTTATGTCCGCTTACCTGATCAGGGTAAGCACACCCATAACCTTCCCTAGATGGAGGCACCGGCGAGAGGCACGACAATAGACCCAGTTAGGACCTTCCAATAAAGGTAAGCGTGGTTGCACTGGTCAGTTCGATATGGTGGCACCATGACTCAGCCAACAGTTGTTCAAGTTCAATTTAATCCGGTTAAACTTGAATGCAATATGCTGAGCCATGATAAAATAACATGATGTGATATGCATAAACATGATATCAATATAAGCACGGGGTGCAACATAATTATCCACCATATCCACAATGAATCATATCCAACTGAACATAGTATAATGACGAGCATGAAGATTGCAAGTACAACACTACTCATTGAAACCTAGCATGACCACTAGCATCAACAATAAATATCATGCAAGACATATCAACAATGCTATGCAATCATTTAACCAACTGGATGCAATGGAACATGCATAACAACGGTACTCGGGACAGAGGGCAGTCATGCACCGAAGACCATCACCAATATCAACATGTACTACGAGAAAGCATAAGCATATGAAAGGAATACTAGCAACTAGCAGGGCATGATAACCAGGTGCATAACAACATAGCAAGAAAGTAAGCACTAATCCAGAAGCATTACCGAAACAACGAAAACCATATTTTAAACAAGCAAACATTGAATAAATATTCAAGTTGAAAACCATGGCTACTGCATGACTATCATGCAAGTGGGTATTGTGGCTTTCCTGGGGATGAAGAAGGCACCGGGGAGAAGTGCGGTGAAGCCGCGGAAAGATTTGCCGAAAACAGTTCTCTCTCGGAGGGGCTGTTTACGTGCAAGGGAAAAAAGATCATTTTCACAGTGTCAAACCATAGTGAAAATGAAACCAACATAACGGGTTCGACAAAACGAAGACGTGGGCTTTGGAATCACCTCATTTGGGGTTGTGAGCAAAAAGTTATAGCCCGACAAAGTTTAGGGACCGATCTATAAAAGAATCTCTACAAACAGGCCCCCGAGTGAGGAAACAGAAGGCGCTTAAGGAGAAAATACATTTTCAAACTATGAAAGCGCACTTGCAGCTGGAGCAGAAGAAAATACGCTTTCTGAAGGCGAAAACGTACTTCTGCGAAGTACACTTCCACTTATCCACGTGGACAGTGGTGGGGCCGGGCTTGGGCAGCTGACGTGCGGGTCCCATGGGTGGGGCCCATCACTTATCCAGGTCAGCGTGGCGGGGCCGGGCTCTGGGTCGATGACGCATGGGGCCCGGCTTATCCATCTCCCTCTCCTCGCGCCTGTCTTCTTCCTCCTTGCAACATCCCCGATCAGAGATAGAGGAGAGGCAGGGGAGGGCACAGCGTCGGCGATGGGCCGACCGGCTCCGGCCACTTCCGGTCGAGACGAGGCCAGCGGACGGCGCGGGCGGAGTGCCGCTCCCGCCTGGAGCAGCAGTGGCGCCGGAGAGGGAGTGGGGCCACATCAATGGGAGGAGGCAGGGATGGAAGGCGGTGGCCGTTCTCGAGGGACACGGCCCTGGAGGGGCTCCGACAAGGAATGGAGGTGAGGGGAAGGGTCTCTGGCGTGTGGGGAAGCTCATGTAGAGGTCAGGGAGTGGAGGGGTGGCTCGGGTGGCTCGGATTCGAGAGGAGACCCGAGGCGGCCATGGCGGCCATGGTGAACACAGAGAGCTCCTCGAGCTCGTTTGAGAGGCTGGGCGGGACCGGAGGAGAGTTGTGAGGCTGGTGGTGAGCTCGGAGGCGCTCGGGGTGGGCTTATATAGCCGCGGGGCGAGGTGCCGCACTGTCGTCGTCGCGGACACGCGGCCGGCGCCGCGGACGCGTGTGCTCACGCATGGACTCGGGGGGAGGCGACGAGAGGGAACATGAGGGAGAGCTCACGGGGAAGAGGCGGCCAAGGGAGCGCAGGAGAGATGCGGCTGAACGCCATTAAGGCGCAGTAGGCCACAGTGCGCCCGTGGGAGCGCGACGACGAGTGCTAACGGAGGGGCTTATGGAGGGGGAGAGGGGTCCAGGAGAACGACGACGAGGAGAGGAAGCTAAGGGACATGCCCGTGCTCGCTGAGACGCCGAGCAGAGGAGGGGCCCGAGCAAGAAGCCATTCTGGATGCGCCCACTGCATGCGAAGTTGGTGGTCACCGCACGCACTGGTGCACACAGTGCCACAAGGGAAACCAAACGATGTCGGTAGATTGGTTAAAATTGCTCTGGTTAAGTGGTAAACCACCTCTGAAGTTTACTGCAGTAAACTTGGATGAGAACTGCTGATCAACAGGAAAGAGTTTGGAAGCAATGGAGTTGTCTGGTAGGTCTAGGGTAAGAAGGACTTTCACCCTGGTAACTTGGAGAGGATTAGGATCAAGATTTAATGTAGTTGCTTAACAACCACATAAACTGGTCCAGAAACTAGATTAGGATGATGCACTCTGATGAAGCATCAACTTGATCTCAAATTGGGCAAGGCAGAGTCATTTGGTCCTATGAAGATGCTCAAAAAGTCTCATACCAATTGGCCAAGCCAAATTGGTTCTTGCTTCACAAACATCTCCTATGGACAAAAACTTGAAACAATTCTAGAGGAAAAATGGCTTGATGAACCATGCCCAAAAGGGGTGGAGGTAGGTTATATGGATAACAAAAGGCCTAGAACAATTGGCAGCCATAATGGAGCAAGATAAAATATACTTGCTTCACAAACTGAAATTTTGGACAGAATCAAAGAATTGAAGATGAGCTCATATGGAGGCATGACATGAGCTCTACTTTTGTGGAGGGCTATGATATGATGATATAAGGGATCATGCAAAATGGCAACTCATTTGGATATGCCTAGCTTGCACCTCCTTCACAAAGCTTCTTTCTGGATAGAAACTTTGGAAAATCATAATTAAATAATTACTAGCCAAATGAGGTTGCATTTTGGTATGGGGTAATGATATGGACAGGAAAAGGTGTCCAAGGAGTATGAGGTCAATTGGGAAAAGGAAAATAGCACTTGCTTCACAATGTGCCATTTAGGGCAGAATAGGAAATGAATTATTTGAGCATGATGATAAACATCACAAATGAAATATTTTGCCATATTTGAGAAATATATGACCCAAACAATTTATGAGAATTATTTGAGAATTTTAGGAGTGATGGAAGCAAAGGTTGCTTCACAACCTAGGGCAATTTGAGTTATTCCTTTTAATAGAAAAGGAATATTCCCAATGAAAAGAATATTGGGATTTGGGCTAGGATGAAAAATGACACGGTCTAGGGAAGGATTTGGGAATAACAGGCCACTCTGGAAACAAAGAAGAGGGCATCTTCTTCAGTTTCCAGACCACAAAGCCACGGAAAAAGAAAACTCAAGCAAAAACCTCAGAAAAACAAAGGAAAAAGAAAGGGCCAAAAATCAGTCTGTCACAACGGTGATGGGTTGGATGAGATTTATCATGTAATCGAGTTAGTTTTGTTAGGGTTTGATCCCTAGTATCCATTATGTTCTGAGATTGATGTTGCTATGACTTTGCTATGCTTAATGCTTGTCACTAGGGCCTGAGTGCCATGATTTCAGATCTGAACCTATTATGTTTTCATAAATATATGTGAGTTCTTGATCCTATTTTGCAAGTCTATAGTCACCTACTATGTGTTATGATCCGGTAACCCCGAAGTGACAATAATCGGGACAACTCCCGGTGATGACCATAGTTTGAGGAGTTCATGTATTCACTAAGTATTAATGCTTTGTTCCGGTATTCTATTAAAAGGAGGGTAGGACAAAAGATGTCATGCAAGTTCTTTTCCATAAGCACGTATGACTATATTCGGAATACATGCCTACATTACATTGAAGAACTGGAGCTAGTTCTGTGTCACCCTATGTTATAACTGTTGCATGAGGAATCGCATCCGACATAATTATCCGTCACTGATCCAATGCCTACGAGCTTTTCACATATTGATCTTTGCTTAGTTACTTTTCCATTGCCACTGTTACAATCACTACAAAACCAATACTGTTACTTTTGCCACCGTTACCGTTACTTCCATATTACTTTGCTAGGTGAAACATTAAACACTTATTAGTTCCATATTACTTTACCGTTACCGTTTTCGTCATCACACGACATTTCCTATGTTCATAGGTGAAACATTAAACACTTATTAGTTCTATTATTTCAACTAATTCAACTAGTTCAACCAATTAATTCAACTAAGCACTTACTAAAAATATACCTAAATAAAGTAGCTCAACTAATTCAACTAACTAGTTCAACTAATTCAACTAAACTAGTTCTATTAATTTTCTTACTAAAAATAAAGTAGCTAGTTTTATATAGTATAATTTTAATTAGATGATCAAATCTCATATACCTAAATTTAATATATATGTAATTCATCTAACATTAATATATCTAATTCATCTATAACTAAAAGTGTAAAAAACTAACTCATCTAACATTAATATCTAGCTAATTCATCTAATTCATCTAACATTTGACATTAATATCTAACATATATTTCTATCTAATTCATCTAACATTTGACATTAATATCTAACATTTAATATATATAACCTAACATTCATATAAACTAAAAGTATAATAAACAGAAAACAGAAAACTTGTCAGGACCCCGATCCCAAGTCACATCGATCTAGCCGGTAACACCTCATATCACTTTGCGGCCTCACGCACGGTATCCCACGGGTGTCGCCTTACCATGGCCCGGGACCGTTTGCGCCTTTTGGCTAACGTATATGATAGTGTCGCTAGCATCCATATGACAGAGAACCCGGGCCGACATGGCTAGTCGTGAACCCAAAGCGGCACTAACCTATGGGGACAGGCATACATGATTCACATCGAGCGTGTCGGTCAGCAGCGTGTGAATCTGGGCTGCAGCATTGGGCTAACAGGACTCTGGGAACCCGGGCTGTAGCAGGCTAGGTAGGGCTCCGGATGTCACCGCGTGACATTTCCCCGAAGGGACAGACACAGGAACGAAGTGAAACACATGCCGGCCAGTCAAGTGTCCTGAGCAGTAGTGCTGGGCTAACAGGACTCCGGTGAACCGGGCTATTGCGGACTACTATGGCTCATGGAAGCACTAGACTACATTTCCCCATAAGAGAGACTGCCAAGGATAAACAACTATATTGTCGGATCCCACACATACCAAAAATTTCAATCATACACACAATATGCTTGATATGTGTAAATACAACATGGCATCACAACATAACTATACAACTCAAGTATTTATTCATTAGGCTCCGAGGAGCGAGATATTACAAACAAGGGTCTCATGACCCAACAATCATAGCATACAAGTCAAAGCACATGCGGAAGCTTAACATGTCTAAGAACAGACATCTACAAATGAAAAAGGCTAAGAGGCCTGACTATCTACCAGATCCTGCCGAGGGCACAAGATCGAAGCTGAGGTATCAAGCTAAACGTCGAAGTCCACGCGGAACTACTAGCGAGACTGAAATCTCTCTGCAAAACATAAATTAAGCAAACGTGAGTACAAAGGTACTCAGCAAGACTTACATCAGATCTAAACTACATATGCATCGGTATCAACAAGGGGGGGGGTGGAGTTTAACTACAGCAAGCCAGCTTTGACTCAGTGGCTAACCTGAACTACGATTGCAAGCAACTCTTTTGAGGTGGCGCACACGAGTCCACATATTCACCAGTCAATACACCACTATGGATCCACTCCCGTCTCCCTACGAGAAGGCCATCCATAACACTCACACTTATCTTGCGCATTTTAAAGTATCCACTTTCACTTGTCTATGAACTATTATAGGCAACCCAGAAGTCCATTACCGCAGACACGGCTATTCGAATAGATGATGTTAACCCTGCAGGGGTGTACTTCTTCACACACGCTCTCACCACTTACCGCCGTTTACACGACATGTACTCGGCAACCTTCAAGCGGAAGCCCAACGAGGGTATCGGCCACGGCCTACCTAAACACTCAAGTCTCTAGTCCAGGTTTATCGCCTATCCAGGTTCCATCCGCAGGGAGTCCAGCCGAGGTTTCCACATACGGCCCCGAAGGATGTGAACAGGGTTCCCGAGACACCAAACGGGCGCCCGGTACACCGTGCCATGGTGTATCTACCGCATCATAGCCCACCCCTAGGGTCAGCGCTACGCACGGCTGCCAACACATAACCTACAAACACCAGAAACTAGTCGCAACTCCTGGACAGAGTACTAGGGTGATTAAGAAGCCGAGAGGGTCCATTGGTTTCGGGCCCAATGCGTGGTAGTAACTGTTTCATGGATCACAAACACAGAACTCAGTTCCTGAGGACGGCTTCAATGAGACAACCCACCATGTACTCCTACATGGCCTCTCACCGCTACCTTTACCAAATCGTGTTCACACATTTAGCTCTCAACAGTAGGACATGTTCACACACCTCCAATTCATTCCCGATGAATCAGACCTGACACAACTCTATGCAATAGCAGGCATGGCAGCTAGCATGAATGAGTAGGCACATCAGGGCTCAAACAACTCCTACTCATGCTAGTGGGTTTCATATATTTACTGTGGCAATGACAGGTCATGGAGAGGATAAGGGGTTCAACTACCGCAACAAGTAACAGATGAATCGTTGTTGTCCTAATGCAGTAGAAGAGAGCAGGAGCGAGAGGGTGGGATTGTATCGGAATGAACAACGGGGTTTTGCTTGCCTGGCACTTCTGAAGATATCATTGGGTCTTCATCAGTGTCACCAAATTCATCGCTGGATCAATGTCTACTGAGGGGGGACAAACACCGGCAACTGAGAAAGAATACAATCAACACATGGCGATATGCAACAATATGATGCATGCTATGACATGGCAATATGAATGTGTTTTGGGCTAATGCAACAGAAAGTCATTTTAATTGAAGTGCAATTCAAAACTATATCAAATTCCAACTCCAAACCTATTATGAAATTTGCCCTAATCATGTTTCATCCTAAACAGTGAGGTTAACTTGCTCAAACATGCATGAGAATGGTACAGATGGATTCCTTGAATATTTCTGATACTTTTTCATATATAATTTATTTCATTTGGAGTTACGGTTTAATTTCTATGAATTTTAGAAGTTTTGGGCATTTTCTGGAATTTCCTGTATTAAATTAAATCCAGAAAAGTAATACTGTGTCAGCACTAGGTCATGCCGACGTCAGCAGGTCAACAGGCCCGGTCCAGGTCAAACCTGGCCTGTGGGACCCGCGTGTCAGTGTCACAACCAACTAACAGTGCCTGTTAGTGCTAAGTAGGTGATTAACTTAACTAATCTAGGGCTGGGCCGCATGTCAGTGGCTCACCTAGTTGACTAAGTTATTTAACACTAATTACCTAGCGCTAATTAAACAGGGGCCCGGGCCCACACGTCAGGACGCCGGGGAGGTCAAACAGGGGTCAACCTTGCCGGCATTGAGTCGCCGGCGAGGCCGAGATGGCGGAGGGGCTCGGATTTTGCCCTTCGGTGACCAAATTAGCGGCCGAGACCACCTACGGAGAGCTGGCACTCTCGCGCATCCATTAGAGCAAGTGAGAGAGGCTGCGGTGGAGTGAGCTCGCCGGAGTTGAGCTTGTGGCGGCGGCCGGGGCTCGGGCAACGACGGGTTCGGTGCTACGGTGCAAGGCAGGAGGATCTGGGGGTGGCTATGGTTGCGCGAAGACATGCTGAGCACGGTGGTGCGCTCGGTTGCGGCTCTAGGTGACAGTGGCCACGGCGGCGACATGGCTGGGCGGCGGTGAGCTTCGGGCACGGCGACGCTAGTGCTAGGGAACGTGTGGGGCGACGGGGAGAAGGGCGAACGGAAGAGCAGCTCACCGAGGACTCGTGGAGAAGCCCAGCAGGGTCGGGGAAGCATCGGAGGCGGCGAATCAGAGGGCGGCGATCGTCGGGGCAGACGACGGCGATGGCGTCGACGACGGTGCTCCAGGGCGTCCGGCGTCATGTGGCTCGGTGAAGAGGACCGGGGCGTCACGGCGGAGCTCGGGGGCGCGTCGGAGAGGCTCGGAGGTGGCTCTGGCCCTGGCAACTGCAGGCGGCGGCGATGGTGGCGTTCGGCCGTGCGCGTGAGAGAGAGACAGAGGAGGGGATGAGGGTGAGGGAGAGTGCGAGAGAGGTCAGGGGATGCGTGGCGTCGCGAGGGAGGGCCAGAGTGACGAGGAGGCAGCCAGGCAGGGTGGAGGTGGCGCGCGCGCGGCGAGCACACGCCCGGCGTCCTCCTGGCAGCAGCTGGAAGAAGACAAGGGAAGGAGGTCGGCTGGGCGAACAGTGCTGGGCCACAACTGGGCCGCCAGGTTTGCTTTCTCTCTCTCTGCTTTCTGTTTTAATTTTGTTTTCTATTATTCTCTAGTCTTTAGGGCTTTATTAAAAACACTTAGACACTTCCAAAAATCATGAAACTACTCATGATCATTGTTGGGAATATATCCTACAGTAAACATTTTAGTTTATGATTATTTGAGCATTTAAAATATTTAATAGCATTTAAATGCCCAAATGCAAATAGAGTATGATTTAGTCCAGAGGCCAAATATGTCATGCAAAAATGTGCATCACCTCTGGTTACTGTTTCTAGCTTTTTCCAAGAATGATGAACATTTTTTAAAGCCATTTGGATTTACTGGAAATATTTTAGTTGAACCTAGTGAATTCCTTTAATGCTAGGGTTTAGGCAATCCCCATTTCAAATTTCCATGAAAGTTTAAACATGATGCTCACATGAAAGGCTAGCCTAGTGCATACCAGAACTAGGGATGTGACAACTCACCCCCACTAAACAAGAATCTCGTCCCGAGATTCAAGACGTGAGGTAAGCGGAAAGGAGGTCACAAACTATCACAGTCTTCTCGATCCAAGCTGCACCTCATAAGGTTGTTGATTAGTTGCATACATTGATCTTGATATCCTCGCTTTTGAGATCTTCATCCATGCGATGACGACGGAAAGAAACTTTACCAGGATTGATCTTCTCGAAGATCGAGCTATACAAGATCAACTCGCGGAATGAGATGTTGAAACATCTCGAGTTGAGACACAAAACACATGGAAAGGGATGGAAGAACAAACGACGAGGTTTGATTTGTGGGCAACAATTCCACGCTTAGAAAGATGGTGGATGGTGTCATGGTGGCGAGGAGATAATTGCCATGATCCCGTAACGGGGCACCTTGAGAAAGGTGACTCGTTGGATTGTTCCCTTAAGTGGCAAAAAGAATTACTTTTGATCCACAAGTCATTGAAACTCTTCATACCAGCTTAAGGCGATTTACAATTGATCATTTGAGATAGCTCGAGGAAATGGCATACTCGGACTAGGATGGAGGATGTGGACTACCTTGTTGAAGGCAACGCAATGGATGATTTTTGCTTGTCATCGGAAATGGATGGAACCCATGGTAGTACCACTGTTGAAGATGATCCTGACCAGGAATTACCGAGAAGGTAGTCCAAGATAGAATGGCACAATGGCGGTGCAAGCTGGGAACAAAATGCAAATGTGGGAACGATTCTAGTAACTGGGGATAAACTCAACAGTAGAGAGTGATTCCACTGTTTGAATGGTTCTAGCATAATCGAGGGAACCGAGAGCACAACGACCCCTGAGGAACAACTTCTAGAATAAGTTGCACTAAATCCTCATGGAGAAGATGGGCAAATAGCTCAATCAAGATTCTACAACGATAGATCTTCCGGCTAGGTGTGTCGGCCAGAACAACAACCTTGTCGGGCCTACATCATAAATCTTGGAATAGCTCCAACCATCATATCTGCCTAAGATTCAGATCTGGTTGGTAACGGGATATTTCAGACTCATCAAGTCTAGAAAGAAAAATGAAGTTTTGCAACACAAATCGACGAGATGACGTTGCGAGATTCTCGGGGAATGAACTACGATAGTAAGCTCCAAAACATGAGTCGGTTCTGCTACAAGCGTGTGAACACGTTGTCCTAGACAAGCATGGCCACCTGGTAGTCTTACAACGAAACACTACCGAGTTCAGGAGGGAACCATCAACGAGGATATCGAAGTCCTTGCGTAAGTCTAGCTCCTAAGAAGAAACTTCTTCTCCTTGAACAAATCAATCAGTGGCTTGGTGTGCTAGGGATATGTATAGAATGTAGATGATCAGTCTACCAGACCATAGAATACTTCACACATGCATGACTGGCTTGGGATGATTCCAGAGGAAGCAAAAACAAACTTTCTCGAATTCACGGCGGCAACTTACATCAGATGCACATGAATTAGAGGAAGTCACATCTTTCAACCGGGCATATGCTTCATGATCGGGACATGAGGGCAATGCTTATAAAGTTTCCAACACTAGTGTAATGTTCAACATGAATCATGGGGGAGACAAAATGCTGCTGATGGGCTCAACAACCACTCATCGGAATTTCCATATCACTGGACTTCCACCATCATGTGAACACGGTGATAGCATTGGTCATACCAAAAGATGTAATGGGGTATTCTCGAGGGAGCAACCACGAGTAAGACAACACTACAAACATCATTGGTTCTGATTTTACTTGACGATAGCCCATACTCAAGTCAAAGTTTTGACAAGACAATAGATCCAACAACTGATCACGAGGACCAATTGGTGAATATATCATCTTTATTCAACACACACACAACACAAAGATATCCCTTCAGAAAGAACCAAATTCGGCAAAGCCTTTTATCTTCCAACTCTCCAAGTTGTTGTTTAGCTTAACCATCTAGCTCAGGGGTATCCAACACAGATTCTTGGAGAAGGGGTGGTTTATAGAAAATCCAACATGATCACGAACTCAACATAGCGGTCAGGTGACAGCCAGGTAATACTTCCGAGAAGATCTTCGGAAAATCACGAACCACCGATATGTTACTAAGCTCGAGAACAATCTTGCTTTTCAGGGCAAGATGATATGATCATAAGAGCAAGGGTTTGGCAAAATCCTAACCCGTTGATCGAAGAGTGCACCAGGAAATAAGGACTAGGTAGCACGATCAATCTCAGAATGATGGTTCAATAACCAACACGCTAAGAATGAGAATATTGTCCATTTACTACCAAGCAACTAGTTGCTAGGAGTATTGATTTCACACATCACGGTTCACTTGTCGGTATTTCGGTTGCAACAACATGGATCCCAGGAGCAAATGATGATGGCGAGAAGTATCACTGCATCAAGAGTTCATAAGAGGTGGTGCAATTCTCATGACAATTCTGACATAAGAAGGCAACACTCCAAGGTAGAACAAAACAAAAGCTGGATTGGCACTTTGATCTGCGGAATACAACTGCTTTGACCCAATCCTGGATATGGATGAGGTACTGTAGTTTGTTTCTCCTTGTCATTCTAAAATAGAACGGCTTGACGAACCACAAGAATACTAGGCATCGATGAACACGAATGCATACATACTCCTCACTATCAATTGATAGATGTAGATCAGAATATAACGGAAGGGGGACAACTCAAAGGTACATATAACTTTCTGAGTTGTGGATGCATAGATTAGTATGTCGAACGAGTTCAACATATTTCTTCCGGATAACCCATGCAGAAAGGTAGGGTTGGCAGAGTCACAACATAGAATGGAGAACTCATCAGGAGCACTCTGTCCCGACCTTTTGGTTCAAAAGAACTCCTGCCAAGAATGGTTCATGATAATTGGAAGAAGGATGTACCACGAACCTCGAGGACTATCGCAAAGGTTACTAATATCCTAAAGGAACTGGAAACACTATCAACATGAGGTAAGTAGGGTGAATCTCGGGTTCAAGAACCCATGAATAGAGTACCTACTACTACATGGCATCACGGGATGCTTTCAAGAATGGTGGCCAGAATCATCACACCGGAACACAAAACATGGCTAGATTACTAGGTGACTCCCTAAAACACCTAGGGTCATAATAATAGCTCCAACATATATGTCGAGGCAATAGAGTACCTCAACTCATCGATTAGAGTGCTTAATCTGGCCCAAAGGACATCGGGATAGGAAGAAGGATTTGCAAATGCATCAGACTAATTAGAAACCTGGGATGACTTGGACAGCATAATGGCTGTAATTGCTCAAAAAGATTTGAGTCAACCTGCAAAAATGGTGGCATAACCACTTAACAACATCATATCAAGGTTCTGGTGCCAGCTATGAACATATGGAAGTAGTAGGAACTGAACTGAGGCTTGAACTCAACAATCCTGGGCAACTACGGTTTAGTAACACGTCATCCTGAGAGATAGAAGAGAAACCTAGTTCTTAACCCCGTAGAAAGGATAAGATGACTCATATCAGAAGGTCATGAGGATAAGGAGTAAAAAGAGCCTTATGTTCCCTTCCACAATCAATTCCCTTACATAGCTAAAGCATTTCTAGACTCGACTTCGACCAGTTTGGCTTGGTAATCCTACAGGCAGACAGGCTCTGATACCAAAGCTGCCACGACCCCGATTCCAAGTCACATCGATCCAGCCGGTAACACCTCATATCACTTTGCGGCCTCACGCACGGTATCCCACGGGTGTCGCCTTACCATGGCCCGGGACCGTCGCCTTTTGGCTCACGTATATGATAGTGTCGCTAGCATCCATATGACAGAGAACCCGGGCCGACATGGCTAGTCGTGAACCCAAAGCGGCACTAACCTATGGGGACAGGCATACATGATTCACATCGAGCGTGTCGGTCAGCAGTGTGTGAATCCGGGCTGTAGCACTGGGCTAACAGGACTCCGGGAACCCGGGCTATAGCAGGCTAGGTAGGACTCCGGATGTCACCGCGTGACATTTCCCTGAAGGGACAGACACAGGAACGAAGTGAAACACATGCCGGCCAGTCAAGTGTCCTGAGCAGTAGTGCCGGGCTAACAGGACTCTGGTAAAGCGGGCTGTAGCGGACTACTATGGCTCATGGAAGCACTAGACTACATTTCCCCATAAGAGAGACTGCCAAGGATAAACAACTAGATTGTTGGATCCCACACATACCAAGCATTTCAATCATACACACAATATGCTCGATATGTGTAAATACAACATGGCATCACAACATAACTCTACAACTCAAGTATTTATTCATTAGGCTCCGAGGAGCGAGATATTACAAACATGGGTCTCATGACCCAACAATCATAGCATATAAGTCAAAGCACATGCAGAAGCTTAACATGTCCGAGAACAGACATCTACAAATGAAAAAGGCTAAGAGGCCTAACTATCTACCAGATCCTGCCGAGGGCACAAGATCGTAGCTGAGGTATCAAGCTAAACGTCGAAGTCCATGCGGGACTACTAGCGAGACTGAAATCTCTCTGCAAAACATAAATTAAGCAAACGTGAGTACAAAGGTACTCAGCAAGACTTACATCAGATCTAAACTACATATGCATCGGTATCAACAAGGGGGGGGGGGTGGAGTTTAACTGCAGCAAGCCCGCTTTGACTCAGTGGCTAACCTGAACTACGATTGCAAGCAACTCTTTTGAGGTGGCGCACACGAGTCCACATATTCACCAGTCAATACACCACTATGGATCCGCTCCCGTCTCCCTACGAGAAGGCCATCCATAGCACTCACACTTATCTTGCGCATTTTAAAGTATCCACTTTCACTTGTCTATGAACTGTTATAGGCAACCCAGAAGTCCATTACCGTGGACATGGCTATTCGAATAGATGATGTTAACCCTACAGGGGTGTACTTCTTCACACACGCTCTCACCACTTACCGCCGTTTACACGACATGTACTCGGCAACCTTCAAGCGGAAGCCCAACGAGGGTGTCAGCCACGGCCTACCTAAACACTCAAGTCTCTAGTCCAGGTTTATCGCCTATCCAGGTTCCATCCGCAGGGAGTCCGCCCGAGGTTTCCACATACGGCCCCGAACGATGTGAACAGGGTTCCCGAGACACCAAACGGGCAACCGGTACACCGTGCCACGGTGTATCTACCGCATCATAGCCCACCCCTAGGGTCAGCGCTACGCACGGCCGCCAACACATAACCTACAAACACCAGAAACTAGTTGCAACTCCTGGACAGAGTACTAGGATAAGTAAGAAGCCGAGAGGGTCCATTGGTTTCGGGCCCAATGCGTGGTAGTAACTGTTTCATGGATCACAAACACAGAACTCAGTTCCTGAGGACGGCTTCAATGAGACAACCCACCATGTACTCCTACATGGCCTCTCACCGCTACCTTTACCAAATCGTGTTCACACATTTAGCTCTCAACACTAGGACATGTTCACACACCTCCGATTCATTCCCGATGAATCAGACCTGACACAACTCTATGCAATAGCAGGCATGACAACAAGCATGAATGAGTAGGCACATCAGGGCTCAAACAACTCCTACTCATGCTAGTGGGTTTCATCTATTTACTGTGGCAATGACAGGTCATGCAGAGGATAAGGGGTTCAACTACCGCAAAAAGTAACAGATGAATCGTTGTTGTCCTAATGCAGTAGAAGAGAGCTGGAGCGAGAGGGTGGGATTGTATCGGAATGAACAAGGGGGTTTTGCTTGCCTGACACTTCTGAAGATATCATTGGGTCTTCATCAGTGTCACCAAATTCATCGCTGGATCAATGTCTACTGAGGGAGGACAAACACCGGCAACTGAGAAAGAACACAATCAACACATGGCGATATGCAACAATATGATGCATGCTATGACATAGCAATATGAATGTGTTTTGGGCTAATGCAACAGAAAGTCATTTTAATTGAAGTGCAATTCAAAACTATATCAAATTCCAACTCCAAACCTATTATGAAATTTGCCCTAATCATGTTTCATCCTAAACAGTGAGGTTAACTTGCTCAAACATGCATGAAAATGGTACAGATGGATTCCTTGAATTTTTCTGATACTTTT
Source organism: Triticum monococcum (assembly GCA_034509565.1). Taxonomy (NCBI): domain Eukaryota; kingdom Viridiplantae; phylum Streptophyta; class Magnoliopsida; order Poales; family Poaceae; genus Triticum; species Triticum monococcum. The sequence goes on along the minus strand of CM067847.1, from coordinate 112,300,316 downwards.
TCATATATAATTTATTTCATTTGGAGTTACGGTTTAATTTCTATGAATTTTAGAAGTTTTGGGCATTTTCTGGAATTTCCTGAATTAAATTAAATCCAGAAAAGTAATACTGTGTCAGCACTAGGTCATGCCGACGTCAGCAGGTCAACAGGCCCGGTCCAGGTCAAACCTGACCTGTGGGACCCGCGTGTTAGTGTCACAACTAACTAATAGTGCCTGTTAGTGCTATGTAGGTGATTAACTTAACTAATCTAGGGCTAGGCCCGCATGTCAGTGGCTCATCTAGTTGACTAAGTTATTTAACACTAATTACCTAGCACTAATTAAACAGGGGCCCGGGCCCACACGTCAGGACGCCGGGGAGGTCAAACAGGGGTCAACCTTGCCGGCGTTGAGTCGCCGGCGAGGCCGAGACGGCGGAGGGGCTCGGATTTTGCCCTCTGGTGACCAAATTAGTGGCCGAGACCACCTACGGAGAGCTGGCACTCTCGCGCATCCATTGGAGCAAGCGAGAGAGGCTGTGGTGGAGAGAGCTCGCCGGAGTTGAGCTCGTGGCGGCGGCCGGGGCTCGGGCAACGACGGGTTCGGCGCTACGGTGCAAGGCAGGAGGATCTGGGGGTGGCTATGGTTGCGCGAAGACATGCTGAGCACGGTGGTGCGCTCAGTTGCGGCTCTAGGTGACGGTGGCCACGGCGGTGACATGGCTGGGCGGCGGTGAGCTTCGGGCACGGCGGCGCTAGTGCTAGGGAACGTGCGAGGCGACGGGGAGAAGGGCGAATGGAAGAGCAGCTCACCGAGGACTCGCAGAGAAGCCCAGCGGGGTCAGGGAAGCGTCAGAGGCGGTGAATCAAAGGGCGGCGATCGTCGGGGCAGAAGACGGCGATGGCGTCGACGACGGCGCTCCAGGGCGTCCGGCGTCATGTGGCTCGGTGGAGAGGACCGGGGCGTCACGGCGGAGCTCGGGGGCGCGTCGGAGAGGCTCGGAGGTGGCTCTGGCCGCGGCAACTGCAGGCGGCGGCGATGGTGGCGTTCGGCCGTGCGCGTGAGAGAGAGACAGAGGAGGGGATGAGGGCGAGGGAGAGTGCGAGAGAGGTCGGGGGATGCGTGGCGTCGCGAGGGAGGGCCGAGCGACGAGGAGGCAGCCTGGCAGGGTGGAGGTGGCGCGTGCGCGGCGAGCACACGCCCGCGTCCTCCTGGCAGCAGCTGGAAGAAGACAAGGGAAGGAGGTGGGCTGGGCCACAACTGGGCCGCCAGGTTTGCTTTCTCTCTCTCTGCTCTATGTTTTAATTTTGTTTTCTATTATTCTGCAGTCTTTAGGGCTTTATTAAAAACACTTAGACACTTCCAAAAATCATGAAACTACTCATGATCACTGTTGGGAATATATCCTACAGTAAACATTTTAGTTTATGATTATTTGAGCATTTAAAATATTTAATAGCATTTAAATGCCCAAATGCAAATAGAGTATGATTTAGTCCAGAGCCCAAATATGTCATGCAAAAATGTGCATCACCTCTGGTTACTGTTTCCAGCTTTTTCCAAGAATGATGAACATTTTTTTAAAGACATTTGGATTTACTGGAAATATTTTAGTTGAACCTAGTGAATTCCTTTAATGCTAGGGTTTAGGCAATCCCCATTTCAAATTTCCATGAAAGTTTAAACATGATGCTCACATGAAAGGCTAGCCTTGTGCATACCAGAACTAGGGATGTGACAAAACTCATCTAACATATATTTATATCTGTGTGTGTGTTAATTACGTGTGTGTGTGTGTGTGTGTAATGTGTGTGTGCATTTACTTGTGTGTGTGTGTGTGCGTGTGTGTGCATGTGCACAGAGGCTGCCGGCGAGCGGCGGCAGGGGGCCGGCCAGGGCGTGCGGTCGATCTTACAGCGGGGCGATGACCAGCGATGCGAGGCGACGGGGGCGGCGCAGGGACGGGGGCGGCGCAGGGAACGGGCGCGACGAACAGATGAAGAGATGAACTAATTGAAATTTTCGTAAGTGAAGTTTATATAGGCGAGGCCTTTAGTACCGGTTGAAGCCACCAACCGGTACTAAAGGTCAATTTTGGCAGCCCGAGGGGCAGGAAGCGCATCCCCTTTAGTACCGGGTCATGGCTCCACCCGGTTCTAAAGACCAGCCCTTTATTACCGGCTAGAGATAGAAACCGGTACTAAAGAGGGTGCGCTCCCGTTCTGCGATGCACAAAGTTTAGTCCCACCTCCCTGAGCGAAGGGTAACCGCACTGGTTTATAAACCCAGCCGCGGCTGCTCCTTCGAGCTCCTCTCAAAAGCAGGCTTCTAGGCCTAACTTTGTCGTGCTGCCCGGTGAGCCTGCTGGGCCTTATGGGCCTGCGTAACCACGCCCAAGGCCGAGCAGACCCACTCGGCAGCGCGGAAATAATTTTTTATATGGTTTTTTCTTTTCTACTTTATATAGTTTCTTCTATTTATTTTGAGTAGTTTTTTTGCTGTATTTAGAGTTTCTTTGTGAATATTTTTGCATTCGGTACAAAAAATTTGAATAGTATAAATTTGAATTATTTGAAATTTGTGGGAATCACTAGTTTGTGAATAACTTAACTTTAAACATAGATTTTTCAGTGATTTTTTTCTTATGTTTAATATTAGTGTGTTTTATCATTATATTCAAATTGGCAATATGTTCGGAGTTGTAATAAGTTATTAAAATTTTGAATAGCCGGTGTAACAGATGAGTTTTCATCCTAAACCCTGTTACTTCGAAAGAGATTGTCCAGTTTGTACACGAAGTGCATTCAGTCTTTGCCGTAACCCTCTCTACTTTTCGACACATGCTATGCAGGTGAAATGATGTTAACATGCCATTTTTCAACCTTTTTAGAGTTCATTTTGTAGTGCTTTTCAATTTCACGGTCATTTAGCTCAAAACAAATCAGTAAATGTATCAAAAATAACAAATTATGTCAGAAAGGGTTGAAAGTTGATGATGTGGCTTCGAATGGTGCATCTGAACGCAAAAAAAGTCCGGAGTTGTAATAAGTTATTAGAATTTTGTATAGCCGGTGTAACAGATGAGTTTTCGTCCTAAACCCTGATACTTCGAAAGAGATTGTCCAGTTTGTACACGAAGTGCATCCAGTTTTTGCCGTAACCCTCTCTAGTTTTTTGCACATGCTATGTGGGTGAAATGATGATACCATGCCAAGTTTCAACCTTTTCAGAGTTCATTTGTAGTGATTTTCAATTTCAGGGTCATTTTAGCTCAAAAGAAATCAGTAAATGCATGAAAAATAGCAAATGAAGGCACAAAGGGTTGAAAGTTGACGACGTGGCTTTGAATGTTGCATAATTAACGCACAAAAAGTCTGGAGTTTTAAAAACATGTAAAAATATGCATAAAAATACATTGATCATCAATGATCTTTTTGTGTAGAATCTGAATTGTCAATAGGAATCTTCCCCGGTTTGAGAACCGGCGAAGATTCCTATTGCGGCCACAAATCCTACACATAGAGTTCAATGAAGACCAAGTGGTTGTGATAGTTTGAGCAGTAACATATTTAAGGTGGTAAAAACCCTCTTAGGGGAGCGAGGTGGGACTAAAAAACCGCTGCATGGCAAAACTTTAGTACCGGTTTTTGGCATGAACCGGCACTAAAGGGGCTGGTGGGGCCACAACCTGCCGACAGCCTGCCACAGACTCTTTAGTACCGGTTCGTGGCATGAATCGGTGCTAAAGGTTATCCACGAACCGGTACTAATAAGCGCCGCCTGCCTAGCCGTTTGAACCGGCACTAATGTTCACATTAGTGTCGGTTCAGCTACAAACCGGGACTAATGTGCTGAACATTAGGCCCTTTTTCTACTAGTGTAGGGTAAGAGAGAATGAAATTATTGAAACTAATAATATTGATGAAAGTGATGATGAAGATTCTCCCCCTAGACATGAATTGCCTGTTGCGCCCGAGGGTTATGTTATGGATGAAGAAACTGCTAGAGACTTTTTAGCTTGCAATGATAGATATGATCTTAAGAAACTGTTAGCTAAGCTAAAAGACAAATCTTTGAATGCTAGAATGAAATATGACCCTACTTTTGCTACTTCACCCATCTGTATTTCCGATAAGGATTATGATTTCTCTGTCGACCCTGAGTTAATTACTTTGGTTGAATCTGATCCTTTTTATGGCTATGAATCTGAAACTGTTGTGGCACGTCTTACTAAATTGAATGATGTAGCCACCCTGTTCACTAATGAGGAGAAAATTCGTTACTACTATATCCTTAAGTTATTTCTGTTCTCATTAAAGGGTGATGCTAAAACATGTTTTAATTCTCTTGATCCTGGTTGTGTGCATAGTCCCCAGGATATGATTTATTACTTCTCTGCTAAATATTTCCCCGCTCATAAGAAACAAGCTGCCTTAAGGGAAATATATAATTTTGTGCAAATTGAAGAAGAGAGTCCCCCACAAACTTGGGGGAGGCTTCTCCGATTACTTAATGCTTTGCCTGATCATCCTCTCAAGAAAAATGAAATACTTGATATCTTTTATAATGAACTAACCGATGCTTCTAGAGACCACCTGGATAGTTGTGCTGGTTGTGTTTTCAGGGAAAGAACTGTTGATCAAGCTGAATTGCTATTGAATAATATGTTGAGTAATGATAATGATTGGACACTTCCTGAACCAACTCCTAAACCAACTCCAAAGAAAAGGGGTATTCTATTTCCCAGTCCTGAAGATATGCAAGAGGCAAAGAAATCTATGAAAGAAAAAGGTATTAAAGCCGAAGATGTGAAGAATTTACCACCTATTGAAGAAATACATGGTCTTGATAACCCGACACAGATAGTAAAGGTAAATTCTCTCCATAGATTTGATGAAGGTGATATTCCTCATAATAAGTCTGCTAGCCAATGCTTGGATGAGTTTGATAATTTTATTGTTAAACAAGAAAACTTCAATGCTTATGTTGGTAGACAATTGGAACATAATGCTTATATAATTGAACACTTGAGTGATTTGAAGGAAATATGCCCTAGAGGCAATAATAAAGTTGTTGTTTATATTTCCTTATATCATGATAAATGTTTATTATTCATGCTAGAATTGTATTAACCCAAAACTTAGTACATGTCTGAATACATAGACAAACAAAGTGTCACTAGTATGCCTCTACTTGACTAGCTCGTTGACTCAATGATGGTTATGTTTCCTGACCATAGACATGTGTTGTCATTTGATTAACGGGATCACATCATTAGAGAATGATGTGATTGACTTGACCCACCCGCTAGCTTAGCACGATGATCCTTTAGTTTGTTGCTATTGCTTTCTCCATAACTTATACATGTTCCTATGACTATGAGATCATGCAACTCCCAAATACCAGAGGAACACTTAGTGCACTATCAAATGTCGCAACGTAACTGGGTGACTATAAAGATGCTCTACAGGTGTCTCCGATGGTGTTTGTTGAGTTGGCATAGATCAAGATTAGGATTTGTCACTCCGAGTATCGTAGAGGTATCTATGGGCCCTCTCGGTAATGCACGTCACTACAAGCCTTGCAAGCAATGTGACTAATGAGTTAGTTGCGGGATAATGCATTACGAAACGAGTAAAGAGAGTTGCCGGTAATGAGATTGAACTAGGTATTGAGATACCAATGATCGAATCTCAGGCAAGTAGCATACCGATGACAAAGGGAACAATGTATGTTGTTGTGCGGTTTGTCTGATAAAGATCTTCGTAGAATATGTAGGAACAAATATGAGCATCCAGGTTCCGCTATTGGTTATTGACCGGAGATGAGTCTTGGTCATGTCTACATAGTTCTCAAACCCGTAGGGTCCGTACGCTTAACGTCCGGTGACGATCGGTATTATGAGTTTATGTGTTTTGATGTACCGAAGGTAGTTCGGAGTCCCGGATATGATCACGGACATGACGAGGAGTGTCAAAATGGTCGAGACATAAAGATCAATATATTGGAAGCCTATGTTTGGACATCGGAATGGTTCTGGATGAGTTCGGGCATTTTCCAGAGTACCGGGAGGTTACCGAAACCCCCGGGGAGTATATGGGCCTTATTCGGCCTTAGTGTTATAGAGGAGAGGAAGGGAAAAGGTGGGAGGCGCGCCCCCTAGCCCAATCCAAATTGGGTGGGGGCCGGACCCCCTTTCCTTTCCCCTCTCCTCCCTTCCTTCTCTCCTACTCCTACTACATGGAAGGGGGGATCCTACTCCCAGTGGGAGTAGGACTCTGTTGGAAATATGCCCTAGAGGCAATAATAAAAGCATTATTATTATATTTCCTTGTTCATGATAATTGTCTTTATTCATGCTATAATTGTGTTATCCGGAAATCGTAATACATATGTGAATAAAAGACACCAACAGGTCCCTAGTAAGCCTCTAGTTGACTAGCTCGTTAATCAACCGATAGTCATGGTTTCCTGGCTATGGACATAGGATGTCATTGATAACGAGGTCACATCATTAGGAGAATGATGTGATGGACAAGACCCAATCCTAAACATAGCATAAAGATCGTGTAGTTCGTTTGCTAGAGTTTTGCAATGTCAAGTATCTTTTCCTTAGACCATGAGATCGTGTAACTCCCGGATACCGTAGGAGTGCTTTGGGTGTACCAAACATCACAACGTAACTGGGTGACTATAAAGGTATACTATGGGTATCTCCGAAAGTGTCTGTTGGGTTGACACGGATCAAGACTGGGATTTGTCACTCTGTATGACGGAGAGGTATCACTGGGCCCACTCGGTAATGCATCATCATAATGAGCTCAAAGTGACCAAGTGTCTGGTCACGGGATCATGCATTACGGTACGAGTAAAGTGACTTGCCAGTAACGAGATTGAACGAGGTATTAGGATACCGACGATTGAATCTCGGGCAAGTAATATATCGATTGACAAAGGGAATTGCATACGGGGTTGATTGAATCCTCGACATCGTGGTTCATCCGATGAGATCATCGTGGAGAATGTGGGAGCCAACATGGGTATCCAGATCCCGCTGTTGGTTATTGACCGGAGAGTCGTCTCGATCATGTCTACATGTCTCCCGAACCCGTAGGGTCTACACACTTAAGGTTCGGTGACGCTAGGGTTGTGAAGATATGTATATGCAGTAACCCGAATGTTGTTCGGAGTCCCGGATGAGATCCCATACGTCACGAGGAGTTCCGGAATGGTCCGGAGGTAAAGAATTATATATAGGAAGTGCTGTTTCGGCCATCGGGACAAGTTTCGGGGTTACCGGTATTGTACCGGGACCACCGGAAGGGTCCCGGGGGTCCACCGGGTGGGGCCACCTATCCCGGAGGGCCCCATGGGCTGAAGTGGGAAGGGACCCAGCCCATAGTGGGCCGGGGTGCCACCCCCTAAGGGCCCATGCGCCTAGGGTTTAGGGGAAACCCTAAAGGGGGGCGCCCCCTTGCTTTGGGGGCAAGCCCCCCACCCCTTGGCCGCCGCCCCCCCTAGGAGATCCATCTCCTAGGGCCGGCGCCCCCCCTAGGCACCCCTATATATAGTGGGGGAGAGGAGGGACTTGAGGCTACGGCTTTTGGTGCATCCCTCTCTCCCTGTTACGTCTCTCTCTCTTGTAGTATAGGCGAAGCCCTGCTACTGTGACGCCCTGCATCCACCACCACGCCGTCGTGCTGCTGGATCATCACCAACCTCTCCTCCCCCCTTGCTGGATCAAGAAGGAGGAGACGTCTCCCGTCCCGTACGTGTTGTAACACCCTCGATGCGACTATATCTCCCACGTGTCGAGGCACGACTTAGAGGCATAATCGCATTGAAGGCATATGTCGCAAGTGAGGTAATCTTCACACAACCCATGTAATATAATATGGAAAGAGTTACATAGTTGGCTTACAATCGCCACTTCACGCAATTACATGAATAAACATTACATCAATCAAATACACTCATGGTCCAACTACGGCACCAAAATAAAAGAAGAACCCCAAATGCGACAAAGGTCCCCGATCGACCCCAACTGGGCTCCACTACTGATCAACTAGAACGAAACAACACAAATGGACAAGGTCTTCAATGAGCTCCTCCTGAGCTGGGTTGCGTCGTCTGCACGGTAACCTCGGCACCTGCAAGCTGGTTTTGGAAGTAATCTGTGAGCCACAGGGACTCAGCAATCTCGCACCCTCGCGATCAAGACTATTTAAGCTTATGGGTAATGTAAAGGTATGAGGTGGAGCTGCAGCAAGCGACTAGCATATATGGTGGCTAACATACGCAAATGAGAGCGAGAAGTGAAGGCAAAGCACGGTCGATAAAATATGATCAAGAAGTGATCCTGGTCTACCTACGTCAAGCATAACTCCAACAACCGTGTTCACTTCCCGGACTCCGCCGGAAAGAGACCATCACAGTTACACACGCGGTTGATTCATTTTAATTAAGGTCAACTTTAGGTTTTCTACAACCGGACATTATCAAATTCCCATCTGCCCATAACCGCGGGCACGGCTTTCGAAAGATCAAATCCCTGCAGGGGTGTCCCAACTTAGCCCATCACAAGCTCTCACGGTCAACGAAGGAATAGACCTCCACCCGAGATATTCTGATCAGACTCGGTATCCCAGTACAACAAGACATTTCGACAGGGTAAAACTAAACCAGCAACACCGCCCGAATGTGCCGACAAATCCCGATAGGAGCTGCACATATCTCTTTCTCAGGGCACACTCAGATTGTCCAAACTTCCGGTAGGCCAGCCGAGAGTTGCCCCTGGTAGCCACCGGCGGCTGACGTTTCGGACCAACACTCAGAGGAGCACTGGCCGGGGGGGGGGGGGTTAAAATAATGATGACCCTTGAGTCTGCAGAACCCAAGGGAAAAAAGTCTAGGTGGCAAATGGTAAAACCAATGTTGGGCATTGCTGGAGAAGCTTTACTTAAGGCGAACTGTCAAGGGGTTCCCATTATAGCCCAACCGCGTAAGGGACGCAAAATCCGGGAACATAACACCGATATGACGGAAACTAGGGCGGCAAGAGTGGAACAAAACACCAGGCATAAGGCCGAGCCTTCCACCCTTTACCAGGTATATAGATGTATTAATTAAATACGATATATAGTGATATCCCAACAAGTAAATAAGTGTCCCAACAAGGAACGGTAACTCCATGTTCCAACAAGGAACAAACTTCAATCTTCACCTGCAACTAACAACGCTATAAGAGGGGCTGAGCAAAGCGGTAACATAGCCAATCAAAGGTTTGCTAGGACATGGTGGGTTAGAGGCTGAACATGGCAATTGGGAGGCTGACAAGCAAGTGGTAGGCATCGTAGCATTGGCATAGCAAAAGAGCGAGCAAACTAGCATAGCAAAGATAGTAGTGATTTCGAGGGTATGATCATCTTGCCTGAAATCCCGAAAGGAAGAAGAATGAGTCCATGAAGAAGACAAACAGACGAAGATGAACGGGTCCTCACAAACTCGACGTTACCTGAACCAACCCGAGGAAGCAATCACCGGAAAAGAAGCACACAACATAGTAAACAACCAACACATGAACATGGTATGATATGCGAGATGCGGGATGCGATGCGGGATGCAAAATGCAAGACATGACAGGAAATGCATGAACCTGGCCTCAACTTGGAAAACCAAGGGTTCCACTGGATAGAGGGGAAGAAATCCCCTGAAAACGATATAAAGATCATAGGAATCGGAGCTACGGTTTGGAAATGGCAAGCGTTTTACGAAACGAATCGATCTGCGATTTACAGCAAGTAGGCTCCTAAATGCAACAAAATGAACATGCTACAGCCACCCAACATGAAAACAAATTGCATGGCAGTGATGTACTCAAGAAGCTTAACAAATCACCAGGACTGAGGCATAGGCAAATTCATCCATTAAGGGCTTCAAACAAGCATGGCAAAACTGAATAAGCAAAACAAATTTCAGACTTAGCAAAATTAACGCTAGTCTGAAATTTCAGACCACGATGCTCTCTTCGGAGCAGCAAAACAACATGATGCAAAACCTGAACATGGCAAGTAAGAGCATGGCATGTAGCTACTCAACAAGCTTATCAAGACACCCAAAATGACCTGGGGCCAAAAGGGTTCACAAAATACTCTACCGAGCACACGAACATCGATGAAACACAATCAGTTTTCAGACTTAGTGAAAACTGGGACATGCTGAAATAATAACTCACGGAGGCATGTAAACGAGCTCGATGCACTCACTACGGTGCAAGTCATGGCAAGGCAAGCACATATCCATAAAGAAGGCAAAAAATGCTAGCTAGACATGGTAAGAACAATGGCATAGCATGCATGGATCACTAGCAATGACTCCGGCAAAATCGCAAAAGAGTTCACGATCTGCCCAAAACAACAACTATGCAAAAGTTGAGCTCGATTGAGTCAACCTAGGGTGCTCCAACACAACAAGTAAAGACATGGATGGATTAAGCACATCCAGCATAACAAATCACTCTTACTGATCATCCTCAAAAGAGGCACGGATCACTAGGAAACAAGCCGGACATATAGCATCGTGAACTAAAACGGCCCAGACTTAGTGAAATTCACTAAGTCCCTGAAATCAGGAAACTCAGGTAGCCCTCTTCGCAAGCTTACACAAGACAACACACACATCCTAAAAATGCATGGGAGGCACCTCTGGAAAGAAGACAACATGCTTAACAATACATCCCAAAGGGGCACATGCATATCATGCACGGATTAAACATGGCAAAAATGACAAAAGTGCATGTTGAACTAACGGATCTGCAATTTAACTCATGATGCCTCCTTCCAACAGCATTTTGGGCAACAAGATGACCTCAAATGCAAATGACGCAATGGAATGAAATGATGTACTCGTCGAGACGAAGATTTTGACATATCATATGCACAAATCGGAGCTACGGATGCAAAGATACAAGGCCTCGAACATGGCATCATGGATCTGGGAATTTCGGGGACTTAGCCAAATTTTACCTCCGCGAAAGTCAACGCGGGACGGAGATATCCGGGACGGAGGGATCCGGATCTGGACGAGGGGAGGCGTGCTTGGTTCAGGACCGGGTGGATCTCGTCCCACCCGGCCGGATCTGGGACGGGGCGGCGGCCGGAGATGGTGGAGCTCGGCTCCGGCGACGGGGATGGCTGGAGGAGGCGGGGCGCGGCCGGAGATGGTGGCGCGGCGCGGCCGGCGAACTGGTGCGGTGGCGGTGAGGAGGGTGGATCCGGTCGAGGTGGCCGCGGGCGGCGCCGGCGATGGTCGCGGCGGCGAGATGCGGCTCCAGCCGGGGAAGGGGCCGCGTTGCGATGGCGGCCGGCAATGGTGGCGGCGGTGGTCGGTGCCGCTCCGGCAAGCTGGCAGCCGAGAGGATGACGGGGGCGCGCGCGGGCTCTACCCGGGCGACGGCGGCGGCGGAACCGGGCCCCGCGGGCCAGATCTGGGCCGCGCGGGCCCGCAGCGGCGGAGGAGAGAGGAGGTGGCGGCGCGCTGACGTGGCGGCGGCGGATTCGCCGGGGGCGCGGTCGGACATGTCCGGGGTGGTTGGATTTTGTCCGGCGGCGCGAGGTGGACGAAGGATAGGGTTCATCCGCGAAATTTTCGGGGATGCCCACATATATATATATATATATAGGTAGAGGGAGCTAGGAGAGTCCAAATGAGGTGCGGTTTGCGGCCACGCGATCGTGATCGAACGACCGAGATGATAGAGCAGAGTTTGGTGGGTTTTGGGCCAAATTGGAGGGGTGTTGGGCTGCAACACACACGAGGCCTTCTCGGTCCCTCGGTTAACCGTTGGAGTATCAAACGAAGTCCAAATGACCCGAAACTTGACAGGTGGTCTACCGGTAGTAAACCAAGGCCGCATGGCAAGTCTCGGTCCAATCCGGAAATGTTTAATCCCCACACACAAAAGAAAGGTAGAAATGACCACCGGAGGAGAACGGAGCGCCGGATTGCAAAACGGACAACGGGGAAAATGCTCGGATGCATGAGACGAACACGTATGCAAATGAAATGCACATGATGACATGATATGCAATGCATGACACGCAAGCAATGACAAGGCAACACCAGCGAATAACTGAACGACACCTGGCACATCGGTCTCGGGGCGTTACAACACTCCACTACGAGAGGATCTCGTCCCGAGATCTAGAATGGCACCGGAGGGAAAGCGGAAGAGAAAGAGAAGAGGTAAAACTAAGTTGCTTCCTTGACAAACGAGTGAAACCAAAGAACCTTGCGAGGTTGAAAAAATTCGAGAAAAGGATACAACGAAGGTGAACAAAGTCGAAAACACTCCGTTAGAAAGGAGGGACAAGGAACATTGCGAAACCTTGAGGTTGAAGGGAAGATATATATAGAAAACACTCCGGTTAAGGAAGGGGATCAAGGAAGACCAAAATCGGGCAGCACTCCGGTTGAGAAGGGAGTCAAAATTTGATAAGATGAGAGAGCTCAAATGAAAAACACGACACTCCGGTTGAGAAAGGGATGCAAGACTAGATAAGGCGAAAAGAACTTGAGCAGAATGGCACCACACTCCGGTTAAGCAAGATATGGAAGGAATAAGAGTGACTTCATTTGGACAGCACTCCATCTGTAATTGGAAGGAATTGAACTTGACAAGATGAGAGGATACTTGAAAAGAGGACACAACACTCAGGTTAAATGGATAAGCATGAAAAGAACATGATCTTGACAAGAACAAGAAGAAGGTTGAACAGAACAACATCACAATGTCTCTGGAACAAAAGTAAAAAAATGGAATGGGATGAACGAAGGGAAACAATATCTTGAGAGAGCACGGTTCCAACAGAAGCTAGATCGGAGTTGTTGGAAAAACCAACAACGAAAAAAATAATAGGCTTGATATGGTCTTATGGAATACCTCTCAAATTAAGAGATGAAAAACCCGCCACTCACGGGAAAAGAATTGGATTTCCAAGAACAAGGAGACGAGAAGGCTATATCACCGGGAGGATAAAGAAGAACTTGGGTCAATTATATGCCTCGTAGCAAGATCCTTAGGGGAAGCTTTAGGTGAAATATAACCCAAGACAATACCAACGAATAGGTTGATGGATTTAAAATATCCCAATCCTGACAGCATGTGAATCATGAAAACATGAACTCAAATTATCAAGAATGACACAATACCACCTCCGGTAATATGGTAGAAAGAATTGCACTCCGGATAGCAAGATGAAGAGAGCTTGAGCTCCTTTGATAAGAATCTCAATGAACACTTCGAGAAGGGATTAAATCCTTGATGAACCTGGCCTCAACTTGGAAAACCAAGGGTGCCACTGGATAGAGGGGAAGAAATCCCCTGAAAACAATATAAAGATCATAGGAATCGGAGCTACGGTTTGGAAATGGCAAGCGTTTTACGAAACGAATCGATCTGCGATTTACAGCAAGTAGGCTCCTAAATGCAACAAAATGAACATGCTACAGCCACCCAATATGAAAACAAATTGCATGGCAGTGATGTACTCAAGAAGCTTAACAAATCACCAGGACTGAGGCATAGGCAAATTCATCCATTAAGGGCTTCAAACAAGCATGGCAAAACTGAATAAGCAAAACAGATTTCAGACTTAGCGAAATTAACGCTATTCTGAAATTTCAGACCACGATGCTCTCTTCGGAGCAGCAAAACAACATGATGCAAAACCTGAACATGGCAAGTAAGAGCATGGCATGGAGCTACTCAACAAGCTTATCAAGACACCCAAAATGACCAGGGGCCAAAAGGGTTCACAAAATACTCTACCGAGCACACGAACATCGATGAAACACAATCAGTTTTCAGACTTAGTGAAAACTGGGACATGCTGAAATAATAACTCATGAAGGCATGTAAACGAGCTCGATGCACTCACTACGGTGCAAGTCATGGCAAGGCAAGCACATATCCATAAAGAAGGCACAAAATGCTAGCTAGACATGGCAAAAACAATGGCATAGCATGCATGGATCACTAGCAATGACTCCGGCAAAATCACAAAAGAGTTCACGATCTGCCCAAAACAACAACTATGCAAAAGTTGAGCTCGATTGAGTCAACCTAGGGTGCTCCAACATAACAAGTAAAGACATGGATGGATTAAGCACATCCAGCATAACAAATCACTCTTACTGATCATCCTCAAAAGAGGCACGGATCACTAGGAAACAAGCCGGACATATAGCATCGTGAGCTAAAACGGCCCAGACTTTGTGAAATTTACTAAGTCCCTGAAATCAGGAAACTCAGGTAGCCCTCTTCGCAAGCTTGCACAAGACAACACACACATTCTAAAAATGCATGGGAGGCACCTCTGGAAAGAAGACAACATTCTTAACAATACATCCCAAAGGGGCACAGGCATATCATGCACGGATTAAACATGGCAAAAATGACAAAAGTGCATGTTGAACTAACGGATCTGCAATTTTACTCATGATGCCTTCTTCCAACAGCATTTTGGGCAACAAGATGACCTCAAATGCAAATGATGCAATGGAATGAAATGATGTACTCGTCGAGACGAAGATTTTGACATATCATATGCACAAATCGGAGCTACGGATGCAAAGATACAAGGCCTCGAACATGGCATCATGGATCTGGGAATTTCGGGGACTTAGCCAAATTTTACCTCCGCGAAAGTCAACGCGGGACGGAGATATCCGGGACGGAGGGATCCGGATCTGGACGAGGGGAGGCGTGCTTGGTTCGGGACCGGGTGGATCTCGTCCCACCCGGCCGGATCTGGGACGGGGCGGCGGCCGGAGATGGTGGAGCTCGGCTCCGGCGACGGGGATGGCCGGAGGAGGCGGGGCGCGACCGGAGATGGTGGCGCGGTGCGGCCGGCAAACTGGTGCGGCGGCGGTGAGGAGGGCGGATCCGGTCGAGGTGGCCGCGGGCGGCACCGGCGATGGTCGCGGCGGCGAGATGCGGCTACGGCCGGGGAAGGGGCCGCGTCGCGGTGGCGGCCGGCAATGGTGGCGGCGGTGGTCGGCGCTGCTCCGGCAAGCTGGCAGCCGAGAGGATGACGGGGGCGCGCGCGGGCTCTACCCGGGCGACGGCGGCGGCGGAACCAGGCCCCGCGGGCCAGATCTGGGCCGCGCGGGCCCGCGACGGCGGAGGAGAGAGGAGGTGGCGGCGCGCTGACGTGGCGGCGGCGGATTCGCCGGGGGCGCGGTCGGACATGTCCGTGGTGGTTGGATTTTGTCCGGCGGCGCGAGGTGGACGAAGGATAGGGTTCATCCGCGAAATTTTCGGGGATGCCCACATATATATATAGGTAGAGGGAGCTAGGAGAGTCCAAATGAGGTGCGGTTTGCGGCCACGCGATCGTGATCGAACGACCGATATGATAGAGCAGAGTTTGGTGGGTTTTGGGCCAAATTGGAGGGGTGTTGGGCTGCAACACACACGAGGCCTTCTCGGTTCCTCGGTTAACCGTTGGAGTATCAAACGAAGTCCAAATGACCCGAAACTTGACAGGCGGTCTACCGGTAGTAAACCAAGGCCGCATGGCAAGTCTCGGTTCAATCTGGAAATGTTTAATCCCCACACACAAAAGAAAGGTAGAAATGACCACCGGAGGAGAACGGAGCGCCGGATTGCAAAACGGACAACAGGGAAAAATGCTCGGATGCATGAGACGAACACGTATGCAAATGAAATGCACATGATGACATGATATGCAATGCATGACACGCAAGCAATGACAAGGCAACACCAGCGAATAACTGAACGACACCTGGCACATCGGTCTCGGGGCGTTACACGTGTGTTGAACGCGGAGGTGCCGTCCGTTCGGCACTTGGTCATCGGTGATTTGGATCACGTCGTGTTCGACTACATCATCCCCGTTCTTTGAACGCTTCCGCACGCGATCTACAAAGGTATGTAGATGCATCTGATGACTCATTGCTAGATGAACTCCTAGATGGATCTTGGTGAAACGAGTAGGAAATTTTTTGTTTTCTGCAACGTTACCCAACAGTGGCATCATGAGCTAGGTCTATGCGTAGTTCTTCTTGCGCGAGTAGAACACAATTTGTTGTGGGCGTGGATTTGTCAACTTTCTTGCCGCTACTAGTCTTTTCTTGCTTCAGCGGTATTGTGGGATGAAGCGGCCCGGACCAACCTTACACGTACGCTTACGTGAGACCGGTTCCACCGACTAACATGTACTAGTTGCATAAGGTGGCTGGCGGGTGTCTGTCTCTCCTACTTTAGTTGGAGCGGATTCGATGAACAGGGTCCTTATGAAGGGTAAATATAAGTAGACAAATCACGTTGTGGTTTTCACGTAGGTAAGAAAACGTTCTTGCTAGAACCCTAATTCAGCCACGTAAAACTTGCAACAACAATTAGAGGACGTCTAACTTGTTTTTGCAGCAAGTGGTTTGTGATATGATATGGCCAAAGTTGTGATGAATGATGAATGATCTATATGTGATGTATGAGATGTTAATGCTATTGTAATATGAATCACGACTTGCATGTCGATGAGTATGACAACCGGTAGGAGCCATAGGAGTTGTCTTTATTCTTTTATATGACCTGCGTGTCATTGAGAAACGCCATGTAAATTACTTTACTTCATTGCTAAACGCGTTAGCCATAGTAGTAGAAGTAATAGTTGGCGAGCAACTTCATGGAGACACGATGATGGAGATCATGATGATGGATATCATGGTGTCAAGCCGGTGACAAGATGATCATGGAGCCCCAAGATGGAGATCAAAGGAGCTATGTGATATTGGCCATATCATGTCACATTTATTATTTGATTGCATGTGATGTTTATCATGTTTTGCATCTTGTTTACTTAGAACGACGGTAGTAAATAAGATGATCCCTCATAACAATTTCAAGAAGTGTTCTCCCCTAACTGTGCACCGTTGCTAAAGTTCGTCGTTTCGAAGCACCACGTGATGATCGGGTGTGATAGATTCTTACGTTCACATACAACGGGTGTAAGACAGTTTTACACATGCAAAACACTTAGGGTTAACTTGACGAGCCTAGCATGTGTATAGACATGGCCTCGGAACACAGGAGACCGAAAGGTAAAACATGAGTCGTATAGAAGATACGATCAACATGAAGATGTTCACCGACGTTGACTAGTCCGTCTCACGTGATGATCGGACACGGCCTAGTTAACTCGGATCATGTAATACTTAGATGACTAGAGGGATGTCTAATCTAAGTGGGAGTTCATTATATAATTTGATTATATGAACTTTATTATCATGAACATTAGTCTAATATATTTTACAATATGTCTTGTAGATCAAATGGCCCACGTAGTCCTCAACTTCAACGCGTTCCTAGAGAAAACCAAGCTGAAAGACGATGGCAGCCACTATACAGACTGGGTCCGGAACCTGAGGATCATCCTCATAGCTGCCAAGAAAGATTACGTCCTACAAGCACCGCTAGGTGAAGCTCCCGTCCCACAGAACCAAGACGTTATGAACGCTTGGCAGACACGTATTGACGACTACTCCCTCGTTCAGTGCGGCATGCTTTACAGTTTAGAGACGGGGCTCCAAAAGCGTTTTGAGAGACATGGAGCATATGAGATGTTCGAAGAGCTGAAAATGGTTTTCCAAGCTCATGCCCGGGTCGAGAGATATGAGGTCTCCGACAAGTTCTTCAGCTGTAAGATGGAGGAAAATAGTTCTGTCAGTGAGCACATACTCACTATGTCTGGGTTACATAACCGCTTGACTCAGCTGGGAGTTAATCTCCCGGATGATGCGGTCATTGACAGAATCCTCCAGTCGCTTCCACCAAGCTACAAGAGCTTTGTGATGAACTTCAACATGTAGGGGATGCAAAAGACCATTCCTGAGTTGTTTTCAATGCTGAAATCAGCGGAGGTAGAAGTCAAAAAGGAACATCAAGTGTTGATGGTCAATAAAACCACCAAGTTCAAGAAAGGCAAGGGTAAAAAGAACTTCAAGAAGGACGGCAAGGAAGTTGCCACGCCCGGCAAGCAAGCTGCCGGGAAGAAGCCAAAGAATGGACCCAAGCCCGAGACTGAGTGCTTTTATTGCAAGGGAAGCGGTCACTGGAAGTGGAACTGCCCCAAATACTTAGTAGACAAGAAGGCCGGCAAAACAAAAGGTATATGTGATATACATGTAATTGATGTGTACCTTACCAGTAATCGTAGTAGCTCTTGGGTATTTGATACCGGTGCAGTTGCTCACATTTATAACTCACAGCAGGAACTACGGAATAAGCGGAGACTGGCAAAGGACGAGGTGACGATGCGCGTCGGGAATGGTTCCAAAGTCGATGTGATCGCCGTCGGCACGCTACCTCTTCATTTACCTATGGGATTAGTTTTAAACCTCAATAATTGTTATTTAGTACCAGCTTTGAGCATGAACATTGTATCAGGATCTCATTTAATTCGAGATGGCTACTCATTTAAATCCGAGAATAATGGTTGTTCTATTTATATGAGAGATATGTTTTATGGTCATGCTCCTATGGTGAATGGTTTATTCTTTATGAATCTCGAACGTAATGCTACACATGTTCATAGTGTGAGTACCAAAAGATGTAAGGTTGATAATGATAGTCCCACATACTTGTGGCACTGCCGCCTTGGTCACATAAGTGTCAAACGCATGAAGAAGCTCCATGCAGATGGACTTTTGGAGTCTCTTGATTATGAATCATTTGACACGTGCGAACCATGCCTTATGGGTAAAATGACCAAGACTCCGTTCTCAGGAACAATGGAGCGAGCAACCAACTTATTGGAAATCATACATACTGATGTGTGCGGTCCAACGAGTGTTGAGGCTCGTGGTGGCTATCGTTATGTTCTCACCCTCACTGATGACTTGAGTAGATATGGGTATGTCTACTTAATGAAACACAAGTCTGAAACCTTTGAAAAGTTCAAGGAATTTCAGAATGAGGTTGAGAATCAACGTGACAAGAAAATCAAGTTTCTATGATCTAATCGTGGAGGAGAATACTTGAGTCATGAATTTGGCACACACTTAAGAAAATGTGGAATAGTTTCACAACTCACGCTGCCTGGAACACCTCAGCGTAATGGTGTGTCCGAACGTCGTAATCGCACTCTATTAGATATGGTGCGGTCTATGATGTCTCTTACCGATCTACCGCTATCTTTTTGGGGCTATGCTTTAGAGACTGCTGCATTCACTTTAAATAGGGCTTCGTCAAAATCCGTTGAGACGACACCGTTTGAATTATGGTTTGGGAAGAAACCTAAGTTGTCATTTCCAAAATTTGGGGATGCGATGCTTATGTCAAGAAACTTCAACCTGAAAAACTCAAACCCAAGTCGGAAAAATGCGTCTTCATAGGATACCCAAAAGAAACTATTGGGTATACCTTCTACCTCAGATCCGAAGGCAAGATCTTTGTTGCCAAGAATGGATCCTTTCTAGAGAAAGAGTTTCTCTCGAAAGAAATAAGTGGGAGGAAAGTAGAACTTGATGAAGTGTTACCTCTTGAACCGGAAAATGGCGCAACTCAAGAAAATGTTCCTGAGGTGCCTGCACCGACCAGAGAGGAAGTTAATGATGATGATCATGAAACTTCTGATCAAGTTGCTACTGAACTTCGAAGGTCCACAAGGACACGTTCCGCACCAGAGTGGTACGGCAACCCTGTCTTGGAAATCATGTTGTTAGACAACGGTGAACCTTCGAACTATGAAGAAGCGATGGCGGGCCCGGATTCCGACAAATGGCTAGAAGCCATGAAATCCGAGATAGGATCCATGTATAAAAACGAAGTATGGACTTTGACTGACTTGCCCGTTGAACGGCGAGCCATAGAGAATAAATGGATCTTTAAGAAGAAGACAGATGCGGATGGTAATGTGACCATCTATAAAGCTCGGCTTGTCGCTAAGGGTTATCGACAAGTTCAAGGGGTTGACTACGATGAGACTTTCTCACCGGTAGCGAAGCTAAAGTCCGTCCGAATCATGTTAGCAATTGCCGCGTTTTACGATTATGAAATATGGCAAATGGACGTCAAAACGGCATTCCTTAATGGTTTCCTTAAGGAAGAATTGTATATGATGCAGCCGGAAGGTTTTGTCGATCCTAAGAATGCTGACAAGGTGTGCAAGCTCCAACGCTCGATTTATGGGCTGATGCAAGCATCTCGGAGTTGGAACATTCGCTTTGATGAGATGATTAAAGCATTTGGGTTTAGGCAGACTTATGGAGAAGCCTGCGTTTACAAGAAAGTGAGTGGGAGCTCTGTAGCATTTCTCATATTATATGTAGATGACATACTTTTGATGGGAAATGATATAGAACTCTTGGACAACATTAAGGCCTACTTGAATAAGAGTTTTTCAATGAAGGACCTTGGAGAAGCTGCTTATATATTAGGCATCAAAATCTATAGAGATAGATCGAGACGCCTCATAGGTCTTTCACAAAGCACATACCTTGATAAGATATTGAAGAAGTTCAATATGGATCAATCTAAGAAGGGGTTCTTGCCTGTGTTACAAGGTATGAAATTGAGCTCGGCTCAAAGTCCGACCACGGCAGAAGAAATAGAAGAGATGAGTGTCATCCCCTATGCCTCAGCCATAGGTTCTATTATGTATGCCATGCTGTGTACCAGACCTGATGTAAACCTTGCCGTAAGTTTGGTAGGAAGGTACCAAAGTAATCCCGGCAAGGAACACTGGACAGCGGTCAAGAATATCCTGAAGTACCTGAAAAGGACTAAGGAAATGTTTCTCGTTTATGGAGGTGACGAAGAGCTCGTCGTAAAGGGTTACGTCGATGCTAGCTTCGACACAGATCTGGATGACTCAAAGTCACAAACCGGATACGTGTATATTTTGAATGGTGGGGCAGTAAGCTGGTGCAGTTGCAAGCAGAGCGTCGTGGCGGGATCTACATGTGAAGCGGAATACATGGCAGCCTCGGAGGCAGCACAAGAAGCAATTTGGGTGAAGGAGTTCATCACCGACCTCGGAGTCATACCCAATGCGTCCGGGCCGATCAAGCTCTTCTGTGACAACACTGGAGCTATTGCACTTGCCAAGGAGCCCAGGTTTCACAAGAAGACAAGGCACATCAAGCGTCGCTTCAACTCCATTCGTGAAAAAGTTCAAGATGGAGACATAGATATTTGTAAAGTACATACGGACCTGAATGTAGCAGATCCGTTGACTAAACCTCTCCCTAGGGCAAAACATGATCAACACTAGAATTCCATGGGTGTTCGATTCATCACAATGTAACTAGATTATTGACTCTAGTGCAAGTGGGAGACTGTTGGAAATATGCCCTAGATGCAATAATAAAAGCATTATTATTATATTTCCTTGTTCATGATAATTGTCTTTATTCATGCTATAATTGTGTTATCCGGAAATCGTAATACATGTGTGAATAAAAGACACCAACATGTCCCTAGTAAGCCTCTAGTTGACTAGCTCGTTAATCAACCGATAGTCATGGTTTCTTGGCTATGGACATAGGATGTCATTGATAACGAGGTCACATCATTAGGAGAATGATGTGATGGACAAGACCCAATCCTAAACATAGCATAAAGATCGTGTAGTTCGTTTGCTAGAGTTTTGCAATGTCAAGTATCTTTTCCTTAGACCATGAGATCGTGTAACTCCCGGATACCGTAGGAGTGCTTTGGGTGTACCAAACGTCACAACGTAACTGGGTGACTATAAAGGTATACTACGGGTATCTCCGAAAGTGTTTGTTGGGTTGACACGGATCAAGACTGGGATTTGTCACTCCGTATGACGGAGAGGTATCACTGGGCCCACTCGGTAATGCATCATCATAATGAGCTCAAAGTGACCAAGTGTCTGGTCACGGGATCATGCATTACGGTACGAGTAAAGTGACTTGCCGGTAACGAGATTGAACGAGGTATTGGGATACTGACGATCGAATCTCGGGCAAGTAATATATCGATTGACAAAGGGAATTGCATACGGGGTTGATTGAATCCTCGACATCGTGGTTCATCCGATGAGATCATCGTGGAGCATGTGGGAGCCAACATGGGTATCCAGATCCCGCTGTTGGTTATTGACCGGAGAGTCGTCTCGGTCATGTCTACATGTCTTCCGAACCCGTAGGGTCTACACACTTAAGGTTCGGTGACGCTAGGGTTGTGAAGATATGTATATGCAGTAACCCGAATGTTGTTCGGAGTCCCAGATGAGATCCCGGACGTTAAGAGGAGTTCCAGAATGGTCCGGAGGTAAAGAATTATATATAGGAAGTGCTGTTTCGGCCATCGGGACAAGTTTCGGGGTTACCGGTATTGTGCCGGGACCACCGGAAGGGTCCCGGGGGTCCACCGGGTGGGGCCACCTATCCCGGAGGGCCCCATGGGCTGAAGTGGAAAGGGACCCAGCCCATAGTGGGCTGGGGCGCCACCCCTTAAGGGCCCATGCGCCTAGGGTTTAGGGGAAACCCTAAAGGGGGGCGCCCCCTTGCTTTGGGGGCAAGCCCCCCACCCCTTGGCCGCCGCCCCCCCTAGGAGATCCATCTCCTAGGGCCGGCGCCCCCCCCCTAGGCACCCCTATATATAGTGGGGGAGAGGAGGGACTTGAGGCTACGGCTTTTGGTGCATCCCTCTCTCCCTGTTACGTCTCTCTCTCTTGTAGTATAGGCGAAGCCCTGCTACTGTGACGCCCTGCATCCACCACCACGCCGTCGTGCTGCTGGATCATCACCAACCTCTCCTTCCCCCTTGCTGGATCAAGAAGGAGGAGACGTCTCCCGTCCCGTACGTGTGTGGAACGCGGAGGTGCCGTCCGTTCGGCACTTGGTCATCGGTGATTTGGATCACGTCGTGTTCGACTACATCATCCCCGTTCTTTGAACGCTTCCGCACGCGATCTACAAAGGTATGTAGATGCATCTGATGACTCGTTGCTAGATGAACTCCTAGATGGATCTTGGTGAAACGAGTAGGAAATTTTTTGTTTTCTGCAACGTTACCCAACAGACTTCCCTAGGGCGCACCATAGAGGGCTGGTGTCGGGGATATACCCCGTGGTATGACCCGATCGGAAGTATGACCCGGCCGGACTTGACGACTCACTAGTAACCCACCCTATGGTGACTCACTAAGTGACCCGCCTAGATCTCTCCACTCACTGATGACCCGGCCGAGCCAGGTGACTCATTGGTGACCCGGCCGGCGGGTCAGAGGAGCGACAAGACCTGGTGGCCCAACATGCGGTTCATGGAAGGCCGGCTCATATTATGGTGGGCCGGCTTAAGATGAAAGGCATAAGGAATATTCTTCTACAAAGGAAGCAAGACTAGGACTCCACTTGTAATAGAGTAATCATAATCCTAATAGGACTAGTCATGTAAGCCGCCCCTTCAACATATATAAGGAGGGGCAGGGCACCCCAAGTGGGACAAGTTACACAAGTTAGACAGATTAGGGTTAGACAAACAAGTCTATAGCTCTCGAGATAGAGCACCCTTGTAATCATGATCATCATCATCAATATCAATGAAGCAGGATGTAGGCTTTTACCTCCATTGTGAGGGGCCGAACCTGGGTAAAACCTTGCGTCTCTCGTCCCTCTCAACCCTTCTCAAGCTACCACATAGATGCGTTGGCCTCACGACTAAATCCTTTCAACGAGGACATCTATCGTGACAATTTCACGACAGTTGGCGCCCACCGTGAGACCCGCGCACGGTGGTGTGGAGTTCTTGAAGGGATCTCTCTTAGGGATCAAAAATTTGCAATTTTCCAGGTGAAGAAGAATCGTTGGGGAAGGATTTACATCGTTTCTTTAACAAGCAGTCAGATCTATTACCCGGATGAGGTTTGAGTTTAAGAGGAAAAATTAGGGTTATGATCTGTTGGTAGCCACGAGTTGCGAGTACAACTCGCCGAGATCGAAACGAAGCCAAACTTATTGCGGCAAACAACCGAAGCTATCAGCAATTTCCTCTGTAGGTTTTTTGACCAAATCCGATTGTTACTACATCCACAAGCAGCGGTCCAATCGACGACTCATTGCCGTTCCACGAAGAGAAATCCCAGGCTATAAGTCCCGATGGAATCAATTGTAGTTCCTGCTGCTACTTTGGGCGTGGATGACAAGTCAATTCCTGGGTCTTCACATGAGCAACAAAAACAAAACAAAAAGGCGGGTCATCAATCACGACCCGGACTCTGCATGGCTGTTGCCGCAGCATCGCCTCAACCGTGGTCCCGCTTGGCTGCACCGGTCCGACCTCGATTCACCTCTCCGGTGAGCCGCTTCTCATTCCGTTGTGCCTCGCCTCATCATCCGGGTCGTATTAAGTCGGCCTCGCCCCTGCTTCAAGTCGCCATCACCGTGGCCTCCCTCGCCGCATCAAGCCGCCGTGCCCGGCGTTGAGACGCCCAGCCACGCGGTCGCCTCAGCTGTGGCCTCACGCCCCCGCCTTGAGCACGGCACCGCCGCCTCACCGTTGCGGCAAACCGCTGCTGCCCTTGTGTTTTATCTCCACTAAGGACAGCGTCAATCTTGCCTGTCTGAGCTGCGGCCTTCGCTCGAGTCGCCGGGTCTCCGCACTTCGTTCAGCCACGGCCTGAGACGCCACTTTCTACTGCCAAAAGTCGCCACCTCCGTGGCCTCATCGAGTCGCCCCCGACTCCACCGCGATGGCCGATCCGGGCCGCCACCGGCTGTGAGCCGCCGTCATTGCCATCATGTTGGGCCGCGAACCTTCCTGCCGCGGAGTCACCACAGATGTACCATCACTGACCCGCCGTCGTTATACCTCGCACTGGTCTGCCATCTCCACCATCGTTGTGGACCTGCATCGACAGGCTCGTCTAGCCGCCTTGCCACCATGGGTTTCAGCACCTCCGCGTCGCACCGGAGTCGTACCATTGCTGAGTCGCCGTCTTTTTCACGCTCAAGGTTGTCGCTGGCCTCCGTCGCCTCGGCCTTGTTACACCTTGGCCGTGGCCGAGCTACCACCGTCGCCTCCTTTTCAAGCACCCTCGCTGGCCTCTGGGCCCCTCCGTGCTGGCTGCCTGCTAGTTTTTTGGCTCCTCAGCCGCCCGCCGACTCATACTTTTTCTTGCCGCATCGCTCATGCTCCGCTCCGCAACCGCGCAAACCGCCGGCGGTTCAGGAAGTTCGCTGTTCTGCCTCACCGGTGACCCGCCCAATGTGCCGCGCTTCTCCTCAGCCGCTCTTGCGCCTCCTTGACCCGCCCCTACCTAAGGGTCGCTCGCGATTCTTTAAGCTGCCTCCAGCCGTCCGTTTCAGTTGACTGGGCAAGGGTGAGGAAAGGAAACAAAGGAAAAGATAAGAGAAGGTTCGGTTGAAAAAAAAGGGTCAACAGGACCCGGAGGATTTCCTCCGAGCCGCCCGGTGCCGCGCTTTAAGCCAGTCACCTCTATCATTATTGCTACAACCTACAGCCGATACTTCTTGATAAAACATATCAGCTGAAATGCATCCTGTCAAAGTTTTTATTGATACATTCTTATTTTCTTCAAGAACAACTACTCCCGTTTGTGCAATTTCTTATGCAGAATTCATCATTACAAAAGTGACTATCAAGCTATGGCCCTTCTGTACATCAGATGGGTCAATGGGCAGGGTCAATTATAACCCATCAAAATTCAACATATTCCAGCAATCCACTGGTCATATCATGATCAAGTATGGAGAGTCTCAAGCTAACTCCTCGAGTAATCTTAATACTCGGGGGCTACGATGACATGACTTGGCAAAACATTGTGAGATTCAAGACCCCGGATCATTGGAGGGAAGATAACCCGGTCCCAGAGGCTATCGCCATATTGGTGAAAATTTAAAGGCCGTCAGAAAATTTCTGTATTAAAAAGAAGGATTCCGGTTTAAAATCCGTTTCCGGGGAAACTTATCTACCACAAAGCTCTGAAGCTCTCAATATCTGGTTCACAATCCGGCTCAAGGGAAATCAGTCTCCCTGAAGCTCTCAATATCCGGTTCACAATCCGTCTCAAGGATAATCTGTCTCCCACAAAGTTTTGAAGCTTTTCAAATCCGGTTTAAAGTTCTGGTTCAAAAAGAATTAATCTCTCACAAGTTCGAGTTCTCAGAAAAATTAAAGGTTGCCAAAGAAAACTTGCTGCCATGCTGCGTGCTTCAAACATGGGTATCCTGCCTTACGGCTTATCTTATTATGGTCACTTGGGGGCTTCCTGCTCATCGAGCATCGCTGTCGGTACCCTCTTGATCGACGCAATGCCAAAGCTTATATGGTCACTTGGGGGCTTCCTATTCAAACATAGGTGTATTACCAAAGAGAACATAGCTGTCGGTACCCTCTTGATCAGCTCAATGCCACACTAGTAAGCATGTCACTTGGGGGCTTCCTGTTCAAACATAGGCGTATTCGACCAAAGAAGACATAGCGTTACTACCCTCTTGACCAGGTTTGTTCAAACATAGGCGTATTCGACCAAAGAGAACAAACTCTGACCGGGTCATCCTACCTGTACACCAGCTGCTTCCACTCCATCAGGTCATCCTGATTGACCCGCCGAACTCTTAATGATCAGTCTTTACGGCATATTCGACCAAGATCTGAGCTCGATTAAGGTTCAAACGGCGGCTTTTCATGCGAGAGCACGGTTTACAGATAGTCAGGTGTCAGGACCCCGATCCTAGGTCACACCGATCTAGCATGTAACACATCATATCACTTTGTGGCCTCACGCACGGTATTTCCACGGGTGCCACCTTACCTGGCCCAGGACCGTTTGCGCCTTTTGGCTCACGTATATGATAGTGTCGCTAGCATCCATATGACAAAGAACCCGGGCCGACATGGCTAGTCGTGAACCCAAAGCGGCACAGACCTATGGAGACAGGCATACATGAATCACATCGAACATGTCGGTCATCAACGAGTGATTCCGGGCTGTAGCACTGGGCTAACAGGACTCCGTGGATCCCGGGCTATAGCAGGCTAGGCAGGACTCCGGAAATCACCGTGTGACATTTCCCCGAAGGGACAGACATAGGGACGAAGTGAAACACATGCCGGCCAGTCAAGTGTCCTGAACAGTAGTGCTGGGCTAGCAGGACTCCGGTGAACCGGGCTGTAGCGGACTACTATGGCTCGAGGAACACTAGACTACATTTCCCCATAAGAAAGGCTGCGAAGGATAAACAACTAGATAGTCGGATCCCACACATACCAAGCATTTCAATCATGCACACAATATGCTCGATATGTGTAAATACAACATGGCATCACAACATAACTCTACAACTCAAGTATTAATTCATTAGGCTCCGAGGAGCGAGATATTACAAACATGGGTCTCATGACCCAACAATCATGGCATACAATGCAAAGCACATGCGGAAACTTAACATGTCTGAGTATAGACATCTATAAATGAAAAAGGCTAAGAAGCCTGACTATCTACCAAATCCTGCCGAGGGCACAAGATCGTAGCTGAGGTATCAAGCTAAACGTCGAAGTCCACGCGGAACTACTAGCGAGACTGAAGTCTCTCTGCAAAACATAAATTAAGCAAACGTGAGTACAAAGGTACTCAGCAAGACTTGCATCAGAACTAAACTACATATGCATCGGTATCAACAAGGGGGGTGGTGGAGTTTAACTGCAGCAAGCCAGCTTTGACTCAGTGGCTAACCTGAACTACGATTGCGAGCAACTCTTTTGAGGTGGCGCACACGAGTCCACATATTCACCAATCAATACACCACTATGGATCCGCTCTCGTCTCCCTACGAGAAGGCCATCCATAGCACTCACGCTTATCTTGCGAGTTTTAGGGTATCCAGTTTCACCTTTCTATGAACTGTTATAGGCAACCCAGAAGTCCTTTACCGCGGACGCGGCTATTCGAATAGATCATTTATAACCCTGCAGGGGTGTACTTCGTCACACATGTTTCCACCACTTAGCGTCTGCACATGACATGTGCTCGACAGACTTCAAGCGAAAGCCGACGTGGGTGTAGACCACGACCTGACTAACCACACAAGTCTCTAGTCCAGGTTTATCGCCTATTCGGATTCCATCCGCGAGGAGATCCAGCCGGAGTTTCGCTCACAGCCCCAAACGATGTGTGCAGGGTTCCCGAGACACCAAACGGGCGCCCGGTACACCGTGCCACAGTGTATCTACCGCATCATAGCCCACCCCTAGGGTCAGCGCTACGCACGGCCGCCAACACATATCCTATAAACACCAGAAACTAATTGCAACTCCTGGACAGAGGATGAGAGGGGTCAGTAAGTCGAGCGGGGTCATATTTCAGGGCCCAACGTGTGGTAGTAGCTGTTTCATGGATCACAAACACAGAACTCAGTTCCTGAGGACGGTTTCAATGAGACAACCCACCATGTACTCCTACCTGGCCTCTCACCGCTACCTTTACCAAATCGTGTTCACACACTTTGCTCACACACAGGAGGACATGTTCACAACTTTCCAATTCATCCCTGATGAATCAGACCTGACACAACTCTAAGCAATAGCAGGCATGACAAGCAAAAATGAATGAGTAGGCACATCAGGGCTCAAACAACTCCTACTCATGCTAGTGGGTTTCATCTATTTACTGTGGCAATGACAGGTCATGCAAAGGATAAGGGGTTCAACTACCGCAACAAGTAACAGATGAATCGTTGTTGTCCTAATGCAGTAAAAGAGAGCATGAGCGAGAGAGTGGGCTTGTATCGGAATGAACAAGGGGGTTGTTCTTGCCTGGCACTTCTGAAGATATCATTGGGTCTTCATTAGTGTCAACGATCACATCGTCGGTACAACGTCTATCGAGAGGGGACATTTACCGGCAAACAAGGAAGAACACAATCAATGCGATGCAACAGTATGATGCATGATCATGACATGGCAATATGCTGTTGATTGAGCTAATGCAACTAACAACAAGTTAAATGGAGTTGGTTTGAACACTAGGTTCAAATTCAAATTCAAACTATGAATTCAAATAGTGCATTATCATGTTTTGGACTAAACAGTGAGGTTAATTTGTTCAAACATGCATGAAAATGCCATAAACAGATTCCTTGAATTTTTCTGATAATTTTTCATATATAATTTATTTCATTTGGAGTTACAGTTGAATTTCTATGATTTTTCAAAGTTTTGGATATTTTCTGAAATAAATAAATCATTTAAGATTTATTTAAATCCCAGAAAAGGATTACTGCATCAGCATGACATCGTCATGACGTCAGCAGGTCAACGGGGCAGGGTCCAGGTCAAACCTGACCAGTGGGACCCACTGGTCAGTGACCCAGTGCCGGTTTGTCTCACAGACAGGTGGGGCCAGTCAACTGCCACGTCAGCGTGGTCAACGCCGACGCGTGGGGCAGTGGGTTTTAACTAACTTTAAACAGAAAATTAAACTAACCTAACTGGCATAGGGGCCCACATGGCAGTGGCTCTAGAGGTGGTTTAGCTGGGTCATTAGTGGCTAATGATGAGCCATGTCATCCGTCGCCGGAGTTTCGCCGGCGACGACCATTTCGCGCGGCGGGGATCGTCGTCTCGCTACAGGCCACGGTTTGAGGCGGGGTTTGCTCCTACGGCTTCCTGGCATTCTCGCGCATCTAGTGGTGGTAGCGGCAGCAGCTGGGATGGCCGGGGTTGACGGCGGCGAGCACTTCCGCGGCGGCCGGAGTTCGGCACCTGCGGTTTTGGCGTTGTGGTGCACGAGAGGGGAACTGATGGGTTCTACGTGCTCCTGGTGAGGTGTGGAGCACGTTGCCGTGCTCGGGAGTGAGCTGCGGTGGCTCTGGTCTCGTCTACATCATCACCAGCGGCGAGGAGCTCACGGCTCCGGTGAAAAGAGCGGCCAGAGTGTGGGAACGAGTGCGGGGAGGAGGGGGAAAGGTGTGGGAGCTCACAATGATCTCGAGGGAGGACTCAGCGGGCTCGGGGACGACCGGAAGGCAGCGAATTTGACGGAGATGGCCGGCGGTCCCGAGGTTGAAGAAGGCATCGATGGCGGCGCTTCGAGGCGTCCGGCATCGCGTGAGTCGACGGAGAGGATGAGGTGGACGAGGCAGAGCTCAGGGACGCGTCGGAGAGGTGAGGGGAGCACGGTGGCTGCGGTGGTGCTTGTCGGCAGCGATGGTCTCCGCTCGGGTGGCTGCGGTGCGAGCGCTGGGGAGAGAGGGAGGAAGCAGAGAGGGGGGAGGGAGATGCAGGCGGTGCCGTGGCGCTGCAGAGGTTGTCCAGGGCGATGAGGGGGCAGCCAGGCAGGCATGGTGGTGGCGTGGCGAGCTCGGCGGCGTCGCGGTGTCCCTCCTCAGCCTACTGGCAGAGGTAGGCGATGACTGGCAGCGGCGCTGGGCTGGGCCGGCCACTTGGGCTCCAGGTGGGCTGCACAGGTAAGGTTTCCTCTCTCTCTTCTTTCTGTTTTGTTACCGTTTTCTATTTATGCAAATGGGTTTTAATTTGGTTTTTGAACCAAACTATTTTTTCCACTTCTGATAATTTTTGCAGGGACTAAATGGATTATTCCAAAGCCCCTCAACAATTTATCAGAATTATTGGACATATAGTTAATATATCACAAATATAAGTCCAAGGCAAATAATTATTGGATTAACTCAAATGCCCAAAATAAATATTTCTGTGAATCCAAAAATATTGGTTTGAATTTACCTCTTGCCAATATTTTTATAGCTTAACAGGAACATTTTCTTAGGTTATTTGAAGCAATTTTTAATGTTGATCATTTTTTAATTGATTTCTGGGGCTTTCAGCTTTCCCCAATTCAACTTTCAGAAATATAGACATGATGCACACATGAAGCTAGCCTAGAGCATTACCAGAAGCTAGGGATGTGACATCAGGATGAATCCAGGCTTCATAAGCCGCCTTCCTTGGAACTTTGATAAATCGGCCCGTGATATATGATGTTACTCTGGCCCCGCGTACTCCTGATAAGTCTTTGAGCAAAACCGAACTTTATCTAGGGTTCAATGTCGATTGGGCACACTATGAGTCAGGCTCACGGAACGCACGAACAATCCAATGGCCCAGGCAAGTTTCATTGAAGTTTTCTGTCATCATACACATACATCATCATATATTGCATCATCATTGCATCATCATAGCATACATCATATATGCATAGATATACTGGTTTATATTACAGGAACCGGTTTTCAAGCCAGGTTATATTATTCAAATCTTTAATAGCCAACATGGCTGGATTTTTATTGTGGTTATCAATAACCAGTATTATGATTAAGGTTTTCAAAGTCGCTTTAGCGCAATGGCTATTATTTATCAATGGATATGATTTATTCTACAATGGAGGGAATAGTCCCGAGTTGCTGCAGGCTTACGACTCAGCACTTCGGGGCTACATTATTCAAGTTGAGATTACATCAAATATACGAGTCCCATGTCACTGCCAGCATGCGCCATGGCACTTGGGGGCTAATGCAAAGTCATTTTTTGCTCGCCTTATTGAAGACCCGACTCATCACATTGTAATGAGCCGTCCCTTGGGGGCTACTGATTGCTCCTGTCAAAAAATTTAAGGTACACAAGCCTTAATCCATTATATTGAAAGGTTTATTGCTTAGTAGGTAGAGTACAAGGATCTTAGCCTTATGGATGTGGGTTTGAGCCCCATGGTGGGGGTTATGATGACCCACAATTATAGGGGATCTATCTAGTCCTTTCGATAAGTAAGAGTGTCGAACCCAACGAGGAGCAGAAGGAAATGATAAGTGGTTTCCAGCAAGGTATTCTCTGCAAGTACTGAAATAAGTGGTAACAGATAGTTTTGTGATAAGATAATTGTAACGAGCAACAAGTAACAAAAGTAAATAAGGTGCAGCAAGGTGGCCCAATCCTTTTTGTAGGAAAGGACAAGCCTGGACAAACTCTTATATGATGTAAAGCGCTCCCGAGGACACATGGAATATCATCAAGCTAGTTTTCATCACGCTCATATGATTCGCGTTCGGTACTTTGATAATTTTGTATGTGGGTGGACCGGTGCTTGGGTGCTGCCCTTAGTTGGACAAACATCCCACTTATGATTAACCTCTATTGCAAGCATCCGCAAATACAACAAAAGTATTAAGGTAAACCTAACCATAGCATGAAACATATGGATCCAAATCAGCCATTTACGAAGCAACGCATAAACTAGGGTTTAAGCTTCTGTCACTCTAGCAACCCATCATCTACTTATTACTTCCCAATGATTTCCCCTAGGCCCAAATAATGGTGAAGTGTCATGTAGTCGACATTCACATAACACCACTAGAGGAGAGACAACATACATCTCATCAAAATATCGAACGAATACCAAATTCACATGACTACTAATAGCAAGACTTCTCCCATGTCCTCAAGAACAAAAGTAACTACTCACAAAGCACAAACATGTTCATAATCATAGGGGTATTAATGTGCATATAGGATCTGAACATATGATCTTCCACCAATTAAACCAACTAGCATCAACTATAAGGAGTAATTAACACTACTAGCAACCTACTAGCACCAATCCCGGACTTAGAGACAAGAATTGGATACAAGAGATGAACTAGGGTTTTGAGATGAGATGGTGCTGATGAAGATGTTGATGGAGATTGCCCTCTTTCGATGAGAGGAGCGTTGGTGATGACGATGGCAATGATTCCCCCCTCCGGGAGGGAAGTTTCCCCGGCAGAACAGCCATGCCAGAACCCTAGATTGGCTCCGCCAAGGTTCCGCCTCGTGGCGGCGGAGTTTCATCCGAGAAGATGGCTTATGATTTTTTCCCATCGAAAGAGTCCATATAGCAGAAGAAGATCACGGGAGGGCCACCAGGGGGCCCACGAGGTAGGGGGCGCGCCCAGGGGGTAGGGCGCGCCCCCACCCTCGTGGGCAGGGTGTGTCCCCCCTGGTGAAGTTCTTGCGCTCAATGTTTTTTTATATATTTGGAAAACATCATCCGTGAAGTTTCAGGACTTTTGGAGCTGTGCAGAATAGGTCTCTAATATTTGCTCCTTTTCCAGCCAAAATTCCAGCTGCCGGCATTCTCCCTCTTTATGTAAACCTTGTAAAATAAGAGATAATAGGCATAAGTATTGTGACATAATGTGTAATAACAGCCCATAATGCAATAAATATTGATATAAAAGCATGATGCAAAATGGACGTATCAACTCCCCCAAGCTTAGACCTCGCTTGTCCTCGAGCGAAAAGCCGAAATCGAAAAATATGTCCACATATTTAGAGATGAAGGTGTCGATAAAAATAAAATACGGACATGAGGGCATCATGATCATTCTTAGAACAGCAACTTATATAATTCTTCATATGATATCTTATGCTAGAGTAATAATTCAATCACAATATCAAGTATGAATCGTAAACTTCATTGAAAACTAACAAACTATAATCTCAGTCACTGAGGCAATTGCAATTTATCATAACATAAGAAAGAGTCAATGTATAACAGCTTTTCAGCAAGTCCACATACTCAACTATCATATAGTCTTTCACAATTGCTGACACTCACGCAATACTTATGGGTATGGAGTTTTAATCGGACACAGAGAAAGATAGGGGCTTATAGTTTTGCCTCCCAACGTTTTACCTCAAGGGTAATGTCAATAGTAATAGTTCATGAAAACTCACATCCAATTAGCCATATATACCGGGACTTTCCAACACATATTGTGCTTGCCAAAGGATAAAATGTTAAAAGGAAGGGTGAGGATCACCATGACTCTTATGCAATGTAGGAGATAAAAGTAAAAGATAGGCCCTTCGCAGAGGGAAGCAGAGGTTGTCATGCGCTTTTATGGTTGGATGCACAAAATCCTAATGTGAAAGAACATCACCTTATATTGCCACTTGTGATATGGACCTTTATTATGCAGTCTGTCTCTTTTATTACTTCCATATCACATGATTGTATAAAGCTTATTTCTACCACACCAGTCAATCATACATATTTAGAGAGCAATTTTTTATTGCTTGCACCGATGACAACTTACTTAATGGATCTTACTCAATCCATAGGTAGGTATGGTGGACTCTCATGGCAAAACTGGTTTAAGGGTATTCGGAAGCACAAGTAGTATCTCTACTTGGTGCAATGAATTTGGCTAGCATGGGGGGGGGGGGAAGGCAAGCTCAACATGTTGGAAGATCCAAGACAATATAACTTATCTCGGGTGTAGGAAAACATAACCCATTATGTTGTCTTCCTTGTCCAATGTCAACTCTTTAGCATGTCATATTTTAATGAGTGCTCACCATCATAAAAGATGTCCAAGATAGTATATTTATATGTGAAGACCTCTCTTTCTTTATTACTTCCTATTAATTGCAACGATGACCAAAACTATGTTTGTCAACCCTCAATAACTTTTATTCATCATACTCTTTCTATGTGAGCTCATTACTCTCCATAAGAGTCACATGATCTCTTTGTTTCTTTTTATTTCTTTCTCTTTTCTTTTATTCACTTAGAATCATGGCAAAATAATCAAGCCCTTGACTCAACACTAATCTTTATTATATAGCTCACGGACTCGATTACATAGAAGATAATAAAGCAAAACTCACAACTAGATCATACTAAGAACTTTTATTCTACTAGATCAAGATATTATCAAAAGGATCAAACTAAGAAAAACGATAAAGATAAAAGTGATGGTGATACGATACCGGGGCACTCCCCCAAGCTTGGCAGTTGCCAAGTGGAGTGCCCATACCAGATACTCATTTCTTTTTTGTTGGAGGAGACGGTGGTGCTGTTGTTGATGGCGTAGGCTTCTTCCTTAATTTGCGTTGGAGGATAGACTTTTGAGTATCTTCTTGCATAGTTCCTGCTTGTTCTCCCACAAGAGGCGGAAAGGGATAAACTCGATCTTAGGTTTCTTTACCCTATCCGGGAGGCTTGACTTTTTGAACTCCACATGCATGTCCCCAGGTCGAGGTAGTGGGACTTCATCTTCATCTGAGCTCGTCTCCTCCTTTCCCTTGGGTTCATAGTCCTCTTCTTCTTCCGTAGTCCAACCACAGTGCTCCACATCCCCATAGACTTTAGGATCTGCGAGGTAATCAGCTACATAGCTTTCTCCTTCCGAATCCTAGGATGACATGTTGCTCTATTTGCAGCAGGACAGCTCAAAACAAAGACAAGAGATATTTGAGTGATACGTGAGTCAAAACACCCGTGAGATTATATAATGAATCTTTACCGACCAAAATACGTGTCCTGCAAGAAAACGGAGTCTGGAGAGCACACGAGGTGCCCACGAGGTAGGGGGCGCGCCCAGGGGGTAGGGTGCACCCTCCACCCTCATGGAGTTCTCGTGTCCTTTCCGGACTGCTGCTTATTTTTCTATTTTTCTAAATATTCCAAAACGGAGAAATATTGCCTTAAAAACTGTTTTGGAGTCGGTTTACTTACCGTATCACATACCTATTCCTTTTCGGAGTCTGGAACATTCCAAAAAGTGTCCCTTATGTATTCCTCCGGGGTTACAGTTTCAATAATATTGGTTTCAACATTTATGGGATTACGTGAGATATAATGTTTGATTCTTTGACCATTTACCACCTTCGGATTTGTGCCTTCGAATTTGTTGATTTTTATGGCACCGGAACGGTAGACCTCTTCGATAACGTAAGGACCTTCCCATTTAGAGAGAAGTTTTCCTACAAAAAATCTTAAACGAGAGTTGTATAGCAATACATAATCACCTACATTAAACTCACGCTTTTGTATTCTTTTATCATGCCACTTTTTGACTTTCTCTTTAAACAACTTGGCATTTTCGTAGGCTTGGGTTCTCCATTCATCAAGTGAGTTAATATCAAATAACCTCTTCTCACCGGCAAGTTTAAAATCATAATTTAGTTCTTTAATAGCCCAATAAGCCTTGTGTTCTAGTTCGAGAGGTAAGTGACATGCTTTTCCATAGACCATTTTATACGGAGACATACCCATAGGATTTTTATATGCAGTTCTATAGGCCCATAATGCATCATCAAGTTTCTTGGACTAATTCTTTCTGGACCTATTAACAGTCTTTTGCAAAATTAATTTGAGTTCTCTATTACTCAATTCTACTTGACCCCTAGACTGAGGGTGATAAGGAGATGCAATTCTATGATTAACATCATATTTAGCAAGCATTTTATGTAAAGCACCATGAATAAAATGTGAACCACCATCAGTCATTAAATATCTAGGGACTCCAAACCTTCGAAAGATAACTTCTTTAAGCATTTTAATAGAAGTGTTATGATCAGCACTACTAGTTGGAATAGTTTCTACCCACTTAGTAACGTAATCAACAGCAACTAAAATATGTGTATAACCATTAGAGGAAGGAAAAGGTCCCATATAGTCAAAGCCCCAAACATCAAATGGTTCAATAAGAAGTGAATAATTCACAGGCATATCTTGATGTCTACTAATATTACCAATTCTTTGACATTCATCACAAGATAAGACAAACTTACGGGCATCCTTGAAGAGAGTAGGCCAATAAAAACTAGATTGTAATACCTTATGTGCAGTCCTATCTCCAGCATGGTGTCCTCCATAAGATTCGGAGTGACACTTGCATAGGATCTGTTCCTGTTCATGCTCAGGTACACAACGTATAATAACACCATCTACTCCTTCTTTATAAAGATGTGGGTCATCCCAAAAGTAATGCCTCAAATCACAGAAGAACTTTTTCTTTTGCTGGTATGTGAAACTAGGTGGTATAAACTTAGCAACAATGTAATTAGCATAATCAGCATACCATGGAGCAGTATGAGAAGCATTTATGACATTTAATTGCTCATCAGGAAAGCTATCATCAATAGGTAGTGGGTCATCAAGCACATTTTCTAACCTAGACAAGTTATCTGCAACGGGGTTCTCAGCTCCCTTTCTATCAATAATATGCAAATCAAATTCTTGTAGCAAGAGAACCCATCTAATAAGTCTAGGTTTAGCATCTTTATTTTCCATGAGATATTTAATAGCGGCATGATCAGTGTGAATAGTTACTTTAGAATCAACAATATAAGGTCTAAACTTATCACATGCAAATACAACTGCTAAGAATTCTTTTTCAGTAGTAGCATAATTTCTCCGAGCATTGTCTAGAGTTTTACTAGCATATTGAATAACATTTAATTTCTTATCAACTCTTTGCCCTAGAACAACACCTACAGCATAGTCACTAGCATCACACATAATTTCAAAGGGTAAATTCCAATCAGGTGGCTGAACAATAGGTGCAGAGATCAATGCTTTCTTAAGTATTTAAAATGCTTCTACGCAATCATCATAAAAAACAAATGGTATATCTTTTTGTAATAAATTAGTCAGAGGACGAGAGATTTTTGAGAAGTCTTTAATGAACCTCCAATAAAAACTCGCATGACCAAGGAAACTTCTTATACCTTTGATGTCCTTGGGACAAGGCATCTTCTCAATAGCATCAACCTTGGCTTTATCAACTTCAATACCTCTTTCAGAAACTTTATGCCCCAAGACAATACCTTCATTAACCATAAAGTGGCACTTTTTCCAATTCAGGACAAGATTAGTTTCTTCACATCTCTGCAAAACTCGATCAAGATTGCCCAAGCAATCATCAAAAGAAGATCCATAGACGGAAAAGTCATCCATGAAAACCTCACAAATCTTTTCACAAAAGTCAGAGAATACAGCCATCATGCATCTTTGAAAGGTAGCAGGTGCATTACATAAACCAAAAGGCATACGTCTATAAGCAAAAATACCAAAAGGGCATGTAAAAGTAGTCTTTGATTGATCTTTGGCTGACACATGTATTTGAGAGAAACAAGAATAACCATCTAGAAAGCAAAAATGTGTATGTTTGGATAATCTTTCTAGCATTTGATCGATAAAAGGTAAGGGGTACTGATCCTTTTTAGTAGCCTTATTTAATTTGCAAAAATCAATTACCATCCTATAACCAATAATAATTCTTTGAGGAATTAATTCATCCTTGTCATTAGGAACACCAGTAATACCTCCTTCTCAGGGACACAATGGACAGGGCTTACCCACTGACTATCAGCAATGGGGTAAATTATACCTGCCTCAAGGAGCTTTAGTATCTCCTTTCTTACCACTTCTTTCATTTTAGCATTCAGACGGCATTGATGATCACGAACTGGTTTGGCATCTTCTTCCAAATTAATTTTATGTTGACATAGAGTGGGACTAATGCCCTTAAGATCATCAAGAGTATACCCAGTAGCAGCACGGTGCTTCTTCAGAGTTTTTAATAATATCTCTTCTTCATGTTCTGAAAGGTTAGCACTAATAATAACAGGATATATCTTTTTCTCATCAAGATAAGCATATTTAAGAGTATCAGGTAACGGTTTAAGCTCAAACACGGGATCACCCTTGGGTGGAGGAGGATCCCCTAGGATTTCAACAGGTAAATTGTGTTTCAAAATAGGTTCCTGTTTAAAGAATACTTCCTCTAATTCTCTTCTTTCATTCATAAACATATCATTTTCATGGTCTAGCAAATATTGTTCTAAAGGATCACTAGGAGGTACGGCAATAGAAGCAAGACCAATAATTTCATCTTTACTAGGTAATTCTTCTTCACGGTGTTGTCTACTAAATTTAGAAAAACTAAATTCATGAGTCATATCATCTAAACCGACAGTAACAACATCTCTTTTGCAATCTATGGTAGCATTAACAGTATTTAAGAAGGGTCTACCAAATATAATGGGACAAAAGCTATCTTGTGGGGAACCAAGAACAAGAAAATCAGCAGGATATTTAGTTTTCCCACACAAGACTTCAACATCTCTAACAATTCCCATTGGTGAAATAGTATCTCTATTAGCAAGTTTAATTCTAACATCAATATCTTCCATCTCAACAGGTGCAATATCATGCATAACTTATTGGTATAAAGAATAAGGTATTGCACTAGTACTGGCACCCATATCACATAAGCCATGATAACAATGATCTCCTATTTTACTAGAAATAACAGGCATGCCTACCACAGGTCTAGGTTTATCTGTATCATGGGGTTTAGCAATTCTAGCAGTTTCATTACAGAAATAAATAACATGCCCATCTATATTATCAGACAAGAGATCTTTAACAACAACAATATTAGGTTCAACTTTAACTTGCTCAGGAGGTGTATATGTTTTAATATTTCTTTTACGAACTACAGTTGAAGCTTTAGCATGATCCTTTATCCTAACAGGGAAAGGCGGTTTCTCAACATAAGAAGTAGGAACAATAGGATCATTATAAGTAATAGTCTTTTCTTCAACTTTAATAGGTGTAGCTACTTTTACTTCTATGGGAAGATGATATTTAAACCACTTCTCCTTGGGGAGATCAACATAAGCAGCAAAAGATTCATAGAAAGAAGCTACTATCTCAGAGTCAAGTCCATATTTAGTGCTAAATTTACGAAAAATATCGGTATCCATAAAAGATTTAACACAATCGAAACTAGGTGTCATACCTGACTCCTTACCATTGTGGAGGTCCCAATCTTCGGAGTTGCATTTAATTCTTTCCAATAAATCCCATTTGAATTCAATAGTCTTCATCATAAAAGAGCCAACACAAGAAGTATCAAGCATGGTGCGATTGTTATCAGAAAGCCGAGCATAATTTTTTTGAATAATCATTTCTCTTTGAGAGCTCATGATTTTGGCATGAATATAACATTGGTTTAAGCCTCCCCCAAGCTTGAGCGATGCTTTCTCCTTCGCGAGGCCAAAAATTATATATATAATTGCGATCACGATGAACAAGATGCATAGGATAAAACTTTTGATGAAATTCCAATTTCAATCGTTTGTAATTCCAAGACTCCATATCATCACATAGCCTATGCCATGTCGATGCATCTCCCCTCAAAGATAAAGGGAAGACCTTCTTCTTAACAACATCTCCAGGTACACCTGCAAGCTTAAATAATCCACAAACTTCATCCACATATATTAGATACTCATCAGGATGTTTTGTTCCATCTCCCAAAAAAAGGATTAGCTAGCAGTTTTTCAACCATACCCAAAGGAATTTCAAAGCAAGCATTCTCATTTTCAGTAGGTTCAGTAGGTTGAGGAGCAACTATTTGCTCTACTGGTCGGGGTGAAGATACCCCGAACAAGCCCCTCAGAGGATTACTTTCCATAGTAACAAGTGACAGTAAATTTCAGCACACTATATAAAATTTTCCTTACCAAATTCCACCTACCAAAGGCGCTTCACTCCCCGGCAACGGCGCCAGAAAAGAGTCTTGATGACCCACAAGTATAGGGGATCTATCGTAGTCCTTTCGATAAGTAAGAGTGTCGAACCCAACGAGGAGTAGAAGGAAATGATAAGCGGTTTCTAGCAAAGTATTCTCTGCAAGTACTGAAATAAGTGGTAGCAGATAGTTTTGTGATAAGATAATTGTAACGACCAACAAGTAACAAAAGTAAATAAGGTGCAGCAAGGTGGCCCAATCATTTTTGTAGGAAAGGACAAGCCTGGACAAACTCTTATATGATGTAAAGCACTCCCGAGGACACATGGGAATATCGTCAAGCTAGTTTTCATCACGCTCATATGATTCGCGTTCGGTACTTTGATAATTTGGTATGTGGGTGGACCGGTGCTTGGGTTCTGCCCTTACTTGGACAAACATCCCACTTATAATTAACCTCTATTTCAAACATCCACAAATACAACAAAAGTAATAAGGTAAACCTAACCATAGCATGAAACATATGGATCCAAATCAGCCCCTTACGAAGCAACGCATAAACTAGGGTTTAAGCTTCTGTCACTCTAGCAACCCATCATCTACTTATTACTTCCCAATGCCTTCCCCTAGGCCCAAATAATGGTGAAGTGTCATGTAGTCGACGTTCACATAACACCACTAGAGGAGAGACAGCATACATCTCATCAAAATATCGAATGAATACCAAATTCACATGACTACTAATAGCAAGACTTCTCCCATGTCCTCAGGAACAAAAGTAACTACTCATAAAGCACAAACAGGTTCATAATCAGAGGGGTATTAATGTGCATATAGGATATGAACATATGATCTTCCACCAATTAAACCAACTAGCATCAACTACAAGGAGTAATTAACACTACTAGCAACCTACTAGCACCAATCCCGGACTTAGAGACAAGAATTGGATACAAGAGATGAACTAGGGTTTTCAGATGAGATGGTGCTGATGAAGATGTTGATGGAGATTGCCCTCTCACGATGAGAGGAGCGTTGGTGATGACGATGGCAATGATTTCCCCCTCCAGAGGGAAGTTTCCCCGGCAGAACAGCCCCGCAAGAACCCTAGATTGGCTCCGCCAAGGTTCCGCCTCGTGGCGGCGGAGTTTCGTCCGAGAAGATGGCTTATGATTTTTTTCCATCGAAAGAGTCCATATAGCAGAAGATGGTCACGGGAGGGCCACCAGGGGCCCACGAGGTAGGGGGCGCGCCCAGGGGTAGGGCGCGCCCCCACCCTCGTGGGCAGGGTGTGGCCCCCCTGGTGAAGTTCTTGCGCTCAATGTTTTTTATATATTTGGAAAACATCATCCGTGAATTTTCAGGACTTTTGGAGCTGTGCAGAATAGGTCTAATATTTGCTCCTTTTCCAGCCAGAATCCCAGCTGCCGGCATTCTCCCTCTTTATGTAAACCTTGTAAAATAAGAGAGAATAGGCATAAGTATTGTGACATAATGTGTAATAACAGCCCATAATGCAATAAATATTGATATAAAAGCATGATGCAAAATGGACGTATCAGGTTACATCATATGATGATATTTTCATTGAAGAATATACAAAGTCCCTGCTCATTATTGCATAATGACCCGGCCCTTGGGGGCTACACTGATTAAAGTTTTTATGAGTATAAGGCAATTACAAGTCCCAGGTTGCTGCAAGCATGACAACCCGACACTTGGGGGCTAGATATATGAAGTATTCAATCTTTACTAGTGACTGACATGAACAAACTTTCTTCAAAGTGGCAGTATTTATATTGAAGCAAGTCTTAAGTCATCACTTTGTTCTGCTCAAGACTTGGGGGCTACAGGTCATATGGATATAATTAAGGGAGAAATATCTTCCAATTTTCTGTTTTAGAGCAAACCAGATTGACCCGGTGTCTGCAACAATCATGATCCGACGTCACTAACAATCATAACTCGGCGTGACCAATAACTATGACCCAGCGTCAACAACAATTATGACCCGGTGCTATCAATATTTACAAACCGTATATTTTGGCAATGATAAACCAACAAGTTCTACAAGCCGGCTGAAAATCAGATGAATATTTCAAGACCAATATTTTTGTTAAGCATTGGGAGCTGAATCAAATATTCTTCACAATATATTTCCGTGAGAAGCCAATGTCAGCAAATTGATTATGAAGCTGGTCTATTGACCCGGACTATCCAGAAGAAGGAAATGACAAGGACTTAAGGATGATCAGGTGCCGGCTTACAAGAATTTTTAACCCGGAGCACAACCTGTCAAATTTTTTCTTGTGTTTATTTTGCAGGATCAGTTTAACATGGATAAATCCAAATTAAACTGGGGGCTAATGTCGGGGATATACCCCGTGGTATGACCCGTCCGGACTTGGCGACTCACTAGTAACCCGCCCTAACTTGGCAACTCACTAAGTGACCTGCCCGGATCTCTCCACTCACTTATGACCCGGCCGAGCCAGGTGACTCATAGATGACCCAGCCGGCAGGTCAGAGGAGCGACAAGACCCGGTGGCTGAACAGGCGGTTCATGGAAGGACGGCTCGTATTATGGTGGGCCGGCTTAAGATGAAAGACATAAGGAATATTCTCCTACAAAGGAAGCAAGACTAGGACTCCACTTGTAATAGAGTAATACTAATCCTAATAGTACTAGTCATGTAAGCCGCCCCTTCAACATATATAAGGAGGGGCAGGGCACCCCAAGTGGGACAAGTTGCACAAGTTAGACAGATTGATATCACAGGAAAGCTTAATGTTTGGCATGGAATGGATGAGAAAAGTGGACCCCTCAAAATGCTAAGGACAAAAGGATTGGCTCAAGCTCAAAGCTCAAGCTCAAAGCTCAAGACTCTACATTTTCTATTTTAGTGATCCAAGATCACATTGAGTCTATAGGAAAAGCCAATACTATCAAGGAGGGATGAGGTGTTGCTTAATGAGGCTTTTGCTCAAAATGCTTAGTAATATGCTCCAAAACCCTCAACTACTTTCTCATAGCCACATATGACCTAAAATAAAAGTCAAACTCGACCCCACCGATTCTTTGTATCCGGCGCCACCGAGTTTCAAATATCATAGCCACTGCCACAAACCCTAGGCAAATCGGTCTCACCGATAGGGATCTCGGTCTCACCGAGATGGGATTGTAATCTCTCTGTTTCCCTTCATAACGTTTCGGTCACACCGAGATGAGCGATCGGTCCCACCGAGATTGCAATGTAAACTCTTTGTTTTCCCTTCGTAACGTTTCGGTCTCACCGAAATGAGCGATCGTTCCACCGAATTTACCTGACCAACTCTCTGGTTAGCTCATTACCAAAATCGGTCTCACCGAGATTACGTTATGCCCTAACCCTAACCATATCGGTCCTACCGAGTTGCATGTCGGTCCCACCGAAAACCCTAATGGTCACTAGCTTTGCTGAATCGGTCCGACCGAGTTTATCAATTCGGTCCCACCGAGATTGGCAAGTTGTGTGTAATGGTTAGATTTTGTGTGGAGGCTATATATACCCCTCCACCACCTCTTCATTCGTGGAGAGAGCCATCAGAACAAACCTACACTTCCAACTTACTTTTTCTGAGAAAGAACCACCTACACTTGTGTTGAGGCCAAGATATTCCATTCTTACCATATGAATCTTGATCTCTAGCCTTCCCCAAGTTGCTTTCCACTCAAATCCTCTTTCCACCAAATTCATATCCTGTGAGAGAGAGTTGAGTGTTGGGGAGACTATCATTTGAAGCACAAGAGCAAGGTGTTCATCATCAACACACCATTTGTTACTTCTGGGAGAGTGGTGTCTCCTAGATTGGCTAGGTGTCACTTGGGAGCCTCCGACAAGATTGTGGAGTTGAACCAAGGAGTTTGTAAGGGCAAGGAGATCGCCTACTTCGTGAAGATCTACTGCTAGTGAGGCAAGTCCTTCATGGGCGATGACCATGGTGGGATAGACAAGGTTGCTTCTTCGTCGACCCTTTGTGGGTGGAGCCCTCCATGGACTCGCGCAACCGTTACCCTTCGTAGGTTGAAGTCTCCATCAACGTGGATGTATGATAGCACCACCTATCGGAACCACGACAAAAACATTCGTGTCTCCTATTGTGTTTGAATCCTCCAAACCCTTCCCTTTACATTCTTGCAAGTTGCATGCTTTACTTTCCGCTGCTCATATACTATTTGCATGCTTTCTTGAATTGTGTTATGAATTGCTTGACTTGTCCAAGGCCCAAAGGTATCACACCCCGAGTATGTTGATTTCAATAGTGATGAAGATGACTTGTTAGGTGATGATGATTTACTTGTTGAAAACTCTAGTGATGAATACTATGATGAAAC
Organism: Triticum monococcum; assembly: GCA_034509565.1. Taxonomy (NCBI): domain Eukaryota; kingdom Viridiplantae; phylum Streptophyta; class Magnoliopsida; order Poales; family Poaceae; genus Triticum; species Triticum monococcum. The sequence continues at coordinate 112,255,622 of CM067847.1, read as the reverse complement.
GTCAATTAATCATGCTAATCAAGATAAAACGAATGACAATGATAAGGAGAAGATTGAGTTTCTAACTAAAGAACTAAACACTCTTAAGTTAGCTCATGAAACTATCTTAGGAGATCATCGAGAACTTTTAAGGACTCATGAGAAATTACGTTTTGAAAAGCTCAACCTTGAGCAAGAGCATGAGTTCTTAAAGGCAATCAATGATGATCTTCGCAAGAAAACTTCTTCTTACATTGCCAAGCATTTACTCTTGTCCACTTACATGCCTCAAGTCAAGTCTAGTAACAAGAACAAGAAAGATTCTTCCTCTAGTAGTAACAATAATCATACTAAATCTAATGTTGTTGCTTCTAGTAGTTCTCTTGATTCCACTAATGATTCTCTTAGCCAAGTTACACTTGAGCAAGAAAATAGCTTATTGAAGGGAATTATAGAGAAAGGTGTTTACAAGAGCCTTGCCGGGAGTAAGAAATTCGAGGAAATTGTATGCAAGCAAGGAAGGCACCGGAAGAACCAAGGTGTTGGTTTTGAACGAAAGTTCAATGCAAATGTAGTTGAGTGGGAAGAAGATCAATACCCCAAGACAAATTTTGTTCCTCAACAAGAGAAGTATGATCCTACTTCCTTCAAAAGGACACAAGCTAAAGATGATCTTCCACCACAAGACCACAAGCAAAAACGCAAGGATAAGCTTCAAGAGGAAATTGATGCATTTGAAGAAGCACCCAAGGCCTTGGTCAAGTGGGTTCCCAAGACTACATCAAGTTCTACTTCATCAAGTACGACTACAAATCCAAGGATTCCCATCAAGATGATGTGGATCCCGAAGAAGAAGAACTAGAGAGTTCTTGAGGGCGACTCCGCCAACATACCTCACTCTTATCATCTTGGCAAGAACAAGTGCAATCAACTTCCACATCTTGCACTAGTTCAAGGAGTCACAAACCCTCTTGTTGGTAAGACAAGGGACAAGGTAACCCAATTCTTTCATAGACATCATCTTGTGTGTGCATCACTCTATGTCTTTGGATATCCTTGTTTCTTCCTTGTGGGACTAACCCATGTAGGTATTGAAAGTGCAACTCACTCCAAAGGATTGCTCCAAATGATCTACATCAACATTGAGCATCCACATCTTCAACACCTACATGAAGTCATCATCAACAAAACCCAAGGTTAGTTCATCCCTCTTAAGGGGGATCTCACATCTAGGGGGAGCTTTACTCTAAACTTGAGCTAAAGAAACTCTAATGGTGTGAACACAACAACGCTTTATGTAAAAATGGTAACCCCATTTGTGCTTAAACGATGAGTATGACCTATGATCAAATGTTCTCATTTGACTCCTAAGTCAATATACTCATATATAGATGACCTAGTCATTGCCAATTGCATGATAGATGCTAGAATTGGTTGTGCATGCTTTGCCACATATTTCATTTGCCATTTTATTGTGTGAGCATGTTGGTTGCATAATTTACTCATTCGAGGACATCCACTTGTTGTTTTGATTGTTTGGTTCCTTTTTCTTTTGCCAAGTGGATGGACAAGAATGCCTAAGAACCCTCTCTAGCTATCTATGCTTTTCTCTTCTCAAACTCTATTCATGCTACATCACAAAGTTTGATCAAGTCAGATTCGAACCACTCTGTGTGAGGAGCACTCGGAGTCCCCGATTCGTCATAGACTTAAAAATCCAAAACTTCTTTGTGCATTTCGGTCTGACCGATTCATCCATTTTGGTCATACCGAGATCACTAAGTCGATCTAGGTTTTCAATCTCGGTGCAACCGATTTGAACTTTTCAGTCACACCGAGTTTCAGTAACTGCTTGCAGTTATGAATCTCGATGCCACCGAGTTGTTCCACTCACACCGACAGAGTCAGGCTATATATATCCGCGGCCCAAAATTTGGAAAATTTTCCAAACCTCTTCGCCCGCGCTCAGCCTGCTCTGCCTCCCTGGGTCTCCGGATCGTCCTCCTCATCGTTAGCTGCCTCCCACCGCTGGTCTCCGCCGCCGTCAACGGGAATCATCTCCGCCGTTGCCACAGTAGCAAGTCCATCGCCGCACTAGGGTATGGACTTGATCCTTGTGCTATTCCCCCCTCCGATTCTTAGCACATTGTTTTTCCATGTATCTTGCCACAGTTGAGATCATTCTATCCAGCGAAATCACTCCGTAGTTTAGTCGTGGATTGAAAATTTAGGGTTAGGTTTCCGCCGAAACCATCTCGGACCGACCGAGTTGTTGAAATCGGTTCCACCGATTTGGCTAAAGCCATTGCACATGTGATTCTCGGTCTGACCGAGAATTGCAAATCGGTGTGACCGAGTTCAATACTTGGTGAAACCCTAGCAGTCTCGGAGCCACCGAACTGTGACTCGGCCTGACCGAGTTCACTAGTTTAGGTTCCAAAAGCTGCTTCGGTATCACCGGGTATGCAAATCGGTAGATCCAAAATGCTTTCTGTGGAAAACTAAAACTAAGTTTTTAACTCATTCTTTTGCAAAAACCTCTGTACTTTGTGATGCTTATCAAATCTACATCATCTATAATCTATTCACAGGGTCTGCTGTCAATGTTTGCATCATGTCAGATCAGAGTGACAGTCAGAACAAGTCTGAGGAGCAAGTGAACATGAGTGAGGGCTCTAGTCCCTCTAGCAGCTTTGATGAAGGAAGCAGAAGTACACCTAGCAACTTGCCTAAGGCAGCCACCAAGACCAGGAAGAAGAAAACCTCAGATTCTGAGGATGAGGACTATGTGGCTGTTGAGGAAGAGGGCCACCTCAAAAAGGAAAGTCCTGAAAAAGGAACATGGCACAACTGCTGCCACTAAGCCAGGAATGAAACAAAAGGTTCCTGCCAAGAGAGTGCCTATGTCAAAAGCCAGAGCATCCACTGCTGAAACCTCCAAGCCATCAGAAGAGGCAGTTGGAGAAGGCAAGAAAAGGAAGGAAAGGGTCAAGAAGACCACTGCCAGAGTGCTTGGTAGATCTTCAATAATGAGATATTCTGAAGAAGAGGAAGAGGAAGAGGATGCAGCACCAGCACCCAAAGCTCAAAAGCTTATGGGAGATGCTATAAGGGCAGGGGCTACTCCATCTAAGCCTAAGACTGCTCCTAAGATTGCTGCTCCTGCTCCAAAGCCAAAACCCAAGAGGAGCACCAGGAACATCCCTGCTGAGGAGAAGAACAAGGCCCCAGTGCCTCAAGCAGCTGAAGAAGAAGATGATTCTGTCATTTTGAGAAAGTTGAAGCCCAAAATTCCAGATCACAATGGTGCTCACCCACTTGTAGAGAACATGAAAATCAGGAAGGATTCAGGTTTAAGGCTATGGAGAGAGTCTGATCCATATGCCACCCAGAGAAGGACTACTGTGGACTACAAGTTCCATACAAAGGAACAACAAGTCTTCTATGAGACTATCTTACTTGACAAGAAGCCCATAGTGTGCGACATGAGATGGGTAGACTGGAAATTCATTGAGGAAAATGAAGATCACTTCCCTGGTGTATATGACAGCTTCAAGGCATGTGGAGTCGATAAGTTTGTGGCTCAGAAGCTCACAAAGTGGAATGATGAGCTCATTATGCAGTTCTACTCCACGTCTCATTTCTACCCAGATGGAAGGATTGTCTGGATGTCTGAACGTATGAGGTATCAGTCAACGGTTGAAGAATGGGCAAAATTGATCAATGCTCCTAAGGAGAGTGAAGATGACCTGGATGTCTATGCCAAGAACAAGAAGGATCACAACACCATGGCACACATGTACAAAGAGATCCCAGATGCTGCTCTTGAGACACACAAGTTTGGATCAGTACATTACCTTCTGTCAGGCTTGCAAACAATCAACTGGATCCTCAGGCACACTCTCTTGCCAAAGTCAGGTGATCATAAGATGATCAGAGGCCATGCAATTAACTTGCTTCACATATTTGATGTGCCTCAAAAGTTCAAGGTCACGAGCCTAATTGTGGAAACCATTAAGAGAACAACTACAGATCAGAAGAGGAGTTGTGGGTATGCCCCACAGATCCAGGAGCTAATCAACTCCAAGATGGGCACTGGCACATATCTCCTGGACAAGGAACACATGCCCATCTACCTAGACTTTCAGGACAACACTGTGGTGATGGATGAAAATGAACCATCTTTTGTGCAAGCACAAGCCAAGAGCGAGAAGGCAAGGGCTGAAAAGGCTGCAAAGATGCCAACCACTAATGATGCATCTCAGTATCTTCTGAAGAGCAAGCAAGATCAGCTTGGCTACTTGATTGCCTCCACTCTGAGGATTGAGAAGGGATTGGCTACCCTGACTCAAAACCAGGAGAGCTTGGAGAGGATCATGGAGCAGAAGTTCTATGACTTAGATGTGAAGGTCACTGAGATCCAGTCAGTTGTTGAGCAATTTCAGGATGAAGTGCAGGAGAAGAAGGGCAAGTCTACCACTGATGCTTTTGCTAGAGTGCCCAGAGGACAGAGATCTGCTGCAGTGCCTATCACAGACACCAGAGCAACTTCATCTGCACCAGCTACAGCTTCAGTGCCACCAGCTGCAGCACCCACTCCGCCAGCTCCATCTACATCAACTAATGCCTTCGTCCTTGGCGTGTTATCTACACCACCACCTGAAGACCAAGCCTGAGAGTCGATCTATGTAACGCCCTCGATGCGGCTATATCTCCTATGTGTCGAAGCATGACTTAGAGGCATAACCGCATTGAAAGCAATGTCGCAAGTAAGGTAATCTTCAAAACAACCCATGTAAATAGATAAAAGGGCTAAAGGTACATAGTTGGCTTACACTCGCCACGTCACACAAATACATGAATAACATTACAATCATCCAGTACACTCATGGTCCGACTACGGTACCAAAATAAAAGATCAACCCCAACATGCGACACGGTCCCCGATTGCCCCAACTGGGCACCACTACTGATCATCTGGGAAAGACACATAGTAACAACGAGAGACTTCATCAAACTCCCACTTGAGCTCAAGCGCATCATCCGGAATGGTATCATCGGTCCCTGCATCTGGTTTGGAAGTAAACTATGAGTCACAGGGACTCAGCAATCTCGCACCCTCGCGATCAAGACTATTTAAGCTTATAGGTAAGGCAAGGTATTATGTGGAGCTGCAGCAAGTGACTAGCATATATGGTGGCTAACCTGTTCGCAAAAGAGAGCGAGAAGAGAAGGCAAAGCACAAACGAAGAACTATGATCAAGAAGTGATCCTATAACAACCTACGTCAAACATTACTCCAACACCGTGTTCACTTCTCGGACTCCGCCGAGAAGAGACCATCATGGTTACACACGCGGTTGATTCATTTTAAATAAGTTAAGTTTCATGTTGTCTACAACCGGACATTAAGAAATTCCCATCTGCCCATAATCGCGGGCACGGCTTTCGAAAGTTCAAATCCCTGCAGGGGAGTCCCAACTTAGCCCATCACAAGCTCTCACGGTCAACGAAGGATATTCCTTCTCCCGAGACATTCCGATCAGACTCGGCATCCCGGTTTTACAAGACATCCTCGACAATGGTAAAACAAGTCCAGCAACACCGCCCGAATGTGCCGACAAATCCCGATAGGAGCTGCACATATCTCGTTCTCAGGGCACACTCGGATAAGCAATCCGTACAACTAAAACTAGCTCTCGAGTTTCCCCGAGGTGGTGCTGCAAGGGGCTCTAGTTTGGACCAACACTCAGAGGAGCACTGGCCCAGGGGGGTTTAAATAAGATGACCCTTCGGCTCCGGAAACCCAAGGGAAAAAGAGGCTAGGTGGCAAATGGTAAAACCAAGGTTGGGCATTGCTGGAGGAGTTTTATTCAAGGCGAACTATCAAGGGGTTCCCATTATCACCCAACCGCGTAAGGAACGCAAAATCCAGGAACATAACACCAATATGACGGAAACTAGGGCGGCAAGAGTGGAACAAAACACTAGGCAAAAGGCCGAGCCTTCCACCCTTTACCAAGTATATAGATGCATTAAAATAACAAGATAATATGGTGATATCCCAACAATAAACAATGTTCCAACAAGGAACGATCTCCAATCTTCAGCTGCAACTAGCAACGCTATAAGAGGGGCTGAGCAAAGCGGTAACATAGCCAATCAACGGTTTGCTAGGACATGGTGGGTTAGAGGTTTGACATGGCAATATGGGAGGCATGATAAGCAAGTGGTAGGCATTGTAGCATAGGCATAGCAAAAGAGCAAGCAACTACCAAGCAAAGATAGAAGTGATTTCGAGGGTATGATCATCTTGCCTGCAAAGTTGTCAGAGTTGACTTGATCCTCGTAAGCAAACTCAACGGGCTCCTTGTTTGCGAACTCGTCTCCCGTCTCTACTCAAACAAGACAAACAAGCAAAAGGAACACAATCAACCACGTGCAATACTTGAACAACATGATGCAAACATGGTATGCTATGCGGGATGCGGTATGTGATGCATATGCAAGATTTGGCAAGGAATGATTGAACCTGGCCTCAACTTGGAAATCCAAGAGTGCCACTGGAAAGGTGGGGTGATTTCGGTTGAAACGATATAAAGATCACCGGAATCGGATGCACGATTTGGAAATGGCAAGCAAAACAAATATGGCACCGGTCTGCGATAAACAGCATGTAGCCATCTAAATGCACCAAGATAAATATGCTACATCACTCAAACATGATAACAAAATACATGGCACTCATGATGCTTGAAAAAAGATGAACACTGAGCTACGGCCAATTCATCCATTAACAGGTTCAAACAAGCATGGCAAAACTGCAAATGATAACAGGTTTCGGACTTAGTGAAATTACTGGAATTTAACATCAGGTAGCACACTTTAGAGGATGAAAACTACATGCTACAGGAACTTAACATGGCAAAGCAAGACATGACATGAAGCTACTCAAAACACTTAACAAAAGTCCCTTAGTGACTTTGAGCCAAAAGGGATCAGAAAATACAATATCAAGCATGTGAACATGGCAAAAACATAAACAGATCTCAAACTTTGTGAAAAACTGGAGCATGCAAAACAGTTAACGAGTAGGCATGTTTACGAGCTCGATGCACTCACTACAAAGCATGGCATGACAAACTAAGCATACACCCATCAAGAATACATGGGAAGAACAACAACATAACATGCACGGATCAATAACAACATCCTCGGCAAAATTGCTAACAAGTCAATAATCTGCCAGGAATCACGAAATAGCAAAAGTAGAGCTCGATTGACTCAAGCTAGGGTGCTCCATAAATGCAAACAAAGACACGGATGGATAGAGCACCACAATGTTAACAAATCATCCTTACTGATCATCCTCAAAAGAGGCACAGATCACTAGGAAACAACATGAGCATATGTCATAATGACAAAATCAGGACAAGGACTTAGAGAAATTCTAAGTCCCTGAAATCAGCATTACCGAGTACGCTACTTTGCAAGCTTGTGATAGTCACCACACATATCACCAAAATATACGGTAAGCACCTCTGTAAAGATGGCATGGCATATAACAAAACTCATGTAGAGCTCAGGAGCATATCATGCACACACTAATCATGGCAAAAATGACAAATAGCTATTTGATGCAACAAATCTGGCAAATTAACCACATAGCCCTCTTCCAATAGCATTTCAGGCATCAAGATGAGCTCAAATGAAAATGATGCAATGAGATGAAATGATGTACTCTCTGAGACGAACATTTTGATATGCTACACGAACAAATCGGAGCCACGGTTGCGAGATACGATGCGAGGAAATATGCATAAAAACTAGGGTTAGGGCAAAAAGTCAATCGAGGTTAGGGTTCCAGATCTGGATCCGGATCGGGCACTATAGCGGCGCGGAAAAATGATGATCGCCGGAGTTGGAGTCTGAGGTCGTCGGACTTGGAGATGCTCGCCGGCGCGAGGGGATGGCCGGAGCGGGTCGCCGGAGCAGCGAGGGGCGGCGCGGCCGCGGTGGTGGTGCGGCGAAGAGGCAGCGGTGGTGCGGCGGCCGGAGCGGCCTACGACATCGATGGCGGGCAGCCGCACCGGGCGGAGGCTCATCGGCGCGGGGGAGGAGACGGGGCAGCGCGGTGAGGGGCGCCTCGCCCGGGGCGAGTGGCGGCGGAGGCGGGCCGCGGGGGCTCACCGCGGGCCGAGCGGGCCGCGTGGCTGCGGGTGGTGGCGTGCCATGTGGCGGCCTGTGGTTGGCGGCAGCAGGGATGTCCGGCGCGGCCCGGACGTTGTCCGGCGTGCAGAGAGGCGGGGAGCTAGGTTAGGGTAGGAAGAGACCAGTTATTTCGGAAGGGGATCTATTTATAGGCATAGAGGGAGCTCGGAAGCTCCAAATGGACTGCGGTTTGCGGCCACGCGTTCATTATCGAATGCTCTAGATGATGGAGAGGGTTTAGCTGGGTTTTGGGCTAAATTGGAAGGGTTTTGGGCTGCAACACAAACGATGCCTTCTCGGTCCCTCGGTTAACCGTTGGAGTATCAGACGAAGTCCAAATGGCACGAAACTTGACAGGCGGTCAACCGGTAGTAAACCAAGGCCGCATGACACGTCTCGGTAAAATCCGGAAATGTTTAACCCCCACACACGAAAAGAGGTAGAAAGGGGCACCGGAGGAGATAGGAGCGCCGGAATGCAAAACGGACAATGGGGAAAATGCTCGGATGCATGAGACGAACATGTATGCACATGCAATGCACATGATGACATGATATGAGATGCATGACAAAGGAAACAACACACGAAGACAAATACCTGAACCCGAGGAAATAAAATAACTTAGCGCCGGAAACGGCAAGAGTTGGGATACACATAAGGTAAATTACATCCGGGGTGTTACAACACTGCACCACTACGAAAGGATCTCGTCCCGAGATCTAGGACTGGAAAAACGTCGGGTACTCAGAACGGAGGTGATCCTCGCGTTCCCAGGTGGCTTCACGGTCGGAATGGTGTGACCACTTGACTTTGAGGAATTTGATTGACTTATTGCGAGTCTTGTGCTCAGTTTCTTCAAGAATAGCAACTGGGTGCTCACGATAAGAAAGGTCTTCTTGGAGATCAATGTCTTCGAAGTTGACGGTGCGGTTAGGGGTCTTGAAGCACTTGCGGAGCTGAGAGACATGGAACACGTCGTGCACATTTGCAAAGTTTGAAGGAAGCTGGAGTTGATAGGCGAGATCGCCTCTCATGCTGACGATCTTGAAAGGACCCACGTATCTAGGGGCAAGCTTCCCTTTGATACCAAAGCGACGAGTACCTTTCATTGGAGAGATGCGGAGGTAAACATGGTCTTCGATCTCGAAAGCCAAATCACGATGCTTACTATTATAGTAGCTCTTCTGGCGCGATTGCGCTGCTTTGAGGTTATCTCGAATGACTTTGCACATTTCCTCTGCCTCTGAGATCAAGTCATTTCTGAGAAGTTGACGTTCACCAGTCTCTGACCAGTTAAGAGGAGTATGACACTTCCTGCCATAGAGAATTTCAAATGGGGCCTTGCCCGAACTTGCTTGAAAACTGTGTTGTAGGAGAACTCGGCATATGGAAGACAATCTTCCCACTTCATACCGAAAGAGATAACGCAAGCCCTGAGCATATCTTCAAGAATATGATTGACACGCTCGACTTGACCGCTAGTTTGAGGATGAAAAGCTGTGCTGAAGCGGATGTTGGTGCCCATGGCCTTCTGAAAAGAATCCCAAAACTTGGAAGTAAAGATGCTGCCACGGTCTGAAGAGATCAACTATGGAATGCCGTACAGAGAGACAATTTGAGAGGTATAAAGCTCCGCCAATTGAGTTGCAGTGATAGACTCTTTGATAGGCAGGAAATGAGCCACTTTAGTGAGTTTGTCGATGACAACGAATATAGCATCATTGCCACGCTTGGACTTTGGAAACCCAGTCATGAAGTCCATCTCAATGTGGTCAAACTTCCATTATGGAATGGAAAGAGGTTGGAGGAGACCAGCTGGTCGTTGGTGTTCTGCCTTCACTCTTCTGCAGACATCACATTCATTCACGAACTGAGCAATCTCGCGCTTCATTCGAGTCCACCAATACGCCTGCTTGAGGTCCTGGTACATCGTTGTACTCCCAGGGTGGATGGAGAGGAGTGAATTGTGAGCCTCATTCATAATGACTTTACGAAGGTCACCTTTAGGCACAACAATGCGATCCTCGAAGAAGAGAGTATCCTTGTCATCAAGGTGATAGCACTTGTACTTGGGTTGACTCTTGGCAATCCCAATCTTCACCTTCTTCACCATAGCATCAAGAAGTTGAGCCTCGCGAATCTGATCTTCCAAAGTAGGAGAGACTTGAAGGTTGGTGAGGAAACCTTGAGGAACAACTTGCAACTTGAGGTTGCGGAAAGCTTCACAAAGCTCGGGTTGGTAAGGCTTGAGAATCAGCCTGTTGCAGTACGCCTTCCTGCTCAATAAGTCAGCAATCACATTGGCCTTGCCTGGAGTATATTCGATACTGGATTATACTCTTGAATCATTTCAACCCAATGAGTCTGCTTGAGGTTGAGATTAGGCTGTGTGAAGATGTACTTGAGACTCTTGTGGTCAGTGAAGATGTCCACTTTTCTTCCCAGTAAGAGATGTCTCCAAGTCAAAAGAGCATGCACAACTGCCGCCAACTCGAGGTCATGACTGGGGTAGTTGTTCTCGTTGTGCTTCAACTGGTGAGAGGTATAAGCCACAACTTTCTTCTCTTGCATCAACACTGCACCAAGACCTTGAAGAGAGGCATCGCAGAAGACCTCAAACGGTTTGGATTCATCAGGAGGAGTCAGAACTGGAGCAGTGACTAATTTCTCTTTCAAAGTGTTGAAAGCGATGTCACATTCTGGAGACCAAATGTACTTCACGTGCTTCTGGAGAAGGTTTGAAAGTGGCTTCGCGATCTTTGAAAAGTTCTCAACGAACCTTCAACAGTAGCTTGCGAGACCAAGGAAGCTGCAGAGTTGCTTCACGTTCTGAGGTGGTTCCCAATTCACAATTGCAGACACCTTCTCAAGATTCCCGCTATGCCCTTGGCAGAGATGATATGCCCAAGATAGAGAACCTCATCGAGCCAAAACTCGCACTTTGAAAACTTGGCGTAGAACTGATGCTCTCTGAGCTTATCGAGCACCAAGCGCAAGTGCTTGGCATGATCTTCCTTGTTCTTGGAAAAGTCCAAAATGTCATTGAGGTAGACCAAGACGAAGTCATTTGTGTAGGCATTGAAGATGAAGTTCATCATGCGAGAGAAAGTCGGAGGAGCGTTGACGAGGCCAAAAGACATGATAGTGTATTCATATGAACCATAGCTTGTTCTGAACGCCGTCTTGGGACTATCTTGCTCACGGATTCAAATCTGGTGATAACCCATACGGAGATCAAGCTTGGAGAATACTTGAGCACCTTTGAGTTGTTCAAAAAGCTCATTGATGTTGGGAAGTGGGTACTTGTTCTTGATAGTCTTCTTGTTCAATGGAGGGTAGTCAACACATAGTCAGCCCGTTCCATCCTTCTTCTTAACAAAAAGAACTCCTCAACCCCACGGAGAAGAACTAGGTTGGATGAGACCCATTCGCTCTTGAATATCGAGTTGCTTCTTCAACTCCTTCAACTCTTCAGGTCCAAGCTTGTAAGGACGTTTGCAAACAGGTTCCGTGCCAGGCTCAAGATCGATGACGAATTCAACTGGCCGGTGCGGAGGCATTCCTGGAAGCTCTTCTGGAAAGACGTCTTGATATTCGCAAACGACTGGAATTTGAGAGATGGCATCCAGTTCACCCTTCTCATTGAGAGAAAACAAACGGATGGTATCATCACGAGCAGCAAAGACAATTACATCCCCAGACGAATGAGTCAATTGAATCTGCCTGGCAGCACAATCAAGCTGAGCCTTGTGCTTAGAAAGCCAATCCATTCCGAGAATAAGATCAATATCCGAGTCACCAAGAACATTTGGAGAGGACAAGAACTTATAGTCACCCAATGTGATTGAAACATCCGGAACGCATACTCGAGATGTCATTTGACGGGCCAGAGAGACAATAGCCAACGGTTTCGGCAACACTTGAGTAAAAAAATCATGCTTAGATGCAAAAGGTCTCGAGATGAAACAATGCGATGCACCAGTGTCAAGAAGCACTCTTGCAGGAATATCGTTAACAGGAAGGTTACCCATGATGACATCTGACGAGTCCTTTGCCTGAGCTGCATTCATCAAGTTGACCTTGGCATGCTTGGGGTTATGCTTGACCACAGCTGTACTTGCCGATCTCACAGTAGGAGGAGGAGGGAGACGCCTCTGATTGAAGCATTTGTTGGCATAGTGACCCTTCTGTTGGCACTTGTTGCACGTGACCTCTAAAAGCGGACGGTGATACGGAGCACTTGATCTTGGAGCTTGAGACGAAGTCTTGTTCTGAAAGCCAGGGTTGGGTGGGTGGGAAGATCCACTACCACCTTTGCTCTTCTGCTGATAAGGCTGACGGAACAGAGGAGGAGGAAGCCAATACTTCTGCTGCTTATCCACTTGAGTTGAGGAAGAAGGAGTAGCATCTCTGACTCGCTTCTTGGAAGCATCGCACTTCAGTTGAGCAATCTCTTGCTTCATTGCCATGTTGTAAAACTCATTGTACCTCTTGCGCTCAAAGAGAACAAGAGCTAGCTGGATTTCTTCTCTGAGACCACCCCTGAACTGGTATATCATGCTCTTCTCGTCAGGGGCGTCTTGCTTAGCAAAATGGGCGAGCTTCTGAAACATCTTGTTGTACTCGTAAACAGACATAGAGCCTTGCTTCAGGTTGCGGAATTCCTCACGCTTGCTTTCAACCATGCTCTGAGGAATATGATGAGCTTTGAAGTCTTGACGGAATTCATCCCAGGTAATCACACGGCCTCCTCTGGAATCTTTATACTGCTGAAACCATTCTGCAGCTTGGTCTTTGAGTTGGAAGGAAGCGAACTTGACAAAGTCCTCAGGCCTGACGTTGCTGCACTCGAAATGCTTGCATACGTCCACGAGCCAATCATCAGTGTCTGTTGCCTCAACACAATTGCTGAAGGTCTTTGGCTGGTTAGCAAGGAACTGGTTGAGTGTAGCAAAGTGATTCTGATTGTTGCCTTGGCCCTGGTTCCCTTAGTTGCGCTCTTGAAGAAGTTGCATGATCAGCTGCGTGTTTGCATTGGTAGCGGCCATCACAGCTTGCCATGCCTCCGGAGGTGGAGGTGGTGGTGGCGGATCAGGATTCGGAGTCGTGCGCGTTGGTGGAGCCATCCTGAAGAGGTTGACATCCATTAGCATATTGACAGACAAATATCGAAGCTGAAACCAACGGGTTGAAATTGCAACATATAGTCTTCACATTCGAACAAAATGAACGAATGCATTCCAATTGAAATGGTCACATATCCATATATTGAGAAGCCACTTATAATTTAGGTAGAATAAAAACAACAAGGTACGGAACAAGATCGAATACTCGGTAAGGATCACCCAATCTCAAACCAAATATCCGTGGAAGAAGAACTAGAGCTACAAGAATTCCCACCTATGAAACTCCCGAACCTTTCCGGTTATGCAATCAGGTGTTGGGGATACAGGGGAAGCATAATATCTCACCCAAATCTAGCAAATCCTACATCCAGCTGTATCCATCCTTCAACACATAACCGAGAAAAACTTCGGAAATCGTCTACCTCAACCTTCGAAAAGCATCAGTTATACAAGTTATGGCAACACTCCCGAACTCCCACCCCAGTACTAGGTGGCGTCGAGGTTATCTCACCAACAACTGCATAAAAGAGATTTTCGATATCGGCGAAACTAAACTCAGGTATTCCAGAACTGCAACGATAACATTGTGACGACAACACCTCGGAGCTCAACTCCCCGGGACACTGCCAAAACCCCTAAATGACAGGAGGCACCAAGAACAATGTTCTCGTCACAAATCGATCGGAACGATTCCAAGATACCCGCGTGATCCTAATTTTTTTAGTGAAATTTGAGAAGAGAAGAGTCAAAATCTACGTCAGGATGCCTTACCAGAGCGATGAAGGGACTGGGGAGTAAAAAGAAGTCCTAACTCTCCAATATATATAATCCTAAATGACTCAAAACATTTTTCTAGACTCAACAACGCCAGCTATTCGATCAAGTAGGGGGGCTCCTAAGGTCGGGGAAGGCTCTGATTACCAACTTGTAACGCCCTCGATGCGGCTATTTCTCCTACGTGTCGAAGCACGACTTAGAGGCATAACCGCATTGAAAGCAATGTCGCAAGTAAGGTAATCTTCACAACAACCCATGTAAATAGATAAAAGGGGTAAAGGTACATAGTTGGCTTACACTCGCCACGTCACACAAATACATGAATAACATTACAATCATCCAGTACACTCATGGTCCGACTATGGTACCAAAATAAAAGATCAACCCCAACATGCGACACGGTCCCCGATCGCCCCAACTGGGCACCACTACTGATCATCTGGGAAAGACACATAGTAACGACGAGAGTCTTCATCGAACTCCCACTTGAGCTCAAGCGCATCATCTGGAATGGTATCATCGGTCCCTGCATTTGGTTTGGAAGTAAACTGTGAGTCACGGGGACTCAGCAATATATGGTGGCTAACCTGTTCGCAAAAGAGAGCGAGAAGAGAAGGCAAAGCACGAACGAAGAACTATGATAAAGAAGTGATCCTATAACAACATACGTCAAACATTACTCCAACACCGTGTTCACTTCCTGGACTCCGCCGAGAAGAGACCATCACGGTTACACACGCGGTTGATTCATTTTAAACAAGTTAAGTTTCATGTTGTCTACAACTGGACATTAACAAGTTCCCATCTACCCATAACCGCGGGCACGACTTTCAGAAGTTCAAATCCCTGCAGGGGAGTCCCAACTTAGCCCATCACAAGCTCTCACGATCAACGAAGAATATTCCTTCTCCCGAGATATTCCGATCAGACTCGGCATCCCGGATTTACAAGACATCCTCGACAATGGTAAAACAAGTCCAGCAACACCACCCGAATGTGCCAACAAATCCCGATAGGAGCTGCACATATCTCGTTCTTAGGGCACACTCGGATAAGCAATCCGTACAACTAAAACCAGCCCTCGAGTTTCCCCGAGGTGGCGCTCCAAGGGGCTCTAGTTTGGACCAACACTCAGAGGAGCACTGGTCGGAGGGGGGGGGGGTTAAATAAGATGACCCTCGGGCTCCGGAAACCCAAGGGAAAAAGAGGCTAGGTGGCAAATGGTAAAACCAAGGTTGGGCATTGCTGGAGGAGTTTTATTCAAGGCGAACTGTCAAGGGGTTCCCATTATCACCCAACCGCGTAAGGAACACAAAATCCAAGAACATAACACCGATATGACGGAAACTAGGGCGGCAAGAGTGGAACAAAACACTAGGCAAAATGCCAAGCCTTCCACCCTTTACCAAGTATATAGATGCATTAAGATAACAAGATAATATGGTGATATCCCAACAATAAACAATGTTCCAACAAGGAACGATCTCCAATCTTCACCTGCAACTAGCGACGCTATAAGAGGGGCTGAGCAAAGCGGTAACATAGCCAATCAATGGTTTGCTAGGACATGGTGGGTTAGAGGTTTGACATGGCAATATGGGAGGCATGATAAGCAAGTGGTAGGCATCGTAGCATAGGTATAGCAAAAGAGCGAGCAACTAGCAAGCAAAGATAGAAGTGATTTCGATGGTATGATCATCTTGCCTGCAAAGTTGTCAGAGTTGACTTGATCCTCATAAGCAAACTCAACTGGCTCCTCGTTCGCGAACTCGTCTCCCGGCTCTACTCAAACAAGACAAACAAGCAAAAGGAACACAATCAACCATGTGCAATACTCGAACAACATGATGCAAACATGGTATGCTATGCGGGATGCGATATGTGATGCATATGCAAGATTTGGCAAGAAATGATTGAACCTGGCCTCAAGATGGAAATCCAAGAGTGCCACTGGAAAGGTGGGGTGATTTTGGTTGAAAATGATATAAAGATCACCGGAAACGGATGCACGGTTTGGAAATGGCAAGCAAAACAAATATGGCACCGGTCTGCGATAAACAGCAAGTAGCCATCTAAATGCATCAAGATAAATATGCTACAGCACTCAAACATGACAACAAAATTCATGGCAGGGTTCCACTCATGATGCTTGACAAAATATTAACACTGAGCTACGGCCAATTCATCTATTAATAGGTTCAAACAAGCATGGCAAAACTACAAATGATAACAGGTTTCAGACTTAGTGAAATTAACACAAGTCTGGAATTTAACATCAGGTAGCACAATTTAGAGCATGAAAACTACATGCTACAGGAACTTAACATGGCAAAGCAAGGCATGACATGAAGCTACTCAAAGCACTTAACAAAAGTCCCTTAGTGACCTTGAGCCAAAAGGGATCAGAAAATACAATTGCAAGCATGTGAACATGGCAAAAACATAAACAGATCTCACACTTTGTGAAAAACTATTTGATGCAACAATACTTGGTAAATGAAAAACTATTTGATGCAACAATAAATGAAAACAAAGATATGGATGGATAGAGTACCACAATTTTAACAAATCATCCTTACTGATCATCCTGAAAAGAGGCACGGATCACTAGGAAACAACATGAACATATGGCATATTGACAAAATCAGGACAAGGACTTAGAGAAATTCTAAGTCCCTGAAATCAGCATTACTGAGTACGCTACTTTGCAAGCTTGTGCTAGTCACCACACATATCACAAAAGTACATGGTAAGCACCTCTGTAAAGATGGCATGGCATATAACAAAACTCATGTAGAGCTCAGTAGCATATCATGCACACACTAATCATGGCAAAAATGACAAATAGCTATTTGATGCAACAGATCTGGCAAATTAACCACATAGCCCTCTTCCAACAGCATTTCGGGCATCTAGATGAGCTCAAATGAAAATGATGCAATGAGATGAAATGATGTACTCTCTGAGGCGAACATTTTGATATGCTACACACACAAATCGGAGCCACGGTTGCGGAGATACGATGCGATGAAATATGCATAAAAACCAGGGTTAGGGCAAAAAGTCAACCGAGGTTAGGGTTCCAGATCTGGATCCGGATCGGGCACTATAGCGGCGCGGAAAAACGATGATCGCCGGAGTTGGAGTCTGAGGTCGTCGGACTTGGAGACGCTCGCCGGCGCGAGGGGATGGCCGGAGCGGGTCGCCGGAGCGGCGAGGGGCGGCGCGGCCGCGGTGGTGGTGCGGCGAAGAGGCGGCGGTGGTGCGGCAGCCGGAGCGGCCTGCAACGTCGATGGCGGGCGGCGGCGCCGGGCGGAGGCTCGCCGGCGCGGGGGAGGAGATGGGGCGGCGCGGTGAGCGGCGCCTCGCCCGGGGCG
The DNA here is from genome assembly GCA_034509565.1 of Triticum monococcum. Classification (NCBI taxonomy): domain Eukaryota; kingdom Viridiplantae; phylum Streptophyta; class Magnoliopsida; order Poales; family Poaceae; genus Triticum; species Triticum monococcum. Next base: position 112,238,152 of record CM067847.1, on the reverse strand, counting down.
AGTGACGGCAGAGGCGGGCCGCGTGGCTGCGGGTGGCGGCACGCCACGTGGCGGCCTGTGGTTGGCGGCGGCGGGGATGTCCGGCGCGGCCCGGACGTTGTCCGGTGCGCAGAGAGGCGGGGAGCTAGGTTAGGGTATGAAGAGACCCGTGATTTCGGAAGGGGATCTATTTATAGGCATAGAGGGAGCTAGGAAGCTCCAAATGGAATGCGATTTGCGGCCACGCGATCGTGATCGAACGCTCTAGATGACGGAGAGGGTTTTGGTGGGTTTTGGGCAAAATTGGAAGGGTGTTGGGCTGCAACACAAACGAGGCCTTCTCGGTCCCTCGGTTAACCGTTGGAGTATCAGACGAAGTCCAAATGGCATGAAACTTGACAGGCGGTCTACCGGTAGTAAACCAAGGCCGCATGACAAGTCTCGGTCCAATCCAGAAATGTTTGACCCCCACACACGAAAAGAGGTAGAAAGGGGCACCGGAGGAGATAGGAGTGCCGAAATGCAAAATGGACAACGGGGAAAATGCTCGGATGCATGAGACGAACACGTATGCACATGCAATGCACATGATGACATGATATGAGATGCATGACAAAGGCAACAACACACGGAGACAAAAACCGGAACCCGAGGAAATAAAATAACTTAGCGCCGGAAACGGCAAGAGTTGGGATACATATAAGGTAAATTACATCCAGGGTGTTACAATCTAGCACTATGCATTTTTATGAACTTTTTGGTAACTTGTTGCCAAAGGGGGAGAAAATGTATAGATCATAGGCTTCGAGAGAGAGAGTGTTGCTTTTTATTCTCTCTTATTGTTTGGTGGTTGAACTTTGTTTATTTGCTTGTTTGCGATACTTTATGCTTTTGTGTGATACTTGGATGATCATGTGTTTGATCATATGCTACCTTAATGCTTGTGGGATGACATTATCCTTTTATATGATCATTCACTTTGCTTGGTGATAGTGCATGTATTTCAATATTATCATTTTGAGCGCTCCACCAAGATGTATGTGACGTGGAAGAGTAACCCATGTTCGTAACTCATTGTGCATTTGCAGTCCAAAGCAAATCTTAAACTATGCACAAATTTAGGGGGAGCTCTTGCTTTTCACATACTTCTCAAAGCGACAATGTTTTTCACTCTTATTATCATTTGTCGGGGCTTTGATCTATATGTTGTCATCAATTACCAAAAAGGGGGAGATTGAAAGTGCAACTATCCCTAGGTGGTTTTGGTAATTCCTAACAACATATAGCTCATTGAGCTAATGCCATTTCAAGATTAATATCTCAGGAAAGCTCAATGTTTGGCATGGCATGGATGAGAAAAGTGGACCCCTCAAAATGCTAAGGACAAAAGGATTGGCTCAAGCTCAAAGCTCGAGACTCTACATTTTCTATTTTAGTGATCCAAGATCACAATGAGTCTATAGGAAAAGCCAATACTATCAAGGAGGGAAGAGGTGTTGCTTAATGAGGATCTTGCTCAAGATGCTTAGTAATATGCTCCAAAACACTCAACTACTTTACATATCCACATATGACCTAAACCAAAAGTCAAAATCGGCCCCACCGATTCTTTGTATCCGGCACCACCGAGTTTCAAATGTCATAGCCACTGCCACAAACCCTAGGCAAATCAGTCTCATCGATAGGGATCTCGGTCTCACCGAGATGGGATTGTAATCTCTCTGTTTCCCTTCGTAATGTTTCGGTCACACCAAGATTGCAATGTAAACTCTCTATTTTCCCTCGTAACGTTTCGGTCTCACCGAAATGAGCACTCAGTCCCACCGAGTTTACCTGACCAACTCTCTGGTTAGCTTATTACCAAAATCGGTCTCACCAAGTTTGTGTACTCGTTCTCACTGAGATTATGTTATGCCCTAACCCTAACCATATCGGTCCTACCGAGTTACATGTCGAGCCCACCGAAAACCCTAACGGTCACTAGCTTTGCTGAATCGGTCTGACCGAGTTTATCAATTCGGTCCCACCGAGGTTGGCAAGTTGTGTGTAATGGTTAGATTTTGTGTGGAGGCCATATATACCCCCCACCACCTCTTCATTCGTGGAGAGAGCCATTAGAACAAACCTACACTTCCAACTTACTTTTTCTGAGAAAGAACCACCTACACTTGTGTTGAGGCCAAGATATTCCATTCTTACCATATGAATATATCTTGATCTCTAGGCTTCTCCAAGTTGCTTTCCACTCAAATCCTCTTTCCACCAAATTCATATCCTGTGAGAGAGAGTTGAGTGTTGGGGAGACTATCATTTGAAGCACAAGAGCAAGGAGTTCATCATCAACACACCATTTTTTACTTCTTGGAGAGTGGTGTCTCCTAGATTGGCTAGGTGTCACTTGGGAGCCTCTGACAAGATTGTGGAGTTGAAACAAGGAGTTTGTAAGGGCAAGGAGATCGCCTACTTCGTGAAGATCTACCGCTAGTGAGGCAAGTCCTTCATGGGCGACGGCCATGGTGGGATAGACAATGTTCCTTCTTCATGGACCCTTCATGGGTGGAGCCCTCCGTGGACTCACGCAACCGTTACCCTTCATGGGTTGAAGTCTCCATCAACATGGATGTATGATAGCACTACCTATCGGAACCACGACAAAAACATCCGTGTCTCCTATTGCGTTTGAATCCTCCAAACCCTTCCCTTTACATCCTTGCAAGTTGCAGGCTTTACTTTCCGCTGCTCATATACTCTTTGCATGCTTGCTTGAATTGTGTTAAGAATTGCTTGACTTGTCCAAAGTTGCTAAAACCTGCCAAGGACTAAAATTGGGAAAAGGATAAGTTTCTATTTGGTCAAGTAGTCTAGTCACCCCCTCTAGACATACTTTCGATCCTACAGGCAGGTTATTCCCACCCCGAGATCCGGAGAGAGGGTCATGTTTGTGTCCCACTTCCTCCACGGGTTGGGGTTTGCACTTAACCCCTTCGCCTGAGGGCTCATGTTCTATTACGTTCTAGACTTTCACGATTTGGCCCCGGACTCTATTCTTCTTATATCAGCGTTTATCGTCACGTGCGAAGCCTTCCTCCGAACTCCTCCGCACTTCGGCTCGTGGCTCAAGACCTTCGATGTGAAGCCGCAACTGGTAGAGGGGGGGTAGGCTGAGTGTGGCGGCGCTATAGTGAGCAAGCTTGCTAGCGCCGTTTGGCTGAAAGGATCCTTCGCCAAATCTTCCGATCTATGGCAGCGGGAGTGGTTCTATATCACCGAGCCCCGCAGCTCCAAGTGGGGAACTGCGCCTGCATTCTGATCCAGCCCCAAAATTCAGCTTGCATCGTGGATTAGCAAGGGGCTGGATTGGGGATCAACGAATGATGTGTGAACTCTGCAAAGCCGCATCCGAAGCCTCATCGAGAGGGACATCGACATAGCCAACGTCGTTCATGTAATGCTAGTTCGTCGGACCCTGCCATGCCAGCGATGGCCTCTCTGCCTATGGGATTTCAATCCAGAAGGGTCGCGGACTCTTCAGCACTTCTTCGGCACAACACGTGAAGGAATATGGAGATTATTCTTCGGGAAACGAAGGCAATGGCCGTACACCACCAAAGATGTCGTCCTAGACTGTAACCATTCGGATACCCCCCGGTAAGTACCTGTTTACCGAATACCTTATAGTCAGATATCTAGTGGCAAGATACCAACTGCATCATCATTTTTCAAGACTAGATAAAGAAGGTGGAATTGATTAGGTGTCCGGCTCCCCTTCCCAAAGACTCAGCTACTCCTGTGTTAACAAGGATGCTGGCCTCGGCGCCATACCAAGCACCAGCAGGGGAGGGCGAGAAGACCCAAGATGACCTTGGTTCCGGAGGTAAGTCGGAGACTGAGTCCGGAGAAATCGACCTTTCCTCGCCCGGGGATAGAGGCGGAAAAGGACCTAGTATCCCTTCTCCAAACAGGAGGAAATGGCCGCCTCCGAAGATCGGGAGGGGCGGTCTTCCAAGAAGGGTAAGATGCCACCGTCGGTCGGCTTGGGTTTGGAAAGCGACATCGTTGAGCAGCTCCAACAGGGGGATAAGCCCTCGGCCAAACCATAAGAGAATCCGGAGTACTTTGACAGTGTCCCGCTCTGTTATTGTTACCGAAGATACACATAACGCATTTATGCATTTTTACAAGTCGGCACAGAATTTTTCTGGACGATCCTCTTCTTCGGGGAGTCTCCTCCCAGAGATGATGGAGAGCGAGACGCCTCCTCCGACCTCCTCGCCCAAAAAGGCGGATAACTCTGAAGTGTCATCACGGAGGGTCACTTTAGACCAGGGGACAGAAGAGGTAGTACCCAAAGGTGGATCTCTGACCATCCGGGATTCCGGGGCTGATGATAACAAAGGCCCCGGACTGTCTGGTTTACAGCTGACAGTGATTTTGGAGACGGGCGAGCAGATTCCTTCAAAGGATGATTGTGCTTTTGGAGCAGCTTTCGGAGACCTGGGGACTCCGGATATGTTGCGGAAAGCATCTGTCTTGGGGGAACATCGTACCTTGATGGGTACAGTGATTGAAAAGATTTCGTGGGTGAAGAGCGGATTAAATGAAGCCTTCATGAGCCTACTAAAGGGCTTCGAGGTTTGTGACATAATGTTTTCAGCTAGGTTTCATTTGCAAAGATAAGCCTGTGTATAGGTAGTAGCGCCTGATACTCGGGTTGGCTTCCGCTGGGAAGCAAAACAGAGGATCAAAAGGATCATTTGAGGACTAACTTGATCAACTTTGAACACATGCTGCTTCCCCCTTGGCCGCTTCCCGGACTATGGAAGTTGCCGAGTTGCAGCAAAAGCTTGATGTGGCAGGGGATGATCTTTCTTTAATCAATATGTGTCTTGACGAGTCGCAAGGTATGTATTCGGGGCAATCTTCATACATTTTTGTGGTATAAGAATGATGCTGAGATTTAGATGCTGGAATATGCATGGCTGCAGATGGTGCTGCCGCCGTTGAAGTTCTTCGAGCGGAGCTCGCCCGGGCCAAGGAGCAGGCCCGTCGTAGTAATGCTGCTGCCAAAAAGGCATCGGCTGAATTAAAAGCCAAACAAGCTACACGGTGCCAAAATGAGGAGAAGATAACCACTATGACGCTCAAACTGGAGAATGCTACCGGCCGCTGTGAATTTCTGGAGAAGGAGAGTAAAGCCTTAACGGCTGATCTGGACAAAGCCTTACAAGAGGCTAGAGCAGCGCGGTCGGAATCCAGAGGAGCCCGTGAGGAGGTTCGACATGCGAGGGATATTGCAGTTGGAAAGCCCTTTCTGCTGCAAACTAAGTTTGGTGACCCGAACTATGCCCAGCTTAACCAAGTATGGAGTTCTCCGGACGAGTTCTTGGACTTGCCGAAGAGTTCTGCTGATGCGGCGCAGTATTACCAAGCGCGAGATGGATATGCAACAAAGAAGCTATTTTGGTCATAGTTTGGCACATCAAAGTGCCCTCTGTTGCTCAATGAACAGATGTCCCAATGGGCCGAACTTCATAGGACATCCGGCGCTGCCATGAAGGATGTCGTAATCCGGTTGTGGCCAACCGAGCCTGTTCCGAATAGCTATTTCAGTTTCGTGTAGAGGCTTGTTGATGCGGTGCCGCGTATCGATGTTGTGAGGCGATCATCGTGCATTGAGGGTGCACGGATGGCTTTTGCCCGAGTCAAAACATTCTAGGGGAAGATGAAGGCCATCGATGTGGTGACGCAGAGTCCATGCAAAGGGAAGGACCACCCGGAGCATTATTTTGAAGACGTCCTAGAGGCCACCCGCTTTATAGTGGGTTAGTGCTCGAAAGACATAATGTTCAAGTGAGGTGTATGAAAATTGTAAAAGACAAGTTTACAGTTAATATATTTATGTTTTGCTTGAAAGCTTGAATTCCTCCTGTGCGGCCATTTTGATATAATCTAAAAGTTTTCCAGTCGTCGGCTTCAGCCCCCTTGTAGGAAGTACTGGGGTGTTCGGAAAGGCATTGAATGACTCTTTATCCAATGTCTTGGTCCATGAAGGAGGTGATAATGCAGCAAACCAGGCAATTAATCGGACTATAGGGCATTAACGCTTTCGCTTAGCCATATGAGTTTTATTGTGGGGCTACGACATAGCCCCTGGTATGTATGCGGCGTATGGTGCCTTACATATTTGATCTGAAAAAAGACCCCTCGTGTGACACGGAGAATCACTAAAGATTCCAAGAAGTCGTCAAGTGGTTGACCAGCTCATGCCGCATCATGACAGTATGTTTTCAGCTTTCTCTACCGACGTGCTCATCCGGTTTAGACCAGGGCACAATCCCAGTAGTTCTCCCTTTACTACCCTAGCCGATAGAGCGGAACGTAGGGTAGCAAGCACAGGAGTCGGGCAACCCAACTATTGACCCAAGACAATGATTCGGAGCTGATGCATATAAGGTTAAACTTGCGACACCGAAGTATGCTATAGAGCTATTCGGACTTTTACTGGCAACTCATTTGTTCCCACACCAAGCCCCTGGCAGGTTATGGCAAGGTATTTCTGTGAAATAACCGTAGGAGCCATATTTGTTGGGGAAACAATGCGGGTGATTAGTTCGGATATTGTTTAATGGGGTTGGAGGCGGAGGAACAGGCATAGTACAGGCTCGAGAAATAGAGAGTGCGGTCTACAAAAATTTATTTTGGACCTCTTGTCGCACGTTTGCGCCGCCAGTCCTCGGTGGGGGGAATCCTTGATGGAAATGACCCCTTAGGTGAGTGTACGGATCCGGACTCTGATAGAGCCAGTTTCCGATGTTTATCCTGTTCGTCACCTGTTTTTAACGGATATCGAAGGAAGAAATAAAAAGAAAAAAAATAATAGTAAAAAAAGTTACTGGAGTGCTTGCAGGCTTGTCCGTATTGTGCTTCCGCCAATGCCCATGGTATCTTGAGTGCATAATGATGTATGCGCGGTACAAACTTTGTAGGTGTACGGAGTCGGCGGCGAAAGCCGGGTTGTTATTTTCGTTCTTGGAGTAGTTGATCCTCGGGTGGAGACTGCTTCTGACCCCTGATGTTTCGTTGGTGAACCTTTCTATCATACCTGTCGCTTGGCGGCCTCCTCCCCATGTGTTCGGTGTTGAGCTTGCCGGCCTGTTTAAAGACCCAACAATTTCTGTTGGTATGATTAGCCGGTTTATCGTGGTGGCCATGAATCTGGCAGGGTCGGTCCAATGTCCTATCCAGGTTGGATGGTTCGTCTCGATTCGCCTTGAATGGCTTCTTCCTCTTACCGGGCTTGGGGTTGCTGAATCTGGCGTTAACCGCTATATCGCCTGATCTTTCATTGTCATTGCGACTGTTGTTTTTGCTTCCTCGTGGCTTGCCGTTGCCGTCTCGGATTTCGGAGGTGCCCTGGTTGCTGGCGCTATTGCTTCTACGAGCGAGCCAACTGTCTTCTCCCACGCAGAAGCGGGTCATCAGAGCAGTGAGGGCTGTCATGGATTTAGGTCCTTCTTGGCCGAGGTGGCGTGCAAGCCATTCGTGTCGGACGCTGTGTATGAAAGCTGCAAGGGCTTCCGTGTCCGGACAGTCGATGATTTGGTTCTTTTTGACTAAGAACCGTGTCCAGAGCTCCCTGGCTGATTCTCCGGACTGTTGGACAATGTGACTTAGGTCATCGGCATCCGGTGGCCGGACATGTGTTCCTTGGAAGTTATCGAGGAAGGCCTCTTCCAAGTCCTCCCGGCTGCCTATGGAGTTTTCAGGCAGGCTGTTTAACCAGTACCGAGCGGTCCTTTTAGTTTTAGTGGGAGGTATTTAATGGCGTGGAGGTCGTCCCCACGGGCCATGTGGATGTGGAGGATGAAATCTTCTATCCATACCGCGGGATCGGTTGTCCCGTCATATGATTCAATATTGACTGGTTTGAATCCTTCGGGGAATTCATGATCTGTTACTTCATCAGTGAAGCAAAGCGGGTGTGCGGCGCCTGATACGTCTCCAATGTATCTATAATTTTTGATTGCTCCATGCTATATTATCTACTATTTTGGACATTATTGGGCTTTATTATCCACTTTTATATTATTTTTGGGACTAACCTATTAACCGGAGGCCCAACCCAGAATTGCTGTTTTTTTCCTATTTTAGGGTTTCGAAGAAAATGAATATCAAACGGATTCCAAACGGAATGAAACCTTCGGGAACGTGATTTTCTCACCGAACATGATCCAGGAGACTTGGACCCTACATCAAGAAAGAAAGAAGGAGGCCACGAGGCAGGGGGCGCGCCTACCCCCCCCCCCCCACAGGCGCGCCCTCCACCCTCGTGGCCCCCCTATTGCTCCACCGACGTACTCCTTCCTCTTATATATACCTACATACCCCCAAACGATCAGATACGGAGCCAAAACCCTAATTCCACCACCGCAACTTCCTGTATCTAGGAGATCCCATCTTGGGGCCTGTTTCGGAGCTCCGCCGGAGGGGGTATCCAACACGGAGGGCTTCTACATCAACACCATCACTAGTAGAAAACAGGGCTTTGGTCCAGGCCGGCTCAGCCCATTAGTCCCGGTTCAGTCTAGAACCGGGACCAGTGTGGGCATTGGTCCCGGTTCGTGAGCCCAGGGGGCCGGCCGGGCCACGTGGGCCATTGGTCCCGGTTCGTCTGGACCTTTTGGTCCCGGTTGGTGGGATGAACCGGGACCAATGGGCCTCGCTCCTGGACAACCACCATTGGTCCCGGTTGGTGGCTTGAACCGGGACCAAAGGCTCCCCTTTAGTCCCGGCTCATGCCACCAACCGGGACCAATGAGGTGCCTAGATATACCCCTCGCTCGCGAGCAGAGCACCCCAGTGCTCTGTTTTTCTGGCCGAGGGGGAGAGGGCTTTGTGGTGCTCTAGCTCACCTCCTATGCACATGAGGTGTTCGATGGAATGCCCGAGCCACACTACTTAAGCTTTCTCCTCTCGAAGCTCGACCTCCAAACTCCATTTCCTCGAGATTTGTCTAGATTTAGCGGTCCGTCACACCCCGTCCCCGTCTTCACCGCCGTCGATCACCCGCGCCGATCTCATCACCGACACCACCGTGGTGAGCCTCTTGTTCTTATCTTCTTTCTGAAAGGAAAAATATTCTTACTTGTATGTTTAGATAGATACTTGTATCATTTTCTTACATTTATTATTGCATCTTATATAGTGTGATGGTTTTGGTATCCGCCCCCGCCGGCCCTCGTCCTGTCTATCATTCGGATGTGGTATGTATATTATCTTTATAACTATTGGTTCATTTATTGTTTATGAAAATTATGCCGACCAACGTGACATAGATTTTATTTATCTAGGATGTATGTGAATCGGAAATGCCAACCGATCCTATTGTCGAGAGGTTAAATTTAGTTGAAGAAGAAAACAATTTGTTGAAGGAAAAAATAAAAAAAATTGAGGAGGAGAAGATGATATTGGAGTTGCATGTTGCGGATGTCGTTGATGATCACAAGATCAAGATGGATGCAATGCGCTTGAAGATTAGAAAGATTAGAAAATATGCCATTCATACCGAGGCTTGGTATCATTATGCCGTTGGATCAATTGTTACCTTGGTTGCGGTTATGATCGCATTTGTTTTCGCATTGAAATGTTTTACATAGTTTCAATGTATGGTTTAATTAATTAGATGCTCTGGAGAGCTCTATGTTGTTAGATGAGAACTATGTATGCACTTTGGTTTTAATGTGATGATGAACTTCTATTAATTTGGACACTTAATTATATATAATGCACGCAGATGAACCGGCAATGGTTTAAGCCGGCTACAGAAGACCCTGAGGTGTCTTATGTCAATGATATGCAGAAAAATGATCTTTGGACTGAGTTGAAGTAAAATTTCACCCTACCGCCAGAGGATAATCCAGAGAACGCAGTTAAAGAGAAATTAATCAAGTCTTTTGCTCTGAAGAGGATGGCAGAACTATTCAGGAGGTGGAAGAAAGAGTTGAATAAGTTTGTCGAAAATAATGAGACACCAGAATTCAAGGGCAGATATGAGAAGATCAGAGATCACTGGCCCGCATTTGTGGCCCACAAGACATCGGAAAAGAGTAAGAAGATGTCGGCGACAAACAAGCAAAATGCTGCGAAGAAGAAGCTTCACCATCGCACGGGGTCAGGTGGCTACCTCGTAGCCCAGCCTAAGTGGTCCAAGACTGAGAATGATCTGGTTCATAAAGGGATCGAACCAGAGACAATTAACTGGCCAGACCGTTGCCAGACTTGGTTCTTCGGGGCTGGCGGAACCCTGGACCCTGTAACAGGGAAGTGCATTTGGACGAACGATCAAATGGACATACCAGTCAGTAAGCTTAAGCAGTATATCGAAGCAGCGCAGGAAGGGACGTTCTTTCCAGACAGAGAGAACGACGAGCTCACAATGGCCCTCGGGAATCTTGAGCACCCTGGACGGACACGAGGCACGCCAGGCTCCATTCCATGGAAGGTTGGGTTTCCGAACGCAGGCGGTTACAAATCCCATGAGAGGAGGAAAAAAGTGCAACAGACCCAAATGCAGGCGCTGCAAGCAAGGGTAGACGCGATAGAGGAAGGAGAAGCAGATCGCAACAAACGTACTGCCGAAGCCTCCCCGAAGCTACCCCACCATCTCAGCGCAGAAGCAGCGTGGCTTCCACCGAGCTGCTTCAGCTGGAGCATGCCTTGACGGCTCCTGCCAGCTATCCCGTGGATGCTATCACGGAGTCTCAAAGTTGCCACCTTATGACGCAATGGATGAATTTGAAGGTCAAGGCGGCTGTTGGCTCTGTTTATCCTATTGAACCCGGCGCAACTTTTCACTGCCGGCCGATTCCAGAAGGATATGCTAGGGTGATGGTGGATGAGATAACACAGGGATTTGAGGATCTCCAGCTTGACCACCCTACCGGTGAAGGGGAGACTCGGCTGGGGTCTGCTCTGAAGACTCCATGCCTATGGCGGAAGGAGCTCATCAACCTTCCGAACTGGACGCCTCTGCCTCCTCCTCCGGCGAGTCAGGGCACTCCGCCTCCTCCACCGCCTCCTCCTCCGGCGAGTGACGATCAGGGCCCTCGGCCGGCTCCTTCTCTGGCGCGTGGCGGCACTCCGCCTCCTTCTCCGCCTGCGCCGACGCGCCCGAGCAGCCAGCCTCCTCCTTCTCCGCCTCGGCAGCAAGGGCGGAAGAGACCTGCCGCCGCTCCAGCTGCTTCGGCGTGTCGTAGTCCTTCTCCTCCGCCTCGTAGGCAAGTAAAGAAGACAACCGCTCCGTCTACTCGGTCGGCGTCTAGCAGTACAACTAGAGGCGGGAGGACATACAGATTGGTCCTTCTCTGAAGACTCCAGAGAAGTTACCATATGAGAGGACCCCGAAGGAGAACGCCGAGATCGCGCGAGAAGAAGTGAGGAACTTCTTTGAAGGGATGAAAGCAAAGAAACATCCACCTCCGGAGGAGAAGGTAGATCCGGTGAAAGCGAAGCGCACTCTGGCTGCCCTGACAAAACCACCCAAGTCTCCGCCGAAAGGAAACTATGATCGCATTATTGGAAAGGAATTTGCCGAAGCGGAGTGGTCGGGAAGTACTGTCAGTGATCAAAGGCTGAAAGAACGACGAGGTGGGAAACAAATTGCCCAGCTCGGCGAACAAGCGAAGCAATCGTGCCCCCCGCTCAAGGTGCCTAGCCACAACGTCGCTAATGATCCGAGGATGGTGCCCGGTTATAGCAATCTTGCAGATTACCTGCCCGACGAAGTACATTATGAACCCATGGACATGCAGATACAAAGATACGAGTACGGAAAGCCTCTCGTCAAAGATGAAAGATCTCTATCAACGATGATGCGAAGATTGCATGATTGGTACTTGAAAATCTGCAGAGACTCTGGGGGGGGGGAGTACTTTGTAGGTGAAAGCTAAAAAGGAGCATGACCTCGTTGGAATTGATCTGTTGCATGTTCCATTTGAGGAGTTCTATCAGTTTTTCAATCAATTGGCCCTCGATAAAACAATGGTCGCCTGCTACTGTCTGTAAGTAGTACTACTTCTATCGTTAAGTTTCTCTATATAGCTTAGCTCTTTCATTGCATGTATTTATAATCATCCTCATTATATTATGCAGATTCAAGATCGTCGAATTGAAGAAAAGACAAGTCGGTGATATTGGGTTCATTAACACATATCTCATAGATGCAACTCAGGTTAAATTTCATGCCGCAGCTACCGAGGCCAACTTGCTACGATCGGTCGTAATAAATCAAAACAAAGATATAATACTCTTTCCTTACAACTTCAAGTGAGTGTTACTGTCTTGTGCGTATTCGGTTTCCCTTATATATTAGTCAAGGTTATAGTAATGTAATTGATGAGTTATGCATGCGTGTGCAGTTTCCACTATATTCTCCTACATATTAAGCTTGAGCAGGGACTAGTAACCGTCTTAGACTCAAGATGAAAAGATCCCGAGGACTATGCAGACATGACTCAAATACTCGAGAAGTAAGTTAAATCGATCATTATCCACCATATCAGCAACTTTGTTCATTTCCTGATATATCAAGTAATTGTTTTCTTTGTCCGGCAGGGTTTGGAGAAAATTCACCAGAAAATCTCCGGGACTGCCGAAGGACCTGCAATTTAGACACCCAAAAGTAAGTACTATAGTAGCATTTTAAGCGCATCTACTAGTCATTCAAGCGCTAGTTTCATCAATACCATTTGGCATTCTTGCTTATCAGTTTGATTAACCTCTATTTCTTGTAAAGTGGTTGTGGCAGGAACAAGGGAATGATTTCTGTGGATACTATGTTTGCGAGTCCATCCGCCACACGACCTGTGAGCGGGGTGGGTACTCTGACGAACAATATGAAGTACGTAAATAACAACATTCACAATTTTATTTTATTACCATCATTTGTGTTGAGTTTCATTCATTCATATATATATGTATTGACCCCCTTCTTCAAATTAGATGTTTCGGAAGCGGGATGAACTCCTAGCACCAGCTCGCATGCGAGCAATTCAAGAGGAATTGGCGGCATTCTTTCTTGACCACTTGATCCCTGAAGACGGAGAATTCTATGTGGACCCTGAGTCCGTATGATTATATTTGTAAGAGATAATTATTGTATATATGTAGCCGGTAGTGTCAGATAGATATACGAGAACTTGTTGTTCGACCCATCTCTCGGAGAAGGAGAGGTGGTCGATATCACTTCTCTCTGTATGCATATATGTGCATGACGATCTTCTGTTTCCTTCGTTTGCTTACTAGCTAGCCAGCGTGTCTAGTCCTCTCTATACGTATGTATAGTACGTAGCGTCGACCAAGCACGGACATAAGAGAGGACACTTCTCTCTATTAATTATAGCTAGCTAACACAATATATGAAACACCTAAATTAACCCCCCAAAACCCCCAACCCCCCCCCCCCCTTCAAAGAAAAACGAAAACCCCAGCCACAGAAATGCTGACGCGTGGATGCCTATTGGTCCCGGTTGGTGCCACCAACCGGGACCAAAGGGTCTCCTGCCTGGGCTCTGCGCACTGCCCACGTGGAGGCCCATCAGTCCCGGTTCTGGATTGAACCGGGACTAAAGGGTCGGGGCATTAGTACCGACACTTTAGTCCCGGTTCAGGAACCGGGACTAAAGGCCCTTACGAACCGGGACTATAGGCCCTTTTTCTACCAGTGCATAGCCCCTCCGATGAAGTGTGAGTAGTTCACCTCAGACCTACGGGTCCATAGTTATTAGCTAGATGGCTTCTTCTCTCTTTTCGGATCTCAATACAATGTTCTCCCCCTCTATTGTGGAGATCTATTCAATGTAATCTTCTTTTTGCGGTGTGTTTGTTGAGACCGACGAATTGTGGGTTTATGATCAAGTCTATCTATGAACAATATTGGAATCTTCTCTGAATTCTTTTATGTATGATTGGTTATCTT